>OX336401.1:13693429-14384429 GCA_946902985.2 Meconema thalassinum | reverse complement strand
GGTGCAGCATTGTGCGCGCTACTTGTGTTAAATAGAAGTTATATTGCGGCAGGAGCCTTGCGGGGCGATCAGAGGAACACAGCGATAACGGGGTGCAGCATTGTGCGCGCTACTTGTGTTAAATAGAAGTTATATTGCAGCAGGAGACTTGTGGGGCGATCAGAGGGACACAGCGATAACGGGGTGCAGCATTGTGCGCGCTACTTGTGTTAAATAGAAGTTATATTGCAGCAGGAGCCTTGCGGGGCGATCAGAGGAACACAGCGATAACGGGGTGCAGCATTGTGCGCGCTACTTGTGTTAAATAGAAGTTATATTGCAGCAGGAGCCATGCGGGGTGATCAGAGGGACACAGCGATAACGGAGTGCACCATTGTGTGCGCTACTTATGTTAAATAGAAGTTATATTGCAGCAGGAGCCTTGCGGGGCGATCAGAGGGACACAGCGATAACGGAGTGCAGAATTGTGCGCGCTACTTGTGTTAAATAGAAGTTATATTGCAGCAGGAGCCTTGCGGGGCGATCAGAGGGACACAGCGATAACGGAGTGCAGCATTGTGCGCGCTACTTGTGCTAAATAGAAGTTATATTGCAGCAGGAGCCTTGCGGGGCGATCAGAGGGACACAGCGATAACGGAGTGCAGCATTGTGCGCGCTACTTGTGCTAAATAGAAGTTATATTGCAGCAGGAGCCTTGCGGGGCGATCAGAGGGACACAGCGATAACGGAGTGCAGCATTGTGCGCGCTACTTGTGCTAAATAGAAGTTATATTGCAGCACGAGCCTTGCGGGGCGATCAGAGGGACACAGCGATAACGGAGTGCAGCATTGTGCGCGCTACTTGTGTTAAATAGAAGTTATATTGCAGCAGGAGCCTTGCGGGGCGATCAGAGGGACACAGCGATAACGGAGTGCAGCATTGTGCGCGCTACTTGTGTTTAATAGAAGTTATATTGCAGCAGGAGCCTTGCGGGGCGATCAGAGGGACACAGCGATAACGGAGTACAGCATTTTGCGCGCTACTTGTGTTAAATAGAAGTTATATTGCAGCAGGAGCCTTGCGGGGCGATCAGAGGGACACAGCGGTAACGGGGTGCAGCATTGTTCGCGCTACTTGTGTTAAATAGAAGTTATACTGCAGCAGGAGCCTTGCGGGGCGATCAGAGGGACACAGCGATAACGGGGTGCAGCATTGTGCGCGCTACTTGTGTTAAATAGAAGTTATATTGCAGCAGGAGCCTTGCGGGGCGATCAGGGGGACACAGCGATAACGGAGTGCAGCATTGTGCGCGCTACTTATGTTAAATAGAAGTTATATTGCAGCAGGAGCCTTGCGCGGCGATCAGAGGAACACAGCGATAACGTGTTGCAGCATTGTGCGCGCTACTTGTGTTAAATAGAAGTTATATTGCAGCAGGAGCCTTGCGGGGCGATCAGAGGAACACAGCGATAACGGGGTGCAGCATTGTGCGCGCTACTTGTGTTAAATAGAAGTTATATTGCGGCAGGAGCCTTGCGGGGCGATCAGAGGAACACAGCGATAACGGGGTGCAGCATTGTGCGCGCTACTTGTGTTAAATAGAAGTTATATTGCAGCAGGAGCCTTGTGCGGCGATCAGAGGGACACAGCGATAACGGGGTGCAGCATTGTGCGCGCTACTTGTGTTAAATAGAAGTTATATTGCAGCAGGAGCCTTGCGGGGCGATCAGAGGAACACAGCGATAACGGGGTGCAGCATTGTGCGCGCTACTTGTGTTAAATAGAAGTTATATTGCAGCAGGAGCCTTGCGGGGTGATCAGAGGGACACAGCGATAACGGAGTGCAGCATTGTGCGCGCTACTTGTGTTAAATAGAAGTTATATTGCAGCAGGAGCCTTGCGGGGCGATCAGAGGGACACAGCGATAACGGAGTGCACCATTGTGCGCGCTACTTATGTTAAATAGAAGTTATATTGCAGCAGGAGCCTTGCGGGGCGATCAGAGGGACACAGCGATAACGGAGTGCAGAATTGTGCGCGCTACTTGTGTTAAATAGAAGTTATATTTCTGCAGGAGACTTGCGGGGCGATCAGAGGGACACAGCGATAACGGAGTGCAGCATTGCGCGCGGTACTTGTGTTAAATACAAGTTATATTGCAGCAGGAGCCTTACGGGGCGATCAGAGGGACACAGCGATAACGGAGTGCAGTGAAGTAGCATTTTGCGCGCTACTTGTGTTAAATAGAAGTTATATTGCGGCAGGAGCCTTGCGGGGCGATCAGAGGGACACAGCAATAACGGAGTGCAGCATTGTGCGCGCTACTTTTGTTAAATAGAAGTTATATTGCGGCAGGAGCCTTGCGGGGCGATCAGAGGGACACAGCGATAACGGAGTACAGCATTGTGCGCGCTACTTGTGTTAAATAGAAGTTATATTGCAGCAGGAGCCTTACGGGGCGATCAGAGGGACACAGCGATAACGGAGTGCAGCATTGTGCGCGCTACTTTTGTTAAATAGAAGTTATATTGCAGCAGGAGCCTTACGGGGCGATCAGAGGGACACAACGATAATGGAGTGCAGTGAAGTAGCATTGTGCGCGCTACTTGTGTTAAATAGAAGTTATATTGCGGCAGGAGCCTTGCGGGGCGATCAGAGGGACACAGCAATAACGGAGTACAGCATTGTGCGCGCTACTTGTGTTAAATAGAAGTTATATTGCAGCAGGAGCCTTGCGGGGCGATCAGGGGGACACAGCGATAACGGAGTGCAGCATTGTGCGCGCTACTTATGTTAAATAGAAGTTATATTGCAGCAGGAGCCTTGCGCGGCGATCAGAGGAACACAGCGATAACGGGGTGCAGCATTGTGCGGGCTACTTGTGTTAAATAGAAGTTATATTGCAGCAGGAGCCTTGCGGGGCGATCAGAGGAACACAGCGGTAACGGGGTGCAGCATTGTGCGCGCTACTTGTGTTAAATAGAAGTTATATTGCAGCAGGAGCCTTGCGGGGCGATCAGGGGGACACAGCGATAAAGGAGTGCAGCATTGTGCGCGCTACTTATGTTAAATAGAAGTTATATTGCAGCAGGAGCCTTGCGCGGCGATCAGAGGAACACAGCGATAACGGGGTGCAGCATTGTGCGCGCTACTTGTGTTAAATAGAAGTTATATTGCAGCAGGAGCCTTGCGGGGCGATCAGAGGAACACAGCGGTAACGGGGTGCAGCATTGTGCGCGCTACTTGTGTTAAATAGAAGTTATATTGCGGCAGGAGCCTTGCGGGGCGATCAGAGGAACACAGCGATAACGGGGTGCAGCATTGTGCGCGCTACTTGTGTTAAATAGAAGTTATATTGCAGCAGGAGACTTGTGGGGCGATCAGAGGGACACAGCGATAACGGGGTGCAGCATTGTGCGCGCTACTTGTGTTAAATAGAAGTTATATTGCAGCAGGAGCCTTGCGGGGCGATCAGAGGGACACAGCGATAACGGAGTGCAGCATTGTGCGCGCTACTTGTGCTAAATAGAAGTTATATTGCAGCACGAGCCTTGCGGGGCGATCAGAGGGACACAGCGATAACGGAGTGCAGCATTGTGCGCGCTACTTGTGTTAAATAGAAGTTATATTGCAGCAGGAGCCTTGCGGGGCGATCAGAGGGACACAGCGATAACGGAGTGCAGCATTGTGCGCGCTACTTGTGTTAAATAGAAGTTATATTGCAGCAGGAGCCTTGCGGGGCGATCAGTGGGACACAGCGATAACGGAGTGCACCATTGTGCGCGCTACTTGTGCTAAATAGAAGTTATATTGCAGCAGGAGCCTTGCGGGGCGATCAGAGGGACACAGCGATAACGGAGTGCAGCATTGTGCGCGCTACTTGTGCTAAATAGAAGTTATATTGCAGCAGGAGCCTTGCGGGGCGATCAGAGGGACACAGCGATAACGGAGTGCAGCATTGTGCGCGCTACTTGTGCTAAATAGAAGTTATATTGCAGCACGAGCCTTGCGGGGCGATCAGAGGGACACAGCGATAACGGAGTGCAGCATTGTGCGCGCTACTTGTGTTAAATAGAAGTTATATTGCAGCAGGAGCCTTGCGGGGCGATCAGAGGGACACAGCGATAACGGAGTGCAGCATTGTGCGCGCTACTTGTGTTTAATAGAAGTTATATTGAAGCAGGAGCCTTGCGGGGCGATCAGAGGGACACAGCGATAACGGAGTACAGCATTTTGCGCGCTACTTGTGTTAAATAGAAGTTATATTGCAGCAGGAGCCTTGCGGGGCGATCAGAGGGACACAGCGGTAACGGGGTGCAGCATTGTTCGCGCTACTTGTGTTAAATAGAAGTTATACTGCAGCAGGAGCCTTGCGGGGCGATCAGAGGGACACAGCGATAACGGGGTGCAGCATTGTGCGCGCTACTTGTGTTAAATAGAAGTTATATTGCAGCAGGAGCCTTGCGGGGCGATCAGGGGGACACAGCGATTACGGAGTGCAGCATTGTGCGCGCTACTTATGTTAAATAGAAGTTATATTGCAGCAGGAGCCTTGCGCGGCGATCAGAGGAACACAGCGATAACGGGGTGCAGCATTGTGCGCGCTACTTGTGTTAGATAGAAGTTATATTGCATCAGGAGCCTTGCGGGGCGATCAGAGGAACACAGCGATAACGGGGTGCAGCATTGTGCACGCTACTTGTGTTAAATAGAAGTTATATTGCTGCAGGAGCCTTGCGGGGCGATCAGAGGAACACAGCGATAACGGGGTGCAGCATTGTGCGCGCTACTTGTGTTAAATAGAAGTTATATTGCAGCAGGAGCCTTGTGCGGCGATCAGAGGGACACAGCGATAACGGGGTGCAGCATTGTGCGCGCTACTTGTGTTAAATAGAAGTTATATTGCAGCAGGAGCCTTGCGGGGCGATCAGAGGAACACAGCGATAACGGGGTGCAGCATTGTGCGCGCTACTTGTGTTAAATAGAAGTTATATTGCAGCAGGAGCCTTGCGGGGTGATCAGAGGGACACAGCGATAACGGAGTGCAGCATTGTGCGCGCTACTTGTGTTAAATAGAAGTTATATTGCAGCAGGAGCCTTGCGGGGCGATCAGAGGGACACAGCGATAACGGAGTGCACCATTGTGCGCGCTACTTATGTTAAATAGAAGTTATATTGCAGCAGGAGCCTTGCGGGGCGATCAGAGGGACACAGCGATAACGGAGTGCAGAATTGTGCGCGCTACTTGTGTTAAATAGAAGTTATATTTCAGCAGGAGACTTGCGGGGCGATCAGAGGGACACAGCGATAACGGAGTGCAGCATTGCGCGCGGTACTTGTGTTAAATACAAGTTATATTGCAGCAGGAGCCTTACGGGGCGATCAGAGGGACACAGCGATAACGGAGTGCAGTGAAGTAGCATTTTGCGCGCTACTTGTGTTAAATAGAAGTTATATTGCGGCAGGAGCCTTGCGGGGCGATCAGAGGGACACAGCAATAACGGAGTGCAGCATTGTGCGCGCTACTTTTGTTAAATAGAAGTTATATTGCGGCAGGAGCCTTGCGGGGCGATCAGAGGGACACAGCGATAACGGAGTACAGCATTGTGCGCGCTACTTGTGTTAAATAGAAGTTATATTGCAGCAGGAGCCTTACGGGGCGATCAGAGTGACACAGCGATAACGGAGTGCAGCATTGTGCGCGCTACTTTTGTTAAATAGGAGTTATATTGCAGCAGGAGCCTTACGGGGCGATCAGAGGGACACAACGATAACGGAGTGCAGTGAAATAGCATTGTGCGCGCTACTTGTGTTAAATAGAAGTTATATTGCGGCAGGAGCCTTGCGGGGCGATCAGAGGGACACAGCAATAACGGAGTGCAGCATTGTGCGCGCTACTTGTGTTAAATAGAAGTTATATTGCAGCAAGAGCCTTGCGGGGCGATCAGAGGGACACAGCGATAACGGGGTGCAGCATTGGGCGCGCTAATTGTGTTAAATAGAAGTTATATTGCAGCTGGAGCCTTACGGGGCGATCAGAGGGACACAGCGATAACGGAGTGCAGCATAGTGCGCGCTACTTGTGTTAAATAGAAGTTATATTGCAGCAGAAGCCTTGCGCGGCGATCAGAGGGACACAGCGATAACGGAGTGCAGCATTGTGCGCGCTACTTGTGTTAAATAGAAGTTATATTGCAGCAGGAGCCTTGCGGGGCGATCAGAGGGGCACAGCGATAACGGAGTACAGCATTGTGCGCGCTACTTGTGTTAAATAGAAGTTATATTGCAGCAGGAGCCTTGCGGGGCGATCAGAGGGACACAGCGATAACGGAGTACAGCATTGTGCGCGCTACTTGTGTTAAATAGAAGTTATATTGCAGCAGGAGCCTTGCGGGGCGATCAGAGGTACACAGCGATAACGGAGTGCAGCATTGTGCGCGCTACTTGTGTTAAATAGAAGTTATATTGCAGCTGGAGCCTTACGGGGCGATCAGAGGGACACAGCGATAACGGGGTGCAGCATTGTGTGCGCTACTTATGTTAAATATAAGTTATATTGCAGCAGGAGCCTTGCGGGGCGATCAGAGGGACACAGCGATAACGGAGTGCAGCATTGTGCGCGCTACTTGTGTTAAATAGAAGTTATATTGCAGCTGGAGCCTTACGGGGCGATCAGAGGGACACAGCGATAACGGGGTGCAGCATTGTGCGCGCTACTTGTGTTAAATAGAAGTTATATTGCAGCAGGAGCCTTGCGGGGCGATCAGAGGGACACAGCGATAACGGAGTGCAGCATTGTGCGTGCTACTTGTGTTAAATAGAAGTTATATTGCAGCAGGAGCCTTGCGGGGCGATCAGAGGGACACAGCGATAACGGAGTGCAGCATTGTGCGCGCTACTTGTGTTAAATAGAAGTTATATTGCAGCAGAAGTCTTGCGCGGCGATCAGAGGGACACAGCGATAACGGAGTACAGCATTGTGCGCGCTACTTGTGTTAAATAGAAGTTATATTGCAGCAGGAGCCTTGCGGGGCGATCAGAGGGACACAGCGATAACGGAGTGCAGCATAGTGCGCGCTACTTGTGTTAAATAGAAGTTATATTGCAGCAGAAGCCTTGCGCGGCGATCAGAGGGACACAGCGATAACGGAGTGCAGCATTGTGCGCGCTACTTGTGTTAAATAGAAGTTACATTGCAGCAGGAGCCTTGCGAATTGTGAACGGAAACATAAGTATGATGGACGAATTAAGAATGCTGTGTTTTCTAACATTGTTTCATTTAGGGAAATTGCGTCACAGGAGCTCAGGTCACCACGGACTCGTCAATAACCACTGAGGCTACTAGAGCTGAGTCATATCACTGAACCTGTCAACCAAGCAGCCTGACAATAGTAAACTAAGAATAGTTCCCATCTCGGCCACCGGCAGTCAAATTTTGAAAGGGTATAACACCTTCATCTATGGTTCTGTCCGCTGCAGTGCCTCTTTCGCCGACCATCGGCTTGTGAATGTGGGTTGTGATTTATGTATGTGTGGCAAGCTACGAGTGAAATTGAAACGTTCTTGTTAGAATGTTGCTATTGTTATATCCAGTATTCTCTGAGTATAATAAATGATAGTATCTATCTCCTACTTCCTTTAGCATTTCACCTCCAATTTGATGTCCATAGGGGTTTCTGATTTCGTTCGGCTTTAGTCCAATATTTTTGTTTTACGGTTATTGATTTTCATCGAATTCTTTCCTCAAAACCGAGTTAATAAAAAGGACTAATTCAAATCCTCTGGTGTGTCGGCTAAGGTGACAAATCTCCGAGTTGAAATGGTTTCTCTTCTGTAGTCCATAACAATATCTATACTAATATAATAAAGCTGAAGTGTTTTTTTTGTTTGTTTCTGTGTTTAATCGGGCTAATCTCTGGAACTGTCAGTCGGATTCGAAAATTTCTTTTTGTATATGATAGCCTGATACAGGAGGAATAGTTTAGGCTATGTAGGATTAGGCTACAACTCTCAGGTAACCTTAAAGATTGATTTTTGTTCAGTAAGTCGGAAGAACAAGCGCTCCAAAACAGCTTCAATAATACCTAAGTCTATTGTTACCTGGCAATGCAGGCTGCATCAAGTCTCCCCTATCAGTGTTCTGGTGCAGAATTGCGAGCTGCTTATAAATTGCAGTCACGGGGAGTAATTAGTGCAAAAAGATTTCTTAGGCCCCTTAAGACAGTTATCATCATGACAATAGTATGCCTCTGTATAAGGGCGATGGTGTTGGTGCAGTGTACTGAGGTTATCAGCTGCAATAAGCGTTGGTGCTTTCAAATTTACTTTCATATATGCCGAGCCTTATACTTGAGCGTTCCAGTTCTGTGGTATTATTCATTATCATCCATAAAATCAATAAATCCACCGGGTGAAGCCGGGCAGTACTCCTAGTGTAAGATATTTGTAGCATGATGTTAGAAACAACATCAAGTTGGGCATATTTTGTTTGCATAGAATCCTAGATAATCATACCCAACCTGGTCGAAGTGCAATTTACATCTCCATAGACGCACGATATTAATAATATTCTGGTAACGTTCTAGTAATATTATAATATCACTGGAGTGTTCCTAGGATATTATATTTTGATTCGAATAATATTATAAGAACATTATAAAACATAGTGAGGGCCTTCCCTATAGAATGGAGCCTCGCAGAGGCCGTGCAGTGGTGAGGTCGCAATGACTCACCGCCATATTTATACCATGTACCGATTACAACAGCCGGTCGGGAAGCCCTGGTTGCTGCCATAGCATTTATTACATACGCAGCTGGCAAGATACCTTAGTTTTGATAATTAAGACTTGCTGTGAGTACTGTAGCCAACCTCGTATCCCGTGAACGTGGTTAGGTATAGATCATCAAATTTTCCTTATGGAAACTAATCTTGTCAAGAAGAAGTCTTCCAGTAAATGTGTTCGTAAGTTTCAGCGCCGGGCGATTCTTACTTCTTGGGGAACTTCAAACAAAATGTATACAGAAACAATCCGCGTACTCTGGAAGCTCTCAAGAACGAAATAACTTCATTGTTACGAAATATCAGTCAAGATGAATTACAGAGTGAGACAAAACTTCCTACGTCGGTGCAACGTGTGTTTAGAAATTGCAGTACAGCATTTCCAGCAACTACTCTGAAATTCCGGTCTTCCTGTTCCTCCTATCAAGTGTTAGGCCAGGTGGTCTGTTACGGTCTCGTTCCATCTCTTCGTAGGTCTCTTCTGCCTCTAGGTTGGTATTCGAGGACTCGTCTGGTGATCCGGCCGGTCTGCATACGTAGTACATGGTCCTGCCAAGCTCATCTGTAATTCTGCACTGTGTTGATAATTGGTTTTACTTTTGATTCTTTAAGGATATCCTTATTAAGTAAATTGGAAAGTGTAAATGTGTTAAACTAGTTGGGCACTACGCTGCTGCTAGCGCCAATGCCTTGTTCGACACGCTGCAATGCACAGTGCCCCCGCCACCACACGGCCTTTGCGAGTCTCCGTTCTATAGGGAGGGCCCTCACTTTATGGTTTCAAAACAATTCCAAATTAGAAACCGCCTGTGCAGATTTAGAAAGAAGTTTTACCGATGGGATAAAATGTAACATATTGGGTGAGGAACATTTACACTTCACTCCATTGTTGACAGAGCTTGAATCAGCAGAACCAATAAGTGTTTCTTTAACTTATTAAACAAAATTTTTGGCAACATATATCATCAAATATGTGGACAGAACTTCGAATTTTGCTAACTATACTTGTTACTGTCGCTAAAGGAGACCGAAATTTCAATAAATTAAAACTTATATTAACCATGTGTCAAACCTAGTAATTTCGTCTATAGAAAATCATATTGACCAGGGCAGAATTATTCAGAATTAATAAAGGAAATTGCAAGCCCAAAAGAAAAGAAGGCGGTAATCTAGACGTATACGAATGCTGCAGTCCTGAAAACATCTCATTCACCTCAGGATTAAATTGTTTGAAAAACTTCACAATAACAAAACCGCGTAAGCTATAGCCTACACGAGGGCAAGAGAGGACTGCGAGAACTCAAATAACATTGCGAGACATGGTATCGGCACATTTCGGATGTCTTCGTCTGCCCCTTTTACCCCTTTGTTGCAATCAGCGAGCAACTACCAACTGAGTAAACTTACCTGGTCTAGCGTCTCTGCCATCCCCTCCACTATTGAGATTAGTCGGTGCCTAGGCCTGGCAACGACCACAACACAGTTCGCAGTACGGTACTACAAGCTTTTCTGAATTATTAAGTAACAAAGCTATGAATTCCTATGCTTGTAAGTGGTGCGTATTTTTATTTATTGTTAAAAGATTACTTTTACAGTATTATTTATTTAAAATCTGGTCGTTGTGCAACACTACGACATCATTACCGGCCACCACTGGTAAATGGTAATATGGAGTCACACCAATCATAGAGAAGATGCAAGAAAACGGACTCTACTGGTATGGACATGAACTACTAGCAAACACAACATATGTCATAGCGAGAGCTTGACACCTTGCAAAATAACCTGAAGATCGTTGGATCTCCCTGTGATCAGGCACATGAATGTGCCAAATGGAGACCAGAGCCACAAAAGTGAACCCCTGAATGTTGAAGGACAAATGCTAAAATAATATTTTTAGTTAGTTTTCTTTTTGCAAAACTAATTCATTTACCAATCTAAAATATTTCTTTTTTTATGGTTGACTGAATGTTGTCTTTCAACATGAGAAATCTCTTTTACAGCCAAGAACCAAATTGGCATCTTTTTAATCAGATAATTCAATGTCTTTCTTCTTCTTCGCGAATGGATCGCTCAGGACCACACGGAATCAACATTTTGCGAGCTTTCCTCCTGGCCCAATAGTTCATTTTCACCAATTGTTGTAATCTCCGTCGAGATACGATGTGTTGGTCTCCTCCCATCTTCCTTAAATCCCCTTGTGTGGACAATTTTGTTTATTGCATCTCTATCCTGAAGATTCGGTCACACCAATCAAAGAGAAGATGCAAGAAAGCAGACTCTAGTGGTATGGAGATGTACTGCTAATTTTGCTCATTTATTTGAGCCATGTCACCTCATAATCGGGGCTGAAGCAAAATGGTTCTGGGAATTTTTGGTGTGTGGATTGCACTCTACTGTACATAAATCTGAACTCGAAAAACTATGGTTGCCAGGCTTTTGAAGGGAAAATTTCCCTTTTCTACCTCTGAAGAAAATCATAAGCAACAAACTTGATACATGTTGACAACTATAAAAGGTTTTAGTCAAGAAAGTTATCAGCAAAATAAGACTACAATGACGGCGATGAGAATATTGCTGACCTTAAGGAAATGTGTTTTTGATTTGGGTTTACCTCTCGTTGGAAGGTATCGAGGGTTTAGTAGTTCCCCATACTCATGGTGTACAAAGCTGTTGTCATCTTAACGCTACTGTGTGGCTGTGAAAATTAGGCACACTATTGCCGCGATAATCAGATTAAGTTGACACGCAACTCCCTAGATTGTTCTCTCACCGGTGTTTAAACATATAAAAGCTGATGTAGTTGGCATTTCAGCTTGAACCATAACATTTCTTTAATGCTGAGGCACTACTTTCCTGCATCATTTAATTCATGAAAGGAAGGTTACTTATTACTGGGAAAAATAACACAGAGGTGAAAATTATTCTTTAATTCTTTCCTTTTATTACAGCAAAACACCTTCCCATTTCATTGCACCATCAGATATATATACATATTTGAAATTTAGTAAATCAGTAGCTCCCTAACACGCAAGGCTAGCTAGATCACTCTGGAAACAAAACATATTTATTGACAGAAGGTTCAGATTCTCATTTTGCAGGATGGTAGCCAAATACAATAATGAGTTGTTCAGCACACTGATGACTGCTGCATTGGGTCACCTGTAAAGGAGGTAGTACAACATTAGTCTCTCAGAAACAGCAACTGATATATGAGGCTATTACTATCAAAAGGAACAATCTCCACCTTCCTGCATTTTACAGTAGAGCTCAGCAACTTGAAGTGAGACCCTGGTGACAGCGCTAGCTCTGTCAGCCAGTGTGACAGAGAGGAGGGCGAGCTTGAGCGAGAGCGCTTGTCAACACATCACATCTATTGGCTCCCGGCCAGCGATGGACTACACCCCTCTGCACAGATATAGGTCTTGCTTGAGTTGGTCAGAGCGGGCAGGGAGGAAGTACTTTTAGTTCGCATTTTTTCCGGGGTTTCAGTTGCTGAGCTCTAGGAGTAGTTTTTTTTATCTAATGCATTTGTATACACTCGATCTAGATGGTTTTTTTTCTTATGCATAAAGTAAACGGTTGTGTGCGAGTAATCAAAGAAAACCAACCATATGATTTATAGTCAGCGAGATATTTTAAATTGTATTTTGGAGATTGCCCCTTTTGATACTAACTGTACAATATTTGTAATATATATGTATATATATATATATATATATATCTATATATATATATGGAATATATATTTGTGGAATTATTAAGAATGTCACACTGATTAGTCCTAGATTGACATGTGAGAATTTTAGTTGTGCTGTTAAGACTGAAGAAGGCTCAAAGAGCAGAAACATGTATCATTTATAAAAATAGTGTATGAAAAATGTTGTATTGGAAAGTGGATATTTTTGTAATATATCATAAACAATACGGGAAAGTTATAAATATGACTTAAGTCATAGATTTACACCAATAGGTTAGCATTATAATATAACTAGTTCATTGAAGGAGTACAACATGAAGATCACACATAAAACCGATAATAGTAATTACAAAAAGTTTTTCAATTCCAAACAGATCAAACATCGCATTATTCACCTGTGCAACAACCCGTGCCTTACATTTAGAACTATGTAGTGATATGTCAATTGGCCTTCCAGAGGTTCATTGGCCAACGCGGCAGCGCTCCGACATTCCGTGCAGTGTACAGAGAATTGATAGACTATGGACAGTACTCTCAACGACAAAGACACACCAGTATCTGGCCCAGCAAGGTATTACAAGGAAATGTATTGCTCCACGTGCGGCTTCGTGGGGAGGATGATAGGGGAGACTGATCGCTCGACCGAGCGATGTCTACGAAGATACTTGGACGTTCTACTATTGATGATGAAGGTCTGAGGACTGTTTTGATCAGCATAGAAGCCAAACAGCCTGGGGCTGTAAACTGTACAAGATGAAGATGATGGTGAAAAGCCGCATTAAGGGGACACTATACGCTGCCGAAATGACCCGCATGGGCGCAGCCACATTGGACCCAAACAACTGGTTGATAGGTTTTTTATACATACGAAGCTGCATTAACGCTGCGCAGTGTCTTGAATTTGTGTGTAAAAGTTTACTTGTATCAGACAAAAACTGCATGACGAGGGACTTATTTTATGAAAGAGAACATTAAAATTTTGCTAAGCCATAAAATGCAAAATAAAAATCTATGAAACTTCACTGAGTTTAGATTTGCCCTTCACCATAGGTATGTCTAGTGATGTAAAATACCCAGGTATTTATAAATTGGGGTAAATACCCAATTAGGGTATATACCCAGGTATTTTAGATGTTTCATTAAAAATCCTGTGTCGCCAGTTGAAACTTAAAAAAGGCTACCTATGTAAACTATTCTACATTAACTTTTTAGAAATTATATTTTTTTATATTTAAAATTGAATGAAATATAACTTACAGCACTTTTACTAAGCATTTTTTAAAATTGTCCTTTCTATTCATCTTCATCATCATCATCATCATCATGTACAGTTTCCAGCCCCAGGCTGGGTCTGTTTGGAACATAAGCCTCGCCACTTTAACCTTTCTTCCCTTTCTATTGAATATGTTTTATTACTTTTGAGTTTTGGCATACACACATTTCAATTAATATGCATATAGCCTACTCTTATTACTACAAAAGTAGCTTTTCCTTCCCACATCAGCTTATTTCCAGTACCGTACTTGGTATTTATTAAAGATTTAAAACACAAAACAACCAAAAGGTTTTATCCAATATTGTACTTTAGTTTCAGGAAAGAACACACTTAAAAACAAGGTTACAGTTGGTGTATTCTTGGAATACACGGTACGAGAGATATAATGTTTAATGTTCTTTGCATGTTCATTCCTTCCTCTTTGTCAAACACCAACAGTGATCTTCTATTTTCTCTTTGGTTATCATGTCGCTTATATCTTTTATGAGTCTGTTCTAGATATATATCTTCCATGACCCACCTAGCGTCATCTAGCAGCGAATCTCTGAAGCTCTTCAACTCTTCCTGGTGCAAGAGGACTTCCTTCTCAATCTGGCCACCAGATTTTGTTACCATCGCCAGCTATTATCTCCATGAGCAAGAGAACTTCGTCTCCTTTTTCACTCACCATGCTGTGCTAGTATCGCCTGCTATCAACTCATTGAAGACCATTCATCAAGAAGAACATTTATTTTTGTTAAGTTGTCTATTCTGATATGTATACCTTTTGTTTCCTACCCCCACTCTTTTCCCTTCCTAGGTCCCTCTGTGCTTCGCTGAGCAGGTCTCACTTCTAAGTCGGCAGTTGACTCGGTCAGTTAAGGCTCAACTCGAGCCAGTCTCCTCAAACCAAGAGACACTCTCTACGTTCTACGCCATGTTGGCATATTAAGTATCGGCTAAGGGAACTTCACCTTCGCCATGCAACAAAGATAAGTACCTGCTTCAAGTTTTAACTTCATTTTCATCGGTTTTAACTTCTACATGCTTTTAATGATATTGTATAGACAGCGTGAGATTACTTATTTTGGGGCAAAAATCATTCTTCGTGGGATTTGCCATGTTGAGCTTTTGTCTGTCTAAGCCAACCTTAATAGAAAGTAGCTTTTCTTAAGCTATTTAATTGAGAAATCTTCTCACTACGTGGGATATTATCTAATACCCGCTGTCTATAAATCACTAAGCCAGTTCCTCCGCTGGATTATCTTTGGCCCCATACTTCTATTAAGATCGTTCTGGAACCTTCCAGATCCTGTACTTTATCTACAAGTCCTGCCGTCATGTATTTTTCACTCACTTGTGGGAATACTATTTAAAATGAGGAATCTTCCTTATAAATTACCGCAATAACAAATTTTCTTCCACCGCTGGAATGTTCTATGGCGCATTTAATTGTAATTTACAAACATCTCAAGAAATAGACTCTCGCCTACCTAGTGCAACCAGTTCTTTTCATTATTGCAATAACTTTCTTTCCCATAAACTTCCGTGTCTTTACAGTGAACTTTGCATCCATTTTACAGACTATAGTGAAAACCAGTGCTTGTTCTACTTTTCTACCGCGTCGCGATCGTCCGCTTACATTAAATAAGGCCATGAACATTGATCCTATATCCCAACGATCTTTCCTAAACCTTCTACTAACAAACTATATTAGTAAAATTGTAACTTTTCTATAAGGTGTCACTCCACGAAGTGCCCTTCCATTTTGCTGGTTTATCATTAATTACTTTCTGTATCACTACGTGTTTTATACACGGTTCAAACTTACATTGTTTCTTCCCTATAATCAGGGAAAACAATACTTTCAACTCTTGAGTGAGTTATTTCTAGGTTTCACGAAATGAAAACTGCCCCATTTGGCTCGTGATTCCTACTTAAACATAGGAAGTCTAGAACCTTCCTTTTGACTTTCTCTTCCGGTATCACCGTAAGTGACCTGCTCTCCTTTGTATAATTGTTATAAAGTAATTCAGCTTAAATATAAGAAGTTGTAGGAACTTCTATCTTATTCTTCATGTTTTTCTTATTGTTATTTTCGAAGTTGTCATTTTCTCTAGAACATTCTCTCAAGAATTTCTTAAAGTACACTCTTTGTACTCAATTTAATGTTTAAACTTTAATTACTACAATTGTCTTTTTTAAATCTTATAAAGATTTTAGAACATATATAAGGTTTGAAACCTCATAAATTGTAAATTGCCTGGAGCAAACGTTTAATGTTTTCTGAGGTCTGTGACCCAAAATTTGTTAATCAAATTGAAATTATATATTTGTTAAAGTTAGCAACTTCTTTTGAATTGTTAAATAAATTAAGCGTTTCTTTTCGCTTTCTCATTTTTCTAATACAACGGTTAGGCAAGATCCTGTCTTCCCTGGCTTTCCCTACTCAATGCCATTACATCCATCAATAATGTTTTCACCACTCGTTGCATTTGAGCAAGAACTCTTAGTGGTAATCTCATTAAAGTTTCTTTTAGCTTTAATAGCTAATTCTAATTGGCCAGTAAGGCAAGTAAAGCTCGCTACGCCAGCTACCTGCTTGTGGAGATCCTCTCCGAAAACTTATGGTCAGTTTTCCAAAAGATAAGTGTTTCTCTTTGTCTAAACTTTTAGCCGGCTCCTCGCTGAGTAAAAGCTTAGCCATTTCCAAATGCAACCATTGGTTCATTTACCAAAATTATTCTCCAAGGTATAATCTTTTATCATTTTCCTTCTTGGAAGCACTTGGTCGCTTTTTCAGGAACTCCATAACTTTGAAAATTGGAAATACCAAACCTGATTTAAATTATTGGCATTCTTCGAATTACTTTGCAAAAACGAATTGCTTTGAACAGGCATACAATAAATTTGTTACTCTCAGTCTTGCCAGACCATCACTCTTCCCCATAGTAGGCAGATACATGCTTGAGAGGGATTACACTAAAGCCACTCTCTTGCAAACCGCCCAAGTTCTAGCTGTGTTTCCCGTCAGCTTGGACCAAGCTCTTACCCACTTTAGGTATCCGAGAACGGATTTGCGGTGGCAACCGCCTCTAAGTGCATTTAAGGTTAAATTTATAACTTTTGTGTGACTCTCCTCCTATTTTTATATCCTGTTTCTCCAGTCCGAAACCTATCTCCTTTTCTTAATCATCTTGCCTTGGTGGATAGGTTATTCCTTAGCCAATAATCTACCCAACAGTGCCAAAACATATAAATACCCAAAATTACCCGGACGTTCATTTTGCTTTTTCTTAAGTTTTGAAGGATCAATTTCAATCTAAGGCATCAAATACCGGTACAGTTCCTGTTTGTCCAACACTTCATCAACACATCAAAAAAGTGTTCTACAAAGCTCAAAAAACTGAAAATACCCTCATTGTGGATATTAAAATGACGACTGGGTATATACCCAGGTAAATACCGAATTTATATTTACCTGTATTGCAAATATGTTAGTCCGTCGATCAATACATCAAGTTACATATAATTCAACAGTGGTACATGTTTCGTGGTCTCTCCTCAGGTATGACTTCGCTGGTTTTTCTACACGATCGGGTTCGCCTTCCCTGGTTTCTTGGGTTCTCACGTTAATTCTTGGCCTTTCTTTCTGTTCTCTTTAAGATTTTGGCTCCTTTTGTTTCACTTATGGACCATCAGCTTCTTCGCTTGAGCTAACTTGGCCACGTTTCTTGGGATCCATTTTTCGTCCGTTTCGACCGCATATTAACACAACTTGACGCTCCAGGCGTCCATGTCAAGAAATGTTCAAACTCCTTCAAGCCACATTGATATCATGAAAAATGAACAGTGACTGGCTTACTTCATATAGTGCCAATATTCCATGTGAACTTACTCACCTTTCCACGAACTCATGGGCCGGAGAGACTTTTTAGAGATCTTTAAACGATGTGTACATGCTTTTTATTCCATGTTGTTGACCTGTTTTTACCAAGTTTTATGCATGTTTTTAATGTTGTTACGGTGTCTCTGGTGTTATGAGATTGTTTCTTTAGATTCGATAAATTGTGGCTGAGGAAGGGCTATTTAATGGCCCGAAACATGTACCACTGTTGAATTATATGCAACTTGATGCATTGATCGACGGACTAACATATTTGCAATAAATCATCGAAGTCAATACGGACCAAAAATGGAGGAAGTAAATCCCACAATTATATTGACCTTCCCAATGGGTATTTACCCTGCCCACATCGCTAGGTATGTCCTTCAGACTTCTTTTTCCCTAATTTCAACAGACACTGATGGAGTTAAACACAGACTGCAAAACAAGCTTTTCTGCAGACTTATGCACAATAATAAAATTATCATTCCCCCTGTCATCTGCATCAATGTTTTCAGGCCTGAAATTAGAGAATGTTGCCAGTTTCTACTCAGTGGCCGTAGGCCTAATTTTACGCTCGCCCATTGTGTCACAATCATTCGAATTACATTCGATAGTACCAGAAGAGCAAATTGCACTCCCTTCCCCATCAGTATGTTTCATTTCAGGACGTGAAATAGGCCTGAAATCAACAGGCATCAGAAGCAACACCCTTCCCCACCTTATAATAAACAGCCAAACCTGTTGACCTGCTCTTCCAGGGCCATTTTCCAGGACATCTCCTACTAGGCATTCTTGATAATTCAATTACAGAAAATACATACACGAAAGTTCACAAAAGAAAGATTCTGAAACAGCTCAATCCAAACACAACCGCCAATTTCACTGTTTACTAACAAACCGGGTAGAGTGCTGTCCAAAATACGTCTGCAATATAAATAAGGGTTACATACTCAACTTATAAATATCATACGTTCAATCTATTACTACCAGTAGCACTATAAAAAAGTAATATTATGAAATAAATTGAAACCATGGTTATAAGTAGTGATGTGCACGAGTGACTCTTGGACTCGCGAGAATCGAATCTAAACGAGTAAACCGTGCGAAGGACTCGAGTCTCTACGGTGACGTCACGATCCGTACTTACGATATAGGACACAATGCGGCCAAATTCCCAACACTCGTTAAACTTGCAAACGACTTTTGCACTAGTGATTTACAAGAGAAATTGCTTGCAAAATGCACTCTATGCTTCATATTATAACGACTGAGTGATGGGAAAGAAAGAAATATAATAAAAATCAAATTTAAAGAAACCTCCTCGCCGGGAATCGAACTCCAGCCCGCAGGGTGAAAGTTAGCAGCGTTAACCACTCAGTCAGAGATTTCGATCAGGTTAAATGCGTTATCAACAGTGATACATACTACTGCTTAGAAAATGATCACGTTGAGGGAAATTACTCTTTAGTGTAGCCTATTGCGTTCCTTCTTTCTGTCATCAGACCACTTCTTGCCGATTTCCAATTTTGAATTATCTATTGAATCACTGTGCATTAATGGGAAACGAATACAATACTTGGCCTAGACGTACCGACATTACTATACATCGTGTTGTTTCCATATATGGCTCACAGATACCGCTGACAGCGTCCTCGGCCTCGATTCCGGACTCGAGTATCTCGAGTTTTACGGTTTCAGACTCGATTCTTCGCGAGTCCACTCGCAGCCTATCACTAGTTATAAATTATAAGTAGTTATTTCTCTAATAATGGATCATGTACTATAACAACTGAGCATCAAGATGCAAATTATCACCTCTGCAAGTCGATTATTCAATTTCATTTTAAATCCCAATAAGAAAGACGTCAGAAACACATAATTTATTAGCAGTAACTGGAGGGGGCGTGTCGAGTAGCGCATGGAACAAAGAAATGCCACCTCAGTGCCAATGAGAGGAGGTGCTGAGGACTTTAAGAATGGCGGCACTTATTAGTGCCATAAACGCAACTTTGATATTTTCCTCGAAATTCATAAAATTTCAGTATAGTGTCCCCTTAAATACAAGAACCCTGACACAAGATGGTCACAATGGCAACGTACTGACTCCAGCCCACTTTCTCGTTGGCGATCGGCTCACCACGATACCCAGTGGACCAGAACCACCTAGGAATGACCTAGTACGAACCTTCAGACTATGCCAACAAATAGCTAACTACTTCTGGAAACTGAGTAAAGAATACTTGCTGCTATTACGGAATTTCCACTAAGTTTGTCAGCCCCGATACAGTGGTACAAAAATTAGAGTGGGTGACCTAGTTCTACTACAAGAGGGCACGTGTCGAAAAACTACGTGACGGGAGAACTAGAACCGTTATGCTCCGCAACCCGGACAGAAACCATCTTACACGGCCAATCCAGCTGGTCACCCCCCTCAAGATAGACCAGGGTGGAGAGGATGTTGGAGAATTAATCACTGGGACACCCATCACCCACGTGAGACTTTTGTATTATGGTGTGGCGGGAGATTTATATTGTTATAGTGTTATAAGTTCCTTGGCAGAACATAAAGTAGCTTTTCAACACGGACCCCCCCCCCCCCCCCCTATTTTTCACAACATAGACCTTTCTTCATCACATAATTTTCAACTAAATCTATCCATTTTCCCCTTGGTCTTCTCACAGACTTTCTTCCTTCCACCTCACTTTCGAACGCCCTTCTTGCAGTTCTGTTCGCAGGCATCCTTTTCAAGTGGACAAACCACTTGAGTCTTGATTTCTGGATCTTCTTGAGAAGGGTTTCTTCCACTCCTACTTCCTCCCTTATCATCTCGTTTCTAATTCTGTTATTCCTGGTCTTCTCTACCATGCTGCGTAGAAATTTCATCATTTGATAGTATGGGATATCACATCGTTGGTAACAGTGAACGCACATGCAGCCTGGACCTGGCTTGTGGAATGAACTCTAAGAGTCAGTACATTCAAGAAGCTGGATTCATGCATCCTGTAGTGCAAACTGCAGAGCTTCATAGATGAACGTGCTACCTAGTTAATATTGGTCTAGGCAAGAACTATTGGTCTCGATAAAGATTATTGGGGGATTGGCAATGGTCCATAATTCATGCGTATAATGCCCAATTCAGCTGGAATTTTCCTACATAAGTCAATCTAATAAGGGGATTATGGGTGGATAGCTTGTATTGAGTAGTGTATGTTAATGTGTAAGTTCTGCATGGACGACAATCAAGTCGTTTCACTCAGTGATCTTCGTGTCACAGTGAAATTCATGAACAGTAAATATGCAATGTGGTAAATACGGCTGTAAAGCTTTTCACATGTGAGTAAACAAAATTACTTTTGTTTACAATGTGTTATAATACCTTCATTTTGTGCAACATAGATAAAAGTATTGAAGTAATATCAACTAGGTTTAATAACTAAACCGAACGGAGAACCAAGTGATCAATCCGTGTGTTATAGTTATAGTTCTAAAGCAGAGCTAAATGCATCAGGGTGTTTATTTTTGCTTGGCAAGGACATTCTCGCTCATGCGCTCCTCCAGTGGCAGCTCAGTTCCTGGAGACCCCACGTGCGCTTAAAATCAGTATCATGTATCTTTACTCACCATGCTTACAGTAGATGCTGAAAATGTTCCCCATCCGTTGTCAAACATAATCGGCATCCCCTTATGAAGTTTCCGGTCACTCCGGTTAATTTAGCTTCAGTAAGGGAATAACAAAATTTTCGTCTATTTTTATCATTTACTGAACCTGTACGTTTGAATCTCTTAGCCAGTTGATTTATTGTCCGATTTATAGGAATGGGTCTCCCTGGAAATGTCATTTGAAACTTTTGTTCTAGCGCACGTTATGAACGACACGTAATATGCAGACCTTCGCTCGAACTTGGCCGCCGGTCCCCGGCGTGTGGTCTCCAGCCGTATTGCCCGGGTATTCCCTCGCTCTTCTGTAGACGTGCGAGTTTCGAGCTAATTGGGTGTTTCAGTCTTTCAGTGTTTTATAAAGCTACTGTGTACCGGTACTGTGTATCTTATTGTGTAGTGTTTTATTGTGATTGTGTATAGTGCTGTAATGCGTTATGTGAAATATTTGTTTCGTGAACGAGTATATCTGCACAATACGTACATAAAGTGCAGGAAATCGTACGCTAGAACAAGACAAAAGTTTCGAATGACATTTCCAGGGAGACCCATTTCTATAAATCGGAAAATAAATCAACTGGCTAAGAGATTCAAACGTACAGGTTCAGTCAACAATTAAAATAGACTAAAATGTCGTTATTTCCTTAATGAAGCTAAATTAACCGCAGTAACCGGAAACTTCATAAGGAGATGCCGGTAATGTTTGGCAGCGGATGGGGAACATTTGCAGCATCTACTGTAAGAATGGTGAGTAATAATGCATGATACTGATTTTAAGCGCCGTATCCTGACGTACATGCGCGCGCTGTCGCCGGGAACTGAGCTGTCACTGGCGGAGCGCGCGAGCGAGAATGTCCTTGCCAAGCAAAAATCAAGACCCTGTATTAGAGCAGTTTCCAACCGCAGGTTGGGTCTGCTTGGAGCAGAAGCCTCTCCATCGTTTTCTGTCCATCCACCACTTCTCTTCTGTGGAACGCGGATTATACACTTGCAACAGACATGAATCTTAGCTAGTTATTGTTGTTTTAAGGGGCGGAACTATGAGGTCATCTGAACCTCTTAACACAGATTAAAAATAATATACTAATTTGGAATGGACTTTAAAATTTAGAGGTGGATACCTAAATTTGAAAACACCAAAAATTAAATAAAACTAATAATTATAAAAAATAAACAAAAATTACGGAAAAACAAAAATCATAATTCAAAAACCAAAAAGTCGTCGAGTCAATGTTCACTGGAAAATTTAGATTACTGGCCCTAACCCATTCTCACTTATAAAGCGGATAACGCTATCAGCAGCCACCGCGTCTTTGGCTCATATAAGTTTGAGTGTCATCTGCGAACCAAGGTTTCTTCGTAAGTCAGCAAGATCAACACACTCGGTTAAAATGTGGGCCACGGTGAAAACGGCTCCACAGGTACAAAGTGGGGGGTCTTCTCTTCTCATTAGGTACGAGTGGGGGGATCTTGTATGACCTATCCTTAGCCTACACAAAATGACGGACTCCTTCCGTACCCGGAAATAGCTCCGCCACACGCGAGTAGTTTCCTTGATCGCTCGCAGTTTACTGGAAATTGGGTCAGTTAGCCGCTAACGCTCCCAAAATGCCAGAACATGTCGGCGTAACTGAGAGCTAATATCTCTAGCGGGTACCTCCTTTGGTCGAGGTGGTAGTGATACCGCCTCTTTTGCAGCTTGATCCGCTAACTCATTTCCCGCAA
This sequence comes from Meconema thalassinum, assembly GCA_946902985.2. Taxonomy (NCBI): domain Eukaryota; kingdom Metazoa; phylum Arthropoda; class Insecta; order Orthoptera; family Tettigoniidae; genus Meconema; species Meconema thalassinum. The sequence continues at coordinate 14,361,443 of OX336401.1, read as the reverse complement.
TTCCCGTGTGGCTTGGAAGCCACAGAAAGGTGATTCGAGTGTCAGTGCGGCACAACCCGGCTAGTAGGTCGTGGATTCGCAGCACTAGGGTTTTTTGCGGGAAATATGTAGCAATTGACTGCAACGAACTCAAAGAGTCAGTACACACGAGAAAGTAGATTCGTGCATCCTGTAGTGCAAACTGCTTCATAGATGACAACGAGCTCCGCAGCAAACACACTACAGGCCTCAGGCAAAGTGGTTTTGGTATTTGCACCATCAATAACTTAGGCACAACCCACCTTCTCGTCCACCTTGGAACCATCTGTGTATAGAATGCCAGCGTCCGGAAATTGATGAACTATGCTGTGGATCTGCCTCAAACGGAGGCATCCGTGTTCACCTTAGGACCTCGGTGTAGATCTTACCGAATTTCCGGACGAGGGACTTGCCACGGAGGCACCTCGCTATGTGTCCCATTTCTGCACACGAGCTATCGAGTCTAATACCAACCGGCCGAGTGGCACGAGGCACCATTGATCCGGGCGCGTTAGGCTGTAACCATTGTCAAAACCACAGTTGTATGAAAAAATCCACATATTTATTACAGCGGAGCGATATGCTGCATAGTAATTACAGAGCAGATAACAAAAAAAAAACACTAATTTGGGCTGTAGAAAAAAAATCATTGCAGAGAAGCAAAATTCCTTGAAATTACAAAATATTTTGGGATGTCCGGGTAGTCTCTTGTTGCAGGTTACAGCTAGGTTATGTCTTATCCACCTAACTTCCACTTGGCGATGGCATTTCGCGCACGGTAGTGATTATGGTATTAAATTGTGTTGTGGCAATAGCTGCAGCAATTTCTTTGGTTGATCACAGAACTGCCGATTGAATTACAGATCGTTATGAGGAAATTTCCACAATCCATGGTGAAGAAACGATTCAATTCGTCGCACTATGTAATGAACTGTGTGCTGTGCACGAATGATGCGCGTTAGAGACTGAACTGGGTGCTTCTTTGTTTCACATAGTACCGCAAAGGCGAGGTTGGCAGTACTGTCATGGTACTGTTTTGATGATGATTGATTTGAACAATGGCGCTCACAGCTGTAATTTTCGCTATATAAGTTGTGATCACACTTGGGATGGCTGGGTGGGTCACAGACGTTGGAGGAGGAAACATCTATTAAAACATCGCTCCGCGATTTATTTATCATCGTTTCATAAGGTAATTTGGCTAATTCATGTATTATAGAGAATGTTATCGCTCGCCATGTATTATAGAGAATGTTATCGCTCGTTCTATGTTCATTCAGCGCCACCCAATTTCCTCATGTCAAGTGCTTCAATTTGTCAAAATTGGAAATAATTAATGAGCACGAGAACGAACAAGCCAGGTTTATCAAATATAAGGGGAGTTATTTAAAGAAATATACAACACCTTTCAGACATTTCGGTTTAATTATAGAAGTTGAAAGGCAAGTGCCCAAGAAAAAGCACAGTCATCTTTTAAAGCAGTATAACTAAGTTATTTTTGAAAGCAGAAAGCATGTAGACAGTTGCGTAATTTAAGGTGATTGCATTTCACGAATATATATACGAATTACAGTACTTCCTAATATCCATGGAATGCTAAGTCAGAGATTACAAAATGAAATACATCAATTAGAGCTTCATGCTTTGTTTCTTTATGCACCGTTCTCTCTATTGAACCCCAATGGCTTGTGCCTTACATAATATGAAGCAGTTATTAGTGGTAATACAGTTAATATAACAGCAATCGTAGCATGAATAAAGCATAAAATTGCTTCACGCGGCGCAGTCACTCGCTACACCTTGCCCTACCTACCCTTCTAATTTTTCGTTGCCTCAAGTAGACTGAAGGAAGAGAAACTATATATTTGTATAAACAAATCAACCTTGAATATCACTTTTCCCTTCTTGGCGTTAAGTCTATAGGCACCATACACGAGCCATCTAACCAAGTGGCGACCAATGGTTTAGTTCAGACACCCATTTTAGTCATTAGTATTTTTCATCCATACAGTCCCCAAACCTCGCTGCATGGGATTGCGGTAAAGCGAAGGTGGAACCATTGCCTCATATAAGCATTATTTACAAATGCAAATAATACACAAAAGCCCTGTTATTTCTATTTTCACATAATTACATTACGCGTGTGTGGTGTATTTTGGCAACTGCTGACGTCAATGTGTGCGCCTCATGAGCGCTCGCTGTGGCTGTTTCACATACTAAATACGCTGATGAACATCTGACGAACATGGCTCTGGTTGTTAAATAAACAATAAATAAAAACACACATATTTACGTGACTTAGCACATATATCCGGTGTAGTCGGTGCAAAAGCGATCAACACTTGCACCACTGTACGACCTCGCCAGCCATGTGGTGTTTGTTTTATGTTGTGCTAAAGCCTCAGACCCTTGCTTGTAGTAGGCCTACCAGCAGTAATTTTCAGCCAGACCTGGAGCTAACGCCCCAGCTTGTGGTACAAGCAGTAATTTTCAGCCAGACCTGGAGCTAACGCCCCAGCTTGTGGTACAAGCAGTAATTTTCGGCCAGACAGAAGCCAGTAGTTTCTTGCTCGGCTTCGCAAGCCAATAGATTCTCGCTCGCTATGCATGACCTGCGTAGGCTAGTATATTTTGTGTAGCAAACACTGGCAACGGTAACCTGACGTCAATGTACACACCTGTGCAAGTCTCGGTAACAGTTGAAAACGCCTAATGTGCCTCTTTCAGAAGTGGTTGAGGAATGCCAATTGCAGTCATAGAATGAACAAGAAATAACTACTAAAGTCACATATTTACGTAATTTAGCACACATATTCAGTGCAGTAGTGATAATGGACAGTAGGCTAATTTCAATTCGTAATGACTCCCAGAATATAAAATAACGTCTGGAAATCATATAAATGACATACATTATCGAAGTGCTAGTCTAGCATCCAGATTTATCACTCCCTAACAATTACCAAAAAAGAAAATTACTAGTGCATGAGACAGGAACCTGACTTTTACAGTTTCACCTACATGGTAAGTGATAATAATTGATGTTCATACCTCTTCAGGGGTTCCACGGGACAGTACCTATTGAAATTGTCCTTCATTATGACTAATATACTGGAAATATGTGCTCAATTACGTCATTATGTGCGTTTCTTTCTTGTTGAATTTCAACTACGGCAGCCATATTGCTCACTCCAGCTGAGTGAGACATAACGAGACATTGATGCCACGGCAGTGTGCCCAACATGTAAGATATAAAATACACCACCACTATGAAATATGGACGCGTTAGGCTGCAACCATTGTCAAAATCATTGATCTGGACGTGTTAGGCTGTAACCATTGTCAAAATCACCGATCTGGACGCGTTAGGCTGTAACCATTGTCAAAACCATTGATCTGGATACGTTAGGCTGTAACCATTGTCAAAACCATTGATCTGGATACGTTAGGCTGTAACCATTGTCAAAACCATTGATCTGGACACGTTAGGCTGTAACCATTGTCAAAACCATTGATCTGGATACGTTAGGCTGTAACCATTGTCAAAAACCATAGGATTGGGCAAAACGAAGGTTAGGTCCGGTGTAGGTGCGGCCAAAGGCCGCGGTAAGCTAGTGGGGCAAGGTTTACAAAAAACCATTGATCTGGGCGGGTTAGGCTGTAACCATTGTCAAAACCATTGGATTGGTCAAAACAAAGGTTTGGTTAGGCTAGGTAGGGGCAGATGACCTCGCAGTCCCGCCCCTTATAACAACAATAACTACTACTACTAGGTTAGGCTAGGCGTAATCTTCACACAAAAAGTTATGAATTGAGATTGGCGTTCTTTTGTTTTAGAAAACTGCCTAAATTAGTACCGTATGCGTGGGGTTGGCACTACTGTTCCAACGCCGAAACTGGATGCCAGAGCTGGAACTAATGCTATATAAGTCATGTTATAATTTGGGAGGGTTGGTGGGTTATAGACAGCCAAGGAGTGAACTACATCATTCCCAGATAAATTTTGAATCATTAGAAAAGGTATTTATTGCAAATTTCACAAGTTATTTCTTCCCCCCCCCCCCCCCCCCCCTGGGTTCATGTCTCCTGCAATTTAGTTATTTAGTATCAGTCAAGACATGCACATCACTTCATTGTAGTAATACCCAAAATATATCTATGGATAGCTATATAAGACTTGTGTTTCTGAGCTTTACGAACATTTGAAAACACCTAATGTGCCTCTTTCAGAATTGGTTGAGCAATGACAATTGCAGTCATAGAATGAACAAAAAATAACGCCTAAAGTCACATATTTACGTAATTTAGCACACATATTCAGTGCAGTAGTGATAATGGACAGTAATTTCAATTTGTAATGACTCCCATAATATCAAATAAGGCCATCGGCTGCAAGAAATGTAGGTATTAATTATTATCATCATTAGTAGTCTACCCTTACGGACTTTTGGCTACAATACATTGTAAGAACCTTACAGATACTTATCAGGCTTCGCGAGCATTCGCAGCACGATGTACAGTACATTAATTCTTCAGAACAATCATTTGAAGTGCGTAAAAACACACACTCACCAACAAACAAATCATCCACAACTTAAAGATGGCTGCGGCTGCATCTCTTTTCATCTTATCGTTAACAGTCAAGACCAAAGATTCACAAAAGGTTTCTCATGTCAAAGATATACCCTTCAAGATTCTCTCTGGGGCACTAGCCCGATCACACGTTCCGACCAATGGGAAGAGCGTATGAATCACCCGCTCTGTGGCGTCTAGGGATTCTTAATACGCTTACCGGTAGCCTACTTATACCAGAAAGACAAATGAGTCACATATTAAATAAATAAAATGAGGTATTCTCAGACCCCTCGAAGTCGCCGGTGATAACGAGTGGTTATATATTTGTCAACAACAGTAAAATATGTAGCCTACAACCTTCACCCTCAACTTGCAAACATTTACTCGAAGTCATATATTTGCAAGCTGACCGTTAAGGTCAAATAAGTCATCACTATTCGTCATTTCGATTGAATAGATAGGCTATAACTAATGGTATCTGCGTAAGAAAACTAAGGGAGAATGGTTCACAAAGGTAGAAAGGGAATTACATACCGGACCGTCAGATGCGTGCGCCCATTAAGATGAACCTAAAAGAACACCCGAGTTTCCAGGAAAAGGCTACTAACAACAGGTAAGACGTGGACTGAAGCCAGGAAGCAGCAGCATCGAGAACTCCTGAGGCGTTACTGGGCGAATGTTAACGCTCGAGGGAGAGAGCAGTTGGTCCATAGCTGGCCTAACGTCAACAAGAAGAATGTTAACGCTCGAGGGAGAGAGCAGTTGGTCCATAGCTGGCCGAACGTCAACAAGAAGAATGTTACCTGAGGCGTTACTGGGCGAATGTTAACGCTCGAGGGAGAGAGCAGTTGGTCCATAGCTGGCCGAAACGTCAACAAGAAGAATGATACCTGCTTTTAGAACAGGGAAACAAAAATCCTACATTCGGTGTCACTATTCCACTAACTTGACCTGGGGCTAGCAGATTAAATATTGCCAGGCGATAAATTACCTATGAACACGTTTAATTACGCCACATGAAATTGAACTTGGGTAACTGCACTGGTATTGTAAATCGAAAAATGTAGCTTGACCTACAGGTATTAAAGATGCCACGAAATGAAATTTGTTCCTCTTGTTACAAAACAGCCAGTTCAAACTAGATGCATTATCGTTCTCGTGGAGTTTTGAGAGGCCCAAATGGCGAGGAAGTGAAGCCAGTAGTTCATCCTTCACATGTTAACCTCCAGTAATGCAGGGCGAAACTTCAGTTGATACTTTACATAAAGCGTACTCTAGCAATCCCCGTAAATTGTTAAATAAGAGTATAGTTCGCTCAGCAAACTCCGTACTCGAGGTATTATTGCCTTGTCATATCAATTTACATTTCGGATTGTCGTTTTGCCTAAGTTAGGTTTGTTAGTCTTTCCTCCGCTAAAGTACTAATCAGCACATGGCTGGATAAACGTTTAGCACACTTTGATCACAACAATTGTTCTTTCTCGTATTTTTGCTTAATTATAACATTTTTGCTCATGGCCTCGAGAGCCTCTTACCTTTCTCCGTTTACGTGCAATCGTTCTCTTGCCTCGGGGTCCATCTTCGGTGGGTAGTAAAGCTGTTCTTATTTGTTTCATTTATTGCAGCATCTTAGAATGCTTTTTGAAATATTCCCCCGTAGTTTTGTTGAAATGATTATTATAGCCTTCGTTTGAACTTTCGTCAGTGATCTGACTACCTATAGGCCTACAGTAATCTATTTCGTGTCTGGAAAAGATATTGTACTTGGTGACTGTGTGCGGGACATCCCATAAATGTTCCTCAAATGTCATCATTTTAACATAGGCAGCAGAGGCACCTCCGGCTCCCCTTAAGCGTATTCACTTCTTCCAACCACCTATCATGACCGGACTATGCCGTGAAAGTAACTTCACAATCTGTGTGAAGTTTCCATTATCTTCCATCCTCGTGACCTCGGAAAGCCAAACCTTGCCGACGAAGGGTTCTTGCTGTGTCAATAAGTATCTGGATAACTTTTTTGTGGAACTCCTTTTCTTGTTGTTCCTCAATTCTGATCGTCCATAAATGTTTATCAAGGAGAACGTCTACGTGGACTTTTCTATTTACAAAGTGGCACAAATCTCGCATCGCTGCTTGATGAGCTTCTGAAGTGAAGTGATCTTGGAATTTGCCCTTTTTCTACTTTCCGCGACTTTTCATTTTGTGCCACTGACGTACTCCAGCGTTCGACCATTCTTCACTTGCGGACGCCCTTCCTCGTCCGTTTGGGAATAAACCACAGGCAAAACAAAACACCGCGGCTTTTTCAATGCTGTACTCCAACATGGGAAAATCCGTATACCAGGCCGGATTAAATCGATGCTGCTTATTTTCTGGTATGTCTGGATTTCCTGGAAATACACTAAGTTTTCACTGGAAGGCTCCAAGTGAAGTCAGGTACAGTCGTTCGTTTGCCGTGATAATTCTTTTCCGCTTTGCAGGATGGCGATTAACAGGTAAATCACCCGCTTGAATGTGTACTGCGTCCGCACGCATGTTATTTCCCTCCGCTCTTGCTCGTTGAAGTAACAGACCGCTTTCATCGTGGATTCTGGATAAGCAGTCTATCATTTCTACCATTAAAAGTTTTGTGTTCGGAATAGCGTCTTCTTTTATTGTTTTCATAATACCTTCCGCTCTTTTGAAATGCTTTATAAACTCACTAACTGGGCTAGAAAAACAATCCACGAAAAATCGCTACTACGCGGTAGTAGGACCGTCACCACTACAACCGGCATCTGATGAAGTTCCAGCTCCTCGTAACTTGCGAACGTCAGATGTGTTGGGGGATAGTGGTGGTTCAACGGTTCGCGATGACTCAACGGTGGTCAATGGCTCAACGGTAGAAGGCTCACGATGGGCGATGGCTCAACGGTGGTAAATGGCGCAACGGTGGACGATGGCTCAACGATGGACGATCTCTCAACGGTAAACGATGGCACAACGGTAGGCGATGGCTCAACGGTAGACGATGGCTCAACGTTGGGGGATGGCTCAAAGGTGGTCAATGGCGCAGCGGTGAACGATGGCTCTACGGTGGGAAATGGCTCGACGAACGGCGAAGGTCTGACAGAGGACAGTGACCCAACGATGCCTGTTTGCTCACCTACGCTAGTCGATGGCTGGACTATGGTTAACGGCTCAATGGAAGTCCGTTTGCTCGTAGGTGCTGTTGCAGATGAATTAATTCTCCTTTTCGAAGCTTCGAATGGGTTTTGCGGGTCTCCAACATGTTTCACTTTATGACTTTTTTTCCATGGTGTTGTCCTTTTTCATGTCGAAGCTTGTAGTCATCATCAAACTGACTGCCACATTCAACACAGAGCCTACGGATGTTGATGATGTGTGTCGCCTTCTGCTGGAAGATAACGAATCGCTAGTTCATGATTCAGTAATTTGTGGCTCTGATACTGAAGCTGACTCTGATACTGAAGCTGACTCTGATACTGGAGACAAAGTTGAAACAAGATCCGAAGACTCGGATACTCACCATGATATTTATCAGGAGGACGGTAACGGAAGTGAAGAATTGGATGGCCGTTTATTTTATTGGCAGGTTGGTCATTATTATTATTATATGTCCGTCTCATTCTTGGCTATCACCACGGAGGCCCGGGTTAGATTCCCAGCTCTGCTAAGAAATGTAATTCTGGTCTGAGGGCTGGAACAGTGTTCACTCAGCCTCGTGAGACAAAACTGACAAGAGGCGCGTTCGATTCCTACCTCAGCTATTCTGGAAGTGTTTTTCCGTGGTTTCCCACTTCTACTCCAGGCAAATACCGGGAAGGTACTGTACCCTTTTACCTACCAATACCTGTTGAATCCCTGGATAGCAGCTGGATCGTAGAACCTGAAAATGCCCCGGCTCTAAAGACCCCCCAAGTTCTACCAACAGACACAGGGATAATAGGGCCACTCGAATACCTAACAGGATGTATTAAGACTGACCAAAGCTCAGAAAAAGAAAAGACTAGCTCAAAACACAAGAATTCTTCAAGAGGAAGAAAGAATCTCAAAGGTGTGGAAAACACTAAAATACCTAGCGATGGCCCCCTTAATACACCCTTCCATCACCTCTATAAAGCATCACGCAATAATTAAAACCAAGTAATAAAGGAGTTTATTGTAAGAATAAACAAGACAGAAAAATATCAATTTTGTCGATACCACGACCAATCAAAAAAAAATCTCATTGATTATACTGGATTGTCTTTCAAAAAAAAAATTACCCATTATCTCAACTAACTTCTAATTGATTAAAATATAAGGCATATTAATAATAATAATGATCAATCAATCCCATATGGTAAGCATTTACAAAAGAAAATATTTTAAAACTTGAATACATTAAATTAATTTCGGTTCCTTAACTGAAATAACATCTTATACAAAAATATCCTGATTATAATTAATAATCCTACACGACATCTTCAGTAACATTATATGTTCTTGTTATTAAATGAAGAAATTCATATGGCCTATTTACAGAATATAATTTACACAAAATTCCAGAATAATTTCAATTATTCTCTTCCCACTGACTTAATGTCACGACATTCATTTCTGCTTAATATTGTTTCATTTCTAGTTTTAGGGTAATTCTGCCGAACAGTTAAGCTAAACAAAAATTAATCATAAATTCAGCATTAAATAGTTATCGGTTTCCTTATTAAACATACCTCTTATGGCAAAATCGTTATATTAATTTTACTGGAAATATTGAACCGGATATCCACTCAAGATTCTCAATAATACTGCTCAGAAAAATATTAATCTTCACACAGGCATTTTCACGATAACAGCGATAAAGTCGACTATGACCAAATATTAACCATACTGGGTTAAAAACAACACCTCTCTGGGTTAAAACCCCAATCAATCTAATCCTGATTGGCACACCTGGCTCAATCCTCAACAAGAAAAATATGCTTTACAAAGCACTGCATCAATATACTTAAACACAAAGACATTACTCATAGTACATGCCTCTCTAAAGTCGAACATGCACCTATAATAGGAGCCTTACTGTTATAAATCCACAATTATGAAAATCAGCTGTTTATAGAAAAATCCTGAACTCATGTGCGAAAAAAAATAATATGATTCTGTAACAGATTACGAATAAAGCCCAGTGGATTTCAGAAATATTCCACCTATCTTTAAAAACTTGCCTTACATTGATGTATTACATGATCCATAATTCTTAAACGTATGACTTATAGTAAGTCGTCCCTGGGATTATCCTCGCAAATTTGGATGTCGTTCAAATACCCTCTTAATAGAGAAAAACTATTGCACTAAAGGCAATGATATCAATTTAATCCAGTGTTAACTTCATAAGAAAAGCAAAGTATAACACTCCCCAACCACACAAACTGAGGTTGTAAAGCGATCTATAAAGATAAATTCAATCTCAAAATAAGATCTTCCCTGAATTTCCCGAACGCGAAAATGTCGATGGATTAGTCCTACAGCATAGATCTAGGTTAGCAACAAAGGCTAAGCGACTAATGACCCATTAGGCAATCCATTTCGAAAATCACGCTCAGAAAATACAAGTTAAATCTGTTATTAAATTGCAGAAAAAAAATTAATCAAAGGACTCGAAGTAACATTCAGAATAACAGGATCCGAAAATTTCCTAATATCGTAATAAGAATACGAAAAGAAAATCCCCTTCAAAGAATACGATGATCCAAGCGAAAGTGCTTAAAGAACAATACACTAGAATATGAAAAACTCAACCAAAGTTCTCAAAAGAAAATTGTGTTAATAAAATGTTCTTACACAAGAAAAACTGTAGATCTTCTTCCTACATTTGTTTCTCGACAAATAAGAATGAGCATATTAGTTTAAATACTGTAAAATACTACTGAAATTTTTAATTTATTCATCAAAATTACACAAAGGATGCACTCATTTTTATGAGTCAAAATCCTGGCATCATAGAAGGTCAGTTTCGAAATAAACATCGAACCTGCACTTTCTACTCAACCATTTAATCTACAAAATCAAATATGGCAAAGTGGTAGTTCAAAATGTCCATGCTACGCTACTGTAACAAGTTGAAGTGATCTGTACCTTTGGCGAATCTAGATGAGGAAAAAAGGATATCGTTGGCCATACTAAGCTCCAGACCAACAGAAAACATGCTGGACTCCAACTGGGTTTTATAGAACGAACCAAAGTCCTCCTAGGCTCGAACAACACCCGGTCGGTCGAAATAGTTCCAACATATCCTGGCGATATCTTCCCATATATATTCGAATACCGACGGACGGACCGCACACGGTTTATCAACTCGTCACGAAGCGAGGGTGAACTCGAACAGTCGCTGAAAAGTTCCAATATATGAACGCGAATGTGAACAAGTTCACAAGGGTCGACGCGGCCCCTTGCATCACGAGAGTCGCTTGCACACTTCATGCTAAATGAAAGTTGCTGCCAACATGTCCCCGCTACACCCTGCTAATGCAGTATTCTTATATTAATTTAGCCTACCATCGTAATGGATATGAGCTTCATATTGTTCCTTTCCTCTGACACCTTGCTTGAGAAGGTGCTCTTTTCAAAAAGTATAATCAGTGTGAAGAGTGAATCAAGTCTAGGCTGAATTTCCACGACGGTTTATATGCAGAGTTTCGTGACACATTACAGCTGAGCTCGCGGTCGGGATTATGAAAGTATCCATCCGCATGGCCCGTTAGTTGCTATAGATACACGGTCGCAAAGATAAACTATTAGCCTACATGTTTAAGACTATGTCTGAGCCCTATTAAACACGTGTCTACTTCACGTAGAATGCTGAACGAACTAGCGTATACACTTCAGCACGGTCACACGTTTTTAAAACTCCCGTTAGCTGGCGACTTTACTTTCACTGTTTTCAGGCTCAAACCTGTACGCTGTCAGTTTCTATACTCATTGCTCTCTCCACGAGGTCGTCTTGGTCTCACATCCGCTCCCCCACTCCTTCACACGTCACGACTCGATACAAAATATATCGCAGTCGAAACGTAATCAGCAGTGAGTTAACAGATTATCTTCTGTTCTTCATACTTTCTTAATAATAGCTTTCTGCCATGGAAATATACATACAGACGTATGTAGCTGCTTACATATAGCGCTAAATATGCTTTAATTTGTATTAATCACTCTCAGGTGAATCGATCGATATAGTGTTAGACACAGTCAACATGGTTATTATCGATGACCTTCGGGTTTCTCGTCGGAAACACGAGCTCTGCCGATCTCTTTCTTGATAGCATGGCTTTTGCTCGCTGTAGACCAGCTGTAATTATGGACTTCAGAGGCTAGTTAGGAAGTTACAGGGTGTTCCCAAAATACTGTAACCATGTCTGTACTTAAGACCTTTATGAATAATGGTGCATTTTCCCTTTGATACCTTAAATAAAAGTCTCCTCAACTTTTATTTACACCATTTCAGGTAATCTCGGCATATGTAGCATTATTCATTCAACACTCAGACTATCTTCTGCACATATCTTTTCAGGTTTTTTGCATTGAAACGACCTATCATTTCTCTTCCATTTAGGCTTACTACCTCATAACAATTATTTCATTTTATTATAGTGACTTCTCTGTCATGGTAATCTCTTTCTTGTCGTCGTTAACAGATAGAATGCGTGACATCTCAGTGCTCAATTTCTTTTTGAAAATGTTTTTTCTTTGTCCCGGTCAGGCGTTCTTTCTGAACTCCGACCTTCTCTGCTAGTGCTGGGTTGTGACTTATCTGGATTTTCATCCTTTCTTTCCTTCGATTTTCTTCCTTAAACCTCCGTGGACTTATCTCGCCCTCTCTTGAGCATCTCTTGTTGCACTTTCTTATCGGATGCCTCCGTCCGATAATTGTTGTATCTTGAGTACCCTTGATTTTGTCTCTTATCTCTGTTGTCACGGGTATCCCTATCATTCCTATTATATCTGTTATCTCGATTATTTTGATCATATCTGTAATTCCTGTTATAAGGCGTTTCTCGATGATCATTCCGGTTTCGATCATTATCTCTTCGATAGAAATTTCTCTCCTCGTAGCGACGTTGCCATGGTCTCTCCTGGACGTCCCTACGTTGGTTTTCCCATCTCCTCTCTTGCTGATGGGTATTTCTAATAGGACCCATTCTATCATCTCTTCTTTGCCCAAAACGATCCGTCTGCTGTGTACGGTTCATCATTACCGCATTTACAACTTTCGATTCCTGCCTGGCATTTTTGACTATGGTAGGTTGCGTCATCATACTCATATGATCTAATCGACGTAACAAGTCATCTAACGACGTTAAAGACGATACTCCGGAAGAAATAATTGATCTCCTTACTTCCGCAGGCAATTGACGTGAGATAGCTTCAAGGAGTTCTTCCTGTGTTAACGGCGGCTGAAGAAAACGGAGTTTTGCTAACTGACACGCATAGTATTCAGCATAGCTGGTTGGTCCTGTACTGGAGTACTTGCGTGAATAGACTTCTGATCTCACATTTTGTTGGACCTCGATCGACCAAAATCTTTGTATGAAGGCTTCCAAAAACTGTTCAAAATTGTCAAATGTGTAACGAAAAGCCCTGAACCATTGTAACGGAGCATCGGTAAGAAACCTTTCCACCATACGTAGCTCACGCTCACGTGGCACATGTGACTCCAAAAAGTAATCTCTTAATGTCCTGACAAATTCGATTGGTGTCATTCCATCCAAGTTGCTAAACTTCCTAGGTTTGTCATCAAAGTTTCGTATTATGGTTACATTCGGTGTCCTTTCCAATGATTTTGAAGTATAATCACCCACGCCTACGTTGGGGTTCGGAGAACTAAAAGTTTCCCTGCTTGTTCGAATGGGACTCGAATGTTCCATTTGACTGAGCCGAACGTTGGGTTCGTTGTTGGAAGATTCCTGCATCATCCTTTCCCTACCATCAGGTACTATCACTTCAGGTTGTTCAACTACAACTCGAAAATCGGACTGTAAAAGTGATCGCAATTGATCTTTTAGCGTATCTAAATTGATATGCCCCTCTAGATTAATTTGCTCGAGACCCTTTCTAATTTCATTAATCTCGGAAGTTTTCTTCTCCCTGACCTCATTTAACTCTATCTTACTTTGGTCGACTTTAGTTTCAACACTGTTAATACGTTTCTCTAAATCGGATATGTTATTAACCTGTGTATTTTGAATTCCATCCATTCTTTTGCTTAGATCTTCCCTAACATTTATTATGTCTTTGCTATTAGTTGCAAGACCAGTGGCAAGTTTAGATTCTAACTTAGATTTCTCAACTTTAAAACATTCCTCATTAATTTTCATGATATCTTGACGAAATGTTACAATATTATCACTTATGATCCCTTTCAAATCGATGTCAAAATCATCCCTGAGAAGTTTCGTATGATCAGTGACTTGAGATCGGAGTGTCCCCATTTCACATTTCAACTGCTCCAGGCTATTCTGGGTCTGATTAGTGTCATGGGAAAACTGTAGCTGAAGTGCTTCTAATTTTTTTTTACTGAGCTTCACACTCTTTTCAAAGTCTAATCTCAACTTGAAACTCTTTATTAGATTTTTCTAGCTCCATTAACTTAACCTCCGTCTGATTTTGACTAGATTCGATTTTTCGGACCTCTAGCTCCATTTTATTTTGACTGGATTCTCTTAATCCCACATCTGTTCTTAAATCATTGATTTGGGATTGCATAATCCTTACATTAGAGTTTACATCCTTTACAGTTTCCTCAATTCCCCTTTGACTAGTCTGAACATTGTTAAGATCTGTTTGCATTGAAGTTTGACTAGTTTGGATATTGTTAAGATCTGTTTGCATTGAAGTTTGACTAGTTTGGATTGATGTTTGACTAGTTTGGATTCTTTCTTGGGCAACCTGTACCAAGCCAACATTAGCCCGTAGTGTACTGATATCTAGTTGTGTTTTTCTATTATCGTCCTGGATATCTTCGATGTTAGATTCTACACTGGTAACCTTCTTTTCTACCCTTTTAGAACTGTCATTGATAGCCTTCAATGAGGATTGCATAGTATCAATTTCCCCCCTGATACCTTCAGCAACTGCATCTTTTATCACTCCCTGACTTTGAATAACAGTTTCAGACACATGGTCTAATGCAGATTTAGTTTGGACCTTAATATTTTCTATGTCCTGATTCAAATTGTCCATTTTATGTTGAATAATTTCAAACATCTTCTTAACGTCACCAACAGTCACCATATTACCTTCAGACATGCTTCACTACACTTCACAAGAAATAAGAATACCACACCAACAAAGCACAGCGAGAACATCTACAAACAACCACCATTTACCATACATGCTCATTCTTATTGTCTGGCGTTACCTTAAAATAAGCTTATGTCTAAACACAAAGTGCCCCATTTGATTTGGGATCGACCATATACAAGTGCGTGTTGGTTTATATCGGTGAAGGTCTATGATTCTACCATTACTTAAATTTTAAATTTACTACAGATACTTCTATTTTTAATGATGTCAGCAATTTATTTATTTAATCGTATGGTGATACAATACAGAATACAAATAAGACAAAATTAAACTTTAAAGTCCTTCCTTTTCAACCATTCGGTTAGACTAGGTGTGAGATCAAACAAGTCGTCAGGAATTCCAGGGTATGAATGAAGAGGACAGCGTAGGACCAGGTGTTCAATCGTCTGTTCTTCTAAGTTACATTCACACATTGGTGAACTGATCCAGCCCCACTTGTACCTGAAATAATTACAACACCCATGTCCAGTCCTCAACCTGTTGATACGGCACCAGAGGTTCCTTGGTAGGTCAAAACCATTTGGCTTCTTTGTGGGATCAAGATGGTGGACACTTGTTCCCAATGTTTTTGTTGACCACTCATGCTTCCAGCTTTCCTTTATGTCAAATCCATCCGCGATGAGTTGCCTTGCAGTGAAACTTGCCGGTCTTCTGGATTGCAATCGTTGTTGTGACGGATGGCAGAATTCCTGATGCAGTGGCAAAGAGGGTGATGCAAAGATTTTCTTAGCCTCCCTCAGTAGAGCTTGCTTCCGCCTTAAGTGAGGTGGAGGGATGTGGCTCAGCACGGGTAACCAGTGACATGGAGTTGATTTGATGGTACCAGTAATGCAACGCATTGTATCGTTCAGTTTCGTGTCTATCTTCTTCACATGTACGCTTTCCAACCAGACAGGCGCACAGTACTCAGCAGCTGAGTAAACAAGACTGATGCCAGTTAAACGTAGACAGTCAGCAGAGGCTCCCCAGGAGGTACCACTGAGCTTATGCAGTATGTTGTTTCTTGCGGCGACTTTGTGAGAGAGCTTGGTGATGTGCTCTTTGTAGCTCAGGGTTCTATCTAAAGTGACTCCGAGATATTTTGGGAAAGGATTGTACCTCAGCTCTTGTCCATTGAACAGGACTCTAGGTTTGTAGTTTGCGACACGATTCGCTAGATGGAAACAAGAGACTTCAGTTTTTGTTGTGCTTGGGATCAATCTCCAGGTTTTAAAGAAAGTTGACATCTTCTCCAGGTCCTCCGTAATGATTTGTTCGCCATCTTCAAAGTTATTGCTCTGAGCTACCAGCGCGATATCATCAGCATAGATGAACTTACTTGATGTTGTAGTTGGTAAATCATGGATGTACAAATTGAATAGCAGTGGGGCTAAAACAGATCCCTGTGGTAGGCCGTTATTTAGTTTTCGTTTGCGGCTTTTAGTGTTTCCTAGGAACACTTCAAATTGCCTTTCCCTAAGCATGCTAGATATTAGATCCACAATTTCTCGGCTTGGTACAACTTGCAATAGTTTGTAGATCAGTCCTTGTCGCCAAACAGTATCATACGCAGCTGTCAAGTCGATGAAAACAGCTGTTGATTTCCGTTTACCTTGAAAACCTGCTTCAATGTGTGTAGTTAGGGCAAGAACTTGATCAGTGCAGCTGCGTCCGTGTCTGAAGCCAGCTTGTTCAGGAGGGATAACAGCCTCAATGAGCGGTGCTATTCTGGTTAGAAGGATTCGTTCAAAAAGTTTTAATATGCAACTGAGCAGTGCTATTGGACGATAGCTATGTCAGCAATGATCATCAGCCGGAAACAAGTAGAACAAATTATTAACAAAGCGTGTGGCACCACTCCAATACATAAAATAAAATAAAAATTAATAATGGTTGCAATACCACTTGTAAGTCAAGTAGCTCGAGTATCCTCGTGATTGCTTTGTTCCATAGGAATTCCAATAGTTCGTGCCAAAATATTGGTTCACCGTTATTTTATCGCCTTGATTCATGGTCACACAAGAAACACGGTGTTCCAATTCGCGATCTGTGTTACATGATCATAAAACTAATTTCCACTTTGTACTTTCAGTTTCAATTTTGGCAGAATTATGGCATTCAACTCCCTGGTATTCGCTCTGGTATTCCAGTTTTTCGAAGCCCCTGAGCTGGGCGCCACCTAATGTACCCTTTTACCTACCAATACCTGTTGAATCCCTGGATAGCAGCTGGATCGTAGAACCTGAAAATGCCCCGGGTCTAAAGACCCCCCAGGTTCTACCAACAGACACAGGGATAATAGGGCCACTCGAATACCTAACAGGATGTATTAAGACTGACCAAAGCTCAGAAAAAGAAAAGACTAGCTCAAAACACAAGAATTCTTCAAGAGGAAGAAAGAATCTCAAAGGTGTGGAAAACACTAAAATACCTAGCGATGGCCCCCTTAATACACCCTTCCATCACCTCTATAAAGCATCACGCAATAATTAAAACCAAGTAATAAAGGAGTTTATTGTAAGAATAAACAAGACAGAAAAATATCAATTTTGTCGATACCACGACCAATCAAAAAAAAATCTCATTGATTATACTGGATTGTCTTTCAAAAAAAAATTACCCATTATCTCAACTAACTTCTAATTGATTAAAATATAAGGCATATTAATAATAATCATGATCAATCAATCCCATATGGTAAGCATTTACAAAAGAAAATATTTTAAAACTTGAATACATTAAATTAATTTCGGTTCCTTAACTGAAATAACATCTTATACAAAAATATCCTGATTATAATTAATAATCCTACACGACATCTTCAGTAACATTATATGTTCTTGTTATTAAATGAAGAAATTCATATGGCCTATTTACAGAATATAATTTATACAAAATTCCAGAATAATTTCAATTATTCTCTTCCCACTGACTTAATGTCACGACATTCATTTCTGCTTAATATTGTTTCATTTCTAGTTTTAGGGTAATTCTGCCGAACAGTTAAGCTAAACAAAAATTAATCATAAATTCAGCATTAAATAGTTATCGGTTTCCTTATTAAACATACCTCTTATGGCAAAATCGTTATATTACTTTTACTGGAAATATTGAACCGGATATCCACTCAAGATTCTCAATAATACTGCTCAGAAAATATTAATCTTCACACAGGCATTTTCACGATAACAGCGATAAAGTCGACTATGACCAAATATTAACCATACTGGGTTAAAAACAACACCTCTCTGGGTTAAAACCCCAATCAATCTAATCCTGATTGGCACACCTGGCTCAATCCTCAACAAGAAAAATATGCTTTACAAAGCACTGCATCAATATACTTAAACACAAAGACATTACTCATAGTACATGCCTCTCTAAAGTCGAACATGCACCTATAATAGGAGCCTTACTGTTATAAATCCACAATTATGAAAATCAGCTGTTTATAGAAAAATCCTGAACTCATGTGCGAAAAAAAAAAATATGATTCTGTAACAGATTACGAATAAAGCCCAGTGGATTTCAGAAATATTCCACCTATCTTTAAAAACTTGCCTTACATTGATGTATTACATGATCCATAATTCTTAAACGTATGACTTATAGTAAGTCGTCCCTGGGATTATCCTCGCAAATTTGGATGTCGTTCAAATACCCTCTTAATAGAGAAAAACTATTGCACTAAAGGCAATGATATCAATTTAATCCAGTGTTAACTTCATAAGAAAAGCAAAGTATAACACTCCCCAACCACACAAACTGAGGTTGTAAAGCGATCTATAAAGATAAATTCAATCTCAAAATAAGATCTTCCCTGAATTTCCCGAACGCGAAAATGTCGATGGATTAGTCCTACAGCATAGATCTAGGTTAGCAACAAAGGCTAAGCGACTAATGACCCATTAGGCAATCCATTTCGAAAATCACGCTCAGAAAATACAAGTTAAATCTGTTATTAAATTGCAGAAAAAAAATTAATCAAAGGACTCGAAGTAACATTCAGAATAACAGGATCCGAAAACTTCCTAATATCGTAATAAGAATACGAAAAGGAAAATCCCCTTCAAAGAATACGATGATCCAAGCGAAAGTGCTTAAAGAACAATACACTAGAATATGAAAAACTCAACCAAAGTTCTCAAAAGAAAATTGTGTTACTAAAATGTTCTTACACAAGAAAAACTGTAGATCTTCTTCCTTCATTTGTTTCTCGACAAATAAGAATTAGCATATTAGTTTAAATACTGTAAAATACTACTGAAATTTTTAATTTATTCATCAAAATTACACAAAGGATGCACTCATTTTTATGAGTCAAAATCCTGGCATCATAGAAGGTCAGTTTCGAAATAAACATCGAACCTGCACTTTCTACTCAACCATTTAATCTACAAAATCAAATATGGCAAAGTGGTAGTTCAAAATGTCCACGCTACGCTACTGTAACAAGTTGAAGTGATCTGTACCTTTGGCGAATCTAGATGAGGAAAAAAGGATATCGTTGGCCATACTAAGCTCCAGACCAACAGAAAACATGCTGGACTCCAACTGGGTTTCCATAGAACGAACCAAAGTCCTCCTAGGCTCGAACAACACCCGGTCGGTCGAAATAGTTCCAACATATCCAGGCGATATCTTCCCATACATATTCGAATACCGACGGACGGACCGCACACGGTTTATCAACTCGTCACGAAGCGAGGGTGAACTCGAACAGTCGCTGAAAAGTTCCAATATATGAACGCGAATGTGAACAAGTTCACAAGGGTCGACGCGGCCCCTTGCATCACGAGAGTCGCTTGCACACTTCATGCTAAATGAAAGTTGCTGCCAACATGTCCCCGCTACACCCTGCTAATGCAGTATTCTTATATTAATTTAGCCTACCATCGTAATGGATATGAGCTTCATATTGTTCCTTCCCTCTGACACCTTGCTTGAGAATGTGCTCTTTTCAAAAAGTATAATCACTGTGAAGAGTGAATCAAGTCTAGGCTGCATTTCCACGACGGTTTATATGCAGAGTTTCGTGACACATTACAGCTGAGCTCGCGGTCGGGATTATGAAAGTATCCATCCGCATGGCCCGTTAGTTGCTGTAGATACACGGTCGCAAAGATAAACTATTACATGTTTAAGACCATGTCTGAGCCCTATTAAACACGTGTCTACTTCACGTAGAATGCTGAACGAACTAGCGTATACACTTCAGCACGGTCACTCGTTTTTAAAACTCCCGTTAGCTGGCGACTTTACTTTCACTGTTTTCAGGCTCAAACCTGTACGCTGTTAGTTTCTATACTCATTGCTCTCTCCACGAGGTCGTCTTGGTCTCACATCCGCTCCCCCACTCCTTCACACGTCACGACTCGATACAAAATATATCGCAGTCGAAACGTAATCAGCAGTGAGTTACCAGATTATCTTCTGTTCTTCATACTTTCTTAATAATAGCTTTCTGCCATGGAAATATACATACAGACGTATGTAGCTGCTTACATATAGCGCTAAATATACTTTAATTTGTATTAATCACTCTCAGGTGAATCGATCGATATAGTGTTAGACAGAGTCAACATGGTTATTATCGATGACCTTCGGGTTTCTCGTCGGAAACACGAGCTCTGCCGATCTCTTTCTTGATAGCATGGCTTTTGCTCGCTGTAGACCAGCTGTAATTATGGACTTCAGAGGCTAGTTAGGAAGTTACAGGATGTTCCCAAAATACTGTAACCATGTCTGTACTTAAGACCTTTATGAATAATGGTGCAGTACGGTACCTAACTGAAGGCCACGGCCGCTTCCTACCCAAATCCTACCAGAATTCCAATTACACACACTACTACTGACATCACAATGACACTGGTTATCAGAAAAATTCTGCACACACCCAAGTACACGGGGCTACGTGACCGCAAAGTCCCTAAAGAATCAACAACTATTTTTATTTTAGGCCTATTTTTTATTAGGATTATATATTTTTTCGTTTTAGGTGAGGTTGGCATGAAGTAGAACAAGTAACCATGGAAGGCTGCCTTCATTCCGCATCCTACTGGGCGCCTTTCGTGATTTTACCTCAGTGGATAGATATTTCGGTAAATTTTGAGAAATGTGAGATACTGATCCTGGTTTAAAATTCCACGTTTTCACAGTTCACTACGAAACACTCCGCCTTTTTAATAATTTAATCTTCCGAAAAACGCACGTCACAGATTCTACTTTTGATCGGCAATTGCTTATCTTTCCGCGGATTAACTCTCGCTCATTTTGTAAACAGATTTGTTTGTTTTGGCGGTGTAAAAAAATGTCTACCATCAGATTTTCTCCCGTAACCCAATTTACATCCAGGAACGAATCAGTACGACATTTACCCGAAACAGCAGAAAATTTACTTGTTTGCACACACAAAGCACTGCACGGACATTCGTAAACTATTGCAAAGAAACAAATTCCCTCGCATAATATGACTTATCGCGCACAGTACTAACCTGGTGGGCTACTTGTCACACGTGCTCGTGGTACGGCGCGACTTCCGCGCCACACACTGGCTGGACCATGAACTACAATGCATAAGGGGCGGAGTGATGACGCTGTTTATTTCTATTCGTCATGGTTATACGACGCCTATCAGCGAAGAGCTGTTTTTGCAAGACGTTTCCCAGATCTAAACCGCATTAAGAGTGAGAATGAATGCCTTACATGATAAAGACAGGTCAAAGTAAGCACACATTAAGTTATCCGACGCTCTGAACGACGTTTTTGGCCAGTACCCTCCATTGGACGTCGTATAACCGAGCTTTCACCGCAATAAAGCGCGAAAGATGAATAGCAAAAGCAAACAAGAAGTTCCGTGACGAACTAAAGAGCCTACTTTTCTTATAATTAAGATTCATGCCAAAGATTAATCTACAGTATATGAACCTATCTAGAATAATGACGAAATTAAGTTGGTAATATCGAAATGTCTAATTAGTTCGAAATATACCTGGTATAATGTAGCCTAATAGAGCACTACAGTTGGCAGCTCTGGTGACTGAATATATTCTTAGTTCCATCTCTTAAGGTACAGATTACAAAATTTGGTTGAA
Source organism: Meconema thalassinum (assembly GCA_946902985.2). Lineage (NCBI taxonomy): Eukaryota > Metazoa > Arthropoda > Insecta > Orthoptera > Tettigoniidae > Meconema > Meconema thalassinum. The sequence continues at coordinate 14,339,436 of OX336401.1, read as the reverse complement.
GTCAAATGGACGTTACATGCAGTTAGACATTGGATCTATCAGCACGCGTAACAGCATGTTGGCAACAATGCCATGCGTGTGCTGGTCAGAAATAATCTGAAATATTATGTTATCTTGTAGAGCCAATTTTGGATGAAATCCATTTGTGAGTATAGAAGTTACATGTATTTAAAAATTGGACCTATCAGCAGGCATAGAATCATGTTGGCAGCACTGACTTTCATTAATTAATCTAGAATGTCAGGTGCTATACGTGTGCTAAGTATAGAGCTGTTGGCTTGCATACTTTATCATATATTGATATTAGGTTAAAAAATAAAGACAGCATTTTTTAACAGTTGGCAGCCCTGATTGCTCTTAAGAATAACTATAGTCATATCTGTTATGTTGCACATAGCACATACGAAATTTGGTTGAAATCCAAATGATAGTATAGAAGTTACAAGTATTTAAATTTGGACCTATCAGCAGGCTTAGAATCATGTTGGTAGCACTGACGTATATTACTTACTGCAAATTAATCTCAAACGTCAGGTACTATACGTGTGCATAGTTTAAACCTGTCGGTTTGCATACTTTCTGATATATTGGTATCTGGATTTAAAAAAATGAGAGAGCAATTATTAACAGTTGGCAGCCCTGGTGGCTCTTAATAATACGCTCAGTCATATCAGTTTATGTACACATATTCATACAAAATTTGGTTGTAATCCCATTGATAGTGTAGAAGTAATATGCATTTAAAATTGGACATATCAGAAGGCTTACAATTATTTTGGCAACACTGTCATGTATGGCTTCCTGGAAATTAAACTGAAATAGTATTATCTATATCTGTGCCAATGTTGGATAGCTTCCATGCATACCTTCCATGATATCCAACATGGAGCTCAAATTCCTAGTGCATTTTTTCAGCAGTTGGTAGCACTGATATTATTTTCAAATGCGGGCTTGATATATTCCGGTATACAACTTTACTCATACTAAATATGGTTTCGATTGCTGCAGCCGTTTAGGAGTTGATAGGGGGGGGACACACAGCCAGCCAGACAGACAGAAGGACAGCCAGCCAGACGGACAGACAGACAGACAGAAGGACAGACAGAGACACTTTTTCCCGGATCGACTTCATAAGTCTACTTCTTCCTCATTTTTGCAAAATGTGAAAAGTAGGCTAAAAATCGACCGGACCGGTACCAGGGTGCTGAATAAGACTTGATAGTTTTTCAGGTATACGCGCTCAATATCGCCTTCGAAAGTAAGGAGGAGGTAAACATGAAAATATATAACTCGTGCAACACACTAAAATAACGATCCATAACAGATTGAAAAATAAATGCACACTATACGAGGATACAAGGCAAAATAGCTCTCATATTAAGGTAGTCCGATTGGTACAGTCTGGTTTGAAAACTGTTCATCTTACTCATTACTTTGAAGTACGCAAAAATTATGTAGGGTGCTTACAGATGTCTAATCTACAATTCATTAACAAAATCAGTAATGAACAGGCCCGAGTTTGGCCGAATCGTTTTGGAGAGTACCGTATATAGGGTGTTCCAAAACTCAGTGACAAGAAAACCGGGTCGGGGTGGAGGAGACAATTCGAAGTTACTCAGTCTTAAAACGAAGGTCCAGAAATGCTCCTCTACGACGCTGGACTTTGTCGAAGTGTGCAGATGGCTTAATTTGGTATCTCTCGGATAGCTTAGTTACTCATCAGATCAGATTAAATCTTAGCGGTATGGATAGAGTACATAAATATGTGTAAATGTCATATGGAGATATTTTCTGGTAACGTGTAAGGTTTATGCGCTAGTCACCAAAAATGATGAGTGTAGATTATTGCCTACTAGGCTATACAGGGTAGAGGCATTTTATTGAGAGATATTAAGCACCTAAACCTAACAAGCTAAAGGAAAAGTTGTCCTTACAAAATATACCCATGATACTCTATCCATTCCGCTAAGATTTAATTTGATTTTAATTGTACCTTAGCTACCAGATGGGCATTAAGTTCAACACTTTGAAGACGTCGAGGGTCGCAGAGGTGCTTTTCCGGATTTTCGTTCCTTCGACAAAGTTACTTAGAGTTTGTGATGTGTCATTAGATGGGTTAACCAACAACATCACACACAGTTGGGTGTAACTCTGTGATTGTATTATGATTGGGTTATTATGTTGGGCACCACTCATACAATGAGAAAATGTAGAACACGAGAGCTCTCTCCTCCCAGGGTGTAGGCAATGAAGCTTGCTTATTGCAATAAACACCTTTCTCGTGTTAACAAAATGTGAATGAATGAAGAAAATACCAAAAAATAGTACCACAGAATATGAATAAAGGAAAAGATATACTCGTATTCAGACAAATTGAAATATGAGAACACTAGTAGGAAAGTGCATTACATCACTTATTCTGTAAAGGTAACCAAGGCAATGATAGGAGTGTAATTAGATGTGCTTTTTCCTTAATTGCAGGAGTAAGTGATTTCCTTAAGAATAATACGTCGCTATTTAATTTCAAGTAACCTGCAAACTAGCAATATATCTTCCATATTCTTTTAAAATAATCCACTTATTCAGTCAAATTACCTCTGTCACAAATAAACCGTACTTCATTACTCTCAATAAGGAATCCAACAATCATCCAAGAACACATAAATCATAACCAATTGTATGCGAAATTCCTTGGACCAAGAAGTTCGTACACCACCATCTAGATCACACTAGATTTCCAATCTATGTCTCATTAGTTCGACGTGGTCCGTGTCGCTGCTTAATGCCATCGTTGAGGTACATCGAGAGCTGCTAAGTTACAGCGGATCAAGTCTTCAAATAAAGCTTCTTGCCATATAACCACTCCGAGTGAAAGGAATACATTTATCAATGCCGTTATACACCGTAGTGATGCTTGCTTCATCATGAACACAAGCCCATCAGTCAATAGCCTGGCTGCTTATTAATAACCCCTAACTTGCACTTCCCGACAAAATTACATAATGTAAAACATACATATCCCTTTTACTTACAATTAACATAATAGTCTATAAGAAACAAAGACGCAGAAGACCAAAGTGAAATACTTTATATAAAATGACATAATTAAAGTAACATAATAATAAATAAATGATGAGGAGTGTCGGTGCTGATCCAAGATCTGTCACAAGTTCTCTCCTCCACCCCGCCCCGGTTTTCTTATCACTGAGTTATAAAACACTCTGTACGTTTTATTTAAATAAAAAGATGGTTTAAAAGAGAACAAATCCCTCCCCCATAAAGGTCGACTTTTATGGATTTATCTGGCATTTTTTCTTGTTAACACCATTAAACATAAACATGGCTGAAAATTCGCATGTATTCATTGTATTATTATTACTTACGTTTGATGGGTACGCGATGCTCCGTGAAAATGTTCCGTGCCGGCGAAAACTCACGTCCCACTACCACTGTATTTGCACCTACTGTAGTTATCACTTTAAAAGTTGCTGGTTCAGGAACGACTGCTTTCGCTCATTCTCGGTGACCACTGCACTGACCATAGTGAGCACCCCACCCCTTGAGGAACCTCGGAACCACAAAACTGTCAATTTTGTCACAGTAGCGCGGATATCTGAGGACGCGCCGAGAGAATCGGTAGCAAGTCATAATTTATGAGCTTATGACTCATAACATTCTTCCGACAACATCTCAATGAGTTGGCTTAAGATTGCCGACTCTTCTTCTTGCCGCACTGGGCTATTGCCTGGCTGTACGAAATTATTGCAGCTTCCGTTTGTGCCGACTGTCGGTAAAAATGCCGACCGTCAGTAAAATACATATTTTAAAAAATCGGACCAAATCGTATATGGCCATGCCCCGTTTTGCTTTTTTAAATGCTGTTTTGGGAAATGTTGCGACTTCTTCATGATTTGCTGACTGCCAACTGATGTCGTATTTGCCGACTGAGAAAATACATGAGGGGGGTGAGATCCCCCCCCCCTCCCCCAACGCCCCCCTCCCCCCACTCGAACCATTCCTGCATTTCGAACGCTTCAGTTTTCCTCTAGTCTGCTGCTCCAACAGTCCAAGTTTCATTTCCATAGAGCGCCACGCTCCAGACAAAGGCTTTCAGAAATGACTTCCTAATACCTAATTACCTAGTCTATATTCGATGTTAATATATTTCTTTCTGTAGGAATACTTTCCTTGCCTAAACCAACCTACTTTTTAGCCAATTTTCAATTTTGAAAAAATAGGCTTATGAGATCACCTTTTGTCCGTGTGTGTGTGTGTGATTCGTGTGTGTGTCCCCCCCTAATAAAATCTAAACGGCTGGATCGATTTCAATGAAACTCGGAAAGTTCATAGCACTATTCCCGGCGACCTCGGCCGTGCCCTTCAAATTTTTTTACGACTCACCAATCCAACATGGCGGCTGTGCGAAATATTTCACCAGATTCAATATCTCCGAAACTATTACCGATATTACCCTGACATTTTCTATGGTGATAGAGGGAACTACTATAAGTTCACTTATGTGACTTTTGAAAATCTGGTAACTACAAAACCAACATGGCGGCCAAGCGAATTTGCGACTTTTAAATAGACGTTTCTCGCGATTTGACCAACCAAACGCAATGAAACTTGGTACAGTATATGTTTATATACATTGTAATGCACCGACATCTAACTTCGTTCAATTGTTTACAAAATCATAAGATGGCGGATGTGCGAAATATTTCACCGGCATTCTATATCTCTGAAACTATTAGCGGTAAAACCCTGAAATTTTGTACGGAGATAAAGGGCACTACTGGAAGTCCATCTATAAGACTTAAAAAAACCGGTTAACTACAAAACGAACATGGCGGCCAAGCGAATTTGAAAATTTTAAATAGACCTTTCTCGCGATTTAATGTTCCAAGCGCACTGAAACCTGGCACAGGAAATATTTATACACATTGTAATCCACTGGTATCTAATTTAGTTCAATTGTTTACATAACCTCAAGATGGCGGCGGTGCGAATTTTAAAATTAAGATTTTATTTATTGTGAAGTAGTCATGCGATCGAAGTGAAAGTTTGAATAATGAACCTACGCAATAATTTTCCTTTAATGGTATATGACTCTATGGCCTATACATTTAACAATCCAACATGGCGACCATCCGAAGTATTTAGACGATACTGAATATCTACGAATCTATTTTAGCAATCAAACTGCATTTCTTAATGTTCATAGGGGCTATGAACTTAAGTTCACCTATAGGACTTTAAATAACCTGGTGATCACAAATCTAACATGGCGGTGACGGGAATTATAAATATTCACATGGACGTTTCTCGCAATTGAGCCATCCGCATGCAGTGAAACTTGGTACAGTAAATCCTTATACGAATGTTAATCCACTGGCATCTAATTTATTTCAATTGTTTCCATAACCTCAAGATGGCAGCTGTGAAAAATTTTAAAATCTCCTTGTTTTTTCTTGTGTCCTAATTATGCGATTGAAATTTGAATACTACGCGTTCACAATAATCTGCATGTAACAGTACATAACTCTAGGACCTACATATATAAAATCCAACATGGCGACCATCCGAAATATTTAGTCGGTTCTCAATATCTACGAATCTATTACAGCAATCAAACTGAAATTGTGTATGTTGATAGTGGCAATTAACATAAGTAGGATATATGAAAATAGGCTGTATAGTTCTTCACGGAACTACTTGTTATATCTTCGTTTTTCGTCCATTACTGGTCATTTTGCTTCCTAAGTAACAGAAGTCTCCTACATCCCTTAGCTCCACCTGCCAATTTGACATTTACGAATTATTTCGGCTGGATTTCAATATTTTTGTTATAGGCCTACATTTATTAATTTTCTTCGTGAATTATTTCCTCAAGACAGAATCCATAACATTTGAAAATTTACTCAAATCCTCTGATGTGTCGGCTAAGATAACGATGTCATCAGTAAATCTCAGTAGCAAAATTATTAAGAATAGAGTTCAGTAGGCCCCATAACTTATGTACCGGTACCACTACACAGGAGTCAAGCACACGATAAAATCTGATAAACTGCTGAAATTAGCCGAAATACCGTTTATTATGATAAATGATGATAATTGTGGAAATTACGTAACTTAGTACGGTAATTGATGTTTTCTCCGTGACTGTCTACAACCCACCCACTAACCTCTCTTTAGACCACGACATTAAAATTCCAGCTGAGTACAAAGTAAAGCATTGCCGACACCTAGCGAGGGGCGAACACTAATAATAATATTAATATCGTATGGCCTTGGGTGCCTGGTGCAAGCTGTGTTAATTGACACCCAGAGGGTAGCTTGCATGTCGAATTTCGTCGTGCCTTTGAACGCTATGAAAGTCAAGGAGGTTAGATATCTAAACTCCTTGACACTACAGCGCTTCCAAGTAGAGAATGGGGGAACTTTGTGTTGGCGGAAAATCCCGAGATTAATTTTGCCATTGAACTCGGCCTACTGAATTCAAATGGGTTCTTTAACATGCCAACAACGTATGACATGAGTGTCGTGTTAAGATTAGATAGATAGATTTTTATTAATTCCATTTGATCAAATACATGCATTCAATACATTTTTGATATAGGACACGTCAGAATTTACATGCATAAAATAAAAGAACTAACAGGTATATATTACTAAGATTAAAACTATTTATAACTTATTATAATAGCAAATCTTAATAGATACAATCTTATTGCACAACTATTTACACCTCACTCTATTATCATAATATGAAAACTTAATTCTATAAATACAACAACATACAGCTAGGTATTAAAATTAAATTAAAAAAGTAAAATATAGTTATAGATTCCATCACTCCTATACGCTAAAATATTCAACTACTGAGTAAAAACAATGGCACTGCAGATAAGCTTTCAACATTCTATCAAAGGTTTTTATTTTTGGGGCCAGTTTTATATACTGGGGTAGTTTATTGTATAATTTAACTCCAGTGTGAAAAGTTCCTTTTTGATATATGCTTGTGTGTGTGTGTGAAATATGAATGTTTTGATTTTGTCTTGTGTTATGCCTATGAACATCATTGTTTGTTTTAAGAAAAACATCTTTATTCATTAAATTCTTTTTAAAAAACATAATACTTTCAAAGATATATATGCAGGGCAGTGGGAGAATGTTTAAATCTTTAAACAGAGGTCTACATGATTCTCTAGAGTGTACATTTGCCATAATTCTAATCGCTCTCTTTTGTATCCTAAACGTGCTTAGTACATCTGGCGACATACCCCAAAATATGATCCCATATCTTAAGTATGAATGGAAATAAGCAAAATAAGTATTTCTTAATGTGTGCATGCTAGTGCAGGTTTTCAAAATACGTAACGCAAAGCACATCGAGTTCAGTTTAGTATTCAGATATTGTATATGTTTATTCCATTTCAAGTCTTGTTGTATCCATAGTCCTAAAAACTTTGTTTCTGATTTATTTTCTATTTGATGACCATTTAATGTTATATTGGGCATCGCAGGATTCCTATTCTGTATAGTGTGGAAATTTAGACATACTGTCTTTTTATAGTTTATTATGAGGCGATTATCTTGTGACCATTTGGTTAACTCTCCTGTAACGGAGTCAGCAGACTGCTGTATGACCTGTTTAGTTTCACCTTTTATTACGAGTGTTGTATCGTCCGCAAACAAAATTTCCTTATGTGAATGAACGTTCTGTGTTATATCATTGATATATAGAAGAAAGAGTAGTGGGCCCAAAACCGATCCCTGGGGTACTCCAAATTCAATAATTCCCTCATTGGACAATGTTTCATTAAGTAATTTGGTTCCATCATCCTTGTGTCTCAAGCTTACTATTTGTTTACGCCTTGTTAAGTAAGACTCTATCCATTTATTAGCTAGACCTCTAACACCATATTGATTTAGTTTGGTAAGGAGGATTTTATGGTCAACTACATCAAATGCTTTCGATAAATCCAAGAATAGGCCAGTTACATGTTCCTTATTGTCAATTAATTTCAGTATACTATTACTACATTCGTAAATTGCTGTCTGTGTAGATTTTTCCGTTCTAAATCCATGTTGTGAGTTTGATAATATTTTATTTTTTTCTATGAAACTTATCAGTCTCTTATACATAATTTTTTCCACAATTTTTGCAATACCAGTTGGTAAGGTAATAGGACGATAGTTATCTAATTCATCTTTTGAACCATTTTTGTGCACTGGAATTACTTTTGATAACTTCAAAATATCCGGGTAAGTTCCTGAGAGAATTGAACTGTTTATTAAGTGCGTAAGTGGATTTATTATATTTTCTGCACATTTCTTTAAAATTGCATCAGGGATGCCATCAATGCCAGCACAGAATTTATTTTTTAGCTCTTTTATAACTATTCTTACCTCTTCACTTGTGACATGATTTATAAATAAAGAATCACTGCATATATTTATTTTATTATTAGAATTTAGTGTATTTACCTGTGATTTATTTAATAATTTTTGCGGAATTTCCAGAAAATAGTCATTAAAAGTGTTTGCTATTTCCTCTGGATTATTAATCACTTTATTATTTCTGGTCAGTGTAATGTTCCTTTGTATTTTAGCAGATTTTCCAGTTTCTTTCTTTATTACAGACCACATAGCCCTGTTTTTATTAGATGATTGGGAAATAAAATTATCATTATGCATTTTCTTTGCTAGTCTTATTACCTTATTTAATATGCTAGTGTATTTTTTGTAGTATAAATTGAATTCAGATGTTGTGTGGTATTGTTTATATAATTTGTGTAGAAATTTCTTTCTTTGACATGAATTTATAATCCCTGTTGTTATCCAATTGCTAGTTTTGTTATTTTGAACAGTTCTTCGTTTAAAGGGGAATGCTATTTCAAAATAGTGTTTTAGGGTACTGTTAAATGCATTAAATTTATCATTTACATTTTCTAGTTCATAAATTTCTGACCATGTTTCCTTATTTAATAAGTCATTGAAATATGTAACATTTGATTCAGTGAATGACCTGCACTTTGATTTTACTCCATTATCATTATTATTGATTACTTCGGATACTTCAAAACTCAGTATTTGTCCATGGTGGTCACTAAAACCCGGACAATAGACTTCTATTGAATGGTGATATTTATCTGTATTTATAAAAATTTGATCAGGAGTGGTTTTACTAAATTTTGTTATTCTTGTTGGTGTATTTACTGTAGGTTTCAGTCCATAGGAAATTAGTAACTGGTTTAATAATTCACAATTTCTATCAAGTTTTAAGAAATCCACATTTACATCCCCACAAATTATTATATCGAAATTTACTTTGCTCATGTTATTGAGTAACAATTCTAGTTTATCTATAAATAGAGGAAACTTTCCTGACGGAGAACGGTATACGCATACAATTATTAACTTAAACTGCTGAATTTTTACGGCAGAGAATTCAAAATCCTGTTCCATAATTAGATAATCATAAGCTGTTATCTGTTCATGATCTAAATTATTTCTTAAGAAGATGCAAGTACCACCATGGCTAATATTAGATCTAGAGTATTTACTAGCTTGTATAAACCCTGGGAATTGAATTAATTCGAGTTGTTCCTCTTTCAGCCAATGTTCTGAAATACATAGTGCTGAGATGTCTTTAAGTTCATTTTTAAGCATTAGATTTATGTAATCAATTTTATTATAAAGAGACTGGACATTCTGGTGGTAAATTTTAAATTTGTTACTTTTGCAAGCTTGTGTTGGTGATTTATTTACATTATTATTATCATAATTGTTATTATTATTGTTGCTAGACAAATCCGAAATACCATTGTTGCACTCCGTTAAATTTGACTTCAAAAGATGTGAATGCCAAACCTCACGTTTGGCTTCTTCTACCAGTTTCCCTGCTTCCACTCTAATGATATTACTGTTGAATTATTCTTACCATTTGAATTTACAATTTTGCAGATTTCATCACTAAGATACTCTTTTCCTAATCTATTTAAGTGTAGGCCATGCCGAGTGTGGAACTTCCTGTCTAATTTACTTACATCTACAATTTGGACATTTGGAAAACTCTTACAAATTTTTTGAATTTTTCCATTTGTAGCCTCTATTTCTACATTTACACATGACTTGGGAATTAAATCGTGTCTCTGCGGAATATTTACAATAATGACATTTGTTTTTTGCATGGATGGCAATGTACCCTTTAAATCTTTGATTACCTTTTTACTCTCATTTCTATAGACGTCGTTTGCTCCAGCGATGATCACTGCGTAGTCCTTTGCAGTAAGGGACGCACACTCTCCTATCATCCCGTTCGTGACTTCTGCAATCTGAGCTCCTGGCTTCACTGTCGAAGTGACCTCCATTTCTCGGCTTCTCTCCAAAACGCTTGCTGCTACATCTCGCCCGTGGCTATCCGCAAATATCCGCATCTTCCTGGATTTTCTCTTTATCACTTTCTTCTTTTCTTCTTGAGGAAAGTCATCATTTTCTTCGACAAGCACTCCAAATGAATTTGAGACGGGAATTTCAGTTACATGTACTCCATTTATAGGCCTAGGCTTATTCAATCTTACCTTACCAGCAATCACTGTCGACCAAGTTTCCTTGCTTTCCTCTCTGTTTCCTTTTAATTTATTCAACTCTTCCATTAACTTAGCAATATCTTCCTTTAGCAGCTTTATAATTTCGTCTTTTGAGGACAGTTCGTTTCTCAGGTTATGACATTCGCATGACGGTAGCGGTAGGCCTACATTACGACAATCGGTTTCACTTTTCTCCTCATTCAATTTTACCTGAGATCTTGTGATGATTTTATTTGCATTTTTTACTTTTATTTTGCACGACGAGCATAAATCCGTTACGGTTACACAACCTGACGAGATACTAACACTGTTTACTGTCGTCATACTAGAGATCTAAGTGAGCCTAGATGTTTACACCAAATTACACTAAATTTAATTGAATTATTACTACCTAATAGAATTAATCTAATAACCTACCAATAAAGAAGAATGTGAAATACGTATATCTTCCAATCGGGTGAAGTCTCGTAAAAGCACCACTGCTCTACTTGGTTCAAACAGTGATTGAAGAAGTCACCGAATCTTTGGATACACGTTCCCACAACTTAGTTTAAGTTTATTAAATTATCAACAAGAATTTCTAAATACTATCAATATTCCGTATTACACTTGATCTGAGGAAAGTAACTATATAGATTTTAAGCCTCTGTTATAATATTTTACCACTTTTATCAAATATTTACACTAGCTGCTATTTCACTGCACTTTCACTGTGACGCCATCTTGTAACTTTGTTAATTGACACCCAGAGGGTAGCTTGCATGTAGAATTTCGTCGTTCTTTTGAACGCTATGAAAGTCAAGGAGGTTAGATATCTAAACTCCTTGACACTACAGCGCTTCCAAGTAGAGAATGGGGGAACTTTGTGTTGGCGGAAAATCCCGAGATTAATTTTGCCATTGAACTCGGCCTACTGAATTCAAATGGGTTCTTTAACATGCCAACAATGTATGACATGAGAGTCGTGATTTTTGTCGCCTTCAAAAATCACTTATCATGGCCAGGAGCGAACCTGCAATCTCGGGGTTGGTAGTCCGACACTATAACCACTCACCCACCGTGAAAGTTATGAGAAGTACAGTACCAGTAATAAATTAGTTGAGAGGTCGGGCTTTAGACAGCACGGCATCGATCAAAATACATTTCAATATGTAATGACCCGTGAAATTGAAATGACCACATGCATTTGGAAGGATCACTTTATACAGGGTCTTTATATTTGCTTAGCAAGGACATTGTCGCTCACGCGCTCCCCCATTGACGGCTTAGTTGCCAACGATCGCGCGCGCATATGTGCGGCAGAGTACGGTGCATAAAATCAATATCATGCATTTTTACTCACCACGTTTACAGTAGATGCTGAAAATGTTCCCCATCCGCTGCCAAACATAATCGGCATCTCCTTATTAAGTTACAAGTTACTCCGGTTAATTTAGCTTCAGTAAGGAAATAATGACGTCTATTTTTATTGTTTACTAAACCTGTAGGTTTGAATCTCTTAGCCAGTTGTTTTATTGTCCAATCTATAGGAATGGGTCTCCCTAGAAATTTCACTCGAAACTTTAGTCTTGTTCTAGTGCACGATATCCTGCACTTTGAGTACGTATTGTGCAGATATACACGTTCACGTAACGAATATTTCACATAAGGCATTACGGCACTATACACAATCACAATAAAACACTATACAATACAATATACAGTACAGAGTAGCTGTATAAAACACCCAATTAGCTCGGAGCTCACACGTCTACTGAAGCAGGAGCGTGGGAATACGGCCGGGGACCGCGCGCGCCATCCTGCAGCAGCCGGCGAAGGACGAGCGGAATCGCCTTGCCAAGCGAAGATACAGACCCTTTATCTCCTTAATAGATACATGACGGCTTCTTTGTACTAGAGGGTGTAGTTGGGAAAAAGGAATGGGGGAGGTAGCAAATAAAGAAGTCATTTGTATCTTTACACGACCTGGTACCAAGATCTACAATGGGCGGAGTTATGGAGTCCATGTCTTGCTTGAGACTGGTTCATGGATTATTTTGATCCATCATTCTTGGCAGTGACAGAATGTGGGCAAGGAATAATATTCATTTCATTACCTTTGTCACTAGGTGATGCGGAGACGAACATCCCACCCACCCCAATTTTGTTACTTACTTCGTGATATTCATTACTTGGCTGCTCTGGGACCGTTGCCCATGTTAAGAAATAATGTTGTTGGTAACTACAAAATCTTTATTTTGATACTCAATTCACATGTTGGCATTACTGTATATAGTAATTTGTAGCATATTAAATAAGGTAATAATACTAGCAAAGAAAATGCATAATGATAATTTTATTTCCCAATCATCTAATAAAAACAGGGCAATGTGGTCCGTGATAAAGAAAGAAACTGGAAAATCTGCTAAAATACAAAGGAACATTACACTGACCAGAAATAATAAAGTGATTAATATTCCAGAGGAAATAGCAAACTCTTGTAATGACTATTTTCTGGAAATTCCACAAAAATTATTAAATAAATCACAGGTAAATACATTAAACTCAAATTATAAAATAAATATATGTAGTTATTCTTTATTTATAAATCATGTCACAAGTGAAGAGGTAGGAATAGTTATAAAAGAGCTAAAAATAAATTCTGTGCTGGCATTGATGGCATCCCTGATGCAATTTTAAAGAAATGTGCAGAAAATATAATAAATCCACTTACACACTTAATAAACAGTTCAATTCTCTCAGAAACTTCCCGGATATTTTGAAGATATCAAAAGTAATTCCAGTGCACAAAAACGGTTCAAAATATGAATTAGATAGCTATCGTCCTATTACCTTACCAACTGGTATTGCAAAAATTGTGGAAAAAATCATGTATAAGAGACTGATAAGTTTTATAGAAAAAAATTAAATATTATCAAACTCACAACATGGATTCAGAACGGAAAAATCTACACAGACAGCAATTTATGAATGTATTAATAGTATACTGAAATTAATTGACAATAAGGAACATGTAACTGGCCAATTCTTGGATTTACCGAAAGCATTTGATGTTGTTGACCATAAAATCGTCCTTACAAAACTAAATCAATATGGTATTAGAGATCTAGCTAATAAATGGATAGAGTCTTACTTAAAAAGGCGTAAACAAATAGTAAGCTTGAGACACAAGGATGATGGAACCAAATTACTTAATGATACATTGTCCAATGAGGGAATTGTTAAATTTGGAGTATCCCGGGGATCGGTTTTGGGCCCCCTACTCTTTCTTCTATATATCAATGATATAACACAGAACGTTCATTCACATAAGGAAATTTTGTTTGCGGACGATACAACACTCGTAATAAAAGGTGAAACTAAACAGGTCATACAGCAGTCTGCTGACTCCGTTACAGGAGAGTTAACCAAATGGTAACAAGATAATCGCCTCATAATAAACTATAAAAAAACAGTATGTCTAAATTTCCACACTATAGAGAATAGGAATCCTGCGAAGCCCAATATAACGTTAAATGGTCATCAAATAGAAAATAAATCAGAAACAAAGTTTTTAGGACTATGGATACAACATGACTTGAAATGGAATAAACATATACAATATCTGAATACTAAATTGAACTCGATGTGCTTTGCGTTACGTATTTTGAAAACCTGCACTAGCATGCACACATTAAGAAATACTTAATTTGCTTATTTCCATTCATACTTAAAATATGGGGTCATATTTTGGGGTATGTCGCCAGATGTACTAAGCACGCTTAGGATACAAAAGAGGGCGATTAGAATTATGGCAAATGTACACACTAGAGAATCATGTAGACCTCTGTTTAAAGATTTAAACATTCTCCCACTGCCCTGCATATATATATTTGAAAGTATTATGTTTTTAAAAAGAATTTAATGAATAAGGATGTTTTTCTTAAAACAAACATTATGTTCATAGTCATAACACAAGACAAAATCAAAACATTCATATTTCATTTACACACACAAGCATATCAAAAAGGAACTTTTCACACAGGAGTTAAATTATACAATAAACTACCCCAGTATATAAAACTTGCCCCAAAAATAAAAACCTTTGATAGAATCTGGAAAGCTCATCTGCAGTGCCATTGTTTTTACTCTGTAGTTGAATAACATAGGATAAATTATAGCAGCGATGAAATCTATAATTATATTTTACTTTTCTATTTTAATTGTAATACCGGTACCTAGCTGTAAGTTGTTGTATTTATAGCATTAAGGGTTCATATTATGATAATAGAGTAAGGTGTAAATAGTTGTCCAATAAGATTGTATCTCTTAAGTTCTGTTATTATAATAAGTTATAAATAGTTATAGTATTAGTATTATACCTATTAGTACTTTTATTTTATAGATGTAAATTCTGACGTGTCCTATATCAAAAATATATTGTATACATGTATTTGATCAAATGGAATTAATAAAATCTATCTATCTATCATCGCATTACAGTTCAGCTCACACAAATCGTTAATATACCGTATAACAGAAAAGAATTAGACCTAAAACTGTTCCTTGGGGAATTTCAATTTTTTCTTCAGCACTTCTACTTAGAGTAGGCTATCTTTGATTCGTACCTTTGTATTCTGTTAAAAAGAAAGCTTTTTATTATTTCTTGAGGAGTACCTCGAATACCTTCCTTTTCAAGTTTCTTCAAGTTGTTGGCAACAACAAAATCTTTATTTTGATACCGTACTCAATTCACATATTGGCATCACTGCATATTGTAATTTGTTTATCAATACATTCATTACTCATTACAATATGGCGTCCCAGCTGATTGTCCCATATCACCTGAACTACACAAACATACAACTTTAAAAGTGGGTTTATTGATATTACTTAGACACCCAGCAATGGCAAACTTGGTTATGAAAAGAAGAGTCGAGGATAAGAACTGTAAGCGTAGATCAAGGTTAGAATATGTTAAACAGATTCCCTCGGAAGTACGGTTTGGTAGCTATGTAGAGGTTAAACGATTAGCTCAGGACAGGAAAGCACGGAGTGTTGCATCAAAGCAGTCAATAAGACTGAAGACACAAACAATCCTTAATTTAGATTTTAGATTGTAATATCTGGTTCAATCTACAAATAGTGTGACTATAACCAGTGGCTTAGTTGGACCGGAACGGGCCGGAACGCCGTTCCACAAAATATCTTCCCGCTTTAGAATGACGTAACAATTTTGCATTCAGTAAGAAAATCGTTTATAATCTATACATAGCGCTGAAACGTCACGGGTGTACTCTAGCGGACTAATATCGAACCTTACGGTTTTTATGACGAGCGGCTAGGTACAGAGCTGATCCACTGTTTGATTGGCTAGGGGCTGCTGGGTTCTTATTGGTTGTTGGTGGAACATACCTATATTCCTTGGATTTTAAGCTGCTCCTTGCTTTTTTGTTCTGAAGCGATGCAGCGCTCGACGGCGCTTTATGCAGCCAGCAACCAGAAAGAAAGGCGCCTTGGATTATTGCTCAAAATGGCGTCGCATTCGCTTGCTTTGAAGCTGCGGGCGTGCCGATTAAAATCCTAGGAAGGCAGATTTTGAGTTTGTGGTTGTAGTTATATGTGTACATGTGATTTTATATTGATTGATTACCTTTAGCCAGAACATTACATCTAGGAGATTGTGTGTGAGAATGTTTTGGGGAGTTTTGATGAGGTTATGGCATTACGTGGGTAGATTTTTACTTGACATTTTTAACTTTTTACGGTTGGATATAAAATGTAACACGCGGAAGTTGCCTTCATTTACAGAAGTAGTTGCTACCTTGTGTTATTGCGTATCAAAATGCATAGTTCGTAATATCATTGGGTATATGAAAATGTGCTACCGTACCTCTAGCGGCCTACGGTACTGCATGCTTTAGATACCGTAATTATCATGTGAAATTCCGCAGTAGAAAACTTCAAAAACGTTCGTTGGTTTCTGTAGAAAATAATTCTTACTGGTCTAGGGCTCTCTCCTATAATATTAAAACACGTGGTATATCACAATTACTACGTTTACATGACGAACTCAAATCGATTTGAATACGATCCTGTTTTCAGTACGCTGCCCGTTTACATGAGCAGTTTCAGTCCGTATTGAAATCTATTTCAATACGGTATATAAATGGTGGCCAACCTGCAGTTATGTTGGCTAACTCGTATTAAACAGCAAAATAAAAGACCCGTACCGTAATTATCATATTACTAGTGCATGAGACAGGACCCTGACTTTCACAGTTTCACTGGACGTGTTAGGCTGTAACCATTGATCTGGATGCGTTAGGCTGTAACCATTGGATTGGACAAAACGAAGGTTAGAATTGTCGAGTGTAGGTGCAGCCTGTGGCCGCAGGAAGCTAGCCGGGCGCTCACAGTTTCACTGGACGCGTTAGGATGTAACCATTGTCAAAACCATTCATCTGGACACGTTGGGCTGTAACCATTGTCAAAAACCATTGGATTGGACAAAACGAAGGTCAGCATGGTCGGGTGTAGGTGCGTCGTATGGCCGCCGGAAGCTAGCGGGGCACTCACAGTTTCACTGGACGTGTTAGGCTGTAACCATTGTCAAAAAACATTGGATTGGTCAAAACGAAGGTTAGAATGGTGGGGGTAGGTGTGGGGAGCTAGCAGGGCTTGATTGACAAAAAGAACATAGATCTAGTACTGGACGAATTTATTGTTCACTTTAGACCATCCTCCCTTTTCATCACTTTTAACAACTTTTAACACCTTAGCTTATTGAAAATATATAATTTATGATATGCATACCTTTCGGGGAGTTGTTGGGAGTCGTTTCACAATCTCTTCATACTCAATAGCCACTGCTGCACTGCAATAATTGTTATTTCACGGAAAGAATGCAATTTTTCATCACTTTCTTCACTTACGGACGCCATCTTTGACAGTCATGTGACACCCGAAAGTCGATCATGTGACTACGTTACCAACTTGAATAAAGAAATTCACCACACGCCTTCGCTACAAAGTTAGGCACTGTCTTGTGGAAAATTGTATAAATATTGGCAATACTGTACTGTTGTAACGCCGATAATGGCAGACACAGCTAAGTCATGTTATAATTTGGGATGGCGGGTGGGTTATAGACAGCTAAGGAGTGAACTAGGCTACATCATTCCCAGATCAATTTTGAATCATTTGAAAAGAAATTTATTGCAAATTTAAGAAGTTTTTTTTCCCCTGGGTTCGTGTCTCCTGCACTGTTACCATTGTCATCCGATGTTTCTTTGACGGGTTGTTTGTAAACATGAAAAATGGATGCGCCGAAGATTTTGATGTTGTTTGTTCTTACGAAGTTTATGGGTAACAGTCGTCCCTTTTAATTACTGAAGCTTTTAGAGACACCGGGCTGCCAGAATGTTGCCCCGAATGGGATCTGTAACGTGCCAGTAAATCTACTGACACGGCTCCCTCGCATTTAGGCCTAAGCACCCTGACTGCGCCAGGATTCGATCCTGCTACCTTGGTAAAAGCAGGTGAGAAAGTTACCGCTGTGCCCCTCGGCCAGTCTGTGTTGAATTTATTCCAATGGAAAAAGAAACGGATTAATCGGCAAAGAAAGACGGTGTATTTTCACTGTTTCTGTTGAGCACATTTTACCTACGGATACACCAGACATTAAAAGTAAAACAGACAAAAATACATTAACGCTAAAAACGCGTGCAAACAAACTACGCTTATCAACCACGAAAAGAACACAGACAGTAACGAAGAATATGGGCAGGAAGTAAAACTAGCGATTCGAGTCAGGCGACAGACGAAAGTAGGCCTAAATTAGTTTATCATTGTAACTCAAGAGCGTGCAGAATCGCTTTCAGTACGATCCACGATTACATGTTCCTGAATAACTGTTTGGATACGATCCGATCCCACAATTTTACCGTATCGAGCTTGAAAATCAATACGAACTGTGTCCCGTTTACATGACCGTATTCAATATGGTACCGTAAGTGTATTCAAATCGATTTGAGTTCGCTATGTAAACTCTGTAAATATCGTGGTGTATACAATAATATAAAATATTCTCAGCGTTACAAGTAGCCTACCGGTAAATCTGAACAAAATGTGTTGTAGGTTAGGTAGAGTATTTCGCCGAGGGTGGGGGTTAGGGAAATGCATTATTCAAAACGTTCGAGCAATGCATCATGTTAGCAAGGCATATTACGCATACCGTAAGCTATAGTGAAATCCAGAAAGTTTGCCTACACATTTGTTAATGTATGAGGAAAATTGCCATAACCTTCCTGATTAATGCAGTTATCAAAATTATCTTAGGAGGGCTATGGGTACTACCTAGACGTGATGTTCTGCTATATAATTGAGTACTGTAATCAAGTTCCATACTCATAATGCTCCTTGAGAATAAGGTTCATTGTAATTAAAATCTTTCCCCATGTCAAGACACAGAATCAAACTCTGTAGAGGGTTTGTTTGAGTTTAAGTGGTTTGAAATAGGGCAAATACCAATCAAGGTGATTCTTGTTCATATTGTTGGATATTAGAGTTTTGAAATTGAACAGCTCATGGTAAATAAATGGAATCACATGTCACTATTAATACAGTCCTGCAACAATTGTGTATATATAGATATTAATATATGATTTACAATGATTAAAAAAGGATGCCCCAATAAAGAAGAATTATGTTCCTAACATTGTCCAGATATCCTTCTGTTCCCTATTTCCTGTTTTAGGCCGGTATAAATTACGTTCACAATGGAATATCCATCTCATTTGGGTACAATCGTGTTGACAGACTGAAAAGCTTCAAACTATTGCATTAAGAAACTGCTGTACTCTGGGGGGGATTGGTATTGAAATTCTGACTTTATTCTCTATTACGGTGCATCAAATAACTACTAACACAGCTTGCCACGGTGGGTGAGTGGATAGTGTGTCGGTCTACTAACCCCAAGGTTGCAGGTTCGCTCCTGGCCATGGTAAGCGATTTTTGAAAGGCGGCAAAAATACGACACGCATGTCGAAGAACCCACTTGAATTCAATATGCCGTGTTCATAGTGGCAAAAATTATTCTCGGGAGTTTCCGCCAACACGAAGTTCCTAATTTCTCTACTAGAAAGCGCTATTGTGTTCAAGGACCTTAGGTATCTAAGCTCCGCATTTCATAGTGATTCATGGAACAACGAAATTCGACATGCAAGCTACCCTCTGGGTGTGAAATTACAAAGCTTACACTCGGCATCCGAGGCCATACGATATTATTATTCTTATTATTATTGCTACTAACATTTGCTATCCTATAAGGGAAAAACAAAAACATTATTTTTGGACTTTCCACTTTTGCACTAAACCACTCATATTAAACACCACTTGGCTGTGGGAACTAGAGCTCCCTAGGTTTTATCTAAAAACCAAATAAATTGTAAATACAATTTTAAAACATACTTACATTTTTATTTGAGACTGTTTCGAAACATGTACCTGTACATGTACCTGTAATGTAATAAAAACATGAAACGAAAGCATTTGACTAGGCAGACTGTTAAGTTAAAACCCTCATTATAAATGAATAAGGACCATGGTGGTCGAGAGCGCTTACGCCCTACCTTGTGCCTCGCTGGCATTGGGAGAGCGTAGGTTCAAATCCCACCTCAGCCGTCCTGAAAATAGTTTTCATGGTTTCCCATTTTCACCACCTGGCAAATGCCGGGACGGTTCCTTTCGATAGGTCCACTGCCAATTTCCTTCCAATATCCCTTCCCTGACCCGTCCTGAAAAGAAAAGTTCATAGGCCATTGGCTGCGTTAATAAAGAAATAATAAGGAAAGATAATGACTTGTAGACTTGTAGACTTAGAAAAGATTTTTGATAGTGTTGATTGGAGTAAATTGTACGACATTTTGAAAAGCATTGGAATAAAGTACAGGGATAGGAGGATGATCTACAATCCATACAGAAACCAGACGGCAGCTATGCAAGTTGAAGGGCATGATAGAGTCAGTAATGTCAACTCAAGCGAAAGAATTATTGTTAACGGTCATCACTGTTGAAAGCTGGCTAAACCTTTTACTAAATTCTGCGACTAGCATTTCAAGGCAGTATTCAGAAAGATGTAAGGTAAGGCTGCAACTTATCACCCATACTTTTCAATGAAGGAATTGAGAGAAAAATTTTAAGTAGGAGTAAAGATTCGAGGAGAAAATTTCAACTTTGAGATTTGCTGATGACATTGTCATATTAGCCGATTCACCAGAGGATTTGAATGAGATTTTAAATGGAATGCACTCCATCTTGAGGAAAGAATTCATGATGAAAATCAACAAATGTGATATATGATACAAGAATAGCAGCCAATGGCCATAAGCTGCGCATGTTTGATTGAACGACCGAGAGCTCCCAACAAGTTCAATTTCAAGTAGTTCCAACTTTCGTTACCAGATGCTACTGTCACTAACACTAGCGGCGAACGTTGGAACTTGATAGACCGTTTCCTAACCAGCCAAATATAGCCTACAAATTTTGCTACAGACCACTAATTGCAGTGATAGGTTCTTTCAAATGGCATGGGCCCGCCGGCTTTACTTCCCCTCCGAAGAAAGGCATAGTTCTAAAAGAACAATTTGTGTGTTCCTGGATTTAAGAAAGGCTTTTGACACCGTAGACCACAATATACTCATTAGAAAACTTGAAAAGGAAGGTATTCGTGGTTCTCCTCAAGAACTAATAAAAAGATTCCTTTTTAACAGAATACAAAAGGTGCGAATCGAAGATACTCTAAGTAGAAGTGCTGAAGTAAAAATTGGAATACACCAAGGAACAGTTTTACGTCCTATTCTTTTTCTGTTATATATTAACGATTTGTGTGAGCTGAACTGTAATGTGATGATTACCTCATATGCTGATGACACTGTCGTCACAGTCACAGGAACAACTTGGGAGGACACTTTTAATAGAACTCAAGAAACCCTTGCTACAGACCAAAAATCACCTCCTTACCAAAACACAATACCTAAGCTTCTCACACAACAAAACATTACAACCCAGAGACAATTTAACACTCAAGATCCACACACCAATTTGTAACAATGGTGAAAGATGCAACTGCCATACCTTACAGAAGTCAATGAATGCTACATATTTAGGGATTATTATACATACCGTAGTCATTTAAAATGGAACATGCATGCATCAAAATTGGCCAATAAACTTCAAAAGTTAATTTACATATTTTACTGAATCAGAAATATCCTTTTTGCAAAAGTCTTGAGAACTGTATATTTTGCCTTAGTCCAGTCATAACTACAATATTGAATAAATGGTTGGGATGGAATACTTGATTCACATTTGGCTCAGAATCTCATTCTAAAAGTTATGTACAAAAAGCCATAAACGTTTCCAACATGTGAACTGTATCAACAAAGCATGGTGCTTAACATACGACAGTTATTTGTTCAGTCATCAATCATATCTATACTTAAAAATATGAAGCTCTTCCCAAATGGACAGGAACTTAAAATGTGCACTAGACTTCAAGACAGAACTGGAATAAATAAACACCCTTAATATACTGAAGAAAAGGCTTTTTACATGGCTCCTTAATAACTTTGATAAAGTAAATGAACTTTTAAATTTTCACCCACATATTTAAACCAACTCAGTCACAAATAAGTAATGTATCATCTTCTTTTATTTTTAGTGTCCTCATAATAAACTTTTCTTACTATTATCAGTCAAATACTATGTTGCAAATAAATTAAGAAACTGTATTCACGAAGCCTACGCTCAAGTTTATCTTATGTGGGATTCACGCTGTATTTTGATGCATCTGTATATGTACATGTTTTCTGTCAGTGAATAAAAAAGTTTTCTCGTAAAAAGAAAAGTTCTTAATGCCATTAAATAATCAGACGACTGTAGGCCGGGTTTGAACCCGCCATCTTGGGCATAGCAGTTCAGCATGCTACCGACTGTGCCACCAAAGCCACAAAATGTAAAACAAAAGGAATGGAATGCAGCCATAAGAAATCAGAAACACCTATTGACATCAAATAAAGGCAGATGGAAAAGCTAAAGGAATTAGGGAGCAAAATAATCAGCGATGGACGAAGCAACGAGTGTATAGAAAGTAGGCTGGCACAGGTAAGGGAAGAATTTCTGCAGAAAAGCAATGTGTTGTCATCAAATATAGATTTAGATATTTGAAATACATTTTTAAAGCCTTTTTCTGGAGTGTGGTGCTGTGTGGACTGTTGATGCAGGAGAACAGAAGCATTTCAAATGCGGTAGTGCAGGAAAATGATTAAACTCAAATGAGTAGATGGAGTAAGAGACGAGCGGAAGAGCGCTAATGAAGATAAGAGATCGGTTGATAGGGCACATACAGTACAGTACTAAGACAACCAGGATTGGCAATTTTTTATGGAAGGAAGGGTAGAGGACAAGAATTGTAGAGGTAGACCGAGGTTACAATACAAGTCATAGTATTGCATCACATGTGGTATGGTAGCTATGTGGAGATGAAACGATTAGCTGCAACAAACCTGTCTAAGGACTGAAGACTCAAACAGTAACATGGAAATACTCACAGTATTAGCCTTTCAAGATGGGAGTGCTGCTGCGCCAGCATTTGTTGGTCATAGCAGCAGGAGCCTTGCGGGATGAGGAGAGTGAAAGAGGGATGATGGAGTACAGTCTCCACATAAGTCAAGTAGCATTACATGTGCTGCTTGTGTTACTCAGAACTTGTAATGTGATTTGTGAACAAAAAGCAAAGCCAACTCCGTACAGGCCATGGAGGCCCTGGGAGCAGTGGAAGGTAGAGGCCTCCACTCTTTGGGACATCGGCACTAGATGGGATGGGGTTGTCAGCTCCATGCCCGGCCGTCTTTGCTCCCAAGAATTACCCTGGTACTCATTTCTGACGTAGGCTGAGTGAACTCCAGGGCTATTTGCGTTTCCGAAAGTGGTAGTTAATTAAGAAGTTAAGTTTCTAAAATCCACTACCTGGATGGGGATCGAACCCACTCCCTTTCAGTTAGAAGCTCAGAAAATAAAATTTTAAAAATGGTTGGTTTGTAATTATTTTGCAACAGCACAGCTAAGTGTAAGAGGAGCTCATGTCACCACGGAGAGTAAAACGATGTTTGAGGTTGCTGAGTCATATCCTACTCGCATGACTGTACCTGTCAACCAAGCAGGTGCTTCATGACTCGAACAGTGTGTGAACATTAAGATGACATGAGAAAAGAGTCTGTATATCTAATACAAGTTATATGTGCTATTCTCCAGGAGTAACCACATTCATAATTGATCTGTATTAAATTATACAGGGTTAGCACAAAATATTTAAGTAATGTCAAGCACATTCATTATTGAAAGTATATAGCTTACAGCATTGTCACATAGGCCTCTACCAATTTAAAGAGAAATTCATCAAGTTTTTTGAATCTGCTCGCTACAAATTCTCAATGTGCCCTCCTTGTTCCAGACGGCAAGTATTGATACGGTAGTCCAACTCCGACTACACACACTGGAGCATGCCCTGGTCAATTTCAGGCAAAACTGATAGCGTTGATTATTGTCATCTTGTGACAGATGCAGATTGGTGTCTTATAAACTGGCCTTCCCGGTCGCCTGATCTGATCCCGTGTGATTTCTTCTTATGGGGGTTTATCAAAGATGAAGTTTATGTATCACCCATGCCAGTTAATCATGTTGAACTGAGGAAACAGATCCAAGCGGCTGTAGCTAAAATTGACCAGGACATGCTCCAGCGTGTGTAGTCGGAGTTGAACTACCGTATCGATAATTTCCGTGTGACGCGAGGAGGGCACATCAAGAATTTGTAGCAAGCAGACTCAAGAAACGTGACGAGTTTCACTTTTAATTGGTATATGCGTCAATGCTGTAAGCCATATACCACTTTCGATAATACATGTGCATGAAATCGCTTAAATCATTCGTTCTAACCCTGTACGTGCTATGGAAAAAAGTCAATATTGAATACATGTTACATACACCAATAACCTTTTAGCACCACTGGGGTGTGGCAGAATTAAGGAATAGGAAAAGCAGGTAGACAAAACTAATGAAATGTACATCACATATATTTCATAATGGCAGATTTGTTGTTTTCAATCAAACATTGCGTATGGTAAGAAACAAACTGTACAACAGTGCAACGGTTATTAAGTCATGGTACTGTTGGAAAATGCTACTGCATAGAAAAGAGCCTACTATGCCCTACCTCTGGTCCACTTTGGCTTCTTCAAAAATCTTGAATCATTGAGAGCAGGGTGCCATATAGTGGGCAGACAGGGGGGTTTTCCTCTAAACCAATTATTTTATGTTAAAAATAAAATAAGTATATACGGTTGCTAAAATTCTTCTTAGAAACAGAGGGCACCTCACATGTTTCATAAATCCTGAATACTAAGTGAAATAACCTGATCAGACCTTCATCCCCCGATGCAACGCTACAACTCAGTTGGTAAATCATTTTATGCCTGGTGCATTCTTCCTACTATGTCTCCTCTATCAAATTCTGATCTGAATATTAAATCTCCTTTCTGATCCTCATCAATTTCCTCTTCCCTCTCCACAACATGATTCTCAATGTCCTTACACCTATAGAACGCTCTATGTAAGCTTTCCATCTTTCAACCTTTTCTTCTGTATCTGTTAGAGCAGGCTTTCTCAACCTGGTGTTCTCGTCATATGAGCCAGCAAGCGCTCTTGAGCACAAGCTCTCCTGAGATCCATTCTACAATTCAAATTCTGTTGGACGAACCAGAATAATAGTGTTTTCACAGTCGTTTTGTAAAATATAAATAACATAAATAATAGGATATGCCTATTTTGTGAGTAATATGAAAGATGCTGATTCCACATGTAAATGTATCTTACCCGCATGAGTCTGTTGCAGCATTCAACCACTATTCTTTCACTTCCTTGCACCTCTAGTTTACTTCATTTTTCAGACATCCGTATTCTGCTTTCCCACTTCCATCTCTTGCATTCTTGTGCTTCCATATTTCATCCATTAATTCTGGTACCGTACTGTATATCCTGAGTGATTAAAGGTTCTCTATCTATTCTTTCCTTTCTTTCAATGCTTTCTATGGTGTATTTCATTATTTCTTTCTTCAAAGTGGGAATTATAGGAATATATGGAAATATTTGAGAAAGTAATAGATTACACTTATAAAAACAATAATGACATGGTAATAATTGGGGGGGATTTAAACTTGCCAGAAGTTGATTGGAATGGAGCTGCAACAGAAGCCCATGAACAGAAACTTGCAAATAAATTACTTTGGGAGAGAGGATTTACACAAGTAGTGCAACTGCCAACTAGGCTCAGCAACTTGCTAGATGTATTCCTGATAAAACCAGGGGAACTTGTTGAAAGAAACCACGTAATTGAAGGAATAGGTGACCATAAAGCTGCAATAATGGACGTTGGTCTGGTACCGAAAAGGCTTAATAGGAGGGTCACACAGGACAAGAAATTATACAGAAAAACTAAATTCGATGAATTTGGAGCTTACCTGAAATCAAAATTTAACTCTTGGATAAGTGAAGGGAGTAATGTGGATACACTCTGGGCAAATTTTAAGGAAATCATTTGGGAGGGTGAGAAGAGATTTGTACCTGTTAAGAAGGGAAAAACAACCTCAGACCCTGTTTACTATACAAAGGACATACGAAATTTAAAAAGGAAATGTAGAATCTTTTTGACTCTGAGAGTCAATGTAGAATGGTAAACAGTCAAATCAAAGAGGGCAGGGGAAACAGAGAAACCAGAAAGCAGCTAATAAAGGAGTTCAGTAGGTTGAAAAAGGAAGCAAAGGAAAATTACATGAATGGCATACTTCATGAGGGTAAAGACCACATAGGGAAATGGAAAAAGCTGTATTCATATATTAAAAATCAAAAGGGAAACGGAATCCACATTCCCACAATGGAGGGAGAAGGGGGTGAGCATTTATTTGCAGATAATGAGAAAGCAAACCTATTTAGTAGGGAATTCATAGATTCAGTGGAAGATTGTCAGGAGTTGGAAACCGTTAATGAGGCTGGAGAGGGTGAAACACATAAAGACACAAGTATTTTCACCTTTACAAATGAGGATATTTTTAGAGAAATCAAACTGCTTCAGGAAGGAAAAGCAGCAGGGTGTGATCAAATTACTGGGGAATTAATAAAGGCAATGGGGTGGTACATAGTGCCTTATTTCAAGTTTATTTTTGACTACATCATTAACAATAGTAGAATACCAAAGGAATGGAAGGAATCTATAATAATACCAATTTATAAAGGAAAGGGAGATAGAAGTAAACCTGAGAACTACAGACCAGTAAGTCTAACCAGTGTAGTTTGTAAAATCTTGGAGAGTTTAATAGTAAAATATATATATTGGTTCCTGAGGAGCCTGTATGGATTTAGAGAGAAATTTTCTTGTGAGGCACAACTGGTGGGATTTCAGCAGGACATATCAGATCGGTTGGATCTAGGGGGAAAGTTGGACTGCATAGCTATAGACCTTTCCAAAGCTTTTGACAGAGTGGAACATGGAGTATTATTAAAGAAACGGGAGAGAATGGGATTGGACTCAAGGGTTGTACGTTGGATAGGAACATTCCTAAATTCAAGGGTTCAGAGAGTCAGAGTAGGGAATTACATATCACAGGAAGAGAAAGTTAAGAAGGGAATTCCACAGGGTAGTAAAATTGGTCCATTGCTTTTCTTAATATACGCTAGTGATTTAGGGAACAATATAGCATCAAAAATAAGATTGTATGCAGATGACATTATCGTCTATAGGGAAATAAATAACATAGAGGATTGTAAAATATTACAAAGGGACCTCAATAGTATCCAACATTGGGTTGAAGAGAACCACATGAAGGTTAACAGAGGTAAATCAACTGTCACAATATTCACAAACAAGAGATTAAAAACTGAATTTCAATATACATTGGATGGGGTAATCGTACCAAAAGATGACAAGTGCAAATACTTAAGTGTGAGATTTGAATGTAAATTGCACTGGAAGGGTCATGTTGGAGACATTGTAGGGAAAACATACAGATCGTTGCATGTCAGTTTGAGACTTCTTAAAGGATCCAACAAAGAAATAGAAGAGAAAAGTTACCTAAGTTTGGTTTGTCCAATATTGGAATATGCAAGCAGTGTATGGGATCAGCACCAGGAATACCTAATAAAAGAAATTGAGTGTGTGCAAAGGAAAGCAGCAAGATTTGTGATAGGGGATTTTAGGAGAAGAAGCAGCATATCAGATATGTTAAAGAAGCTTGGGTGGGAAACATTAAGTAAGAGATGGGAGAGAAACAGACTTGTAGGGTTATATAGAGCGTATACAGGAGAGGAAGCATGGGGGGAAATCCGTGAGAGGCTACAATTGGATAGATATTATATTGGCAGGGCAGACCACAAATTCAAAATTGGATGGCACTTTAGAAGAAGCGATTGGGATAAATTTTCATTCATTGGGAAGGGTGTGAAGGAATGGAACAGTTTACCAAGGGTGGTGTTTGATCCCTTTCCAAAATCAGTCCAGATATTCAAGAGCAGAGTAGACAAAATCAGGTAAAAGAAAGAAGTGGTATAACTTAGTGCTGTCTTCCTAGAAACATTAAACGTGCTATGAAATTCCCACAGCAGTTGTATGAGGGGAGTTCAATCAATGTGTGAATAGTGCATTAAGTTACTGTATTCTTTTAATATTGAGTAGGCTAGTGTTTGTAAATTATGTACCTCATTTGCCACCGAGGTTGACACCTCATTGCAAATGAAGTTATTTTGATTTGATTTGAAGTGTCCATTCCTCTACATTAGATGTTTGTTCAGGGTTCTTCATATTAGTCCTTCCTGAATAATCCCTCTGAGTCTTTTGTTCACGTCCTCTTTTTGTTTGTCTACTGCCCACCTTTATGGTCTTTTACTTTTCATAAAGTCGATTTGGAAATGTCTTATATCTCCTAATTTCCCCTCATCCACGTGTATATTCTCCAGTTGTGGTTGTTGAATAATGTGATAGCTATAACTAACTTGTGCTCACTGCAGAATTCTATCAGTCTGCTCCCTCAATCATTCTTTTCACCCAATCCGAATTCTCCTTCTATCTTCCCTTCTCAACTTTTTATTTTATTTTTATTTTACCATAGCATTACAATCTCCCATTGAAAATGAAAATCCACAGCCTGCTTCCTGTCGACCGGGTCAGGGAATGGAATGAATGAAGCCCCCATCTAGCGGTGAGGATATGAACTGCCGAAGCCTGTCGCACTCCCCCGGGGCAATGAATAAATGAATGACAGATGAATTAAATTATAGTGAAGAGTGTTGCTGGAATGAAATTTGTGACAGGGAAAACCGGAGTACCCGGAGAAAAACCTGTCTGCCTCCGCTTTGTCCTGCACAAATCTCACATGGAGTAACAGGGATTTGAACCACGGACCCAGCGATGAGAGGCTGGCGTGCTGCCGCCTAAGCCATGGAGGCTTACAATCTCCTATTATTATTACATTTTCATCAACCTTGACATACCTCAGAATTCCATCTGATTTTTCATAAAACTTTTCAACTTTTTCATCATCTGCTTCATTGGTAGGCTTGCACTACTGTGGGGCAAGTAGATGTATCGATTTTAGCTACAATAAGCAATTCACTGCATTGCTCATATTATTCCACCCACTGACCAAGTTTCCTAGTCAGTATGAGACCTACCCCTGCATAACCATTGTTTGATTTAGTGCTAATGATCCTATAGTCTCCTGACCAAAAGTCCTGTTCTTCTTGCCAGCGCATTTCCCTATTCCAACCTCAATCTCTCTATTTCCCTTTGAAACCTTCCATTGTCCATCAGGCTTAGAACTTTCCACATTCCCATCCATAGAATGTTAGATTCCCTCTTTGTCACTACCCTGTCGAGTAGTCCCCACCCGGTGATCTAGTTTACCTCCGGGATGGAATTTTTAGCCTACTTTTCACATTTTGCAAAAATGAGGAAAAAGTAGACTTATGAGATCGATCCGGAAAAATGTGTGTCTGTCTGTCCGGCTGTGTGTGTCCCCCCCTATCAACTCCTAAACGGCTGCAGCAATCGAAACCAAATTTAGTATGAGTAAAGATGTATACCGAAATATCTCAAGTCCATATTTGAAAATTATGTCAGTGCTACCAACTGCTGAAAAAACGCACTAGAAATTTGAGCTCCATGTTGTATATCTTGGAAGATATGCATGGGATCAATTTCAAAATTCGCACACATGTAGATAATACTATTTCAGTTTAATTTCCAGGATGCCATACATGACAGTGTTGCCAAAATAATTTTAAGCCTTCTGATAGGTTCAATTTTTAAATGCATATAACTTCTACACTATCAATTGGATTTCAACCAAATTTTGTGTGTAATATGTTCACATAAACAAATATGACTGAGCGTATTCTTAAGAGCCAACAGGGCTGCCAACTGTTAATAATTGCTCCCTCTATTATTTTTTTATCCAAATACCAATATATCAGAAAGTATGTAAGCCGACAGCTTTTAAACTATGCACACGTATAGTACCTGACATTTTAGATTAATTTGGAGTAACTTATATACGTCAGTTCTACCAACATGATTATAAGTTTGCTGATAGTACCAATTTTTAAATATATGTAACTTCTATACTATCAGTTGGATTTCAACCAAATTTCGTATGTGCTATGTATAACTTAACAGATATGACTATAATTATTGTTAAGAGCAATCAAGACTGCCAACTGTTAATAAATGCTGTCTATATTTTTTTTACCCTAATATCAATATATCAGAAAGTATGCAAGCCAACAGCTCTATACTTTGCACACGCATATCACCTGACATTCTAGATTAATTTGGAGTAATTACTATAAGTAAGTGCTGCCAACATGATTCTATGCCTGCTGATAGGCCCAATTTTAAAATACATGTAATTTCTTTACTAACAAATGGATTTCATCCAAAATTGGCACAACAAGATATAATAATATTTCAGATTATTTCTGACCAGCACACGCATGACATTGCTGCCAACATGCTTTTACGCGTGCTGATAGATTCAATGTCTAACTGCAATTCACGTCCATTGGACTTCAACCAAATTTTGTATTCTGTACCTTAAGAGATGGAACTAAGAATATATTCAGTCACCAGGGCTGCCAACTGTAGTTCTCTATTAGTCTACATTATACCAGGTATATTTCGACCTAATTAGACATTTCGATATTACCAACTTAATTTCGTCATTATTCTGGATAGGTTCATATACTGTAGATTATGCATTGGCATGAAACTTAATTTTAAGAAAAGTAGGCTCTTTAGTTCGTCACAGAACTTCTTGTTTATTGTTAATTTTTGGGAATCAAAGAGTGGAAAATATTTTATTGGAGCAGGTGGACATAGGCAAAATTATTAAGGAGTTTTTGATTGTGGAGAATATTTTTCCACCACAAGCATGTTATAGTATTATCTCCATTGTGAGGTTTGAAGCCATTTTTCAGTGTTGCCTAAGTAAACAAAAGTTTGGTGCTTTTCAGTTGGTGAACATGATGTACCCAAAAAGAGCTGGGTTATGCCCTAACCCTGAAATAAATTACATGAGATTAATAAATACACGAGGATGACCAGTTTCGATCGTCAAGCGATCATCATCAGAGCCATTACACTTAGGCTATAACATCTATGTTTGAGAATACAGGTGAAAAATATTTACAATATGAACAATTATTTAGTTGCAGTATTGATAATTCAACTGTCAGTGTATGCTAATTCAACTGGATCTGATGATGATCGCTTGACGATCGAAACTGGTCATCCTAGTGTATTTATTAATCTCATGAAATTAGGATTAGGGCATAACCCAGCTCTTTTTTGGTACAATCGTGTTGCCCGACTGAAAAGCACCAAACTTTTGTTTTGTATTATCTCCACGTTCCACATCAAAGGCTGTTAAACATATCAAACCTTGACCGCTCTGTACAGTTCTTGTCCTCCAGCCTTTCATTTTCTGATGGATTTTCCATGGCAGCAATCCGTTCATACTGAAGTTCGCGTTCGCCATGGCTGCAAAAATCCTACATTGTGGTTCTTTCAATTAGGGGCTTGAAGATCATGGTCATTTCAACCCCATATACTTGAGTGTGTGTATTGTAAACTGTATATCTACCTGTACACATTGTGCTTAGGCTCTTTGGCACAAGTCTAAACTGTCTCACCGAACTGAACCAAATTTTACATACTTACCTTTTGGAACTCTGCCGGTAACACTGTCAACATGAAATTTGGATATATCCCTCCATTTCCTAGATTTAGCCCCTCTGGAACAAGTCCACATCGTTTCAATGACCTAAATAAAATTTTATGTACTTGCCTTTTGGACCCGTATCTACTTGAAATTTGGACAGCCCTCTCCATTCCCTAAATATTGAATTGTCATAGAAGGACCAACCTAGGGTCATTTTGAGCCTCATAAATCAAGAAACAAAACTCAGGATGTACACTTTCGTCCAGTTTGGTGAAACGGTGTTAATTTGTATAAATAACAGACTAAGGGGACTGAAAACCACTTTTTAAGGCCCTAGAACCAATCATGTCGGAAGTATTTTAGTGTTGTACTACTGTAGGGGTCCTCAAAAGCTGGTAATTGGGGTGTAACTGTATGAATATTTAAATAAGTCTATTGTTGGCTGTCAAAGCGAGCCTACACCAGAAATGAGTACCAGGGTAATTCCTGGGAGTAAAGACGGCCGGGCATGGAGCTGACAACTCCATCCCATCTAGTGCCGATGTCCCAAAGAGTGGAGGCCTCTACCTTACACTGCTCCCAGGACCTCCATGGCCTGTACGGAGTTGGCTTTGCTTTTTGTTCACAAATCACATTATAAGTTCTGAGTAACACAAGCAGCACATGTAATGCTACTTGA
This sequence comes from Meconema thalassinum, assembly GCA_946902985.2. Classification (NCBI taxonomy): domain Eukaryota; kingdom Metazoa; phylum Arthropoda; class Insecta; order Orthoptera; family Tettigoniidae; genus Meconema; species Meconema thalassinum. The sequence goes on along the minus strand of OX336401.1, from coordinate 14,306,860 downwards.
CTTATGTGGGGACTGTACTCCATCATCCCTCTTTCACTCTCCTCATCCCGCAAGGCTCCTGCTGCTATGACCAACAAATGCTGGCGCAGCAGCACTCCCATCTTGAAAGGCTAATACTGTGAGTATTTCCATGTTACTGTTTGAGTCTTCAGTCCTTAGACTGGTTTGATGCAGCTAATCGTTTCATCTCCACATAGCTACCATACCACATGTGATGCAATACTGTGACTTGTATTGTAACCTCGGTCTACCTCTACAATTCTTGTCCTCTACCCTTCCTTCCATAAAAAATTGCCAATCCTGGTTGTCTTAGTACTGTACTGTATGTGCCCTATCAACCGATCTCTTATCTTCATTAGCGCTCTTCCGCTCGTCTCTTACTCCATCTACTCATTTGAGTTTAATCATTTTCCTGCACTACAGCATTTGAAATGCTTCTGTTCTCCTGCATCAACAGTCCACACAGCACCACACTCCAGAAAAAGGCTTTAAAAATGTATTTCAAATATCTAAATCTATATTTGATGACAACACATTGCTTTTCTGCAGAAATTCTTCCCTTACCTGTGCCAGCCTACTTTCTATACACTCGTTGCTTCGTCCATCGCTGATTATTTTGCTCCCTAATTCCTTTAGCTTTTCCATCTGCCTTTATTTGATGTCAATAGGTGTTTCTGATTTCTTACGGCTGCATTCCATTCCTTTTGTTTTACATTTTGTGGCTTTGGTGGCACAGTCGGTAGCATGCTGAACTGCTATGCCCAAGATGGCGGGTTCAAACCCCTGCCTACAGTCGTCTGATTATTTAATGGCATTAAGAACTTTTCTTTTTACGAGAAAACTTTTTTATTCACTGACAGAAAACATGTACATATACAGATGCATCAAAATACAGCGTGAATCCCACATAAGATAAACTTGAGCGTAGGCTTCATGAATACAGTTTCTTAATTTATTTGCAACATAGTATTTGACTGACAATAGTAAGAAAAGTTTATTATGAGGACACTAAAAATAAAAGAAGATGATACTTTACTTATTTGTGACTGAGTTGGTTTAAATATGTTGGTGAAAATTTAAAAGTTCATTTACTTTATCAAAGTTATAAAGGAGCCATGTAAAAAGCCTTTTCTTCGGTATATTAAGGGTGTTTATTTATTCCAGTTCTGTCTTGAAGTCTAGTGCACATTTTAAGTTCCTGTCCATTTGGGAAGAGCTTCATATTTTTAAGTATAGATATGATTGATGCTTGAACAAATAACTGTCGTATGTTAAGCACCATACTTTGTTGATACAGTTCACATGTTGGAAAAGTTGATGGCTTTTTGTACATAACTTTTAGAATGAGATTCTGAGCCAAATGTGAATCAAGTATTCCATCCCAACCATTTATTCAATATTGTAGTTATGACTGGACTAAGGCAAAATATACAGTTCTCAAGACTTTTGCAGAAAGGATATTTCTGATTCAGTAAAATATGTAAATTAACTTTTGAAGTTTATTGGCCAATTTTGATGCATGCATGTTCCATTTTAAATGACTTCGGTATGTATAATAATCCCTAAATATGTAGCATTCATTGACTTCTGTAAGGTATGGCAGTTGCATCCTTCACCATTGTTACAAATTGGTGTGTGGATCATGAGTGTTAAATTGTCTGTGGGTTGTAATGTTTTGTTGTGTGAGAAGCATAGGTATTGTGTTTTGGTAAGGAGGTGATTTTTGGTCTGTAGCAAGGGTTTCTTGAGTTCTATTAAAAGTGTCCTCCCAAGTTGTTCCTGTGACGACAGTGTCATCAGCATATGAGGTAATCATCACATTACAGTTCAGCTCACACAAATCGTTAATATATAACAGAAAAAGAATAGGACCTAAAACTGTTCCTAGGTGTATTCCAATTTTTACTTCAGCACTTCTACTTAGAGTATCCTTGATTCGCACCTTTTGTATTCTGTTAAAAAGGAAGCTTTTTATTAGTTCTTGAGGAGTACCACGAATACCTTCCTTTTCAAGTTTTCTAAGAGTTTATTGTGGTCTACGGTGTCAAAAGCCTTTCTTAAATCCAGGAACACACAAATTGTTCTTTTAGAACTATGCCTTTCTTCGGAGGGGAAGTAAAGCCGGCGGGCCCATGCCATTTGAAAGAACCTATCACTGCAATTAGTGGTCTGTAGCAAAATTTGTAGGCTATATTTGGTTGGTTAGGAAACGGTCTATCAAGTTCCAACGTTCGCCACTAGTGTTAGTGACAGTAGCATCTGGTAGCGAAAGTTGGAACTACTTGAAATTGAACTTGTTGGGAACTCTCGGGCGTTCAATCACACATGCCCAGCTTATGGCCATTGGCTGCTATTCTTGTATCATATATTACATTTGTTGATTTTCATCATGAATTCTTTCCTCAAGATGGAGTGCATTCCATTTAAAATCTCATTCAAATCCTCTGGTGAATCGGCTAATATGACAATGTCATCAGCAAATCTCAAAGTTGAAATTTTCTCCTCGAATCTTTACTCCTACTTAAAAATTTTCTCTCAATTCCATCATTGAAAAGTATGGGTGATAATTTGCAGCCTTACCTTACATCTTTCTGAATACTGCCTTGAAATGCTAGTCGCAGAATTTAGTAAAAGGTTTAGCCAGCTTTCAACAGTGATGACCGTTAACAATAATTCTTTCGCTTGAGTTGACATTACTGACTCTATCATGCCCTTCAACTTGCATAGCTGCCGTCTGGTTTCTGTATGGATTGTAGATCATCCTCCTATCCCTGTACTTTATTCCAATGCTTTTCAAAATGTCGTACAATTTACTCCAATCAACACTATCAAAAATCTTTTCTAAGTCTACAAGTCTACAAGTCATTATCTTTCCTTATTATTTCTTTATTAACGCAGCCAATGGCCTATGAACTTTTCTTTTCAGGACGGGTCAGGGAAGGGATATTGGAAGGAAATTGGCAGTGGACCTATCGAAAGGAACCGTCCCGGCATTTGCCAGGTGGTGAAAATGGGAAACCATGAAAACTATTTTCAGGACGGCTGAGGTGGGATTTGAACCTACGCTCTCCCAATGCCAGCGAGGCACAAGGTAGGGCGTTAGCGCTCTCGACCACCATGGTCCTTATTCATTTAACATGAGGGTTTTAAATTAACAGTCTGCCTAATCAAAACCTTTCGTTTCATGTTTTTATTACATTACAGGTACATGTACAGGTACATGTGAAAGGCAAAGATATGAAAATGTATTGGGAGCAGAAGGATGGGGTAGCAGGAATGAAGAAGGGAGAAAGTTTCTGGATTTTTGCAAGAGAAACGGTTTAGTGGTAGGCAACTCCTGGTTCCGGAAGAAAGAAAGCCATAAGGTAACGTGGTACAGCAGTGATTTAACAAAGAAATCTTTGATAGATTACATGCTGTACGACTGGAAAATGAAGAGAAGTGTCAGAGATATAAAGGTAATACCATCAGAGGCCTTAGATAGCGACCACAGAATACTTGTAATGAACCTGGGAGTTGTTAAGGATAGCAAGAGGACAGAGTACCAGGAAAGGAGAATCAAAGTATGGAAACTCAAGGAAAAGGAAGTCAAGGAAGAATTCCAGAAGATAATAAGGGAAAGGATGCCAACATACAATCCTAAAACAGGGGAAGAGGAATGGAAGCAATTCAAAAACACAATGGTGGAAGCTGCAGTGGCAGTATGTGGAAGAACAAGCAACAGAAAGCGGTGTAAAGAGACACCATGGTGGAATGAGAGAGTAAAAGAAGCTGAGGGAAGGAAGAACGAGGCTTCCAGAGTGTGGTTCCAGGAAAGAACTGATCTGGCAAGGGAAGATTATAAGATAAAGAAGAAAGAAGCAAACAAGATTGTCGCAGAGGAGAGGAAGAAGTGGATGGTAAAGTGGACAAAGATGATGGAGGAAGACAGCAGAGGAAATAAGAAAGTACTTTATGGGATGGTCAAAAGTAAGAGAAGAGGTCTGCGAGAGGATGTGGTAATGATGGACAAAAACGGAAATGAGGTACACAACAAAGAGAAACTCAAGACAGTGTGGAAAGAGTACTTTGAGGATTTGCTGAATCCAAATGGTCATAGGGAGGAAGACAATGTATTGGAAGATGGAGAAGACAACACAGGAATGGAAAAGGACCAGACTTGGAGAGAACTGGAAATGGCTATAGGCAAGATGAAAGGAGGAAGGTCACCAGGTGTGGATGAAGTGAGTGTTGAAATGGTGAAGGCAGCAGGGGAGGTTGGGATACAGTGGCTGTACCGTGTGATGAGGGTGATATGGAAGGAGAAAAAGACCCCAGAAGATTGGAAGAAAGGATTAATTGTCCCAATATTTAAGAAAGGAAGCAGAAAGGAGTGCAGAAATTACAGGGGAGTCACACTCATACCTCACTGTGCCAAGATATATGAAAAGATATTTGAAAGTAGAATACGAGCCAAAGTGGAGAGAAAATTGAGAGAAGAGCAGTATGGATTCAGACCTGGGAGATCAACAGTGGATCTCATATTTTCAGTGAGACAGCTCCAGGAACACCACTACGAATTTGGAGAGGATCTGTTGATGGCCTTCCTGGACATCGAAAAGGCCTATGATAGTGTGTGTAGGGAGAAGGTTTGGAAAGCAATGGAAAACATGGGAATGGAAAAAGAGACTAGGCAGAGTGAAGGAGATGTATTGTGGAAGTGTGAAAGTTGGAGGGGAAAGAACTGACTGGTTCAGACAAATGAGTGGCCTGAAACAGGGTAGTACACTGTCACCCCTTCTCTTTATTGTGGTTATGGACGAGGTAATGACACGGGTAGCAGGAAAGATAGGAGAAGATAAGATGAAAGCAATGGTGTTTGGAGGTGATCTCATGGTCTGGGGAAACAAGGAGGAGGAAATTCAGGAGCAACTGAAGGCTTGGGAAGAAACAGTGGGAGAGTACGGATGGAAGTTCAACATCAGTAAATGTGAGATCCTGTTAACGACCAGGAAAAAGGACAGACCAATGAGTGGGATAACACTTGGAGGTGGACAGCTGAAGAAGGTGGAAAGTCTCAAGTACTTGGGAAGTATAGTGGAGGAAAATGGGAGAAATGACAAAGAGATTACGGAACGTGGCAGACAGGCAGAAGCATTTCTGAGAAGCATTAGGAGCTTAGTGTGGAATAAAGATGACCCACAAAAAAGCAAGGAAGTGTTATACAGAAGCTACTATATCCCGATACTGACCTATGCTTCAGGAACGTGGACTATGAAGAAAAGAGACATAAGCAGAATACAGGCAGGTGAAATGAAGTTCCTGCGAAGTAGGATCGGAGTAACAAGAAGAGACAGGGTGAGGAATGAAAAGGTCAGGGAAATGGTGAAAGAGGAGCCCTTGCAAGGTAGGATTGAGACATCAAGACTGAGGTGGTATGGACACTTAAAGAAAATGGATGAGAAGAAGATTCCCAAGAGGATACATGAGATGCAGATGCAGAAGAAACGACCAAGGGGAAGACCAAGAGATAGATGGCTGAAAGGAGTAGAGGAATGTATCAAGAAGAGAGGCAAGGACTGGACCAGAGTGACAGCGGAGAGGTGGTGGGAAGAAAGAACTAAGTGGCGAGGCTTATGTTGCAAACAGACCCAGCCTGGGGCTGGAAACTGAACAAGATGATGATGACAGGTACATGTTTCGAAACAGTCTCAAATGAAAATGTATGTTTTAAAATTGTATTTACAATTTATTTGGTTTTTAGATAAAACCTAGGGAGCTCTAGTTCCCACAGCAAAGTGGTGTTTAATATGAGTGGTTTAGTGCAAAAGTACTTTTTGTTGTTGTTCCCTTTTAGGACAGCAAATGTTAGTACAGTTGAACCTGCCCTAACGGACACCCTTATTCATCGGACACCTGCCTATACGGACATTTTTCCTTGGAACCGATTTTATTTTACATAAGACAAGTGTTAAATTAGCCTCATTTCAGAGGACACCTTGAAGTCCGGACAGCGGACATCGCCATCTGTCCCATCCACTTGACTTAAGCGGACACTTCAGACGCTGCAAGACATTTTTTACACCGGACCATTCTTTTAAAACCATTCTGCAGACATACGGAAATCCCTCTTGAATATCTGAACTACACCTATTTCGAGTCAAAGAAGAGAGAGAGAGAGTGAAATGCAGGCTACATGGCAACGCTGTAGTAGCGGTCAAGTTAATTCTTCTATACATTCCTCTTTCCAAACCTTTTGTTATGGTGTTCTACCTACTGGTGTACATTCCGAGAATTCTAATTGTCCAGGATTGCTGCCAGTGACTGTTTACTCAAGAGTTACCTGGTGTTTTTCTTCCCTGCTTGTATCATTCGATTCATAACTCAGATTGCCACCGATAAGGTCGAGCTCAGGTAGTCAACTTGAGAAGGAAAAGACATGCAGTACATGCGCTAATTAGTGAGACAGAAATATCGTAGCATTTCAGTCGTCGAGTAAACATGAGTAACGAGGGACGAACGTGTTTAAACCTCAAAAGAAGAATAAATGTGATTGTAGAAAGTGAGAAGGGACTTTCAGTGAGAAAGCTTGCTGAAAAATTCAAATGCGGGAAAACTCAAATAATCAAAATAAAGAAGTGTATGTTTAGGTGGATGTACTTTGCCGTTAAAATGTTCGATTATTTTTACAAACTTGTTTCAGCGGACAACTCTCATAACGGACATTTTCACTCGGAACCGACGGTGTCCGCAGAAGGGAGGTTCGACTGTAGTTATTTGATGTACCGTAATAGAGAATAAAGTCAGAATTTCAATACCAATCCCCCCCCGAGTACAGCAGTTTCTTAATGCAATAGTTTGATGCTTTTCAGTCTGTCAACACGATTGTACCCAAATGAGATGGATATTCCATTGTGAACGTAATTTATACCGGCCTAAAACGGGAAATAGGGAACAGAAGGATATCTGGACAATGTTAGGAACATAATTCTTCTTTATTGGGGCATCCTTTTTTAATCATTGTAAATCATATATTAATATCTATATATACACAATTGTTGCAGGACTGTATTAATAGTGACATGTGATTCCATTTATTTACCATGAGCTGTTCAATTTCAAAACTCTAATATCCAACAATATGAACAAGAATCACCTTGATTGGTATTTGCCCTATTTCAAACCACTTAAACTCAAACAAACCCTCTACAGAGTTTGATTCTGTGTCTTGACATGGGGAAAGATTTTAATTACAATGAACCTTATTCTCAAGGAGCATTATGAGTATGGAACTTGATTACAGTACTCAATTATATAGCAGAACATCACGTCTAGGTAGTACCCATAGCCCTCCTAAAATAATTTTGATAACTGCATTAATCAGGAAGATTATGGCAATTTTCCTCATGCATTAACAAATTTGTAGGCAAACATTCTGGATTTCACTATAGCTTACGGTATGCGTAACATGCCTTGCTAACATGATGTATTGCTCGAACGTTTTGAGTAATGCATTTCCCTCAACCCCCACCCTCGGCGAAATACTCTACCTAACCTACAACACATTTTGTTCAGATTTACCGGTAGGCTACTTGTAACGCTGAGAATATTTTATATTATTGTATACACCACGATATTTACAGAGTTTACATAGCGAACTCAAATCGATTTGAGTACACTTACCGTATTGAACACGGTCATGTAAACGGGACTCAGTTCGTATTGATTTTCAAGCTCGATACGGTAAAATTGTGGGATCGGATCGTATCCAAACATGTATTCAGGAACATGTAAAGGCGGATCGTACTGAAAGCGATTCTGCACGCTCTTGAGTTACAATGATAAACTAATTTAGGCCTACTTTCGTCTGTCGCCTGACTCGAATCGCAATGTTTTACTTCCTGTCCATATTCTTCGTTACTGTCTGTGTTCTTTTCGTGGTTGAAAGCATAGTTTGCTTGCACGCGTTTTTAGCGTTAATGTATTTTTGTCCGTTTTACTTTTAATGTCTGGTGTATCCGTAGGTAAAATGTAGTCAACAGAAAAGGTGAAAATACACCGTCTTTGTTTGACGATTAATCCGTTCCTTTTTCCATTTGAATAAACCCGGCGTCTCTAATAGATTCAGTAATTAAAAGGGACGACTGTTACCCATAAACTTTGGGTAGCACTACAGAACAGGAGACTAAAGGTATAAAAACATTTAGCTAATGAAATTTGCCGAAGTACCTTTAGTAATGGTATCCGGAGATGTTAAAATAATAGATGTTGACTCGTCCGCTGCCATAAACCCACCCAGCCTTCCCAAATAGATACACGACTTATATAGAAGAAATGAAGTCTTTTGTAGCCATCTTGCTTACTAAGTCAGGAATGCCAACCCAACGCATTTGGTACTAATTCACATCCGGTATAGAACGAGTAAACAAAAGAGCGTCGATAAAGTAATGTAATGAAAAATTGCGCCAATTGTCAGTGTTTATTTATGTATTTATAATGTTTTACATACAAAAACAGACCTAACCAGGGGCTTACACCCCAGACCCCCTTGCTTGTGGTACTAGCAGTAATTTTCGACCAGGCAGTACCTAAACTAGTAGCGGACATAAATTCTATCTTATTAATGTTTTACATACAAAAACAAACCTAACCTGGGGCTTACGCCCCAGACCCCCTTGCTTGTGGTACTAGCAGTAATTTTCCGCAAGACAGTGCTTAACTTGGTGGAAATTTGTAACAATTTCAAATTTTACGTGTCGTATGGTGAATTTTGTATTGGACATGTTGGTAACGTACTCAGATGTTCGTTTTTCGGGTGTCACATGACGTATGACGTAGAGTCCAAGATGGCGTCCATAGTGAAATGGAGACAATGCTAAAAGCATTATTTTCGTAAATAATCAATTAAAAGGAATTATTCCGGTGCAGCAGTGGCAATTGAGAAAGTAAAACCACTCCCAACATCTCCGAGAAAGGTTTGTCAATCATAAATACTATATTTTCAGTAATATAACTTGTTGAAAGTTACGACGGCTTGGTCTCCTGTTCTGTAGTTTTAATAAACTTTGTAAGAACAAACAACATCAAAATCTTCGGTGTATCCATTTTTCATGTTTACAAACAACCCGTCAAAGAACCGTCGGATGACAATGGTAACAGTGCAGGACACACGAACCAAGGGGAAAAAAAACTTCTTAAATTTGCAATAAATATCTTTTCAAATGATTCAAAATTGATCTGGGAATGATGTAGTTCACTCCTCAGCTGTCTATAACCCACCCGCCATCCCAAATTATAACATGACTTAGCTGTGTCTGCCATTATCGGCGTTACAACAGTACAGTATTGCCAACCCCACGCATACGGTACTAATTGTATATGTGGTCTTTCGTCCAGTACCAGATCAATGTTCTTTTTGTCAACCATTCCCTGCCAGCTCCCCACACCTACCTCAACCATTCTAATCTTCGTTTTGACCAATCCAATGTTTTTTTGACAATGGTTACAGCCTAACACGTCCAGTGAATTTGTGAGTGCCCCGCTAGCTTCCGGTGGCCATAGGACGCACCTACACCCGACCATTCTGACCTTCGTTTTGTCCAATCCAATGGTTTTTGACAATGGTTACAGCCCAACGTGTCCAGATGAATGGTTTTGGCAATGGTTACAGCCTAACGCGTCCAGTGAAACTGTGAGCGCCCCGCTAACTTCCTGCGGCCACAGGCTGCACCTACACTCGACAATTCTAACCTTCGTTTTGTCCAATCCAATGGTTACTGCCTAACGCGTCCAGATCAATGGTTACAGCCTAACACGTCCAGTGAAACTGTGAAAGTCAGGGTCCTGTCTCATGCACTAGTAATATGATAATTACGGTATGGGTCTTTTATTTTGCTGTTTAATACGAGTTAGCCAACATAACTACAGGTTGGCCACCATAAATTATATACCGTATTGAAATAGATTTCAATACGAACTGAAACTGCTCATGTAAACGGGCAGCGTACTGAAAACAAGATCGTATTCAAATTGATTTGAGTTCGTCATGTAAACGTAGTAATTGTGATATACCACGTGTTTTAATATTATAGGAGAGAGCCCTAGACCAGTAAGAATTATTTTCTACAGAAACCAACGAACGTTTTTGAAGTTTTCTACTGCGGAATTTCACATGATAATTACGGTATCTAAAGCATGCAGTACCGTAGGCCGCTAGAGGTACGGTAGCACATTTTCATATACCCAATGATATTACGAACTATGCATTTTGATACGCAATAACACAAGGTAGCAACTACTTCTGTAAATGAAGGCAACTTCCGCGTGTTACATATTATATCCAACCGAAAAAAGTTAAAAATGTCAAGTAAAAATCTACCCACGTAATGCCATAACCTAATCAAAACTCCCCAAAACATTCTCACACACAATCTCCTAGATGTAATGTTCTGGCTAAAGGTAATCAATCAATATAAAATCACATGTACACATATAACTACAACCACAAACTCAAAATCTGCCTTCCTAGGATTTTAATCGGCACGCCCGCAGCTTCAAAGCAAGCGAATGCGACGCCATTTTGACCAATAATCCAAGGCGCCTTTCTTTCTGGTTGCTGGCTGCATAAAGCGCCGTCGAGCGCTGCACCGCTTCGGAACAAAAAAGCAAGGAGCAGCTTACAATCCAAGGAATATAGATATGTTCCACCAACAACCAATAAGAACCCAGCAGCCCCTAGCCAATCAAACAGTGGATCAGCTCTGTACCTAGCCGCTCGTTTTTTATGTTCATAAAATACGGTCGCTTTTACACTCCAGGGCGTTTATCTGGTTTTCTAAGTTTGGCTACACTGCTATTGGATATGGAGAGCGGGAAGTGAGCACAACAACTTTCTTCCGCTCGTTATGTTTGTGTGAATCCAAGTTTTATTTTATGTTTTGCTCGATGTGTTGCTGTGAAGCAGATATTACGGAATCTCTCTGCAGTTAATGAACATCAGTAGCCCCGTAGTACCTTTCAAGTTTTCCAGTGACTGTGAAAGTGAATTGTGAGTCACAACTTGTGACAATGAGTTTATTAAGTGGCTGGGTTCAAAAAAACGTGCTGGGGATGAAGATGAAGAATCAAAGAATACTGAAAAGGTGTGTGATGGCTCAAGTAAAAACGAAACTGAATGGAGTTCCGAGAACATTAGTTTCATTAAAGACGTGAGTATAGAGATAGACCCTGGGTTAAATGTTGCTAAAACGTGTGATGCAGATTCAAGGGAGAATCTAGGTTATGGTTCTACACCTTCTACCATCGACTGTGAAATTCAAGGACCCACCTACCGAAAACAAGATTTTCCAGACTGTTGGAACGAGTCTCAGTACCGTTATTTTTTGTCAGAGAACGAGTGGTTATTTGCAGGATATAAAAATTTAGGCTGCAATATATGTAAAGAGGAATGTAAATTAGGATTAGGAGTTTCTAAAGGGGCAGGACTTAAGCTAATGAAAGTATGGGTAGAATGCAAGGTCCATCCCAACGGAAATAATATTAATCAACAACAAACAAGCCTTAGGAAAAAAATATTTGAGCACAAAAATTCAGAATCTCACAAAAAAGCTATGTTACAAAAATCAGAATCCAATAAAAAGATATTTGAAAGTTGCTTGGACACTATGAATGTCAAACACCTAGAAACCACCGTTCGAGTATTTCGAACAGCATACTCAATTGCGAAAAGAAATAGACCCTTCGTAGACCTACAGGCTTATGTTGAACTTCAACAATTAAATGGTTTATATGTGGGACGAGTTCTTCATAAAAATTTTAGTTGTGCTAATATTATTGAACACATTTCACAGGAAATTAGAAATAAAATGGCAAAATCTATAACAGAAAATCAGAGGAAAATCAGTATTATGATTGACGAATCAACAACAGTTAGTGTAAAATCTGTGTTAGTATTATGTTTGAGATGTGCTCTTTCAGATACCGTAACTCTGAAGTTGTTTCCTTTTTCTGGGACTTGATAGAACTTGAATCAACTACAGCAGATGTTATTACTCGAGAGATATTGAAGAATCTTTCTTCATATGGGATGAATGAAAACTTTCTGGCAGAACATTTAGTTGGTCTAGCATGTGATGGGGCCTCTGTAATGTTAGGTAGAAAAATGGAGTTGGAGCACAGTTTTTAAAGTTATTTCCAGATATAGTAATCTGGCACTGTTTAAACCATCGCTTGGAATTGGCCGTTTCTGGTACAAGGAATGAAGTTACAGGTGTTAACCATTTCCATTCTTTCTTTGACAAATTGTATTCTTTATACAGCATGTCTCCCAAAAATCAAAGGGAACTCAACATTTGTGCTGCTTCACTGGAACAAAGAGTTAAGAAGATTGGGAAAATATTTACAATAAGTTGGGTACTTTCAAGCCAGAGAACTGTAAAAGCTGTCTGGGAAAACGACAGTGCTCTAGTAAACATTTTAGTGAGGCCAAAAATGACCACCAGAGAGACTCCAAAGAAAGGGCAAAATTCCAAGGTCTAGAAAATATGTTAACTTGTGCAGAATTTCTAGAAAATATTGCAATTATGTATGATGCTCTTGTTGAGTTAGCTGATTTGTCATTAGAGTTGCAGAAAAGAGAGACAAGTCTGACAGAGGCTCAAAATGCAATCAAGCGCACTATAAAAGTGTTTGAATCTATGTGTAACTCAGCTTCTGGAGAATACTACAGAACAGTTCTTAAAACAGCAGAAAACAAAAAGTTTAGAAACATAGGATTACATGATTCTAAAAAAGTTGTAAATATTGACAGAAAGCAGTTTTTCAGAAGTCTTGTGAACAATTTAAATAACGGGCTTATGGAAAATGTGTCCACATCATCTCATCTTGGTTCCAGCTCTTGTCAGCAGAGACATGAGAGAATGACAAAAGTTATCAGAGATTCAAAGGTACTATACAAAAATAATTGGCCCTCCACTTCTACTTTGGATATCTGCTATGGTGATGAGATTGTCGGCAACCTTTGTGACTTTTTCCACATGTCAGACAAGAGGAGGAAATTCCAGTGGAGCTGATGCCTTTAATCAAGACTGTACAGACCATTCCCATCTCTTCAGCAGAAGCTGAAAGAGCTTTCAGTACCATGAATGAGATCCACACCGGAAAGAGAAATAGGCTGCTGGTTGAAATATCAAGCGGACTTATTTTCATAAGCAGCGTAGGACCTCCTGTGCATTTATTTAACCCACAACCATATGACTGTCAAGTCATGGCTACGAAAGGGGAGACGTTCAGCTGATGACACAACTTGTCGAAAACACGAGGCCGCTGATTTTGAGACCCAATACGAGTCCATTTGGAAATTGCTGAATTAATAAGGTGAGATCCTGTAAATATTTTTCTCCAACTAAATCACTGACTATAACCACTATTATGTGTCTAAGGGGACATTCAAAGGCACTTCTGTTGAATGAATTCATTCAATAATTTTCTTTCGAACCTGGCGGCTTGTAACGCGAGGAGGATGTTTTTAATAGAATTGTGCATTTTATTTTGAGTACATTACCTTTTGGCGAGAATGAACATACTGACAGATCCAAGCAGGAGTATTTCAAATGTTGTGGAGACATGGGACAAAAATAAGTTAAAAATATGCTTATTTAGTCTTACGGCGAAATGATAATGTATGCTCAGTGCTCAGCGCAGATTATCAGTGACTCGGAGTTTTCAATACCAGAATATACAGGTATCCTTGACAGTGGTATGATAAATTCTGAACGAAAGTAGAACGCGGCTTATACATTTCCATCAGGCATGAATGTGACTTTTACATATCTTGTGTCCTTGTTTCATCTTCTGGACGATATTACGTATTGCCTGATTTATTTGTCATCGATTGATAAGGTATTTGAGCTAATTCATGTACTGTAGGCCTGCTAAAGAGAATGTTATCGCTCGTTCTACGTTCATTCAGTGCTACCGAGGTGCAGTGTGTAGGCTACCTAAGAACACCTTTATGATGATGATATTCTGCAAATTATTCCTAGGTTAGTTCTGTAAGTCTGTATAGATATTTTTTTTCTCTCACTGCCGTTCAATGTAGGAGTTTTCATTTGAACTGGGCATTGTGTGGTATCTGGAAGCCTGTACTCACCTAGTCCTGATTCTCAAAGGTGCGTGTGCTATGATCAGTTAAGTTAAACGGAACCTTTTTCAGTCGCGTTGTTAGGTGTGTTATGTTCTAACAATCATATATCCCCACCTCGTCCAAACATTGTTCAGGTTTGTGTGTGTTTGGGAACAAAGAAACTGTGCATCTGTTGGACACATTCGAGAGTTGCCACATTTCACTTCTGTATATATACGAACTGGCGTTAATAATACCCATAACTTCCTCATTTTATCCACTCAGTCTCAATGACTTGTATTAGAATTTACTTGTCATTATTCTCTAACTCATTTGTTGTCAAGTCGAGCGCATGATCAAGTAGGGTTTACTGTTTATTGACACTGGGTTATATTTGGAACACCAATATTATATTTGGGGGAACCCATTTTAGGTATCGTATTATATATATGAGGCTATATCGATGAATAAGTGCGTATGTAAATAATTTTGAGGTGAATTTCTGTGTTCTAGTTTTCTAACGTAATGGACAAGCAAGCTGTGATCAAAAGTGAGCCGGAATGGTCGACAGAAACAGATGACTTGGCCTATATTGTAAGTGTATTTTAAATCCACACATTGTGTGACATTGCAATCTTAGTGATCTCCAACACAACATTTTGTAGTTAACAAGGTGAATTATATTAAGCAGTAAGTTAATCAGTATCTGTTAACCAGAGGGAGAGAGTAGGCCTATTTCTTATTGCAATCATCACTCGATGTCTACAACAAAAGTATGCTGAGAGAGCTCAACTAATTTCAAAAAATTAAGCACACAGAACACAAGGTAGCGCTTCACCCCGTGAGAACATATCTATACAAAAATTGAGTGATGAAATTAGCCAAAGTACCTGTATTAATGGTATCTGGAGATGATAAGTTAATAGATGTTGACCCTTCCGCTGTCATAGACCCACCCAGCCATCCCAAATAGCAACACTACTTATATAGTTGAAATGAAGTCTCTAGGAGCCATCTATCTCAGTAAGTCAGGAATGCCAACCCCACGCTTTTGGTACTATCTCGCACCGGGTATACAAAGAAACAAAAGAGCGTCGATAATGTAATTTATAATTGCGCCAAATCCAACTCGTCAGTCGTAATTTAACCATGGATTGTGTGGCATGTCAAATTACTTTTGCGAGTTTCAATCGTGTATACTATGGCGATCGTGACAAATTATTGGAACTTTTACAACAACACGATGTAATAGCCAACACACGTCCGTGCCCAAAATGCAATACAGATATGCAGGTGAAGTGGTCTAGGGCGAGTGGTAGGTTACTTGTGACCTGCAATAAAATCCTTCCAGGGCCACCGAAACGGTCCTGTAACTACAAAGCATCAGCCTTGAAAGGAACCGTCTTTTTCGAATCAAACTTAACTATACCAGATTTTGTGAACTTTGTTGTTTTATGGTGTCTGTTTCCTAACCCTCGACACAGATCACTGATTAGGGAAATAAATATCAGTCATCATACCGTAGTGGACTGGTCGTCATTCTGCCGGGAGGTGTGCGAGCATTGGTTGTATCAAAACAGGGTACAAATTGGAGGACCGGGAATTGTGGTGGAGATCGACGAAGCAAAGTTTGGGAAGAGAAAGAACCACATAGGCCGGGTAGTCGATGGCCAGTGGGTTTTTGGAGGAGTCGAAAGGAGCGATAAAAAGATTTTTTTTTATCAAACCTGTAGATCGAAGGAACGCCCAAACCCTCATTGATGTCATTCACGAATGGATATTGCCTGGATCCATAATAATTTCCGACTGTTGGGCAGCTTACAACACACTGCAGCATGAAGGGTTTGTCCACCAAAGGTTGAACCACAAAGTGGAGTTCGTGTGCACAAAAAGGAGCGGCAACGTTTACCATCAGAACGAAATGAGAAAGCAAGCTACCAACATCGATCCCAATGTGCACACTCAAAATATAGAAAGAGAGTGGCGAAACGTCCGCTATAGTATCCCAATCTTCGGGAAGAAGAAGGCCCATTTCGAAGGCTACTAAGCGGAGCACCTCTTCAAAAGGAATCATCCGGATGCCTCCACGAATTTTTGAGATTGTCTCACAACTATACAACCCCAACCATTAAAACCCAACCCAACCCTACCCAACCTAACCCAACCCATCCCTACCCAACCTAACCCAACGTACCCATTCTAACCCAATCGAACCCAACCTAAGCCAACCTAACCTAACCCAACCTAACCACCCCTAACCTAACGCAACCTAACCCAACCTAACCTAACCCAACCTAACCCAACCTAACCTAACCTAACTCAACCTAACCCAACCTAACCTAACCCAACCCAACCCAACCTAACCTAACCCAACCTAACCTAACCCAACCTAACCCAACCCAACCTAACCTAACCCAACCTAACCCAACCCAACGCACGTAACCTCAACAACTTCAAACTTTACGTGTAGAATGGTGAATTTTGTGTGTGACATGTTGGTAACGTAGTCACATGGTGTCAATGGTGTCACATGACGTGTCCAAGATGGCGTCCGTAGTGAAATGAACACGATAAAAATTCTCCTTTTTTTTCTTAAAAAAAACCATTATTGAGGTGCGGCAGTTGTAGTTGAGATTGTGAAACGACTCCCAACAACTCCGAGAAAGGTATGCAAATCATAAATCCTATATTTTCAATAATATACCTTGTTAAAAGTTACGAAAAGGCATGTTCTCACGGCGTGCAGATTTAATGAACACAAATGCAATTTTTAAATTTTAAGTAAAAAAACAACAACTTATAAGCGAACTTTAAATTAGTTAACTGAAATATCTCAAACAGTTTTGAACAAGGTAAAAACCTCCTGATGGATTGATGTTGATATTCAGTATAATATTGTGTGTTATAGATAATACTGATATTGTTCAGAGTGATACAAAGAGGTTGAATTATTGATTAAGGTACCGTCTGCCATATTGAATTTGTTTTACCTCTGTCACTTTTCTATTCCACATTCCCCAGGTAATATTGAATATTTACCTGGTATGCTCAGTTCCCTAATATTCTCATTCTAATCTTCATCTACAAACTTTGATGTGACTATTTTCATTTAGGTGTATTTTTGAGCATATCTGCTGCGCCCATTACTTTCCCACATAGGAGGCTTTATTCCGTTATTCTCCTAATATATAAGCCTTGTTTTTATGAGCCCCCTTAACGATCCTAAATCATGAATCCTTCATGGTCTATTATTAATAGCGAGGGTCGTTTGTAAAGATCCGCTAAATACTATAATGTTGAAGATACCAAATAAAACACACAGGTCTGTCATTTATTTCATTTTTTTAAGTTTGAAAAGTATTTTCCATGTAAATAGGCCTACTGATGTAGACCGTCCATGTTGTATTGTGCTTAGAAGAAATGAAAGCAAATGGAAACCAGATAAATATCTATTTTATTCTCAGATTCCTGTAACGTTCATTTTCCATACGAGGCTGTCAATGACAGACTGCATGGCTTTACAAACTAGTTGATTCTTGTTTTGAGAAAACGCATGACGTCTCGTTATGACAGTCTCCAAGCAGTTTCAATTCAGACGAGTTACTTGGGGATTGGGTTTGAGGGAGAGGAGGGTGAGCTAAATTGGTTCCTAAAGGTCAACCGTTTTGGTTCTTGACTACGGTATGAGAGAGAAAGTAGATTATCCTCACAAAGCTAAATATTCGGTTGTAGGAAGAGGATCGACCATATTAGGGTTAAGTGGCCACTATTTTGGTTATTGGCTATTGGGCAGGATAGATTATCAGCTGATTTATAGATTTTTATTGTAAGCAAATCCATTAACCTGTGGTATTGTTGTGTATGTTGATCCATATTGACTTGTATCAGTTATTTCTTTATTGCAGACGGATATCGATACTTATATTGAATACATATTTACTATGCACTTGTTTCAACATACGATGTTCAGTACATTAATTAATTATTTAAGACCTAAATCAAAAACATAAAATAATACCCTAGTCAACAAAACTTGTATTAAACACTTTTGAGTGAATTACAATGGAAACTTTGTAATACTATTTTACTAGGGTTTTATATGAACAACTTAATAAAATAATTAGTTAAAAACAGAACTGTAACAAATATTGGGTAAATACTTCATCAAGGTTGCAAGGAGATAATATTTTGGGGAAAAGGAACGTTTATTCTAATAATCTGACCATGTTTCTATTTATTTGACAAGACTCTTTTTGTTTTTTCTCTTCTTTCGATTTCCAATTCCACATTCCCGAGATATCATTGAATAATATCGCTTTCTTTGTTCCGAATGTTATTCATTTTTACATTGTAATTTGTTGTAATTCCATAATAAAAAATGAATATTAATATTTTTATTTTAGTATGTTCATGAGCACAAATGGTTAATAGGCGATCTCATCTGTACTTAAAAAAATTCCATTAGTGTAAGTTTACAAGTCATTTGTGAGTTTTAATTTCTGCTGTGCAAAGGAATACATTTGTGAAACAAATCACCACTCTGCAGGGTAATACCGACCTCCCTGGGGATATCAAGACTGAAGAATGTCCCTCACCCGAGTTTGTTGCATGCATCAAAATAGAAACAGCACCTTTGGATATCAGACAGGCAAGTACTTTATCATGTTACAACTTTATGCCTCTCTACAGGACATTACCAGTTCATCTCTTTGTCACCAAATGGAATTTAGAGATTCCAGAATTGATTTTCACAACAGTATTGATGATACATGGAAGCGTTCAGCTGATAGGTTGTGTGCCGTACAGAAAGCACAAGCTATAGAATTTCTGACCAATGTGGGACATATAGCTGCATTAACATGAATGACTTCGAGGTTTTTAAAGGTATACCAAATATTCTTGGTTTGGTCAAATATATGTACTCTAGCCAGAGGGCTCAAATAAGATGCTCTCATAAGGGCAACTCAGGATAGATGGGTTTAATTACCTCAGCAAACCTTGCAGTGGTCTTTAGTAGTTTATTACTTCAACTTCCAGGCAATTGCTGTGATGGTTTTAACTAATGACAGGGATCGCCCCCTTCCCAATCCTGAGCAGCACAAGTACAATTGAGAACTCAATTAACCCTACATCTTTTTAGTAAATATTAGGAAATATTCTATCATTCCACATTTCTTTATGTTTTAAAAGTTGTGTTTAGATAGGAGTAAGTATCTCTACCCGTTATTATTCCCATTTCTTCATTGTTAGGGAAGGGATGAATGGAGGTTCTGAGTGGCAGTAAATTTTACATCCACATGCCTTGTTGTCCATCCCCTAAGAGTTGTTAATTTCTATTGAAATGAATAAAATAAGTAGTTGCAAAGAGGTGACCACGGCTTCATACGAGTAACTGCCCCAGTATTTGCCTGTAGATGAAAACTGGGAACCATGTAAATCTCTTCTAATTTGACCGAGGGTGAGGATCGTACCCACTCATCTTCTGAATTTGCAGACTGACCATGTGGCCGGAAACATTTAAATTATGTAGTACTGGAAATGTGCTGAATTCATAGTCTATCCTTAGGAAGGAACTATAAGGGTTGGATTCAATAAACAAGTTTCAAGCTTGCATTTCTATTTTCGTGAATATCTGTTGATGCTGCTTATCTCAGGAAATATCTAGTAATAAGTGTAGTGTGACTAAGTTTGAGAAAACTTGAAATGGAGTTCCCTTTTAGATCCCCAATCTCTTCCTTGGCCTGTATCTCCATTACAAACTACGAGCTCCCGTACAACAGACGACATAATGCTTGTATCTAGTGATATAAAATTGCTGCAATATTAGATGATATATACTCTACATAACACTCCCCCTCCAGAAGCACTTAATTGGCTTACTCTTACTTCTTTTGAAATTTTCTCAGCTTCAACTGCAGTGTTTTGTGATAAAATCTCTTGTAAAATATTGTATAGGTGATGTGTCTTTCATAATTCTATACCTTCATTTTCAAATTATATTCTGGTACAAATCTTGCGGGCCTAGTCGCTTTTTACTCAATGAAACCTGTGTTAGACCCCATGACCTATGTTTATGCATACTCTTTCTATTAGGCAGTGATCTCCGCATTTTCTCTCACACTAAGATTCACTTGGTTTCTAAAGGAGTGATGGCTTGGTGGAGTATTGACAGTATCACAACTAGGGAGGACATAACGATCATCTCCATCAGTTAAATGTGAGGGACAGTATGAAACTAGTGTCGGGTAGTTGTGAAGCGAATATATCTCTACAACAATTAAGCTGTGTTGTACAATTACATATTTTGTATTTGTTAAATGTGTAAATTGATAGCAAAGATATAAATTATTCCACCTTATTTTCCCTAGGATTTGAAAGAAGAAATCCATGGCGGAGAAAATGATGCAAGTGAAAATCATTTGAATGAGTAAGTGCACATCATAATTAGAAAAAGTGTTCTTCCTCTTTTATGAGTGCTTAACTGAAAATGTTTCATTGGAGCATATGCTACATGTCTTATATTAACTTTCTATTTAGCAACCCATAAAATATCCATTCTCTTACAGTTCTTTCTGACTTGGTGGAATCCCATTTCATATGGCTGGAGGAAATGTACATGCCACAATGAAGAGTATATGATTGTTATATGAGTTTTATTAGGAACGTCCGCTACTTTTTAACTCCCCTAGTGTGTTGCTCTGTCGTCAGCCCCAGATGACTCTTTTGTGACCCTAAGTATTGAGCATAAGTATCTTCCACCTCACCTGGTACTGGTACAAGTAAATCCTATCAAATATCTTCTACATCTAACCTTAAACTTTGGGAGGATTTAAGTAATTTGACAGGTGTCAACATATCCCACATAAGCTGCTAGTGTGACGGTAGGTTTACTGTTTGGAGCTTGGGAATTCAAGATAATAATTTCTGGGGAGTTTGCTGAGAAACCGAAAGGGATGGATGGGGTTTGGTTTGCAGCATACAATTCACCATCTTCTTGGCCTATCAAAAAGTTGTGCTATCCTTGTGTCTGCGGAGTTTTTTTTTTTGGCACCTTGCTCCTGAAGAGAAATATATATTGGGTAGGCAGGTCTTGCTATAGTGTTTACATAATAGCACAACAAGCATATCGGTCTGAATCAGCTAGATAAATTAACTCTTGCTCTTTTGTAGCTTCTTGTTCGTTGTGCGTTAAGCCTGAGGCGTCGTTGTTGTCAATAACCCAGGCTGTTGAATGATCGTAGCTCACCACATACTTCAAATATGATCACTCGAAGGAAGCTTTGCATTTTGTTGGTCACTAAAGGAGGTATATGGCCGCGTGGTAATTCTCCTTGGACCTAAATCTCTACAGTGGTTGTAAGGTGCAGGTTCAGGTATTTTCTGATATTGATCTGACATTTGCTATTTTGCTTACATCTTAACAGAGACATTGCCTATTCTCTTCTAGTTGAAGGGTTCAGTCTCATATCCAATATTCACTTGAGAGCAGGTTCTATGCTAAAATCACTCACATTCCTTAGTTTCTCTTTGGCTGCTGATAATCTATTTAGCCAGGCGTCTATGATTATTGTGAATTTATTTTCAATTACTGTAATGTATGTCTGAAAATATCGGCACCGCTTATATTATTCCCAAACTCTGACTATTTTACGCATATCCTTGTATGTATTGAGGTTGTAACAAAGCGAAATTAAAAGGAATGTAGCACAAGGTTGACCTAATTGATCAATATGATTTAACTATTGATTTCCTCCTGCTCACAAGATGGTTTGAGTAATGAGTTTATTGAGAATAGAAGAGGTGTTGTAATTGCCACGGGGCAAAACAAGGATCTATTATACATGCAATAGTTGAAAATGGTTGTGATATGAATTAACCTAAGCCCTGAAGGAAAGCAAACTAATCGAACACAAGTAAAAGTTATGTTAAATGTTGGTGATCAAAATTTAAACAACCTGAACAAATATCATTTCAAAATTAACAAGAATATATAGGAGCGTCAAAAAATTAACTTCAACAGTTTTAAGTTAATTTTCTCCAAAACGAAAAGCATTGAGGACAAAGCGAAATGAACCTTGACGTAAAAATATTGAGCTTAAAGCCATCTCCTCTTAATTGCGGGGACCAATTATTACATTTCATTGAACCTTTGCTTAAAGGAATCTCCATCTTTTATTACGAGGGTTCTATAGAACAAGTGCCAGGTAATATGAATTAATCCTGAAACCATGATGAAAGCGAAAAGCTGTGAGGCACAAGATACACCTTTTCGCTTGAGATCATACAAGTTCTCAAATACAAGAATCAACTTGTTTTTAAAGTCACGAGGTGGGGTAAGTGTTCATTAGCCTGGAAAGTCTCTCTAGAAATCATGAAATCCTCAAGTGATGGGGAATTCTTTGACACGGATTAAGATACGTTATTCTGTGTTTTATTTTCCGTACATTAATGTAAAAGCAATCCACCATTTCTACAACACTAAAAGTAAATGTTACCGTATTTTTATAAAATTAGAAAAGCTGCATTTCAAAACCATGTCTTTCGATAGTCCTGATCATACTATTTTCGAAAATTTCATGAATCACAATCATTATTCAAAACCACCGCCACTTAGTAGCCATGTAAATCCGTTTCGTTTCATTTTCAGTAATTTATTACCTAAATTTAAATCCGTAAAAATCTCAACTTAAATAGGTTGATATCCACCGTACGTATTCAAAATGACCGCCACTTGTCACCATCGCAACCCATTTAGTTTACCTCGTGGACCCTTTAGCACCAAAATTCAAACCTGAGAGAATTTCTTCTCCTACTGTGTGATATACTCCTAAATATTTAAAATTATCCTTACTTGGTCACCATGACAACCCGTTTTGTTTATTTGTAATCCAGCTAGCGCCAAAATTCAAATCGGAGGGCTTTTTTAAAAATCTTCGTTAATTTTACATCACACTGGCTGGTATCTCTCTCTATGCAACCTCCACTGAGTTTCCATGATAAGCCGTTGTGTTTTCTCTGGGAATCATTTACCACCTTAAGTTACATCTTCAGAAATCTTGAAAAACTATTTGTTAAATCCATGACTCATAGGTTGGTACCCCTGTCACTGTATCTCCTTGGTAACCCATTTTGTTTTTGCAAGATTATTTCTTCCACTAATAAAATCTCGCGCAAAAATTCGAATGTAAGAAAATTAGGACACATTTAGGAGAATTTCGCTTTCACAAGTTGGCGGCACTGTAAAACACTGGCCAACGTGGCCACCATACGCAATCCTGAATTATTATTATTATTATTATTATATAATATCTGCAAATGGGGGTAAATCCCGGTGGTAAATTGTAGAAATACAGAAAATTACCTTATACACTTTGTTAAGTGACAACTCAAAACAGTTTATCAGTGCAAAGAAACTAAATGTTAAAAATTCACTATTTTGTTGCTGTCGAAAGAATATTTCCCATAATTTGTGCGCTGTGGTCGGACCTTGACTTTATGTGGATGATCTGCCCTGCTCAAGTAGGTGGGATTTCCCAAACGTTAGCTTAGTTCTCCCCATACTGGCCGATTAGTGTAAGTGTTAAACATAGCGTATAGTCTGCATTTCGTCCTTCAATCTTCCAGAGATTCCCACCCTAGTTCTTCTATCATTCGAGTTACACTACTTCTAGGATTAAAATCGCTCAGGTCAAACCTAGCAGCCTTCCTTTGCACCATTTCCAGCTCTTTGATGAGCCCTTCCTGATATGGGTCCCAAACCGCTGAGCTGAGTCGATTGGCCTCACCAGGGTCAAATATCCTAATTCTTTTGCGGTAGAGCTACTGCCTTTTAATACCCGCATTACAAAATGAAGAGATTTGTGCGCTTTGGAGACGAAACAATCCACATGAGTACTCAATTTCATATCATTCCTTACATGGATGCCCAAGTATTTGCACGAGTCTTCTTCTACAAGTATTTGTATTTCCCAGCCGATATAATATTGAAGATCATGCTTTCGCCCTCTCCCTGTTCCCATAAGACTACATTTACTCGAATTTATCTTCATTATGTTGTCAACCGCCCATTTTTAATAAGGTTGAGGTCAGTTTGAATCTTTCTGTATATTACACAATCATCCGCAAACAATCGGCAGTCACTTTGAATCCCATTCTGTAGGTCGTTAATAAGTGCCAGAAATAACAGGGTCCCGATCACACTACCCTGAGGGACACCTGACGATATCAAAATACCCTCCGAGAATACATTACCCATTTAACCTTTTGAGAGCGACCAGTCAAGAACTCATGAATCCATAAGATTACTCGTTTATCAATCTTCGTTGCCGCTAATTTACGGAGTAGTATGTCGTTTGGGACGACGTCAAATGCCTTCGCGAAATCTATAATTACAGCGTCAACTTGTATCCCCCTGTCTAGCGAGTCAGTAATATCCTGAAAGTGTGATAACATTTGGCTGTCACATGAGTATCCTTTTCTAAATCCGTGTTGCCTCCCATTAAGCCATAATAACTTTCCCCACAGTTCCCTTAAGTAATCAGAAAAAAGGTGCTCCATCAGTTTACATATGATGGATGTGAGGCTAACAGGCTTATAGTTTCCCATTAGCAATCTGTTCCCTCCTTTGAATATTGGAACTATTGTAGCCCTTTTCCAGTCTTCGGGTATTTGTGTGTTATTAATTGATGCATTGAACAGCAACCCCAAGTATCGTCCAATGGTTCTACCTCCCAGTTTTAGCACATCTCCACAAATATTGTCTGGGCCTTACGATATATTTCTATGTAGGTTTTTAATTCTTGCTGGAATCAACGATTGGTTTATTCGGAATGGTGGTCTATCAGAATCATCATGAGTAGGCTTCTTTTGAGTACTAGCTCTTTCAATAATAATTTAAAATTAAACATAAGCTCGTAACTATCGTGTCGTTTGTTTTAAGATTTCCTTAATTTCCTTTTGTGTCCCCTGATTTCCCCTTGTGTAATATTCCGGATCCGGGTTTTGCTACAGTAATTTAAACGGCACGAATCTCTGAATAGCACGATCGTAGACTTTTAGAAAATTTTCCCACAAGATATTAATATGACACCCCTCCGACGCCCATCTTTCAAATGACTCATTCGTGTAGTCCTGAAATTTGCTCTGATCTGCTCTGCTGTTCTGAAATATTTTAACTGCTCCGACGGAGACAAGTATTGTAGTGTCCCTGTGTCTAATATTTAGTTACACACCGGAGTGGTCACTAATTCCAGGAACTTTCATTCAACTAATATACAGCGGAAAAAATTACGACACCATGTCATACGATGTTGGCATGTCAAAGAACCCATTTGAATTCAGTAGGCCGTGTTCATAATGGCAAAATTAATCTCCGCCAACACAAAGTTCCTTATTTCTCTATTAGAAAGCGCTATAGTGTTCAAGGATGTTATATATCTAACCTCCTTGACTTTCATAGTGGTTCAAGGAACAACGAATTTTGGCATGCAAGCTACCCTCTGGGTGTCAAATAACAAAGCTTGCACCCGACAGCCGAGGCCATACGATATTATTATTAGCTTTCCTTAATTTCCTTTTGTGTCCCCTGATTTCTCTTGTGTAATATTCCGGATCCGGGTTTTGCTACAGTAATTTATACGGCACGAATCTCTGAATAGCACGATCTAAAACATATAGAAAAAAAATCACAAGATATTTATATAACACCCCATCGATGCCCATCTTACAAATGACTCATTCATGTAGTCCTGAAATTTGCTCTGATCTGCTCTGCTGTACTGAAAGCTTCGCCGGAGACAAGTATTGTAGTGTCCCTGTGTCTAATATTTAGTTACACACCTAGTGGTCACTAATTCCAGGAACTTTCATTCAACTAATATACAGCGACACATCTAAAGTATTACTCCCTCTCGTGGGGAAATCAACAACCTGGGAGAAACCCCCCTCCTTAGCTTGTTTGCTGCAAGTTGAGCTTGGCTACCGCTAGTTGAATCACCGGACCAGTTCATACTTGGAAGATTTAAATCCCCGGCAATTATATTATTCTTTTCCATAGATTTACCCGTACATGTGATGTCATAAAGAGTATCTAGTAACGAGATGTTGTCCTTCGGTGTTCGATACGCCTCTATAACCTGAAAAGAGTTTAACTTTGATTCATCCAAGATATCTACACATAACAGCTCATGATCCAAATTGGTCCATTTTAAGCAACTTACGAAGTCCCTACGAACACAAGTAAATAAACCTCCACCTCTCTTACCTAGGTCTCTTCTGTACATTACGTAGGTACCCTGAATTATTTCATTAGTAATTACATCCACATATAACCATGACTCAGTAACTTAGCTATGACAACTGCGGTGAATATGTCTCTACAAGATTCCAAAATTCTATAATTTCATTGCCTGTACTCGGACAATTAACCTGCAGCAATCTTAGAGTCTTACCTCCATTTCGATATTTCTGCAATCGCTTCTCCCGCTCGTGACGGCAGCCTTCCTCCGGTCCAACTCCTCCTCACGAATGCCGGCAGGATTCGATGACCCTCTCGTGCAGATTCCCCAGGTTGTAGGTGCCTCGTCGATTCAAATGTAGCCCATCTCGAGTGAAATCACGGTCCCCGATCCGACAGTCAGCGTCCACATAAACTAGTCCCAGTTGTGCGCACACCCAGTGCATGCGATCATTAAGGGTCTTAGCTCGCCATAGTGGGACATCCCCCACCGCACAATGCCACTCAACACAATTCTCGCGTTCCTAAACTTATTTCTGGCTTTCGTACCTAACTCGTAAAGCTGGCCCATAATATAATCAGCTGTAGCCCTCTTTTTAAAGTCATTAGTCCCAACACGGAGAAACAATACTTTAACTGTGTCACAATCTTCAAAGTATAACAGTTATTGAGTACGTGGAAAGAGAAGGTTTCATATTGCAAAATGATCCACAGGACCAGACATAAATATGTTACAATGGTGCGAGTACGATTGACGTAATTTTTTCCAGCACTTCTATCAGAACCCGAGAAATATAGGTACTCGCAAAATTAGAGGTGGCGTCACTTTGAATATATCTCCCAGTTTGGTCTAGATATCAGTCGAAACATGCAAAATGAAGCAAGAGAAATGGACAGATAACATTCAAAGATCATTATGTATCAGTGGCATTGAAGAATTCACAAAACCGAAGGATTCATTATACAACAAATGTAAGGAGGGAACATCGAAGGAACAGCGCATACACTAGAGGCCGTCCTTAGAAGAGCACAGGTGAAAACCCCTTCATCTACTTCACATAACAAAGATCTCGAATGTAGAAAAATTTCGAATAGCATACAATTGTCACTGATGTATGTATAAGAAATTTTTAAACGAAAAAAGGGCAAACTGGCTGGAAGAGGAGAGTAAGAAATACTGTTGAAAGCCATAGAAAATCATTTTGCTGTATTCAAAGTAAAACCCCAAAAGTTCGCTCAGTCGATCACGATGGAAATAAGGGACAATCACTTCAAGAAAATCTTTAACGACGGAAACGTTCCCTTAGTAAGGAACAATAGTCAAATACGCGATTTCCCTAGAATCACGGTGGAAGATGTACGAAAAACAATCCAGAATTTGAAAAACAACAAAGCTGTCGGGCCAAACGAAGCATTCAACGAGTATTTAAAAGAAGCTTTACCCTACCTAGAAGAAATATGGACGACACTGTTCGATAAATGCTTGGAGACTTCCACTATACCATCCAACTGGAGGACGTCCATGTTGAAAGTTCTATGTAAGTGCAGAGGTTCCCCGGACTCACCTGATTCCTACAGGGGAATTGTGCTGGAGAATACAACATTCAAAGTATTCAGCAAAATAGTAGCTAAGAGGTTATCAGAAGAAACAATTAGTATGATACCCAATAACCAATTTCGATTTAGGAAAGGCAGATCCACCCTACATGCAATCAGCAATATCCTGGAAGGCATTAATGAATCTCTAAGATATATGGGAAGGAAATTCCATACCATTTTTGTCGACTACCGAATGGCTTTCGACCTATTAGACCCTCAGCTTATCGCAGATAAACTTCGTCGATTACTTGGGAACGGTCACTATCTAGCAGAGATCATATCTGAAATGTTACAGCATAACATAATTATCATCAAAGACAGTACCCATTGTTCAAGCAAAAGGATTCTTGCAGGGAGATCCTATTAGACCGCTGTTGTTTATTGACTACCTCAGACGTCATAGAAGTTCTTGAAGGCCACGAAGAAGTAGTTTCCTTCTACGCTTACGCAGACGATATGGTATAGGGTCTTCTGATCTTAAAGCTCTGCAGGAATGCTGGAACAGATTAACACTTTGGTCAGATAGAAATAGCCTACAGCGGAATAGGGACAAAACGGACCATATGGTTTTTAGAAATAGTGGAAAAATAGCAGCCTGTGAAGAACTGTATCATGAAGGAGAGCCACTGAAATTAGCAAAGCACTTTAACTATTTAGGAATCACGCTACAGACTTCTGGTAATACGGTCACGAAACATCTCGATAATCGAATAACAGCAGCAACAATAGCGATGAATGACATCAAACTCCTTAGAAGGGAGTCCATTAATAAAGCCATGAAGATCTTCTCCAGTAAAATAATTCCCATTGTGAACTATGGTATTGAGTTGTTTAGGAGTTAACTTAATAAAACCATCATCAGGAAAATTGAGACAGTTAAATCGACGTTTCTCAAGAAGATTCTCTGTGTTTCCAAAAATGCACTATCCAAACTAACTTACGAGCTTATTGGTGAGCCATTGTTCATAGAAGAACTCCGTGTAAAGCTGCTCTTGACAGCTATAGTGCCTACCAGGAACTACTGGAAGAGATTCAAACCAAGCTTGAGGTGATTTGGCTAGATTTCTACTCCACTGAAGCTAAGTTGAACCCAGAATGGAAAAGACAAGGCTATGAGCTGCGTCACACATGGACAAGATTTGCAATGATTGGTTTTCATTTTCGAGTCTGTAAGACGGAAGTTTACCGTTCGCCTGCTGCAGAGTGTATTTGTAAATTTTGTGGGAAACGTTGCGAACGGTATCACGCACTGAAATGTGAACGGAAGCTGTCGCTCAAGGAACTGAGTAGCGACAATGATCTTTCATGTTACATTAGAAATGTAGTATTGTAATTAAATTTTCTTTGGTCATTGGCTGTAACACATATTTAATTAATCCTTTATTGGCACTTCCTCAACTTGATGGGCGAGCTGGACAATTTTTATTCCTGGATAGCACATCACTTTCTTGCCCGTTTTCCTCGATATATCCCCGCTCCACTTAATTATGAAATCACCCATTATGAGTACGTCATTGTTACCAGTTTGCTCCTGCTCGCCCTCTTCCACACTGATCCCAGTAGAAACCCGTTAAGTCACATCCTTCACCGTTTCTTCTGATTCACGAAGCTTTGTTCTAAGTTCCTGTATTATTTGATCCCTTGCTTTGATTAGCACCCTCAAACAGTCCGGCGTGTCACATACTGTACATCACAATCCTCCTCCTTGACCTTAATACAGCCGAAGAGAAACCATTTCTCTCATAGTGCACACTCAATGTAGAGCACTTTAAAGCTGCCACTGGATCATTTGCCTCATTCACATTTGGAGTAACAGCGCCCTGATTCACCTCCACTCCACCAATAACTAACAACGTAGCTATCACTAGGGCTATAAACCACAAGTTACTAGGCCCCGTACGCACATACAAACACCGGAGATGGAGGCCACTTGGTTACCATGGCAACAATTTCATTTTATATTTTGTATTGACAACCCCAATAGTCATTTTACTTACAAACTGTACCCGAATTCAGGATGAAACAGGTGTATAGAACTAAACACCATTTTTATAGAGTGAGAAAACTTTTAACCGTGCTAGCGAAACCAATTGTTTTCCTATGCTAACAAGTGTCAATCAGAAAAGTCTACAACATCTAGATTGTATTTTGCGGGATGAATTCGACTCGGGAGAAATCGAGGCTACAGTTCTTTTCCTCGGCCCTTCCTTGCATAACTAACATTGCTATTTCTGGGTGTTTTAGTATGTGTCCTACCGACCTATCTGTTTCTTAGCAGTAGCCACAAACATCTCTCTCCCAATAGTCTTAGTACCTTGTACCCTATCTTTCCATCTGATCTTCATCATTCTCCTGTAACAACACATTTCATACGCTTCAATTCAATTCACCTCTTTTCTGCTGCTCCAGCAGTCCAAGTTTCACTTCCATAGAGTGCCACGATCCAGTCAAAGGCTTTCAAAAATGACTTCCTAATACATAAATCTATATTTGATGTCAACAGATTTCTTTTCTGTAGAAATGCCCTCTCAGCCTGTGCTGACTTACCTTGTATATCCCCTTTGCTTCATCCATCACTGGTTATTTTGCTTTCTTATTTAGAGAATTCTCTTACTTCCTTTAGCTTTTAACCTACCAATTGGACGTCCATAGGGGTTTATGATTTCTTTCTGCTGTATTCCAGTATTTCTGTTTTACACTTATAAATTTTCATCATGAATTGTTTCTCAAGACAGGATCCGTACCTTTTAAGCACTCATTCAAATCTTCTGGAGTGTCGGCTAATTTGACGATGTAATCTTCAAATCTCAGAGTTGAAATTATTTATCTTTGATTTTTTTCTCAAATGTCCTTCATTTTTTATCCAATGTATATATTGAAAAGTGTGGGCGATAAGTTGCAGCCTTGACTTACACCTTTCTGAATACCAGCTTCTATCTCATATCCTTCGGCTCGAATAACTGGTATCTGGTTTCTGTATAGATTGTGGAGCATCATCCTATACCTGTACTTCATTCCAATCGTGATACAACTAACTCCAATCAACGTTATCAAAACTTTTTCTAAGTATATAAATGGTATGATCATTATCTTATCCTTCCTTATTCTAGCTTCCAAAATCAGCCTAATGCTTAGGACAGCTTCCCTTGTTCTTACGTTTCTCCTGATTCAGAACTGGTCTTCACCTAACTGTGTTTCTATCTGTCTTTCAATCCTCTTGTAAATTATTCTAGTCAGGATTTCTCAGTGTTGCATTACTAACAATATATATTTTAGCTTTAAAATCCAGTTCAAAATACGTTTATATAAAGTAGAGTTTATTTTCATGAAATTAGAGGAAACTAAACTAATAGACACGAATCCTCAGTTACAATCTCTATCTATGATTCATAAGGACACCTGCCCAATTACACCCATTGTACATTGTAGAGGCGCTCAAAGTTGAAAATTAAGTAAAGCATTACTAAAAATTATGAGAAATTGACTAATTATCAAGAATGAAGTTTCAGTAGGAAAAACAACCGAACTAGTCAATAAACTTAGATTGAAGACGAAACAGAAATATTATTTTGGAACGTTAAATGTCACCTCATTACTCAAAGTTGGATAACACAAGGAACTGACAAATATGATGGATGAACTTAACATGTAAATCCTGGCCTTGCAGGAAACACGGTATCAGGACGAAGATGTAATGGACATTGAGGGCTATACGATCTATAAAGGACAGAGAGTAGTAAAGATAGGAAAGAATATACCAATGTTTGGAACAGCTTTTGCTGTAAATAAGAAGGTAATCAGTACAGTTGTGGACTTCTCTAGCCCATCAGAAAGACTATCACTCCTAACTCTACGCTGTGGTAACAAAGGCTATACCCTGATCAATACACATGCGCCAATTAGTGAAGACAACAGGCGTAATCCCGAGAAAGTTGAACAATTTTGGGACCTTATAGAGGAGGAGATAGAGAAAATACCTATAAAGAACATCAAGGTTTTATTGGACGACTTCAACGCTCAACTGGGAAAAGAAGCAAGATATAGATCGACAGTAGGAAAATATCCTGCTCACAGAATGACCAACAAAAATGGAACAAGGTTTTTCGAACTATGTAGAACGTTTGATCTTCAGATAATGTCAACTTTCTATAAACACAAACCAAGTAAACAGAAGACATGGCGTTCACCTGGCAATTTGAACGGAGAGAAACAAATTGATCACGTGGCAATATCCAGAACAGCAATGAAGGAGATTATGCATGTTAAAGTACAGAGAGGGGCCAGATTTGATTCAGATCATTATCTCTCCAAGATTAAAATGAATTTCGTTCCTTTTAGAATGGCTCCGACAGCTGGAAATAAACTTCACAGATATGATGTGACAAAACTTAAGGTTGATCAAGAAGTATTGGAGCAATACCACCAGCAATTAACACTTAAATCCAAGAATTGGACTGACATTACCTCCAAAATCCAACAAGCAGCCAATGTTTCAATCTTGACAGCACAGAAGCGTAAACACAGATGGTGGAACTAGACCTGTGATAGTGCATGTGTACAAAGAACAGATGCCTGGAAGAAATGGAACTCAACGAAAAGACAAGAAGATTATAACTCGTTTTGTGACTGTCGGAAAGATGCAGCCCGGGTTTTCCGAATTGCAAGGCGATCATATGAAAAACAACAGATGGAACCGATTGATCAGGATTTCAGGAAGAATAATGTCAGGGACTTCTATCAAACTTGCAAGTCTAATCTGAAAGGGTATCAAGCACCGAGCTTGTGCTTCAGAGATGAAAATGGAAAGTTAGGTCTGAACAACAAGTAGAGCTATCGTATCTTGGCTGAGTACTTTAAGAAATTACTCAATTGTGATGAACAAAAACATAGGCTACTCATAGGCCGTCCTACTCAAGTAATGGCCAACTCGCATTCACCTTCTAAGACAGAAATTAAAATGATTATCGATGGTCTAAAGAATAATTAAGCAGCGGGAGAGGATTGCATTGAGGCAGAGCTTCTAAAACTGGCAAATGAAGATACTCTGAATATATTAGCTGAGCTCTTTGCGGAGATATGGAGAACTGGTAGGATACCCACAGAGTAGCAGTCTGCATTAATCCACCCTCTCCGCAAAAAGAAGGACGTTAATAATTACAGGGGTATATCAATTGTATCTGTTCCCTACAAGATCCTATCCAAAGCACTCCTGAACGGAATTGAAGAACATCTTGATAATCAGATTGGTGAGTACCAGGCCGGTTTCAGAAAGGGTCGTTCTTGTCCGGAACAGATTTTTAACCTGAAGAACATCATTAGGTATAAGACGATATGCAGGTATGACTATGTGGTCGTATTCATTGATTTTAAGAAAGCGTATTATTCAATTGACCGCGAGTCGCTACTGAATATTCTGGAAGTATTTGGAGTGGATGACACGTCTCGAAATCTGATTTAACAGACTTTGACCGACACAGTGTCAAAAGTAAAATTCTTTGGCGAGATCTCAGATCCCTTTTTAATCAAAACTGGTGTCAGACAATGTGATGAATTATCTCCAATCCTTTTCAACTGTGAATTAGAAAAGGTCATTCGTGAATGGAGGAAGACACTGAGTCGGGAAGAAGGGAATGAAGAATGATTCAGGCTAGAGCCCAAACTGAAAGGGGTGCACGTTGATTGTTTGGCTTTTGCAGATGACCTAGCTATTTTTGCCAACAATATTAAATCAGCCATTGTAAAGATTAATCGGTTGTCAGAGACGGCTGAGAAAGTAGGTTTACAGATTTCCTTTGAGAAGACAAAGTACATGACAAACATCAGTGATGGACCAGAACGGATGAAAACAAACCAAGGAAAGATTAAACGTGTAAAGAAATTTAAATACCTGGGTGAGGTATTCCAACAAAATGGCCTAGAACAGGAAGCAATTAATCTTAGAATCTGGAAATTAGACCGAGCCTATCACCTGACGAAAAATCTCTATAATAAGAAGTCGTTGAGCATTGGAGCCAAATTAAGACACTACAGCACGGTTGTCAAACCTGCAGCATTATATGCTTCGGAGACTTTGACTATGAACAAGCGGGGACTAGTCGACCAGTTGGTCAAAAGAGAACGCAGGGTATTGAGAAAAATTGTAGGCAACAGATGGGTTGACGGGCACATACGTTTGAAGTCGAACGAAGAGTTATATAGAAAGATAGAACCAGTCACGTCAACAATAAAAAGGAAAAGGTTGTTGTTCTCTGGACACATTTTCAGAATGTCCAACGTTCGTCTAACAAAGAAAATTTGGAATTTCGTGAAACCAAAAAGGAATAAATTGGCATGGTTTGAAGAATGTAACAAAGACCTTCTAGAAATTGGTATTCCGTACTGCAAAATTATGAACAGGTGTGAATGCAGACACCTAATAAAAAATTACCAGGGATTTAAGGTAGGGGCAGAACCCAAAAGACGGAGTGGACCTCGTTTAGAAGATCGGAAGAAGGCGCTGAGTGATGGGCTCAAGAGATACTGGCAGGACATCAAAGCTGGCAGACGATCTAGAACGAATAATTGATTTTGACTGTCACTCCGTAGTCCATAGTGGCTCAATTCGAATGTAAAAAAAACTTACATTTATGAAAATTATACCAAGCATGATAATGGTTTCATTCATCATTATGAATATATATACAAACATACCGATAAAAGAATCAATAAAGGTAATAGAAAATCACTTAATGGACATTAAATGGAAACAGAAACAATTTTTGATTTTGCTCAAAATCACGCACAACCAGAATGTGTTCCAATTTCAAAGTAAAATACACGAACAAGCAACAAGTCTATCAATGGTATCAGCAGTTTAGTAGCCAAGTTATATATTAGCATAGAAACACATCCCAGGGCGTTATTCACTGGACTACATGACGTCATTTGCATATATTGCACGGAGATAACGAATGAACAAACACTGCTTCAAATAATCAACAATTGGTACTGTACCCGAACGGATGGAGATTGGCCAAATCCGAAGAATAAAAAGACAAACCAGGATCGTAGCAGCTTTTGGTACCCGGCTAAAAACCACGGAGAACTACTGACTAAAACATCAGGAAGGGTATAGTTATCCTGCATTGTGCTACGGGACAAACTACAGGTTCAACTAGGGCATCACGGGAAATTGGATAGTGAGAAACCCTTCTAACACTCGAGGATTGGGTAAATGGTGGGCCCAAGAGTCCTATCTCCACTGTAGCACAATATAACCCTAAGCAAATCCAAATAAAAAAATCAAATTTAGATAAAATACCAGCTACACGCAAATACGTGCCTGTATAAAATGTATTTACTCAAAATGGACAACTACAAAATAAATAACACCTAACTACCGCTTGTAGTCGCTTAGTAAAAATCAAATTCAGACTAGATTGCCAATTAGAGCAAAAATTATTAACCTGAATCAGGAAATTAGACTACAGCACTATCGACCTATACACTAATTAAAGAGTAAAAGAAAAATATTTAAATGTTACCTAGCCTAAAATAAAATTAGCGATGGCCTTTCGCTATTACAAAACAACTTCGAACTCTATACAAGACTCCTTAAATCATTCCAAACCTATTTCAAAATATAAAAAAATTAAACTTATACCGAAATTAATAATAATAATATGCAAAAATATTAACTAGGTATCTGTTTATATTCATCGTCGTTATTTATTTTACAATTATCAATCCTTGGAATCAAGCTTTAAATCAAGGTTTGAATCAAACCTCGAATGAAACCACCAAATGTTTGTCAAAATCGTTATTATAGTTGTAAATCAGTTTTAATAATCCGTGCAGTAAAGCCTAGATCATAGTCCGCATCATAATTTACTGTTGTCCTTTTTCAAATAGAAATTCTCACATAAATAAATGTATCTTTGCTTGATCCAATTATCAAATTATCTTAGCTTTGAGCACGGCCTTCGATCAATGAATCAGTAAAATGAGGATCTGAATAACATCTTATCTCCGAAGAGAACAGCTTAACGCGATAGCCACCCCGAACTATCACTTCAAAATTGAAGATATATTCTTCCAAAATACAAGTATAACACTAACAATACAAAAATATTCACATCGACGACAAAATAGCACAATATAAACCACAACTCGTGGAACAATGCCAAACAAGCACATTACCACGCCTCTCAACAGCAACAAATGCAAGACCAAGCTGGACTATCATTCTACAGCCTACCATTAATCTGCTTACGATTCAACCTACAATCCAGCTTCAAAACACAATAAACTTCAACAAAGATCCTCTGTTCACGTTCAGACAATATAATTATGCTCAAATATAATTTCGCTTCACTGTTCACTTTACGGCGATTTCTAAATAAAGCACTATATTGCAACTGGATTCGTATTTAGCAGTATTAGCTCTAAAATTAATGGATGTATAATGCCATTAGTGCATTTCGACTTCAATCCCCAAACTCAAATTTGTGTTGAATATTATATTCCAACTCGGCTACAAATATTCAATTACCATGATCCTTTCACAGACTAAACTTGTGTAAAGCAAAATTTGTTAGGTTAGATTTCGTCAGAACGCTCTATCAAAGTTCCAACGTTCACCACTACGTATCATTGATATGTGGTGGCGAAAGTTGGAACTACTTGAAATTGAACGGAACTTGTAGCTCACCCTTTAGGGTATCCGCTGGAAGCAGCTACAGACTCAGGCGAGCCGAACATGTCCTCGGACACTCCCGGAACTAAAAGCCATACGATAAATAAATAAATAAATACCATGAATATGTTATCCACATCCTAATATACAGTATATCTCTACTGACAAGGGGAGGATACGATGTATGGGTCACCGATTCGAACCATCTTTAGTACACGTGTAGGGCATGACTAGGCGTATACCAGTTGCAAGTAGTAAGGTGCGCTTCTCAGCCGATTCCGAGAAATTAATTATTAATTATTCGTAATTGCTGTAGCGCGTTCATGTGCGCTATACGTTAACATGAAGCCAAGAAGCTCATAGTGCAGCGGTAAGAGCCCTGCTTCGTAAGCGTGGGATCACTGGTTCGAATCCCACCGGTGACCTTTTTTTTTTTTTGTAAACATAGGCAATTCATACAAGACTATGTGCCGTGAATAATGTTCATTTTGCAGTCAATTGTAATAACATGTTATGTGAGCGGGAGAGGGAAG
Source organism: Meconema thalassinum (assembly GCA_946902985.2). Taxonomy (NCBI): domain Eukaryota; kingdom Metazoa; phylum Arthropoda; class Insecta; order Orthoptera; family Tettigoniidae; genus Meconema; species Meconema thalassinum. The sequence goes on along the minus strand of OX336401.1, from coordinate 14,269,718 downwards.
TGGGAATAAATCTTACAGGAGATTACATCCTCGTCGCGGAATTTGAATGCTGTCCACTTCAATCGGCCTTCGTGGGCACCGGCACGTCACTATAACGTGTAATATCCGACATCGCACAATTATTCCCACTCTTATGATGTTGCTACCTCAAGAGCCAAGGAACGAATGCGGCATTCAACGTTTCCTGGGTGAACCCTTTATCCTCCTGCCCACCGTTATCGTTAGTTTGTGTGCAGGTGACCTCGCCAGGTCCGAACACTTTCCAACTGTAGTAGCAGAGTATCAAGAAGGCAGTGCGAGAACAGAGTAACAAAAATGCAGTGCGAGAGTAGAAATATCAAGTAGGCAGTGAAGAAAAAAAAAGTTTTGGAATTGTTATGTATTATGAGTGTGTAAAAAAATAGAAATATTTGTGTGTTGATGAATGTCATGAATAGTAAAAACGGTAACACAACCAATACCCATAGCATGAGATACTACTTGCGGGGTACGGAGTAGTCTGATGGTTCACTGACGTGCAATGAACGGAACAGACTAGGCCTTCAGTGTATAAACGTATACATATAATAGAGTACACCTGACCATTTATAATGCCAATGTATTTGCAATGCCCTGACTGTAGGTACATTATGTAATGTCACAAACGTTCAACCCCATACGATAATTTCAGGATCCCTTTTCCCGCTTACAGAACACGTTATTAAAATTGACTGCAAAATGAACATTATTCACAACACCTACAGTTGTACAAATTGCCTATGTTTACAAAAAAAAAAAAAAAAAAAAAAAGAGGCTCACCGGTGGGATTCGAACCTGTGATCCCACGCTTACGAAGCAGGACTCTTACCGCTGAACCATGCGCTTCTTGGCTTCATGTTAACGTACAGCGCACATGGACGCGCTACAGCAATTACGAATAATTAATAATTAATTTCTCGGAATCGGCTGAGAAGCGCACCTTACTAATTTCACCTGGTATGCACCTAGTCATGCCCTACACGTGTACTAAAGATGGTTCGAATCGGTGACCCATACATCGTATCCTCCCCTTGTGAGATTTATAACAAATATTTCTTGACACTAAATTTTACATAATGTTCCACCTGAACATATTTTTCAAAAATATGACATCCGCCTGAAGTCGCGTTAAATCTCGAAATTCAAAACAGCTAACCGATCACAAACGATCGTCACCATAAAGCCGATGAAAATTCAACAAAATTAATTTAAACCGAAGGTTCCAAATAATCTCGAAATTCCAAATATTCCAGACGTCACCAAAAATTCCAAATATCACCATAAAATTCGAAATCCCTAAAAAGCATTTAAGTATAATCACCACTTGAAATATAAAAAACAACGAAGCTTAATTCAACATTCCAATCCAAACTGAAATTCCATAAATAAATATAAGTATAATTCTAAGGTAATATCAAAATATGGTGAAAGTAATTAACTGATTCCCAAATAGAATATCTAAATTCTGCAGCCAGATATTGAAAATGGTACTAAAGATATTTTCAAAGCTTGCTTACATTCAAATACTACGTAAATGGATTGCATCTACTTTTAGCTGCACGGCTGCCATCAAACTGAGATCCTGATTCCTTTCTGAGGAAGACAGTAATAATGTTGGGATCTCACCATTCCTCTATATTCCCAGATCGACGTCCTCGCACCAGAAAATTCCTCAGACATTGGCGAGTAGAACAGGAAAATGTTCCCATTGAACCACGTTCCCGAACACCGTCACCTCCTTTCGTCTGCATTCCCGGGTTGGATTCCGCTCTCCATCCTTCCTCCATCTTCTCAGAATGGAACTGCAGGCAACTGCGTGTTGTAATCAAGTCGCCGAAAAACATCGTGGGAAATTGTATTATGCATTTGCGTCTTATCTGCTGCGTTCTAAACATGGCCACGATATTCATCCTCATTCCCGTGCGCAGTTAAGTTACATCAAATGCCTTCTCCATCTTGTATGTTACATCACCTCAGTGAATTTAGAAATCCATTATATCCATTCCAACAAAGTTCCGCAGCATCTCTCCCACATCCAGTTCGTTAATGTTCATTATAACACCACTGAATATAAGCATCGTGGCTTAATTTGACGATATCTCCTCACTGGTTAGGTTATTCATCACATTTCCATAGTCCAATGACTGTAACCTCGTTCCCAATAATATATCCCACCAACAGCTGACACTTTCACTTTCCGAAAAGGAACAATTTCTAGTGTTAATTCCTTTGTCACAGTTCACATTTGTCAACAGTATTTACTGGCACAATATTCATTAAAACTCGTTAAAATACTTCATTTCCGAGCGATAGAACGTTCCGCTTACATGTCCACGAATTAGCTTGTTCACAGAACCACTCCGGCTCGGATATAAAGTTCAATCCCGACATCACTACATTCGTGTCCGCTTTACCGATATAATCTCCCGGCTGTCAGAAAGCGAACTGCCTTACATTCAAAATGCACGGAAAATACACCTGAGAAGTGCATATCACTCCGCCGCAAACGTCACAGAGACTAAGACTCGCTTCTATTTCTTCCCCTGCTTTTCAAGTCCGAGAATGGCGACATTCTCCACAGAGCGCGTGTTCCTCCAAACATTTAATTAACTGTCTCAATATCCAATTCTAAACAGAAAATACTGTCCCAATAATTCTCATTATGGAATTTTCCATCCTTCAACTGCACAAACTTCCTTAAAACGCGCATGTTATTAAAACATGAGTAACTTCCTTTTTTTGGTCTGCCTGTCATGGAATATAAATTGTCTCGCGTCATCGCTGTGCGGGTTGACGCCTGAACCTTTGTCGATACCATATGTATTACGAAGCCTCGCTTCTATTGGGTCTCCATCCCTGAATCATATGAACTTGACCAGCACTTCATGCTTTTCTTCCTTCCAATCCTATATTTAAATACCATAAATCGACATACAATCCTTCGATATCTCAGACACGCACATTATATAACAATCACACTCGAGTACAGTACAGACTGAACGCGGATCAACACCTTTATTCAATATAAGAACTATTACGCCAAAATCTATGACATGAAAACAGTATTATATGTATGATATGTAATTGTAAGATTAAAAATCTTTCAAGAGTTGAAGCAAACTCAGTTCCAGGCATTAGTTAAAGAACAAGTCGTTGTAGCCCATTTATTATTCCATGAGCTAGTTGATCACTCCACCGTCTGCGCATACTGTGATATATTACTACTAATTATTTCAGGCTGGTATGCACAGAAACATCCGATTCTGTCGCGAAGCCATATTCATCTACTACGTGCGGAATTAACTCTACTGAGAAGTCAAATGTAATGCCGCACCTACAAGTTCACGGTAGCGATAAACCTTACTCATGTTCTACGTGCGGAAAGAAGTTTCTGTGAAAGAAAAATTTAAGGCAACACCAGCTAATTCATATTGCAGAAAAATCATATCCATGTTCCTTGTGTGGAAAGAACTTTAAAACAAAAGGAACTTTAAAGATACACATGCCTATTCACAGTGGCTTAAGGTCATATCCGTGTAGTACGTGCGAAAAGAAATTTACACAGTCAGGAACCTTGAAAACACACCTGCTAGTTCATAGTGGCTTGAAGGCATACTCATGTAGTACGTGCGGAAAGAAATTTGCACGGAAGGGACACCTACAAACACATCTGTTGACTCAAGGTGGCTTGAGGCCGTATCCATGTAATACATGCGATGAGAGGTTTTCTCTGCTCGAAGATTTAAAAAGACACCTGTTAATTCCTAGTCGAGAGAAAGCATATTCGTGATTTACGATCGGGAAAACTTGACTGGTATAGGAACTTGTAAGTGATACACCTAAATCATAGTGGCCTGTTGTCACATCCAAGTTGTACGTGCGGAAGATGCTATACTTAGTTGGAAAATCGTTTCACACACCTGCTAATTCATATTGGCTTAACGCCATATATCTGCAGTACATAAGGAAGGAGCGTTACTAGGAAGCATAGTTTTCAAACACAATTGCTTTTTTCATAGTGGCGAGAAATCGTAACCATGCACTGCGTGTTGAAATGAATATACGCAGGAGGGGAAATTAGAGACATACGTTGCATAATAGAAGGGTTTGACTAGATTCATCCACCTCTTGCGAAACAAGTTTACTGAGAAAGATGTTGAAGACACTCATGTAACGTTATAAAGGCAGGATATTACATTCATGTACTAATAATTATAATATCGTATAGCCTCGGTGCCGGGTGCAAGCTTTGTTATTTGACACCCAGGGGGTAGCTTTCATGTCGAATTTCGTTGTTCCTAGAAGCACTATCAAAGTCAAGGAGGTTAGATATCTGAGCTCCTGGAACACTATAGCGCTTTCTAGTAGAGATGTGAGGAACGTAGTGTTGGCGGAAACGACCAATATTAACGTTTCTGTAATGAACATGGCCTACTGAATTCAAATGGTTTCTTTGACATACCAACATCTTATGACGTGCGTGTTCTATTTTTTGCCGCCATACAAAAATCACTTACCACGGCCAGGAGCGAACCTGCATGCTTGGAGTTAGAAGTCCGACACGTTAACCACTCACCCACCGTGGAAGCATTCATGTAGTACATCATTTTAACTTGTACTCATTAATGGAATAAGAAAACATGCAGCATACGCAAAGCGAAATTAACTAATAAGTGGCAGTTAGAGACACACCTTTTAATTAGTAGTGGCTTTAGTCCATACTCATTTACTACGCGCGGTAACAAGTTTACTGGGAATTGAATAAGAACCCTTTAATTCATAGCCGAGGCAAGCAATATTAATGTAGTGTACCCGGAAGTATCTTTACTGAAAAGGAAATCTAAATGAGGCAGTTTGTTATTTCATAACGGCAAGAAATTAAATGTATCTGGTTTGAACTTTGGAAGACATACTTATTAATTAATAGTGCCGTGAAACCATATTTGTGTACTTCAAGATGAAGCTTGGAAAGTAGCATGTGACATCGTGGCGGAAAATTCGTTTGATATAGTATGCGCGGTGCATCATTTCATGAAGGGCCGATAACCTAGATGTTAGGCCCCTTAAAAAACAATTATCATCATCATCATCATTTCATGAAAAGGGGAATTTGAAAACACGCTTGTTGCTTTCTCAAGGCATGAACTATATGGGGAGCAACCTGTATAGAAAAGTGAGTTTAATCCTTTTTGTGCCAAGCAGTTTTCTGAAATCCTGCCAATGCCATTTTCAAAACTCATGCAGACTATTGGAGAAATAATTGATAGCTCATTTTCTAAGATATATTTACTGTTTCCGCTTTGTTTGAAGTTCAATACTGCATTCTAAAGGTTTCTAATAGGTGTTATATGTTTAAGGCTACCACTATCATACCTTTGCTGTATCTAATCGCTCGTTTTACTCCGTATATGGCTATTCTTTGTCTACTCATAATAAGAAACAAATAGTGGTCTTAATCCCAGTCTTCACCTCGGCAACCCTCCATCTCCAGGATATCAGAGACATTTCTTCTGTCTATCAATATATGCTTGATCTGGTTTTGTGCTATGCCATTTGGTGAACACGGCCATTATCTCACAGGGTGACGATACCTTAGCCGAGAAAATCCCAAATGAGATCGCCGGATACTCGCCCTCACCCAACTCTTCTAAAGAAGTAGAAATTCCTGGTTATTCAAGTAGGCAAGCCTCCTAACTCAAGCTTTTCTTAGTAACGAATGATCACTCCTATCCGGCATTGGTGCATCCACTGAGATTAAGCTTTTAACAATTAACTCGGGCCTGGAACCGCCGCAGTTGTGCTGGATTGCTCCCCTGTGACTGTGTATTGAAGATAATACACGTTTAGATAAGTTTACACTTCACTCCATGAACACAGTGTTTGTAGTATTAGCAGAATACGTTTCCACTTCACTTCATAATCGTCGTGTTACTAATATTACCAGCGTGAAGACAATAAAGTTCACTTCATTAACCACAGAAATAGTAGTATTAGCAGATTGAAGACAATACACTATATTTCTATAATGCAGTGTTAGTAGTATTAGAAGTAAACCTTTTCACTTCACTTCATTATCACGGTGTTACTAGTATTAGCAACGTGAAGACAATGCACTTCACTTAATTATTACAGTGTTAGTAGAATTAGCAGTGTGAAGACAATACAGTTCACTCCATTAAGACAGTGTTAGTAGCATTAGCAGTGTGAAGACAATACAGTTCACTTCATTAAGACAGTGTTAGTAGCAGCGTGAAGACAATACAGTTCACTTCATTAAGACAGTGTTACTAGCAGCATGAAGACAATACAGTTCACTCCATTAAGACAGTGTTAGTAGCAGCGTGAAGACAATACAGTTCACTCCATTAAGACAGTGTTAGTAGAATTAGCAGTGTGAAGACAATACAGTTCACTCCATTAAGACAGTGTTAGTAGCATTAGCAGTGTGAAGACAATACAGTTCACTTCATTAAGACAGTGTTAGTAGCAGCGTGAAGACAATACAGTTCACTTCATTAAGACAGTGTTAGTAGCAGCGTGAAGACAATACAGTTCACTTCATTAAGACAGTGTTAGTAGCAGCGTGAAGACAATACAGTTCACTTCATTAAGACAGTGTTAGTAGCAGCGTGAAGACAATACAGTTCACTTCATTAAGACAGTGTTAGTAGCAGCGTGAAGACAATACAGTTCACTTCATTAAGACAGTGTTAGTAGCAGCGTGAAGACAATACAGTTCACTTCATTAAGACAGTGTTACTAGCAGCATGAAGACAATACAGTTCACTCCATTAAGACAGTGTTAGTAGCAGCGTGAAGACAATACAGTTCACTCCATTAAGACAGTGTTAGTAGAATTAGCAGTGTGAAGACAATACAGTTCACTCCATTAAGACAGTGTTAGTAGCAGCGTGAAGACAATACAGTTCACTTCATTAAGACAGTGTTAGTAGCAGTGTGAAGACAATACAGTTCACTTCATTAAGACAGTGTTAGTAGCAGCGTGAAGACAATACAGTTCACTTCATTAAGACAGTGTTAGTAGCAGCGTGAAGACAATACAGTTCACTTCATTAAGACAGTGTTAGTAGCAGCGTGAAGACAATACAGTTCACTTCATTAAGACAGTGTTACTAGCAGCTTGAAGACAATACAGTTCACTCCATTAAGACAGTGTTAGTAGCAGCGTGAAGACAATACAGTTCACTTCATTAAGACAGTGTTAGTAGCAGCGTGAAGACAATACAGTTCACTTCATTAAGACAGTGTTACTAGCAGCTTGAAGACAATACAGTTCACTTCATTAAGACAGTGTTAGTAGCAGCGTGAAGACAATACAGTTCACTTCATTAAGACAGTGTTAGTAGCAGCGTGAAGACAATACAGTTCACTTCATTAAGACAGTGTTAGTAGCAGTGTGAAGACAATACAGTTCACTTCATTAAGACAGTGTTAGTAGCAGTGTGAAGACAATACAGTTCACTTCATTAAGACAGTGTTAGTAGCAGCGTGAAGACAATACAGTTCACTTCATTAAGACAGTGTTAGTAGCAGCGTGAAGACAATACAGTTCACTTCATTAAGACAGTGTTAGTAGCAGCGTGAAGACAATACAGTTCACTTCATTAAGACAGTGTTAGTAGCAGCGTGAAGACAATACAGTTCACTCCATTAAGACAGTGTTAGTAGCAGCGTGAAGACAATACAGTTCACTTCATTAAGACAGTGTTAGTAGCAGTGTGAAGACAATACAGTTCACTTCATTAAGACAGTGTTAGTAGCAGCGTGAAGACAATACAGTTCACTTCATTAAGACAGTGTTAGTAGCAGCGTGAAGACAATACAGTTCACTTCATTAAGACAGTGTTAGTAGCAGCGTGAAGACAATACAGTTCACTTCATTAAGACAGTGTTACTAGCAGCTTGAAGACAATACAGTTCACTCCATTAAGACAGTGTTAGTAGCAGCGTGAAGACAATACAGTTCACTTCATTAAGACAGTGTTACTAGCAGCTTGAAGACAATACAGTTCACTTCATTAAGACAGTGTTAGTAGCAGTGTGAAGACAATACAGTTCACTCCATTAAGACAGTGTTAGTAGCAGCGTGAAGACAATACAGTTCACTTCATTAAAACAGTGTTAGTAGCAGCGTGAAGACAATACAGTTCACTTCATTAAGACAGTGTTAGTAGCAGCGTGAAGACAATACAGTTCACTTCATTAAGACAGTGTTACTAGCAGCGTGAAGACAATACAGTTCACTCCATTAAGACAGTGTTAGTAGCAGCGTGAAGACAATACAGTTCACTCCATTAAGACAGTGTTAGTAGCAGTGTGAAGACAATACAGTTCACTCCATTAAGACAGTGTTAGTAGCAGCGTGAAGACAATACAGTTCACTCCATTAAGACAGTGTTAGTAGCAGTGTGAAGACAATACAGTTCACTTCATTAAGACAGTGTTAGTAGAATTAGCAGTGTGAAGACAATACAGTTCACTCCATTAAGACAGTGTTACTAGCAGCGTGAAGACAATACAGTTCACTCCATTAAGACAGTGTTACTAGCAGCGTGAAGACAATACAGTTCACTCCATTAAGACAGTGTTACTAGCAGCGTGAAGAAAATACAGTTCACTCCATTAAGACAGTGTTACTAGCAGCGTGAAGACAATACAGTTCACTTCATTAAGACAGTGTTAGTAGCAGCGTGAAGACAATACAGTTCACTTCATTAAGACAGTGTTAGTAGCAGTGTGAAGACAATACAGTTCACTTCATTAAGACAGTGTTAGTAGAATTAGCAGTGTGAAGACAATGCACTTCACTTAATTATCACAGTGTTAGTAGAATTAGCAGTGTGAAGACAATACAGTTCACTCCATTAAGACAGTGTTAGTAGCAGCGTGAAGACAATACAGTTCACTCCATTAAGACAGTGTTAGTAGCAGCGTGAAGACAATACAGTTCACTCCATTAAGACAGTGTTAGTAGCAGCGTGAAGACAATACAGTTCACTTCATTAAGACGGTGTTACTAGCAGCATGAAGACAATACAGTTCACTTCATTAAGACAGTGTTACTAGCAGTGTGAAGACAATACAGTTCACTCCATTAAGACAGTGTTAGTAGCAGCGTGAAGACAATACAGTTCACTTCATTAAGACAGTGTTACTAGCAGCTTGAAGACAATACAGTTCTCTCCATTAAGACAGTGTTAGTAGCAGCGTGAAGACAATACAGTTCACTTCATTAAGACAGTGTTAGTAGCAGCGTGAAGACAATACAGTTCACTTCATTAAGACAGTGTTAGTAGCAGCGTGAAGACAATACAGTTCACTTCATTAAGACAGTGTTAGTAGCAGCGTGAAAACAATACACTTCACTTCATTAAGACAGTGTTAGTAGCAGTGTGAAGACAATACAGTTCACTCCATTAAGACAGTGTTACTAGCAGCATGAAGACAATACAGTTCACTCCATTAAGACAGTGTTAGTAGCAGCGTGAAGACAATACAGTTCACTCCATTAAGACAGTGTTAGTAGCAGTGTGAAGACAATACAGTTCACTCCATTAAGACAGTGTTAGTAGCAGCGTGAAGACAATACAGTTCACTCCATTAAGACAGTGTTAGTAGCAGTGTGAAGACAATACAGTTCACTTCATTAAGACAGTGTTAGTAGAATTAGCAGTGTGAAGACAATGCACTTCACTTAATTATCACAGTGTTAGTAGAATTAGCAGTGTGAAGACAATACAGTTCACTCCATTAAGACAGTGTTAGTAGCAGCGTGAAGACAATACAGTTCACTTCATTAAGACAGTGTTACTAGCAGTGTGAAGACAATACAGTTCACTCCATTAAGACAGTGTTAGTAGCAGCGTGAAGACAATACAGTTCACTCCATTAAGACAGTGTTAGTAGCAGTGTGAAGACAATACAGTTCACTCCATTAAGACAGTGTTAGTAGCAGCGTGAAGACAATACAGTTCACTCCATTAAGACAGTGTTAGTAGCAGCGTGAAGACAATACAGTTCACTTCATTAAGACAGTGTTAGTAGCAGCGTGAAGACAATACAGTTCACTCCATTAAGACAGTGTTAGTAGCAGTGTGAAGACAATACAGTTCACTTCATTAAGACAGTGTTAGTAGCAGCGTGAAGACAATACAGTTCACTCCATTAAGACAGTGTTAGTAGCAGTGTGAAGACAATACAGTTCACTTCATTAAGACAGTGTTAGTAGCAGTGTGAAGACAATACAGTTCACTTCATTAAGACAGTGTTAGTAGCAGTGTGAAGACAATACAGTTCACTCCATTAAGACAGTGTTAGTAGCAGCGTGAAGACAATACAGTTCACTTCATTAAGACAGTGTTAGTAGCAGCGTGAAGACAATACAGTTCACTTCATTAAGTCAGTGTTACTAGCAGTGTGAAGACAATACAGTTCACTCCATTAAGACAGTGTTAGTAGCAGCGTGAAGACAATACAGTTCACTTCATTAAGACAGTGTTAGTAGCAGCGTGAAGACAATACAGTTCACTCCATTAAGACAGTGTTAGTAGCAGCGTGAAGACAATACAGTTCACTTCATTAAGACAGTGTTAGTAGCAGCGTGAAGACAATACAGTTCACTCCATTAAGACAGTGTTAGTAGCAGTGTGAAGACAATACAGTTCACTTCATTAAGACAGTGTTAGTAGCAGCGTGAAGACAATACAGTTCACTTCATTAAGACAGTGTTAGTAGCAGTGTGAAGACAATACAGTTCACTCCATTAAGACAGTGTTAGTAGCAGCGTGAAGACAATACAGTTCACTTCATTAAGACAGTGTTAGTAGCAGCGTGAAGACAATACAGTTCACTCCATTAAGACAGTGTTAGTAGCAGCGTGAAGACAATACAGTTCACTTCATTAAGACAGTGTTAGTAGCAGCGTGAAGACAATACAGTTCACTTCATTAAGACAGTGTTAGTAGCAGCGTGAAGACAATACAGTTCACTTCATTAAGACAGTGTTAGTAGCAGCGTGAAGACAATACAGTTCACTTCATTAAGACAGTGTTAGTAGCAGCGTGAAGACAATAGAGTTCACTTCATTAAGACAGTGTTAGTAGCAGCGTGAAGACAATACAGTTCACTCCATTAAGACAGTGTTAGTAGCAGCGTGAAGACAATACAGTTCACTTCATTAACACAGTGTTAGTAGCAGCGTGAAGACAATACAGTTCACTTCATTAAGACAGTGTTAGTAGCAGCGTGAAGACAATACAGTTCACTTCATTAAGACAGTGTTAGTAGCAGCGTGAAGACAATACAGTTCACTTCATTAAGACAGTGTTAGTAGCAGCGTGAAGACAATACAGTTCACTTCATTAAGACAGTGTTAGTAGCAGCGTGAAGACAATACAGTTCACTTCATTATCACAGTGTTAGTAGCAGCGTGAAGACAATACAGTTCACTTCATTATCACAGTGTTAGTAGCAGCGTGAAGACAATACAGTTCACTTCATTAAGACAGTGTTAGTAGCAGCGTGAAGACAATACAGTTCACTCCATTAAGACAGTGTTAGTAGCAGCGTGAAGACAATACAGTTCACTCCATTAAGACAGTGTTAGTAGCAGTGTGAAGACAATACAGTTCACTTCATTAAGACAGTGTTAGTAGCAGCGTGAAGACAATACAGTTCACTCCATTAAGACAGTGTTAGTAGCAGCGTGAAGACAATACAGTTCACTTCATTAAGACAGTGTTACTAGCAGTGTGAAGACAATACAGTTCACTTCATTAAGACAGTGTTACTAGCAGCATGAAGACAATACAGTTCACTTCATTAAGACAGTGTTAGTAGCAGCGTGAAGACAATACAGTTCACTCCATTAAGACAGCGTTAGTAGCAGCGTGAAGACAATACAGTTCACTTCATTAAGACAGTGTTACTAGCAGCGTGAAGACAATACAGTTCACTCCATTAAGACAGTGTTAGTAGCAGCGTGAAAACAATACAGTTCACTCCATTAAGACAGTGTTAGTAGCAGCGTGAAGACAATACAGTTCACTTCATTAAGACAGTGTTAGTAGGGGCGTGAAGACAATACAGTTCACTTCATTAAGACAGTGTTAGTAGCAGCGTGAAGACAATACAGTTCACTCCATTAAGACAGTGTTAGTAGCAGCGTGAATACAATACAGTTCACTTCATTAAGACAGTGTTAGTAGCAGCGTGAAGACAATACAGTTCACTCCATTAAGACAGTGTTAGTAGCAGCGTGAAGACAATACAGTTCACTCCATTAAGACAGTGTTAGTAGCAGCGTGAAGACAATACAGTTCACTTCATTAAGACAGTGTTAGTAGCAGCGTGAAGACAATACAGTTCACTTCATTAAGACAGTGTTAGTAGCAGCGTGAAGACAATACACTTCACTTCATTAAGACAGTGTTACTAGCAGCGTGAAGACAATACAGTTCACTTCATTAAGACAGTGTTAGTAGCAGCGTGAAGACAATACAGTTCACTCCATTAAGACAGTGTTAGTAGCAGCGTGAAGACAATACAGTTCACTCCATTAAGACAGTGTTAGTAGCAGTGTGAAGACAATACAGTTCACTTCATTAAGACAGTGTTAGTAGCAGCGTGAAGACAATACAGTTCACTCCATTAAGACAGTGTTAGTAGCAGCGTGAAGACAATACAGTTCACTTCATTAAGACAGTGTTAGTAGCAGCGTGAAGACAATACAGTTCACTCCATTAAGACAGTGTTAGTAGCAGCGTGAAGACAATACAGTTCACTTCATTAAGACAGTGTTAGTAGCAGCGTGAAGACAATACAGTTCACTCCATTAAGACAGTGTTAGTAGCAGCGTGAAGACAATACAGTTCACTTCATTAAGACAGTGTTAGTAGCAGCGTGAAGACAATACAGTTCACTCCATTAAGACAGTGTTAGTAGCAGCGTGAAGACAATACAGTTCACTCCATTAAGACAGTGTTAGTAGCAGCGTGAAGACAATACAGTTCACTCCATTAAGGCAGTGTTAGTAGCAGCGTGAAAACAATACACTTCACTTCATTAACAAGGTATTTGTGGACAAATGCTGCTTATTTTTGTTCATAGTTGTAGGTATTTTCTTGATATTTTGAGGGCTTGTATCGCTATATAACCACAATCGTTAACAGAGTGACATGATCACGTTCAGATGAATTTGTCATTGAAATACTCTTAGGCATTTACAGTAAGTTACTTCTTATTTTTTATTCTGCTGGCTTATCACCTAAGTGTACCTCAGCAGTATTAACCAAACATTGTAGATTTGCTGGCGAAGTGAGATTGTTTTGTGGTTTCTAACCATGAAACTCGGTAGATTTTTGGGAGACTAAACACTTATTTCACAGCACTTTTATTAAGATTTTGCACTTTTTGGAGGGTTGGTGGTGGGCTGTAAGGCACAAGGTGCACGTCGTGGGCTTTGGTAGTAAACAGAGCTTTACAGCCATTCTCTTGTGTTGCCTTATTAACAATTGAGTTTCTGTCTGTCATCACAGAATTATTCCAATTACTGGAATATGTGAAAAATGATCTGAAATGAAATGCTTGTGATTATGATTTAATTACTGTGCCCATCTGTTCACCTTGAATGAACAGGCGGCCATATTGTGAGGTGACATGAAGACAGTGCTAGCACGAAATCTCATACCAGGGCGTTCTGGGTTATGCCGTCATATATACTCAACACTGCCTCCATGTCCCACGTAAGGATTTAGGGTAAATAATGTCAAACAAGAAAATAGGTGTCTCATATTTATTCATATAATAGACAAATTAAAAAAACAAATAATTTAAACACTCGCACATCCATAGCGACAGCGAAATTATTGAAGGCAAGAAAAAAAGGTATGTCAAAAATTGTAATTAGTGCACTTCTACGAAAGCAAAAATAATAATCATCACTTTCTTGTCAGAGTCCTATGCAATGATGGGTAACATTAAACAATCTGAGTATTGAACCCTGAACAAAAGGGTGTGCACAAGAATAAATATATTTTTTAATAAAAGCGGCCGCAGTTGGCTTGACGATGATTTACATTAATCAGCAATGTTGAACTGCCCTTGATTAAATTCATATTTCTTGCAATAATCACTACTCCTATTTTCATTTATGATGGCGTAGTCATTTGTTCATACACTGAAGAAAATGAAAATTGCAACACCATGAAGGCATTGATCGTTTGTGTTGAATTTCAAGATATGGAACGATGCCATGTAGGTATGTGAACGATCAAAGTTTCAGACCCATTGGATTGTTGCTACAGGTCTCCCAACGTGATTGGTCGTGGAGGAATCAGCTCCAGTACACGGACTCTGGTGTAGCGTAGTTGACTTGCAGTCTGGGCAGTGAAGTGTTCCTCGTCAAACATGCCTCGACGACAGAGAAGAGCACGCTATCAACAACTGTCGCCGTTTGAGAGGGCTCGGATAATTGGTCTGGGTGGGGCTGGATTATCGCTAAGGACTGTCGCTGCACGTGTTGGCCGACAGGCATCTACGGTACAACGTGTACGGCAGCAGTGGTCAAATGAAGGTACCCACACTCGTAGACCTGCCACAGGCCCAGCGCGACAGACTACTGTGAGAGAGGATCGCCGCATCATTCGGATGGCCCGGATGGAACCCCGTGCAACAGCAGCGCTAATTTGAGCAGCTGTGGCACATCACGTTACACAACAAACAGTTTGTAATCGCCTGCGTGCGTGTCCCTGCAGAAGGTCTTCCATTGATCCCACAACAGCGACGTGTAAGGCTGGCCTGGTGTCGAGAACGATCGACGTGGGTCGACGAATGGCATAGGGTCGCCTTTAGTGATGAATCGCGCTTCTGTCTTGCCCGCAGTGATCGCCGAATCGTGTGCGCCGACGTACCAAGGAGAGGGGCCCTCCAGACCTTATTTTCGAGAGACACGTAGGTCTAACACCAAGCATTATGTTCTAGGGAGCTGTTGGCTTTAATGTGAAATCACAATTAGTCCTTGTTGAGGGCAATATGACTGCTCGACAGTACGTTGATAGGGTACTCAATCCAGTGGTTGTCCCTATGATGGAGAACATTGCTAATGGGATACGAAGTACGTCCAGAAATTAAGTTCCGTTTGGTAATAACATTAAATTGTGTACAGATACAGAAAAAATATTTATTGCACAAAATTCTACAACCCTTAAACTACTTTTCCACATAACTGCCGAAATGTTGCAGGCAATTGTCGTAGCGTGGCACGAGTTTTTGTATACCTTCTTCATAGACGTGTGCCGCCTGTGTCTTCAACTAGTTGTACGTTCCGCTGCAGCGCAGTTCCACATATGCGCGGTAGACGCTCTGTATCAAGGAGAAGAAACGTGCGCCATTTGGAGAGCGCTGTCAGCCACGTACGCGTTGTTGTGCATGTTTACTCGTACAATGTCGGTGTTGATTGAAAATCCCGCCGCTTGTGAAATCAGATCTGTGTTTCATTTTCCGAATGCTAGGAAAGTGAAACCAATTGAAATTTATCGGCAAATTTGCGAAGTGTATGGACAAAATGCGATGAGTGATTCAATGGTGAGAAGATGGGTCCGACAGTTCAATGAAGGACGTAGTGAAGTGCACGATGAAGAACGAAGTGGGCATCCATCTTTGGTTACAGAAGAACTGGTTCACGCGATTGATGACAAGATCCGGGAAACCCGCAGGTTTACAATTAGTGGTCTCGCTATGGAATTTCCCCAAATCTCACGATCACTAATTCATGAAATTGTTACCGAAAAACTGAACTTTCGTAAACTTTGCCGACTTTGGGTACCAAAGACTCTTACGGAGCAACACGAAACAAAACTTCAGTTTTTGACCCGTTACAATGAAGGCGGCGAAGAATTTCTGACACAGATAGTCACAGGGGATGAAACTTGGGTTTCTTACGACACCCCTGAATGTAAGCGTCAATCAATGGAATGGAGGCACACTTCATCCGCAGCAAAGGTTAAGCCGAAACAAATCTTGACACCTCGGAAAATGATGTACACAGTGTTCTGGGACTGGAAAGGCATCGTACTCATTGATTTCTTACCGCGTGGTCAAACAATCAACGCAGATGCTTACTGCGAGACACTTAGGAAATTGCGCCGCGCAATACAGAATAAGCGCCGAGGGTGGCTGTCAAAAGGTGTTGTTTTTCTTCACGACAACGCACGACCACACACTGCAAATGTGACGAAAAACTTCCTACAGGGATTTGGCTGGGACGTGTTTGAATACCCTCCGTACAGCCCTGACCTCGCTCCTAGCGACTTTCATCTGTTCACACATCTCAAGTCTTTCCTTGGCGGTCAACACTTCAACAATGACGACGTGCTGAAAGAAGATGTTTCCAACTGGTTGAAGAAACAGGCGGCAAACTTCTATGACGAACGTATCCAAAAACTTGTGCCACGCTATGACAAATGCATGGAATAGTTCGGCAGTTATGTGGAAAAGTAGTTTAAGAGGTGTAGAATGTTGTGCAATAAATATTTTTTCTGTATCTGTACACAATTTAATTTTGTTACCAAACGGAACTTACTTTCTGGACGTGCCTCGTATGTTCATAAATTAAATTTTACTTTATATTTGGACCTTTTTTTCTTCCCCACACCCTTTCTGTTTTGATTTTTTTTTGTAATAGAATGTTGCATAATTAAGAGACGAGTTACCAGCTTGAAGCCAGTTAAAGTATGAGTAAGAGGTTCAAGAGTATTTAAAAAGGTTACTGGTGCTGTTCATTGTCATACCATTCATCGTTTCGACTGTCGTCAACAGTTGCACTGGTCTGTAATATTGGGAAAGCTCTCAAGAGATAGAATCCTCGTTTTAACAACACAACACCTGACGTCTTTGGGAGTTTTATCATGATCTTCCCTCATTTCATGGAATGTATGTTAATTTAGGATTATTCTTTTCCCTTTTCAGAATTGTCCCTAAAATACAAGACTACTTAGAGTGGATTTAGGCCTAAGCATTGGAAAAGCCTTGCATGACAAAGGGCTCTGTCTCCACGAAGGTCTGTGCACGCAAGGAAGGAATGAGCACTAGAGAAATGAAGATATAATGAATATTAATTATCTGCAAATATGTACCATTTTATTTCTCCTTTCTCCTTTCCTGATCATTCATCCTAAAAATATAAAACCATCGCCTTTGAACAAATTATTACATTATTAAAAAAATACAATAAAAAATGTGTGAGAAGAAATGAAAATCACAAGTTCATCTATAGCTTCTCAGCAAAACTGAAAAAGCCTTGTGTAAATATTAATATTCCTTAAATTTTGCATTTTATAAGGTGGTTTAAATGAAGAAACCCAAAGTTAGATTCACAACCATAACATTGGTTATGGGACTCATGATCAAGATGTCCCTTACTCAGGCAAGTACTGCCTCACAAGTTTATGTAACATGTATGAGGGCAAGGCGGTCTTTAATTATTTGGTTTCCTTTGAGTTAGTTGTTACATAGAAGTATTTTGTGTTGAATGACGTAAGTTGGTAACACCGATGTGGCGGCCATGTTGGTTTTCTAGTTACTTATTTAAGGTGTCCCAGACTATAATTTGGTGTATTCGTGTTGACCAACCGGTAAGTCATTCTATTAAGATAGACTGTTCAATTAACAATAAGAAGACACCCCGAGTCTCAAAAGGACCCTAAAAGGTAAGACTTGAGCTAAGGATTTTAGGCTAGTATTATAAAGCTTTTCAAACAAACAACGGAACTAGGACTCTAACTGGTTATAAATCAATAACAATGTTATTGGTTTTACGTCCCGTTTAACGACTGCGGGTTTTAGAGACGCCGAGGTGCCGGAATTCAGCCCCGAAGGTGATCTTTAATGTGCCAGTAAATTTACAGTCATGGCTCCCTCGCATTTACGCACCCTCAAATGTCAGCTGACTGCGCCAGGATTGGATCTTACAACCTTGGGGACAGCAGGAGAGATCGTTACCACTGAATCACGCAGCCATTCCGTTATAAATCAGAAGCATGTCTCGGTAGGATATCTATGCATTGCTTCGTAATCGGTAGCATGTTGAACTGCTGTGCCCAAGATCGCGGGTTCAAACCCGGCCGAAGTCCTTCAGTAGCCTATGCCTTCCTTTGGAGGAGCAGTGAAGCCGGCGGGCCAGTGTCATAGATTTATGGCATGTAAAAGAACCTACCACTACAATGGTAGTGTATACCCAAAATGTGTAGGTTATTTTGTTAGAAACGCTCTATCAAGTTCCAACGTTTGCCACTGGGTGTCAGTGAGAGTGGCGTCTGGTAGCCAGAGTTGGAACTAACTGAAATTGGGGAGCCTACGGCTGTTCAATTGGAATGCCCTGCTATGGCCATTGGCTGCAATTCAAATATAAATACTATCAATGCATTTTGAAGGTTGAACGTAAATGATGTCATCTCAAACACGTGCCGATATTTTAATTTTCAGGTGTAAAAAATGGCTTTCAAATGGACAGAGAGTTGATTTAATAAATAACAAGAAGTTCCGTGACGAACTAAAGAGCCTATTTTGCATGCCAATGATTATTCTACAGTATATGAACCTATCTAGAATAATGACGAAATTAAGTTGGTAATATCGAAATAACTAATTATCTAATTAGTTCGAAATATTCCTGGTATAATGTAGCCTAATAGAGCACTAGAGTTGGCAGCCCTGGTGACGGAATATATTCTTAGTTCCATCTTCAAGGTACAGAATACAAAATTTGGTAGAAGTCCAATGGACGTTACATGCAGTTAGACATTGGATCTATCTGCACGCGAAAAAGCATGTTTATGTTTATTATTATATTATGACGTACAAGGATCAGACAAAACTCTTTTTCAGCCCCTCGGTGGCTCGGAGACTACTACGTTTTACGGCTCCAAAACCACGTTTCTGAGATATTCCCAGATAACTAATTTCATTTAATAAACTAATAAATAGATGACGAGTACAGAAGAACACCAAATCAGGAGCTATATGGATATACTGAGAAAAACACAGATGTGGCCAGGAAGAGACGTCTGGCTTTCTACGGACATGTGTCATGAATGAACCCAACAAGACTAACCAACCGTCTTCTCAACTACTGGGGGAATAGAAAGAGCTTGACACCGTCGCTAACAGTAGTTAACAAGGGTATCCAAGAACTGAAGATAATGAATAGTGATTTAGAAGCCGATCACATCTCAGAAAGATACTTAAACAGAAGAGTTTTCAGGACAGACCACCCTGTAAGAAAACCAGCATCATCTGGACAAAAGAGAGAAAGGAGAAACATAGCCAGAAAATGCGTGAATATTGGTCAAACATCAAGTCCCTCGCCAAGCTGAAAATTTGAACGTCCTGGTCTTTAGCTGGCCCATCCAAAAGAAGATGAACCAGATGTAATGCAAGCCGGTAACCATGACAACACTATCACAAGAGGTGACATCCAACTTTCCATCTATTTCTGTAAGAAGCAATGCCACTCAATTTATTACATTTCTGTGAAAGTTTGCAAATGGCTATAAGGTTATCGTGGAATCAAACATAGACTGTAAAATTCAACAATGCCATTAAGGGGGTCAAGGGGGACCCTAGAATTTTCACACGTGACTTACACGTGCGATATGCGATAAGTTGTACACAATGTCTATTATATCTCCAAACAGCAAAATTATTTTCAAAAATTTCTGGATTGGAAAAGTATTTTTTGCAGCTTTTGGGAATTAGGGCCATTGGAGGCTAAAATCCCGAATTTTCATGCACCACAAGCCTTTATAATTTTATAAGAGGGTCTTCCTGGGGATAGGGACTTTCCATAACGATGAGGGTCAGTTTTAATTTGACATATATTGCGTTTCGTCTACGAGGTTTTCAATATTATTTTCACGTCAGGAAGTACACGTTAGATGAATTTAGTTTGAGAGCACATTTTAACTAATCATATTTTTGTCGACAAACGGGTTCATCGTAAAGATGATTTTGTTTCATAATGTTTGGTTGATATAAATTTATGTTTATGTACGCCAATAATTCATGTTCGGGTGCTTGGAGCTTCGTAAAATTAGGTATTGTAACCACGAGTCAATACACCAATCATTTAGAATTCTCTTCAACGTACTTCTCATAGAAGGGTGGGTATAAGGAACAACTTTACAAAATACATGCTAAAATAGGCGAAACATAAAAAATGTCTAGAAGGACGACCAAAGCATATGTTGCGCTTCTCAATGTGTGACATAAAACTAGGGAGTCTATAAAGATTCTCCGAAAACCACATTTTAAAGTCCTTAAATTAACACTGTCTGTGATATACCCAGAAAACTAACTTCGTTCTGATAAACTTATGAAGGAATGACAAACGCCTAAACATTGCAACAGTAGCTCAATTGATAGCGTCTGGTTATTAATACCGAAGACCGTTCGAAGAGCGGGTACTTCTGCTAGTATATAAAGGAATGTCTGTCTGTTCGTCTTTTATGCGTTCATAAACCATTCATCCAATTGCGATCAAATTTTGGTGAGTTGTTGAAAACACTTTCGGGATGTTCATAGGCATAGTCAATCCATTTCAGGAAAGATAGCGCGCGAGTAGTTTAAATAAATGAGTGATGGCGATGCGTTCTTATACAATTCATCCGATTGCGATCAAATTTTGGTGAGTTGTAGTCCACACTCCCGAGAAATTTATAGGCGTAGTAAATCCAATTTACAATATATGGCGCGCGAGAAGCTTCAGCAAAATGGCGTGCGATTCGTTTAAAAAGTTCCACATGCATTCATATATCATTCATCCCATTGCGATGAAACTTCGGTGAGATGTTGTGTATACTTCAGGGAAGGTTTCTGGCTTAGTTAATCCAATTTACAATAGGTAGTGCACGAGTAGATTCAACAAATGAGCGAGGACGCGCGAAGCGTTTCAACAACGTACCGTATGCGTTCATATACCATTCGTTCGATTGCGATGAAACGTGGGTGAAATGTTGTGTACACTCCAGGAAAGGTTTCTAGCTCAGTGAATACATTTTACAATAGGTAGCGCACGAGTAGATTCAACAAATGAGCGACTACGTGCGAAGCGTTTCAACAAAGTCCAGTATGCGTTCATATACCATTCGTCCGATAGCAATGAAACTTGGGTGAGAAGTTGTGTACACTTCGTGGAAGGTTTCTGGCTTAGTAAATCCACTTTATGATAGGTAGGGCACGATTAGATACAGTACAACATATGATCGACGACACGTGAAGCGTTTCAACAAAGACCCGTATGCCTTGATATACCATTCGTCCGATAGCGATGAAACTTGGCCGAGATGTTGTGTATATTTCATGGGAGGTTTCTGGCTTAGCAAATCCACTTTACGATAGGTATGGCACGAGTAGATACAACAAATGAGCGACGACGCGCGACGTGTTTCAACCAAATACCTTATGCGTTCATATACCATTCGTCCGATAGCGAAGAAACTTGGATGAGATATTATGTATACTCCAGGGAAGGTTTCAGGCTTAGTAAATCCATTTTACAATAGGTAGCACACGAATAGATTCAACAAATGAGTGACGATGCGTCAAGCGTTTTAACGACGTCCCGTATGCGTTCATATACCATTCGTCAGGTAGCGATGAAACTTGGGTGAGCTGTTGTGTACACTCCAGGGAAGGTTTCTGGCTTAGTACATGCATTTGAAAGTAGGTAGCGAATGAGTAGATTCATCTTATGAGCGACGGCACGCGAATCGTTTCAATAAAGTCCCGTATGCGTTCGTATGCCTTTCATCAGATTGCGATGAAACTTTGATGAGTTATTGTGTACACGCAAGTTTTTGACTTAGCAACTCCAATTTTTAATATTTTGCGCCCAAGTAGATGCAACAAAATGAGTAACAACGCATGAAGCGTTTCAACAAAATCCTGTATACGTTCATATGCCATTCATCGATTGCGACGAAACTTGGATGTGTTGTTGTGCACACTCCCGGGATATTGATAGGCGTAGTTAATCCAATTTGCAATAGATAGCGCGCGAGTAGTTTAAGCAAAAGAGTGATGGCGTTGCGTTCAACACAATTCATCCGATAGCGATCAAATTTTGGTGAGTTGTTGTTCACACTCCCAGATACGTTATAGGCATAGTAAACCCAATTTACAATAGATAGCGCGTAATAGCTTCAACAAAATTGCGTGCGATTCGTTTCAAAACATTCAACAAATGAGCGACGACCTGCGAAGCGTTTCAACAAAGGCCCGAATGCGTTCATATACCATTCGTCCAATAGCGATGAAACTTGGGTGAGATGTTGTGTACTCTCCAGGGAAGGTTTCTGGCTTAGTACATGCATTTTACAATAGGTAGCGCACGAGTACATTCATCTAATGGACGACGGCACGCAAATCGTTTCAACAAAGTCCCGTATGCGTTCATATAACATTCATCCGATTTCGATGAAACATTGAAGAATTGTTGTGTACACTCCAGGAAGGGTTTCTGGCTTAGTGTATACACTTTACAATAGGTAGCACACGAGTAGATTCAATAAATGAGGACAGCACGTGAATCGTTTCAAAAAAGTCCCGTATGCGTTCATATATCATTCATTCGACTGCGATGAAACTTTGATGGATCGGTCAGTACACTCCAGGGAAGGTTTCAGGCTTAGTAAATCCTTTTTACAATATGTAGCGTACGAGTAGATTCAACAAATGAGAGACGGCATGCGAATTGTTTAAACAAAATCCCGTATGTGTTCGTATGCAATTCATCCGATTGCGATGAAACTTTGATGAGTTATTGTGTACACGCCAGGGAAGGGTTTCGACTTAGTAAAACCATTAAACAATACTTAGCGCACGAGTAGATCCAACAAAATAGTACGTCACTTGAAGTGTTTCAACAAAATCCTGTATTCGTTCATACAGTATGACATTCACCGATTGCGATGAAACTTTGATGAGTTCTTGTGTGCACTTACGTGAGGGATTCTAACTTAGTAAATCCACTTCACAGTAGGTAACGAACGAGTTGATTCAACAAATGAGTGACAGCACACGAATCGTATAAATGAAGTTTCGTATTCATATGCCATTCATCCAATTGCAATGAAACTTTGGTGAGTTGTTGTGGACGTTCCCACGAATGTTTCTAAATTAGTTAATCCATTTAACGATAGTTTGGAGGAAGTTAGCGGAAGAAGAAATAAAGAATTGTGTATTCAAATGCACTACAAGAAGCAAAATTTCAACGCCAACACTTTCTTTGATTGGCGATGCAACGCATGCTGGGTACAGCTAGTCTTTAATAAAAACAAATATCCTGTCATCTTGCAAAATAAGAAAATGACAATCGGCAGCATGGGTTGCCATCGTAGTATAAATATCAACAGGTGCAATTCTTTAAATGTAAATGATAAACACTGTAATGATGTTCATTATTAAATGCGCTCAACTCCTGAAATTCATAACAATAGATTTCTTTTTCAAAGGGTTTAATCCTGTTAGTGTCAGTGTAAGCAATCACATTAAAGACTGAGCGCGAGGCTACCAACATACACGGCCAGTTCGTGCTATTACGTTTCCAAAGTTGCTTAACCTGAACGTGATAAAAACCAGAGCCAAAATAAGGTGTGGCCAATCGTGGCTAAGGCGTGGACGAGTGACGTCACCGCGCTTTGTACGGCTGCCGCAGAGGACGAGGAAATAGTTTGACGCATGCGGGATGCAGCAATGCAGGAGAGATAGGAAACATAACACAACGAACTGAACGTCTTGGATGTCGTAATGTTAATGCTCCTTGTTGCAATTACACAATTGATCGCAGATTATAACCAATGACATTTCGGCTCTCTCCTATCAAAATATATGTAACAAAAGTAGTTAATGTAAAGGACAGTCATGCTCTAACGTAAATAGAACTGGTCATAGTCGCATTTTCCCTGCACATTAGAAGAGAGCCATACAATCACGGGGACACTTCCTGTTTCATTTTTCTTGAATTAGTTTATCAATGTTATGACGTAGTGTCTAGAAAGTTCAAATCGAAGGCTGCATGTTAGGTTGTGATCTGACAAGGTACTTCGAGATTTGGACTTAGCCAGTACATGATATCCGTTCAGCATGTGCATACAACCTCAGAGATCGGGTTTGGGGGACATGCTAGTACAAATCAGCCTCGTTTTCGCCGACCCTACATGACATATTATCAGCCTGCTATCTTTTCTACAGGTACTCGAAGGCCCCCTCTTCCAGACGAATCTTGCCATATATTCTGGTTTACCCATGTTTCATCCAGATAAAAGAAGGGTATGTTATCACCAGAAGTCCTTATAATATGCACGGTAAGCAAACATTTTAGTCTGGCAGCAACAATGTCGCTTCGTTCTAAAAGAAATTTCCTGCCGTCATGGGTTCGCTTGTATTTGAAACCAAGGATTTCAGCAGCGTATACATGGAACATACAGAGCCTGTATAATTAATTTTCTCCTTCATTAAGCACACCAACTTTTTAGCCGTCGGAAATTCACCATGATCGTTCAAATCGAATATAAAACACACTTGTGAAAGTCGTCGAAATTTATTGCGCTTTTCTGAACTATTCGATGTTTGCCCGGTGATCTAAACACGGGCACATTCCCTATTTCAACATTACTTCTACTCTTAGAAAGCATATTGGACGCGGTATGTGCACTTACACCGCAAGCTTGAGCTGTCAGTAATTAGTGATATCACGCAAGCTTCTTGAAAAATCTGTGCACACTGAAAATTATATTTCTCGCCTGACTGTGTAAAACTCTACGAGTACTACCCCTGTCACCTCCTCGACTATCGCTCGGCTTGCTAAGGGACATTGATAGCAATGTATATCTTCAGCTCACAGCACGTCTTAAAGCTCAACTACTGTACACTGAATTGATACCGGTACTGCAATACTGTCACTCTATAAATACTGTAGTTCGTATTTCCCCCAAGAACTCTTCGTTAGCTTTCCCAGCGAATCGAAATATTTCAACACATCCCATCAGTTCAAGGACAGATGTTACCTCCCGAACGGCTGGTCATAGCGCCACTGGGTTTGGACAGTAAGCTTCAAAATTTTTAGCTCTGTAACATAGGGTCATCGAAATAATTGAAGAATTAATTATTTTCGTGTGCGTAAAGAAATAACGATTTCGTACGGCACACTGAGCCTGGCGAGTTGAGTTAACTAGACAACGCCGGGCTATGCTATTGGCTGGTGGGAGTGAGCCAGTAAATCTGGCTCCTCCCTCATGTTAACAGTTGTTTTGGGTCTGGTATAATACAAATGCCATTTCCTATTTTGTTATCTCCCCCAATTCCTTGCTCCCAACTACACCCACTAGTGCAACGAACCATAGCTTTTTTCCGTCATGTGTTTAATAACAAGATGAAAGGTGATCCTTCCAAATACGTGTTATTATTTATTCAAATGTATTTTGATCGATTCCGTGATGTCTGAAGCCCTACCTTTCAACAAATTTACTACGGTACCGTACTTTTCACAACTTACAGTGTTCGCCCACCGCTAGGTGTCTGTAGTGTTTTACTTAGGACACAGCTGGAATTCTACTACATGTCGTGATCTAAAGAGAGGTTGGCGGGTGGCTAATGGACAGCTGAGGAGAAAACATCTATTACTACATCATTTCCACAATTATTATCATCCATCATAACAAACGGAATTTCGGCTAATTTCAGCAGTTTACGGTATCAGTTTATATTCTATGTTCGACTCCCGTGTAGTGTTTTATAAGATATACTGAACTATATTGTTAATAATTTCACCTCTGAGAGCTGATGATTACATCGAAATCTTCCTAGCCGACACGACACAGGATTGGAATAAGTTTTTAAATTGTGTAGATTCTGTCCTGAGGAAAGCATTCATGTTGAAAATTACCGTAATAAATGTAAAACAAAAATATTGGAATGCAGCCAAATGAAATAAGTTACCACTATGGGCGTCGAATTGGCGGGTGAAAATCTAAAGGAAGTACGGTAGGAGACTTCTGTTACCGGTAATTAGGAAGCAAAACAAACAGTGATGGACGAAGCAAAGAGGATATCCCTCAAACTGTATCGTGACAATATGAG
This sequence comes from Meconema thalassinum, assembly GCA_946902985.2. Lineage (NCBI taxonomy): Eukaryota > Metazoa > Arthropoda > Insecta > Orthoptera > Tettigoniidae > Meconema > Meconema thalassinum. The sequence goes on along the minus strand of OX336401.1, from coordinate 14,243,546 downwards.
TACATAAACTGTGCCACTAATGGCACCACCTATATTCTAGGACATAACTCTGGTATTTCGATTTTGTTTGACTCAGTGTTTATTATTACACACTATCCAATATCAGTAAACAAATCTATATAGAACAAATGCTGAAATGAGTATACACATTGGAGAGAAAAAAAAAGTTCCAAGTCACTGCAAACCGCACGCACTTTTATACACAAAGATAAATATAACGAACTTTTAGTGTTAAAGAATGAAATAAAGTATATGGATTGTATATTTTCATATACCTAAGACATGGAATAATAGATAATAACTAGAATTAAACACATATGTCCTACACCTCAAATTGTCACGACACCTGAACTTTCTCTTTCTATCGTCACCTCTGCATTCCCGGCAGACTACAGATCGGCATGTCTGGCACACTGGTCGGTAAAAACCTTAACAGTATTGATTAGATTTATTCCCTTGGGATCTAGGGCATGTCGCACACCTCTTCCTCTTTGAAGGACCTTCGCTATTTCGTGCATTGCCTTTTGGTAGAGGCTTCTTCAAAATACGAGATACGGTCAGCCTTAGCTCCCTAGGTAGCCGAGTGTTCACAAGCCTTTCATTGAGATAGGGCTCAGTCAGCTGCTTTGCCAGAAGTTTTAAGAATTGGAAATGAGCCATGACTTTACTGTCTTTGAATGAGGTATGCACTATGTGAGCATTGACTCCTATTATATTGAGAATCGTGTAAAAGACAGCCATAGACCATCTGCGTGTACGTCTACCTGTGTCGTACGTAACGCACTTCTGGTCCAGTGTGTCTAATCCACCTTTTGTGTTATTGTAAAATGCAATCATCTCGTCTTTGTTACATTCAGGGTCCATCCACCTAGCATGCTGCATACTCGACACCAAAATTACGGCCTTACCCTTTTTGGGCACGTGTGAAAGCAGCGTGATATGTTTGGTAAATCCATATTCAGATGAGCCCACAGGACGCCTTCTGTTAGAAAGAAATTGTGGCGGAACCTCCCGCTTATTTTTCTTGAGGGTCCAAACGTAAGTCATCTTTCTTTGTTTAAGTTCCAAATCAGGCTCTATTGAGCTGAAATAGTTATCGGCGTTAATGTTCCGATTCGTTCCGGCAATCACATTAGCAAGTCGCACTATACTTTGCGCTGGTTTTTGTAACTTTATTTCTTCTAAATTCAAACCAATCCCATCACTCACCTTCTCCGTGTAGATATATCCATTTAGAAAGTAGTTTGTTCGCGCATCGCAGAAGATCATAATTTTGAGACCATATTTTTGTGGTTTATTGGCATATACACCCTGAATTTGCAGCGACCTCGGAAGCCTACTAACATCTCGTCCACACAAGACATGGATCCGATGTTGTAAAGACTGTGAGAATTTTCTACCATTCTGTTGAACATCCACGAAATAGCAGCAGGATCTGTACATCTCCTCTCACAACGATCCAACGGATTATCAAACCGCAAAACAATAATCAAAAAGAGAACTCTTCTTATGGACAGTGTCGTACGGAATATATCTCTACCAGTACCATCTGTAGCGAACAAGGAGTCTAAGCTTTCATTATTTGATTTGAAAATAGCACTGTAGTACAGGAGACCAAACAATGCTTTTATTTCGATACTGTTGTATCCCTCATTTCAGTTCTGTCTGTTTTAGAAAACCGTTGTGAGCTTTTCATTTGTGTGCTTCACTACTTCTTCCACCATATCATCACAAAATAAACATTCCCATACTTGTAGAGGTGTACAAGAATCTCCCAGCAGTCTCGCTTTCCCTTTTATTGTTGGTACTTTGACAACAATATTATGGGCAGGTGTCTTCATATTAAGACAAGGTTCAACAGAGGACCACTTGTACCGTTTTTTTTACCGTAAAATGCTGATGGATTTCCTTCCACTAACTGTGAGTTATCTACCGTATTATGTGAAATACCTTCGTCATCAGAGTCATATTCCTGCTAGGAAGCAGACTCGTGTTCAGAATTCAAGTCAATATCTTGGTCATCACGGTCACTTTCAACACTTCCTTCATTGTCCTCATTCAGCCATTGCATCGGCACAGCAGCTGCTTCCTTCACAGAGTTACAAACAGCACTAGTAAGAGTCACCGCGCAGAACGCGAACTGTGTCGTGGTGCCATAAGTCATAAGTGTCACAACTTCCGCTCGGCTTGCTAATAACAAAGAAAGAAAACTGCGCACGCGCCTGCCGGTCTGGCTATGAAACAAAAGCAAGTAGGCAGGAAGATACATAGAAGGGAAACATTCTAGGATAAAAATGCCCATTGTAAGAAAAGTAAGTTTGAGAAGCGGTGCCATAAACGACCCCACGACACAGCTTGAGGGGTATAAACAGTAAGTTAGCACAGGCAAGGAAAGCATTTGTACAGAAATTAAAAAGGAATCTGCTGACATCGAATATAGGCTACATTTAGGTATAAGCAAATCATTTTTGAAAGCCAATGTCTAGAGCGTCGCGCCCTATGGAAGTGAAACTTGGACAGTTGGAGCAGCAGAAAAGAGGAGAATTGAAGCGTTTGAAATGTTATGTTACAGGATACCGGTAATGTTGATGATTGGATGGGTAGATAGGGTATCTATTGATGAGGTACGGTACTAAGACGATTGGGAGATGAGATATATTCGTGGCGGCTGCTAATGAAAAAAAGAGATGGGTTGATTGACAGTACTTAGACACCCAGGAATGACAAATTTAGTTATGAAAGGAAGAGTCTAGGATAAGAACAGTAAGGGTAGACCAAGGTTAGAATATGTTAAACAGATTCCCTGGGATGTAGTGCGTGGTAGCTATGTAGAGATGAAACGATTAGCTCAGTACAGGAAAGCATGGAGTGTTGCATCAAAGCACACAATAAGACTAAAGACACAAACATCAACAATTCTTAATTTAGTTTTTAGAATGTAATATTTTGTTCAGTGTACAAGTAATGTGACTATAACCACACACAAAGATATTATGTGTCTAAGGAGACATTCAAAGTCACTTCTGTTGATTGAATACATTCAATTATTTTCTTTCGAAACTGGCGGCTTGTAACGCGAGGAGGATGTTTTTCCTGGAATGAGTGCATTTTATTTTGAATACGTACTGTTTGGTTAGAATGAACAAACTGAGAACTCTTTTCAAATTAGATGACAGATCCAAGCAGGAGTATTTCAAATGTTGTGGAGACATGGGAAAAAAAATAAGTTAAGGTACGGTAATTAGTCTTACGGCGGAAGGATATTTTATGCCCTGTGCCCAGCGCAGTGTATCAGTGACACTCAGTTTACAATACCAGAATATAGAGGTAATTTTGACAGAGGTATAATTCATTCTGAATGAAAGTAGAACGCGGCTTACACTCCCTTCAGGCATGAATGTGACTTTTATATACCTTGTGTCATCTTCTGGGCGATATTACGTTTAGTCTGGTTTATTTCTCATCGTTTGATAAGGTAGGTACCGTTGTTTGGCCTTTAGAGAATGTTATCGCTCGTTCTACGTTAATTCAGTGCTACTGTGGTATGTACATAAGAACACCTTTATGATGATGATATTATGCAAATTATTCCTACGTTAATTCTGTAAATCTGCATAGATTTTTTTTCCTCTCAGTTCCGCTCAATTTAGGAGTTTTCACATGAACTGAGCATTGTGTAATATCTGGAGGCCTGTACTCGGCTAGTCCTGATTCTCCAAGAAGCGTGAGCTACGATCAGTTACGGTACCTTATACGGTACCTATTTTAGGCGCGTTGATAGGTGTGTTATGTACTAACAATCAGATATCCCCGCCTCGTCCAAATGTTGTTCAGGTTTGTGTGTGTTTGGGAACAAAGGAACTGAGCATATAATGGACACATTCGAGAGTTGCTCCATTTTCACTTCTCTATATATACAAACTGGCGTTAATAATACCCATAAAATCCTCATTTTACCATTCAGTCTCAATGATTTGTACTAGAATTTAATCGTCATTATTCTCTAGGCTAACTCATTTGTTGTCAAGTCGAGCGCATGCTCAATCAAGTAGGGTTTACTGTTTATTGACACTGTGCACCTCACGGGATATATTTGGAACGCCAATATTACATTTGGGGGACCCCATTTTACGTATCGCATCGTATTATATATGAGGCTATATCGATGAATATGTGCGTATGTAAATAATTTTCAGGTGAATTTCTGTTTTCTAGTTTTCTAACGTAATGGACGAGCAAGCTATGATCGAAAGTGAGCCGGAATGGTCGACACAAACAGATGACTTGGCCGACATTGTAAGTGTATTTTAATTCCACATATTGTGTAACATTGCAATCTTAGTGATGGTCAAGACAACATTTTGTAGTTAGCATGGTAAATTATATTAAGTAGTAAGTTAATCAGTATCTGTTAACTAGAGGGAGAGAGTATTGCTTATTGCAATCATCACTTGATGTCTACAACAAAAGAATGCTGAGAAAGTTCAACTAATTTAAAGAAATTAAGCACACAGAACACAAATGCAATTTTAAAATTTAAAGTGAAAAAAATAACACTTATTAGCAATCTTTAATTTAGTTAACTGAAATATCTCAAACAGTTTTGAACCAGGTGGATTGATGTTGATATTCAGTATAATATTGTGTGTTATACTGTAATACTGAAATTGTTCAGAGTAATACAGAGAGGTTGTATTATTAACTTACTGCACCCTTATATCTGGATGATCCACCAATATCCCAGGCTGGAAATAATAATGGATTGTAGCATCATGTAGTCCCGCCTAAAAACAACATGGTGCTACTTGATGAAAACACTCAGAAGAAGGAACAGGATTTTTTCAAAGCGGAATGTGCTATAGTAACTAACTACAGAACAGTAGGGTTCACTATCTACTCACGAAAAATGATAATCTATAAAAATCTCGGGCGTAAGGATGCGGATTAGGTCCTTCGAGAACTTCCACCCTACAGCACATTCCTCTACCATTTAACTTCAAAGATAATGCCAATTTCCTATAAAACAATCAGGGAAACGTAACAACGTGCCTGAATATTTAATATCTAAACAATACACGTTTCCTGTCACTGGCATTGATTTTCTGCCTTAATAAAATGAAATGAAATGACCAAATGTCATTGCTTCACAAGCATCGAATACATATTCGTTTCGTATAGATACTATAAAAAAGTACAAACGCTTTTATAAGCTTAAATAAAATATGACTTGAATAGCAGCAAGCAACTGCTGTTCCCTAGGTAACGGGAGTTTAATAACAAGAAAAATGTTATTAAGTTAATTAAAAATTATCCCCCTTAAATAAATAAATGAACTTACCACTGACGTAGATCTCCGTCATTACAAAAACTATTCATTACTCTATACAATTATCTCCCGACTCCTATCACTTAAATTCTTCTCATGGAAGCGATAAAAATCTCTCTAAATTTAAATTACAAGTTAAAATATTATAATGTGCGGAAATGTAATTATGAACCTATCTTTAAATTCTTAATACACTTTCTGTACAACATAAATATGAATATTGTAGTTCAGCAACTACTTAATCTTATATATATATAAAAAGGAATGTCTGTGTGTTCGTCTTTTATGCGTTCATAAACCATTCATCCAATTGCGATCAAATTTTGGTGAGTTGTTGTAAACACTTCCGGGATGATCATAGGCATAGTTAATCCATTTCACAATGAATAGCGCGCGAGTAGTTTAAACAAATGCGTAATGGCGATGCGTTCATATACAATTCGTCCGATTGCGATCAAATTTTGGTGAGTTGTTGTGCACAGTCCCGGGAAAGTAATAGGCGTAGTAAATCCAATTTACAATAGATGGCGCGCGAGTAGCTTCAAAAAAATTGCGTGCGTTTGTTTCAAGAAAGTCCCACATGTGTTCATATACCATTCATCCCATTGCGTTGAAACTTGGGTGAGAGGTTGTGCACACTACAGGCAAGGTTTCTGGCTTAGTAAATCCATGTTATAATAGGTAGCGCACGAGTAGATTCAACAAATGAGCGACGACGCGCGAAGCGTTTCAACAAAGTCCCGTATAAGTTCATATACCATTCGTCTGATAGCGATGAAACTTGGGTGAGATGTTGTGTACACTATAGGGAAGGTTTCTGGCTTAGTAAATCCACTTAACAATAGGTATCGCACAAGTAGATTCAACAAATGAGCGACGACGGGCGAAGCGTTTCAACAAAGACCAGTATGCGTTCACATACCATTCGTCCGATAGCGATGAAACTTGGGTGAGATATTGTGTACACTACAGGCAAGGTTTCTGACTTAGTAAATCCATGTTATAATAGGTAGCGCACGAGTAGATTCAACAAATGAGCGACGACGCGCGAAGCGTTTCAACAAAGTCCCGTATGCGTTCATATACTATTCGCCTTATAGTGATGAAACTTGGCTGAGATGTTGTGCACACTTCAGGGAAGGTTTCTGGGTTAGTAAATCCAATTAACAATAGGTATCGCACAAGTAGATTAAACAATTGAGCGACGACGCGCGAAATGTTTCAACATAGTCCCGTATGCATTCATATACCATTCGTCCGATAGCGACTAAACTTGGGTGAGTTGTTGTGTACACTCCAGGGAAAGTTTTAGGCTTAGTAAATCCACTTTACAATGGGTATCGCACAAGTAGATTCAACAAATGAGCGACGGCACGCGAATCGTTTCATCCAAGTCCCGTATGCGTTCATATACTATGCATCCGATTGCTATGAAACTTTGGTGAGTTGTTGTGAACACTACCGAAATCATTATAGGCATAGTCAATCCAATTTACAATGGACAGCGCGCGAGTATTTTAAACAAATGAGTGTTGGAGATGCGTTCATATACAGTTCATTCGATTGCAATCAAATTTCGGTGAGTTGTTGTGCATAGACCAGGAAAAGTTATAGGGATGGCACGCGTGTAACTTCAACAAAATGGCGTTAGTTTGTTTCAACAAAGTCCCACTTGCGTTCATATACCATTCACCCCAATGCGATGAAACTTGGGTGAGATATTGTATACACTCAGGGAAGGTTTCTGGCTTAGTAAATCCACTTAACAATAGGTAGCGCACGAGTAGATTCAACAAATGAGCGACGACGCGCGAATTGTTTCTACAAAGTCCCGTATGCGTTCATATACCATTTGTCCGATTGCGATTGTGGGTGAGATGTTGCGTACACTTCAGGGATGATGTCTAGCTTAGTAAATCCATGTTACAAGAGGTAGCGCACGAATGGATTCAACAAATGAGCGACGACTCGTGAAGTGTTTCGACAAAGACCCGTATGCGTTCATATACAATCGTCCGATAGAGATGAAACTTTGGTGAGTTGTTGTGTACACTCCAGGGAAGGTTTCTGATTTAGTAAATTCATTTTACAATTGGTAGCAAACGGGTAGATTTAACTAATAAGCGACAGCGCGTAAATCGTTTTAATAAAGTCCCGTGTGCGATCATATACCATTCACCCGAGTGTGATAAAACTTTGGAGAGCTGAGTACAGTCCTGCGAAGGTTCATGAATTAGTAAGTCCGTTTTTCAATGGGTGGCGCACAAGAAGATTCAACAAATGGGTGACGGCGCGAATCGTTTAAACAAAATCCCGTATGCGTTCATATGCCATTCATCCGATTGCGATGAAACTTTGATGAGTTGTTGTGTACACGCCAGGAAAGGTTTTCGAGCTAGTAAATCCATTTTACAATAGGTAGCGTACGAGTATATTCAACAAATGTGTGACGGCGCTCTAATCGTTTCAGCAGTCCCGTATGTGTTCATATACCATTCATTTCTTTGCGATGTAACTGTTGTGAGTTGTTGGTCACGCGCCCGTGAATGTTTCTGAGATAGTAAATTATTTTTTATAATAGTTTAGAGGTGGTTAACGGAAAAAGAAGAAAATATTGGGAATCCATAAGCACAGGAACTAACAAAGTCAAAACTCCAACACTTTCTTTGATTGGCATTGCAATGCATGCCGGGTACAGCTAGTATAAAATAAAATATGTATAACGCTTCAACTTCTCTCCCCTGACAATAAAATATAAAATTGTAATTCTATTCCTTTACTGTCTCTCAACGGACTTTAGAAAATATTTCTTCACTCTGCTATGTCTCGTTCGTGGTTTCAGTGACAATCGGGGATTCTATAATCCATACAATTAAGTAGAGACATCGTTCAAAGACCTCCTATAACTTGTCTGTCAATAATAAAAAATACTTAATAAATATACATATTTCCATTGCGTGGAATAATTACTGTAAATTCAATGTCTAATCAGGAACCATTTAATAGATCTCAGTTTACTCTCAGTTTCAACAAAGATCCATTATATGCTATAATTGCTTTCAGATTTAACTTCATCTAGGATCCGCTGTCCTGTGAATTTCAAGGAGTTTCAACTATGTGAGACTATTGCAATAACTTCCAATACTAATGAGCATTAATAATACTGCATCTTCATAAACATCCTATTTCATCTTCAAATATGTGCAAGTCTGTCACTACAGACATTCCTTCAACAACTGACCAATGGCTTCACAATCGCCCATTGTCTTACTATAAATGCCTCCGTTTGCTACGGGGATAATAAATCTCACTCTCAGAGATGCTTCGCAGTTCCTTTCAAGAACATAATACTTCTCAACTCACTTCTCCTTAAGAAATTCCTTTCATAATTGCAACCATCTTAATAAAATACTGGTTCTATCAATGAGTTAATTTAACAGGTAATACGATAACATACTAATCTTATTTCTTTGCGTCATTTACCTTTCTTTAAAAGCTTTCAATTAGCTGCAATATTTCATTAAATCTTTCTTCAAGTAGGGGGGCAAGGCCGGTTCTGCTTCACCAATTTTATTTGTACCCGACTGTACATGTTAAATAATTAATATCTGGTGAACCCATGGTCGGATGTTGACAAATGAAGTGTCTTTGGACTTGAGCTGACGTCCTCTTTCCTATGGACCACTTGTTATATTTAAAAAAAAAAAATTGAAAAATTTTGATTTTGAAAATAGGCGATAGTTTAAAAACCAAATATGATAGAACGTTGTGCCATGGTTGAAACGAATGGTCTTTATGTCCTATATATATTTTATAATATTTTATTTTTGATGTTTTATTGAAAAAAGTTCAATTTTGAAATTCCTTTATTTTGGAAACTATAATTTTTACAAATAAGTTTGTTTGACATAAATGAAAGGTCCCTACCTCCTCTACCGTCAAAATAAATTTCAAGTGTCTAGGATAAAAATGGAAAAAGAGTAGTGTCAATTGGACAGTTCTACATTCACCCCCTACTTGCATATAAACTTTGCCGATATCTCCGGAACGCGTGGTCGGATTTTAACGAACGAGGTATTGTTAGCGTTGGAATGACGTTCTCTTGGCTAGGAATGTGTGTTGGTATTTAAAAACAAAAAAATAATATTTTTGTTTTTTGGATTGGCGCTATTTTGGAAACGGTGAATTTTTGGAAAAAAGTTTGTTAGACGTTAATGAAAGGTGGCTATGTCCTCTAGGCGGACAGCAAGTTTCAAGGGTGTAGGAGGAAAAACAAAATGAATGCCTACTTCCTCGCGAACATTGGTGATAATTGGCGGACGGATGCTCGGATTTTAACGAATGAGGTGTCGTTGGACTCGAGCTGACGTCCTTTTTCCTATAGACGACTTGATATATTTTCACTTTTTTTTGAAATTTTTTGTTTTCGAAAGTAGGCGTAGTTTGAAAATCAAACATGATAGAACGTTGTGCTATAGTTGAAACGAATGGTCTCTATGACCTTAATTTTTTATAATGAAACTTTTTATATTTTGAAATTTTTGAAAACACGGAAATTTTGAATTTTTTACTATTTTGGAAACTAACACGTTTACGAATAAGTTTGTTTGACATAAATGAAAGAACCCTATCCCCTCTACCATGAAAATAAATGCAAGTCTCTAGGACAAGAACTATGCATTTTATTTATTTTTTAAATAAAAGAGTGTTTGTAGACAGAGAGCCGGTAGCGCTTGACGTATGTTACAACGAGGCTATGACTGGCCATGGTGGATATGGGAAATGGCTCTTTCGACGGGGCGATGTATGGCAAAACGAGGGGTCGCTTTTCGTTATTTTTTTCCTATGACAAAAGAATGAAGGCGAATATTTCGAAAATCCGGCATGGCGATCGTTAAAACAGGTTAGTAAACACTGACCAGTAACCAGACAAAATTCATAATGCTATGAGACGAATAAAATTAGTCGACAACGACAGAACTTGTTTTTCTATGTCTGACTGGCAGCCAGAATGGGAAAACAGAATATCTGCTCGAGAGGCCAGCTTGGAGCCTGGCTAGTCGGCTAAGAGAATGGAATGTGGTTCAGAACTGACAACATTGGTGTCATATGATAACATTTGGAACCATGTGGCAACTCTGTAAAAAGGTGACAACAGCTAGCCAGGCGAGCAGCAGCAGCAGCAGGCAGGGGCCCCGCTGAGAGGAAAGGGGAAAGAGGGAAGGGTGAACACAAAGAGAGAACAGGAAATCACGTGACCACTACAGAGCGATGAGAGGGCGGGGCCAGAGGGCTGGGGAGGTGAGGGGAGGAGTGGAGAACCCATGACAGCCAATAGCTGAACGAGTTTTATGTCAACATGGAGTGAAGGAGTGAGACACAAGTGTGTAGAGAGAAAGACAAACATGTATGGACATGCATGAAGCGCGGGGCGCCATACACAGAGCTCTCATACAAACGATTCAATAAATAAATAGATAAATTTAAAAATAAAATAAAAAGTGCACAGGTTCTCACAACATGTAATTTATTGATCCAAGAATTAAACGTAGATTTAAATCCTAACCATTTGACATATAGTTTATTTCCTTTTTGTTTCAACACTTTTTCCACAAGATAATGTTTAGGAAATGCTGTTTTTTGAAGTTCATGGAGATAAAATCTACCTTTTATGGGTTGATGGTTGAGGTCTTGGAGTAAGTAGGTGACTGGACTGTCGAAGTTGACTTGACGAATTCGAAATAGTTCAGTCCCCCAAAGAGGCGTGTAGCCCTTATTGAAGGCAGACTTAAATTTGCTCACACGAACAAAATCCCCAATTTTCAGTCGGTGACGTTTAGGATCTGCTGTTTTTATGGGGTTAAACAGTTTATCCAGTCGCTGAATATTTTTGGTCACGAGACGTGGCTTGGTCCCTATGGTTCTATGTTTGGTGTCATTGTAACGTGACACTAGCTCAGGTAACATGCCCAACCAACGATAACTGCCGTGAGCGGTAAACGCTTTCCACATATGGGTTTTCAATGTTCGGTTTAACCGCTCGACCACGCTGGCTTTGAGATTGCTGTACGTAGTGTAATGGTGAATATCCTTAGATTTGAGAAAACTGGAGAAATCCTTGTTCAAAAATTCTTTCCCCTGGTCGGTTTGTAGCAACTGAGGTTGACGTTTGGAGTGTTGAATAAGATGCTGAAAGGCCTTGGTAACTAGTGGACCAGTCTTGCGACGCACAGGTTCAACAAAGGCCATTTTGGAATAGACATCAAAGACGGTCAACATATAGCGTACACCGTCGTTAACGCCAGCATAGGGTATCATTTCAACCAAGTCGGCCTACCAAAGTTCATCCACACCTCGTGAAATCACCTTGAGTCGTGGATAGTGACGCCTAGTTGGTCGATACAACTCGTGAGCAATGCCCATTTTAATGGGCGAGGGCTTAAACAATAATTTTGGCATTTCGAAGTTCTTGTTCAATTTCTTGAATCCCCAATCGTGATCGGTAAGGCCGGCTTGACGTGAAGCATGCAACAAGTGTAGCCGCTGGACGAGCTTATTGGGATTGTGCCAGTAGGTAACATCCACAATGGGTTTTAATGGTTTAAATGTCACTCCCGAAGCGGACACTTTACGACGAGTACTTTGACTGGTGGGAAACATTTTTGCAATGATGGTTTTATATTTTTGAGATGTATTGGCATTCACTTGTTGAGCGGGATCACACTGTCTTTTGTGGGCATGGGTATCCAATAAAATGGATTTATATTTGCCAAGGTCCTCTGACGTGTAATCATGGAATGAGGGTGTTCGAGAAAAGAGCATCTTTAACAGTCCTGGCGTCAATTTATAGTTGATGTTCTTAATGACAGCTTTAGTACGAGCAAATTTAATGGATGAATCCCCAATTTTAAAACTAACATCCTCATAGCGAACACCATACGTGGTATCTGTGTTTCCAATAAATAGATCAATGAGATAGGGTTCTAGTGTTGATCCATAATATTTTATTAAAATTGTTTTCAGTTGAGCTTTATTTTGAGGGGTGAACAAGACTTGTGAAAACGGAGACGATTTGGAAGGGAAAGGTTTTTCGACCATGGCCAAGGATTTATTTTTTCTCAAATACTCTGCAAGGGGTGCGGTCTTTTTTTGAGGCGTAAATACTTGTTCCTCGTCATCCTCAACTTCGCTAACACTAGTCAAATCTTCCTGTTCCTCTTCCTCAGGGTCCTCGTGCAGCGTCTGCGTGGATTGTGAAACGGTGGGTAGCGTTTCAGATGGCTTGAATGAGGGTTTCAACATGGCTTTTAGCAGAGGTGCTAAATGATGTTGAACAAACAAAGCATGATCTGCACGCGATCGTTTCAATTGACGAAACTTTTGGCGAATAGTATGTTTTGCTCTAATAATATGCTTTTTCAATTGACTCTCTGCTAACGCCATGGTGTCTTGACAAATGACTTGAGAGGGAATGAGACAGGGCCTTAAATAGCAATAAAATGATCAAACCCTAAGCAATATCGTCCTTGTTTGAGTTCACTTTGTTTGTCAATCACTAAACAGGCATGACGTTGAGTGTTCCAGCACTTGCCACACAATACAGTTAACATTTGAAAGGTCATATCCGGATTCACATGTTCATTATAAATGTGACGACTGTTCCTCTCGTCCTGACGAAATAAAACAATGACACTGGCATTGTCACGAATCAACTGTTTGGACATTTTAGAATATGTTTGTCCAAGATAGAAGCAATCGATATGTTTGTTCGACCCATGCTGAAATAGCTTTGAATAATGCCTTGACGTTCAGTGGATACATCATCGAAAATCATGAGTGAATCGGGCTTTACATCATCCGGTGAAATAACATTTTCTTGCATGGAAAATATAAAATAACCCATATTCTCTTTTTGTAATCCAGACATGTCTTGATCCAGAAACACGTAGAGGGGTTTGTAGAGAGATTTTGCAAAAATATAAATATTTTGAAAACGCAGACCATTGGGCGCTGTGATGAGCGTTAACAAAAGATTGGTCTTTCCACAGCCGGAAGGTCCCACAATGATGCAGCGAATGGAAGATGGAAACAGTGAACCATGGCGTATTTCACGTGATGTGGGACAGAGATGGGAAACCATGTCCCCCACGGGGAATGACTCTTGCTGCTTAATAATCTTCATATCAACTAAGGCTTAGACAGGCTAGCAGGCTGTCTATATACAGGACATCAAGCCTTGTCATAGAAACAGTAGACTCGTACTACAGGTTGACGATGGATGTCTTTGGACGTGCGTTGATGGCCAAGGCTAGGTCTGTCCCCATTCATGATCCTAAACAAGAAACAGATCCAGCTAATAAACACTATGTGGATAGCTCCGTAGTGCCACGTACAAAACAGGGAGATTATGACTTTAAGGGTAAATATCCTCAATTGTCTACAGACGTTACTACGAAAAAGTATGTGGATAACAAAGTGTATGAGTCTTATGACAAAGTGCCTCAGCTTACGGTGAATTGCTATAGCGCCAATCGGATTATTCACGTGGAAGACCCGCATGACGAAGACTATGTCTGTACCAAGCGTTACATGACCTATGAAATGAAAAGGCCTTATAAATTTATCCCATCTGTATTTTTAGTGTATCTGACAAATGAAAAACCTGTGAATGACTAAAACCATTTACTGCTAGTCCATGATCAGCACTTAACCTATGTGCTTGCTTCGGGTTTAAGCCACTATCGATTACACTATGAGGAACCATTCACATCAAATATGCCATGCCTGCTGAGAACCATTTACAAATAAAGATAAATGGTCATAGGATGTTGCCCCATAACCATGAAATGTTCAATGCAGGTGACAAATTATCCTTTCATCTCATGTTGACATGGGAAGAAAAGCAAGCGGGAAAAACCATAAACGATTTCCCACTACATGTGGAATTGGAATATACAGCAATGAAATAACAATCTGACGTTAGTTGTGACGTAAACTTTCTTGTGAAAGGTTGTTGGTCATTATCATCATGGTGAAACAAAGATATGTGGTGAGAAAGACTAAAACGACTAAAAATAAGACCCTGTCCTTGGCAAAGCCTGGGCTTAAGACATTCGTGGACAAGCCGTTGCGAAATAAAAAAATAAAAAATAATGTATTGACCATAAGGAAATCTCTTCGAGCAGCACAGAGACGTGTTATTCCAAAACGTCCGCGACAGGGTTCAAAACAAGGGCGAGTGATTCCCGTCCCCAAACGAGCGGGATTTTTACCGGCGTTATTTGTCGGTCTGGCTGCTCTGGGTTCACTTTTGGGCGGTGCCAGTGCAGAGGCGAAAACCATTAAAGCCACGCAGCAGGGCAAGCAACAACTCAAAGAAAGTCAGCGACACAATGAAACAATGGAAGCGATTGCTATGGGGGTTAGAAATGAAAATTTAAAGCCAGCTTTTTATCAACAAGTATTTGGTATTTCACCATTTCGAAATATTAAAAAACAAATTAACCTCAGCCATATCAAGACATGCCCTGACGCATCAACAAGTGGAAAGCTATGCTAATCAACTAAAGCTTTCTCATTTTCGAGGTGTGTTTATGCGAAACCAATTACCTCCACGACCCTGGAAACAGTAAAGTGCTGTTGTCAATTTAGATGATCACCGAGGACTAGGAACGCATTATGTAGCTTATGTCAAAGAGGGATCCATCGAAACGTACTTTGACAGTTTTGGGAATTTACCCCCGCCCATGGAACTAGTGACCTATTTTGGAAACAGGATCAAGATATATTATAATGTGAAACGTGAGCAAACGTTTAACAGCCAACAGTGTGGTCGTTTGTGTTTATTTTTTTTATATAAGACGCATCATAAGCAAAAACGTCAACAGTATGTCGGCAGAAAGTAAAACGTTTACACTGCATGGACGTGGACCCGAATCAGCCTAGACTTTTACCCGCCTATCGAATTGAGTGAAAGACCTTATGGTTTGGGACTTGTTTCTCTTGAAACGTACAATCAAATATACAACATTCGTGAAAATGTGAACAACAAGTTTTACTAGGATGATTCTGTGCTCACCCTGAACTCTGGTGTATACACGATTGGTGACATTTTTGAACACATTTATGTGGTGTTGATCAATGAATATGGTTTAAAGTCATTTGGAAAGCGCAAGTTTGAACTTGTAGGAAATACCAACACTCATCGCTGCAGTATTTTCTCCACATTCAAAATTGACTTCAAATCACGCCCAGATTCCATTGGTCCATTACTAGGATTAAACCCACGCGTGTTGGAGCCCAACAAAAACATGAATCAGACCATGAAGTGAAATTCATTGAGGACCATCATGTGTCGGTGACATGTAATATTATTAGCCAAGTGTACACCAATCAAGAACCGTCGCATTCGCTTTATGACTTTATTGTAACATCGCCCAATGGCTATATTATTCGAGAAAACCCTCCAGTTGTGCTTTTTCATTATGTGGCTGTCGATGATATTGTAACATAACATTATGACTGATCAATAGAGAGCAACGACTCATTGATCTAGATTCTACCACACCAGTGACTTACAAGTTGGTGCTAAAGCCACTATGAAGTTTGTGTATAAAGCAACAACACCGTCTAGGAATGGTGTTAGTTGTTTGCCATGTGAATACACGTTAACATCTCAAGACAAGCAGATTTTACAGCATTTGGGTTACAACGTCAACCTCCATAATGAATTCTATCCTAGAGATAGCGAACCGCATCGAGGAGCAACCAGGAGTGGTAAGAATTGATCTCCATTCCTATCAAGCTCAAACACCTGGACTCAATAACAATGATGGAATTCAATTTGTTATCAACAACCAAGATATTTACACCCTACCGCATGAAAGTGTCATTCAGATCGAAGGTCGGCTCACCAAATCCGATGGCTCTACACCCACCACATCCAAGTTGGCCAACCATGGTTTGGCCTTTCTGTTTTCTGAAGTACGTTATGTCATTAACGATATCGTGGTGGATAGCACTCGAAATGTAGGCATTTCCAGTGTCATGAAACTATAATCCTCTTATAGTGAGGAAGAAGGTAAAACACTTTGCATGGCAGGTTGGTGCCCTGACTCGACCAATGACTGGATGGTACACACCGATGGGACCTTTACTGGATATTTACCTCTTAATCTGATTTTAGGCTTTGCCGAAGACCACCAGCGCATTGAGGTCAACGCAAGGCAAATGCCTTATCTGGTGAGAGACAGGAGTGATAATAATGCGCTCAAGGGAGCTGACAATGCCCCCATAGATTCAAAAATTCAACTACAACGCTTGCTATGGAAAGTGCCCCATGCTACCCTTGACGATAGCAAAAAACTGGACATACTCAAGATGGTAAAGAGAGATAAGCCTCATTATCGTGGGTTTTCAAACGAATCGCAAGTATCAACAAACCAAAGATGCCACGCAATTAGATCACCTGCAATTGAGAAATGCACATCTTTTCCTCAACGGAGCTGTGTTTCCCTATGAAGGACTGGATTTGGATTTTTCAAAAAATAAGTTTGGCCCCCTGTACGACGTGTTTTCTAAATTTCGTTGGTCGTATTATCAAAAAGAGAACGGCCCCATGCTGCTACCCCAAGCGTTTAAGGCAAGGGCGCCATAGATTGTCTTTGACTGTTCTTACCTGGGAGAGTCTGTCAAGCCTTCCAATATTGACATTCGACTAGATTTTGAAACGCATGACAATGTACCATCCAATACGACAGCCTACTGTTTGATTATTAATCACAAACAAGTCAACTATTATCCACTGTCCAACCAAGTGACGAGTGTATAAATAACAGGTCAACCCACGTCAAGCCACTCAGTCATGTCTTGCTTTAAAGCATCAAGAGAAGTCACATCCATGAATTTAAAATCTGAGGAACAACGTTTCAAGACTTTTGCAACATGGCCAGTGCCTTTCATAAACCCTCAAGCCTTGGCGGCCGCTGGATTCTACTATTTAAAAACAAGAGATGAAGTGAAATGTGCCTTTTGTCCCATCATCATAGACCAATGGCAAGAGAGCGATGAACCCATGCAGGAACATCAGCGCTGGTCACCTGCCTGCTCCTACCTGTGCAGAATGGAGGTGGGAAATATACCCTGTCATTCAAACTAACCCTCACTCGTACCTCTGAGTGATGAAAAAAAAATGTTACGATACGTGTGGACTGTATGGTGTCCATGGTGCTTCGGTGAGCAGCTCACCATCAAAAACGCCTAGTTTGGAGACATTGGGACATCATCGGTGTTATGGACGTTACAAACACAAGAGACTATATTGTTGTATCAGTTGGTATCGTCCTTATCCAAAAATGACAAAAGCCTGTAAGTCGTGTTATGATAATAAAAAGATGTAATTCTTAAATTCTTTTTTTTTTTCATGACCCCCTTTCCTACCCTAACCTCAATTTTATTTTCAAACTATCATGGCAGGCATGTCCATGTCATGACCACACCTTAGTGGCCAATGGTTAGTCAGTCATCAGTTGAACTTGGTCCAGGCAAGCGGCAACATGTTGCGCACACTCATTGTGGATTGCCAAGGGTTTAAATTTGGCGACAACAAATTTATGTTTAAACAAGTGGCTATTATCGATTGTACCTCGTTTTGGATATCGCAAGCTACGCATTTGCTATTTAAACCGCCTCATGCTTTTGATTTGTTGTGTGAAAAAGACCGCAAACAAACCCAGTGGATTGAAAATCATATGCAACTAGACTGGAATCAAGGAACCATTTCCTATAAATATTTGGACGTGGTCATGAAAGCACACTTGTCCTCGGCCAATGTGGTATTTGTGAAAGGTAATGAAAAACGTGAATGGTTGCAACCATTTTTGGCGTCTTACTGTCAATGTATCGACCTCATGGACTTGGGCTGCCCCTCCCTGCAAACGCTGATGGATACTTGTTCCTGTGGCAACATTACCCATACAGCCCTAGTGCATGCGTGGCATCTCTTTCATAGGTTAACAACTCATGCCTGCTGGGAGTTGTTGAACAAAATTATAACTCAAGGTTTACCTGTGAATGATGCCAATGAGATTTCTACAAGCGACGTGTAAACATCTACAAAACGTGATACCATGGAGAAAGGCAATGCTACGGACAAAGCCATCGGGAAGTTCTTTGTGTGAAAAAGGAAATTAGACAGTTTTACCAAAGAGGAACTCTTAGCGCTGCCCAAGTCGTTCATTTATTATGTGGCTGCCAATGCGGCGAAAGAAATCTGGCAACATGTACCAAAATCATGGACTCAAGACCCTGTGTTGGGTGAATTGCAACCCTGTACGGATTACGATCACCGTAAGCAAGTGGCCATGGCAAAAATACCCTCTATTTGTCAGTGCGCGACTTGTCAGCTAGTGAAACTGTATCACGGTCATAAAAGTCCGTGTAAAGACTTTGTTGAATCATTCCACGGGTGTCATGGCGAGAAAAAGCAACAACAACAAACACAAACATCGTCCACAGAGGAGGAGGAAGACCAAACCTCTTCACCATCGATGGAAAAGGATATGCCAGACATGGTACTGGCAATGGCGTCATTGACAAAGTGATTCAATACTTACCTTTCGAAATCCATATTCCAAGTTATCGTTTTTGTGGCCCTGGAACTCATCTTAAAAAACGTTTGCAGCGTGGTGATGTACCCATTAATCTTTTGGATCAAGCAAGCAAAGAACATGACTTATCTTATCGTCATAGTCATCCTGGTTTAAGACATGCGGCAGAGAAATTGTTATTAAAAAAGCTAATCAACGTTTCACATCCTGTGATGCCTGAGTGGGTGAAAGGATGGCGGCCCTGATTGTGATGAGTGCTATGAAATGAAAAGTTGATGATGCATGGACATAATCATTGAAGAATTGAGGAGTGAGGAATTGAGAAGTGTTTGTATTCTATTTTCATTTGTCAATCCACTATCACTATGAAATAAAAACAAAGGTTTACCAGAACACGATGTTTCTTTTTAATTTAAAAAAATCATGTTGATGATGTTGATGGGCTGATTTTTCATTTTCACAATTTTCACACATTGTCATTTGCCAATTTGCAATTTACAGTTTTTAAAAAAGCCTGTTTCAAGTTTTACGTATTTAATAATATGGATTTTTCCATTTTTTTGATGACACGTTTTTAAAATGTTCGTTTGAAGTTTTTTTGAATTTTTATATTTCACACCTGGCCATTTCCAGTTTTTAAAAAAGGTTCGTTTAAAGTTTTGCGTTTTTGGTGATATCGAAGCATGGATTTGCCATTTTGCTGTTTTGACATTTTTCCATTTGGTGTATGTTGAATGTTGAGATTTGTCAATGATATTGATGCAAGTGCTTGACCATGATGATGCTGCAATGTGTTTATGGGTGTTTGGAGAAAAGTCGAGGTCTACGACTACTTCAGGTAAGACTGTTTTACAAAAATAATGTCTATTGACCACTACATTTTAAAGAGAAAAAAAACTATCGACAAAACAAAATGAGTATATAAGTGAAAATTTCCCCCTCCCCACCCACCCTACCTCACCGTGTTTGCTCTGGTCATACATACACACCAGCTTTCTCTTTACTCATACATTCACACCTGTGTTTGGGAACAAACACAACCACATTATTTAATCCCAAAAGCACATTCTCGACATGCACACTTATCCCAAAACAACTTTTTTTTAGTTTACTATTTACGATTTACATTACCATAAAAATGTTACTAAAAATATATTACTTATTTTATATTTACAAAAACTACAACTTTGTACAGCTTTAAAAGAATCAAACTATATACCATTTTCCAAATCCCAACGCGGTTAAATTTAAAATTAAAATAAGGTTGCATAGAACATTTTTTTTATATTTACAAAATACTAAATCTACGAGTTACTAAAAAGCCATGTCCCTAAACAAACAAACAGAAAAATCACACCTCCTCCTTGCGGTCATAACCCCGGGGCAGGCTGGTGAACAGGTCATCGGCCCACACACGTTTATTATCCATGGAGGCGAGGGTGCGTTTTCTCTGTTCCACAAGATACAAATGATGGTTGCTGGATTGTATCCTGCACTGTGTATGGGACATAGCTTTGCCAGTGCGTAAAACCGCTAAGTAATCGTCTACTCGTAGCGATTTTACCACTGCCCTACCTACACCTTTTGCTCTTTTGGCTTCCTTACAGTCTAGTGTGCGATAAGCATACATTTTCGAGGCCAAACCTACGAATTCCGTCATAATGGAATCACCGCATTCATCTTTTAAAACGCCCATTTCCTTCTTGTTTTTATAGGTACCTGAAACACGTTGTCAGCGCTATAGGAAGAGGTGTCGAACCAGTCACTATGCTGCCTCATGACGTCATAGGGGTTGCAGTGGCGAATGTGGTAAATGAATGAGTCCGTATCCATATACAAAAGAGATACGTTCTCAAATTGGCGTTTGGCAAACTCATAGTGGAATCGATACATGACCGATTTAGAAAAGTCTAAAATGACTTGGCCCAAGTAAACGGGCTTATCCATGGTCACGCTGGTCTTACTCAATTCAATGGTGGCCAAGTCCTCATCGATAATTTTGATCAATTTGAAATTTGGCTTGACAATGTACCGCCAGGCCCCCCACTGCCCCTCCCAAACATTCACCAATTTAATGTCGCGGTATTTGCGGACATTCTCCATGGACTTCCCATATATTCAGTTGTTCGTTAATTAAAAAAATAATAATTTCAAACTGCTGTGTTGCCATTTGTCGGTGCTCTGTGTTGAGTTGCACGTATGGCTCGAGCCTAGCTTTTTGAGCAAAAGAAATACCTCTATGGATTTTCTTCAACACCAAGCCTTGGGCGAGGCATTGCACCAACATTTGGATATGTTGCACATACCGATTTTTATTGTAAAGTGTGCCCATGAGTTTTTCAATTTTCACTTTACTGTCGGGTGGAACCATTTGCTCAAGACCGAATGGGAAATCGGCATGTTGATCATACAAGGATGAGGGATATTCAATATCCACGGCCTTTTTCTTGACTAGCCATGTTTACATCAAATTCTGACACTTGTTTCTCTGTCAGCCAAGAAAACGTCCCATAAGGCAAAGGCTGACTCATGGCGTAGCCGTAAAAATTATTGTCGTCATAATACATTAAGTACGATTATGGTTTTTCTGGTGAATAATCCGGCATGTAGACATTGTTCCCTTCGGCATGGCGCTGGTTAAGCGACACAAAGCCACCGCGAATGCCCTTTTCAAAGAATAGAACCATGTCTACATCAGTGAGTAAATCCAATTCCACTTGAGTGTATTTTAAAGCGGCATCAAACGAGAGCCCAGGACTCGTATAATAGTGATCCGGGTCAAGACCGTAAATGTGCTGACATAACTCGCGAAATTTTTCGGTCGTAATGCCAAACACTCGCCAAACTTTACATGCATGTGAATAGTCTTCATCGGAAACGGTACTACGTGTAAGTTTTGAGTAAAATTTCTCTTGTGGTGGGAGTTTTCTTTGCTTTAACACGTCCCAGCTGTTGCAGAAATCGTAGAGAAATATACCTTTCCGAATGCTTCATTGAAATTGCTCAGGATCATTAAAATGCATTCTGGTATTTTTAATTCCTCTTCATCCAAGGCATTCACAAGAGTGTCTAGCGAGGATGTCATGAACTTAAAGGAATCCAAAAATCGAATGCTAAAGTTGCTCAACCGCCATGTCAGGGCTGTAAAACGCTCATGGTTTTGGGGGATAATGGTAAACGAGCCCCTGTTGACATGACCCAATTCACGAATCAAAAACTTAATGTCATAATTTGCCAGATTGTGGAAAAAGACACTGATGAAACGAGGAGCTGAAACGTTCAAATTGCATTTACTGTGCGCAGCTCCACGAAACTCTCCCGTAAAGTGCGAGTGATCACGAACGGTGTCTTCAGCACTGATCAGTGGCTTTTCGCAAATATGGCATGTCGTGACATGCTCATACCGCCGCTGCTGTTCTGGAGATAGGCTCATGGGTACTGGGTGGTCTAGTAATCCCTGTACATGGCCGCCCAACTTTACAAGTTCATCCAAAAACCATCTGGCACAATCTGACCCCTCACGGTATTTGTAAACGGATTGTGTGGGGTCATAGGCACACACCACATTAAATCCTATGGCAAAGGGTTCATGTTTTTGAATGGGTGTGGTTGAGCTGATGGCGGGATCTGGTTCACATCCCGCCATGTGTGTTGTCACTGCTTCGAAATCTGCATATACCACATAGGGAACAGTGTCACGCTTATGAATGTCCTTAAACTTTAACATAGCCTTGTCCCCTTGTGGCAATATCAGTCTCACCGCTTCCTATGACGTTCCAAAGAGGTAGGGTTTATAAAATATTGGAGGCAACGGTCACAGATATGTTTTTCACGCTTAGAAATCTACTTAGGCTTTTAATGAGGCATTAGTAATTCACCTCTCCGTGAGACAGATATCAAAGATGAATGTGATGACGTTCGGTTCTTTTGTGGCATAAAGAGGACCCACAATCTCATTACCATCAAGGCCATACATCATGAACGAAAAGTCCTGGTTGTCTTGTTCAAACCTATGGATCTCGGTTAAGTCCATAGGGAACGACACACGAGTTAATTTTAAAGTTTGTTTTAATTCATCAAACTTGGCCTTGTACTTTGCTGGTATGTTAACATGATGGTCTTGAGCTGGCTGCAAATACGCAGCCACAGCCCACAGAAAACATTCATCATAAAAATTTTCAATATTCACCACAGCCATTTTCGAAGCTATTGCTGGTGGTGCATTCAACGGGCTGAAATGACAAATGTTGATTTGTAGATGATGAATTTTGTCTAATGCTAGACCACTCGGTCCTTGTTGCAGTTTATCAAATTTTGATAGCAAGGCATTGACCACATGGCTTTGATACCACTCGTTCAGATTATTGGCTATCAAAAGCTCTTGCATTTTACTGCCAATATAAAATGGTTTTTTATGCTCACCGTCCTAGTTTTCATATATGAAATCGCACAAGAGTTGTGTATTGACCTTTAAAGCGGTATGCAACCTTTGCGCTGCACACATTTGTTCTTTAAAAATATCAAAACACGATTCGACAAAGTCTTTTGGGATTAAACTCTCACTAACATTCACCACCCGGCCAGAGCAGACACGTGACTTGAAAAAGGACTCAAGAGGCTCCCAAGTTAATGTATCGGTAGCAGTGGCAAAATACATGATTTTTATAAAAAAAAAACATCTCATCCAAGTTTTCGGCCGTAGATTTTCTAGCAGTGATCCCAAACACACACGTTCTCAACAGCAGTTGTCGGGCTCACACTCTAAAAAAAGGAAATAAAAAAACCACCATGAGTATATCCATTCCAAATAGCATCTTTCATAAACAAAAATAAATAAAATAAAATATAAAAAACAGGTTTTATCTATATTATTTTCAAAAAATCTTACCTTGCTTTGTAAAAAGCCCTGCTTTTCCCTTCTCCTAGGCTTCAGTGGAATGAGGTTTCTCTCTCCCACAACAGGTATGCAGATTATCTAAAATGAACAAAATAAAAAACAATTCATCAATCAAATGGTAAACCAATAATAATTTAAACATTGATTAGCATAAAATAAACTAAACGGTGTTAATCCCGCACTTACCTGTAAATATATAATGTATCCAATATAGTAACCATCTGTCATTAAGCACACGAATGCAATTATTATTTTATACAGATAAGACACAGCCTATGTTAACACAGTAACGTTTACCATAGAAATGACGCACAATGTGCAGTGACATGCTCAATACTCTCTTACCAAACCCCTCACCTCCCCCCGGCTCTCTGGCCCCGCCCCCTCACCGCTCTGCAGTGGTCACGTGATTTCCTGTTTTCTCTCTTTGTGTTCACCCTTTGTCCTCTCTCCCCCTTTCCTTTCTGCGGGGGCCCCTGCCTGCTGCTTCTGCTAAGCTCGCCTGGCTAGCCGTTATCACCTATTTACAGAGTTGCCACATGGTTCCACCTGCTATCATATGACAGCAGTGTTGCCAGATTGACTGACATTCCATTCTGTTAGCCGACTAGCCATGCCTCAAGAAGATATTCTTTCCGTTCTGGCCGCCAGTCAGACATACATACAAAGCGATGATGATGATATTTGTTGTTTTAAAGGGCCTAACATCTAGGTTATCGGCCCCTATACATACAAAGCAAGTTCTGTTGTTAACAACTATAAAAAGCCTTCGTCTAATACCATTATGAAATTTGTCAGGTTACTGGTCAGTGTTTACTAACATGTTTTAAAGATCGCCATGAGTTTTTTTTTTTAAATATTCACTTTCATTCGTTCGTCATATAGGAAAATATCAGAAAGCGCTCCCTCGCCCTGCTGCTCCATCGAAATAGCCATTTCCAGTATTCACCATGGACAGTCATAGCCTCGTTGTAACATACGTCAAGCAGTACCGGCTCTCTGTCTACAAACACTCTTTTATTAATTTTTTTAAATGCAGTTTTTTGTCCTAGAGACTTGACATTTATTTTCATTGTAGATCGGGTAGAGACCTTTTATTTATGTCAAACAAACTTATTTGTAAACTTGTTAGTTTCCAAATTAGTAAAAATTCAAAATTTATGTGTTTTCAAAAAATCTCGAAAAATAAAACGTTTTATTTAAAAAAATAAAAGTCATAGAGACCATTTGTTTGAACTATTGAACAACGATCTATTAAGTTTGGTTTTCAAACTATAGTCTACTTTAAAAAACAAAAATTTTCAAAAAACATAAAAATATAATACGTGGTCTATAGGAAAGAGGACGTTAGCTCGAGTCCAACGACACCTCATTTGTTAAAATCTGACCATCCGTTCACCAATTATCACCAATGTTCGCGATAAAGTAGGCTATCATTTCTTTTTCCTCCTACACCCTTGAAACTTGCTGCCAACCTAGAGAGCATACCCACCTTTCATTAACGTCAAACAATTTTTTTCCAAAATTCACCGTTTCCAAAACAGCGACAATCCAAAAAACAAACATTTTCAAAAAAAAAATTAAATACCAACACACATTCATAACCAAGAGAACGTCACCCCGTTCCTAAACAACCCACAAGCACATAAAATATCACCAAAATGTTTAAA
The DNA here is from genome assembly GCA_946902985.2 of Meconema thalassinum. NCBI lineage: Eukaryota > Metazoa > Arthropoda > Insecta > Orthoptera > Tettigoniidae > Meconema > Meconema thalassinum. The sequence continues at coordinate 14,218,046 of OX336401.1, read as the reverse complement.
ACGCACGTTTACCTCAAATTGCATTTCCAAATTTCACCCATTTAAAAAATAACCTCACCATCAAATAGAGCGGAAAAAATACCATCTAAACGACACCTCACTCGACCCTAGTCCCCCCCACCACCAACTTTTTCCAAGATAGCCATACGTATTCAAGCACACGCGCGATTTTGGGTAGAACTCTCTGCACCCCACTACTGCACACTTTTAGTCCTAGATGCTTGAAATTTATTTTGCTGGCGGAGGGGGTCAGTGCCGTTCATTTATATCAAACAAATTTTTTTTAAACTCTTTAGTTTCCAAAATATAAAAATTTCAAAATTGAACCTTTTTCAAAAAAAAATGTAAAAAATTAAAACGTTTTATTATTAAAAATAAAGGACATAATGATAGTTCGTTTCAACTATTGCCCAACGTTCTATCGTGTTTGGTTTTTTAACTATCGTCTATTTTCAAAAACAAAAAATTTCAAAAAAAATATAACGAGAGGTCCATAGCAAAGCCCTCGTCAGCTCGAGTCCAACGACACCTCATTCGTGAATCTCCGACCACGGGTTCGGGAGTTATCGGCTCGCATTGGGAGTAGTGGTGGGGGGGGGGGGGGCAAACCCCGTCACTCCCCCCTACTCTACAGCTAGCAATGAGTCATTGAGTTCGTGGTATTTCTTAGAGCCGGAAGTGCTGTTCTATTAGACGCGAAGTTACGATATGCCTAAAGTGAAGCAAACTGTGTCTGTTAAACTAAAACAATTGTTTCGCAGTATGGAGAAAGGGTCTTCACCACTGACGGGACAATACTTTACTGCAAACTTTGTGACGTGAGAGTGGCCGCTCTAAAAAGGTTTACGGTGGAACAACATGTATCGCGTGAGAAACACAAACATGGTCTGCAAGGACTTCAGGATGAAGGAACATTACTACAACAGAAGCTTCTTGGAGAAACCAATTCATCCATTTCAACATTAGTTAGTTAGTTATTGTTGTTTTAAGGGGCAGAACTACGAGATCATCTACCCCTCTTTTGACCATTCTTTGAAGAACTGTGTAGAGTGTTTCTTTGTGCCGATATCCCATTGAGTAAGTTAAACAACCCTAAACTGCACAATTTATTAGAGAAGCACACGGGCAAATCCATACCGGATTCTTCAACGTTAAGGAAAATCTAAGTTATACGATGCTATGAAAAAACCTTTGGAAGAAATCAGGAAAAGAGTTCGAAATAAAAAAATATATGGCTATCGGTGGACGAGACGACAGACTCTTCAGGACGATATGTAGCTAACGTGGTGGTAGGAACACTGAACGAGGATGTTCCTGTGGAACACTTTCTACTCTATTGTGAGCATTTACAAAAGTAAACAACTCAAAAATCAGCAAAGTTCTTGATAAATCGTTGGCATTGTTGTGGCCTGATGGCATTCGGCATGACAATGAGTTGCTCTTAGTAACGAATGCAGCCCCTACATGGTCAAGGCTGCTAATTCGCTTCGTGCTCTCTACTCTAAAATGGTGCATTTAACTTGTTTGGCCCACGTGTTACACCGAGTCGCTGAGGAGGTTCGCGGTCATTTTCCAGAAGTTGACCAATTGATAGGATGAGTGAAAAAGGTATTCTTGAAGGCACCCTCTCGAGTTTCAACTTTCAAGTTAGAAACTCCAGACATTCCTCTTTCTCCTTCTCACGTTTTGATAAGATGGGGAACCTGGATTGAAGCCTGCATGTATTACAGCGAGAACTTACAAGTGGTGAAACATATCGTGGATTCATTTGACAACACGGAAGCCGCATCGATCAAAGCAGTGCAAAAACTTTTGGCAGATAGTGAAATTGCAGGGAAACTTGCTTACATAAAAGCAAATTTTGGATTTCTTTCTACTACCATAACCGCTCTGGAAAAGTCGGAAGTGGCGCTATTTGCCAATATTAATAGCTTGAATTCATTTTGTTACCCACAAGACTAAAAAATACAGAAATCAGAGAAAATCAAAGGTCATTTTTTAAAGAAATTAGGTCAGTTTCTTCATATTTTAGGTCATAAATGCATTTTTGGCACGTTTTTAGGTCATCATAATCCTAGCCCTACTTATAACAAACGACACGATGGTAACGAGCATATGCTTAATTTTAAATTATTATCGAAAGAGCTAATACACAAAAAGAAGGCTACTCACGATAATTACATGGAAAACTTTCACATTTTACAAAAATGAGGAAAAAGTGGACTTATGAGATCGATCTGGGCAAATGTGTATGTGTCTGTCCGTCTGCCCTTCTGTCTGTCTATCTGTCTGTCTGTGTTTCAACTCCTATCAACTCCAAAACGGCTGCAGAAATCGAAACTTTATTTGGTATGAGTAAAGATCTATATCGGAACATTTCAATGCCATACTTGAAAATGATGTCAGTGCTACCAGCTGCTGAAAAAACGCATTTGAAATTTGAGCTACATGTTGGATATCTTGGAATGTATACATGAGAACTATTCCAAAATTGGCACACATATAGATAATAATTTTTCAGTTTATTTTCCAGGAGGCCATACAAGACAGTGTTGCCAAGATTATTCTAAGCCTGCTGATAGGTCCAACTTTTAAATGCATGCTACTCCTATACTAACAAATGGATTTCAACCAAATTTCGTATGTACTATGTGTACTTAAGCAGATATGACTGAGCTATTCTTAAGAGCCACCAGGGCTGCCAACCGTTAATAAATGCTCTCTCTATTTTTTTAAATCCAAATACCAATATATCAGAAAGTATGCGAGCCAACAGCATTAAACTATGCACCCTTATAGTACCTGACATTCCAGATTAATTTGGAGTAACTAATGTCAGTGCTACCAACATGATTCTAAATCTGCTGATAGGACCAATTTTCATATACATGTAACTTCTATACTATCAATTGCATTTCAACAAAATTTCGTATGTGCCATGTATACCATAACAGATATGACTGTGCGTATTCTTAAGAGCAAACAGGGCTGCCGACTGTTAATAAATGCTGTCTCTATTGTTTACCCTAATATCAATATATCATAAAGTATGCAAGCCAATAGCTCTAAACTTTGCGCACGTATAGTACCTGACATTCTAGATTAAATGTTGTCGTTTGAGTCTACAGTCTTTTGACTGGTTTGATGCAGCTCTCCATGCCTCCCTGTCCTGAGCTAATCGTTTCATCTCTACATAGCTACCACACCCTACATCCGAGGCAATCTGTTTAACATATTCTAACCTTGGTCTACCCCTAGAGTTCTCGTCCTCGACCCTTCCATCCATAACTAAGCTTGCTATTCCTGGGTGTCTTAGTATGTGTCCTACTAACCTATCTCATCTCTTCATTAGCAGTCGCCAGAAACATCTCTCCTCTCCCACTCGTCTTAATACCTCTTCGTCTTTAACGCTATCTACCCATCTGATTTTCATCATTCTCCTGTAACACCACGTTTCAAATGCTTCAATTCTCCTCTTTTCTGCTGCACCAACAGTCCAAGTTTCACTTCCATAGAGCGCCACGCTTCAAACGTAGGCTTTCAAAGATGACTTCCTAATACCTAAATCTATATTCGATGTCAACAGATTCCTTTTCTGTAGAAAATATTTCCTTGCCTGAGCCAACCTACTTTGTATATCCTCTTTGCTTCGTCCATCACTGGTTATTCTGCTTCCTAAGTAACAGAAGTCTCCTACTTCCTTCAGCTGCCAATTTGATCTCCATAGAGGTTTCTGATTTATTTCGGCTGCATTGCAGTATTTTTGATTTACATTTATTAATTTTCATCATGAATTCTTTCCGTAAGACGGAGTCCACACCATTCAAAAAACTCATTCAAATCCTCAGACTTATCGGCCAAAATGACTAAGTCATCAGCAAATCTCAGAGTTAAAATTATTTCTCCTTAAATCTTCACTCCCACTTTAAATGTTTCTCCAATTTCCATCTTTGTTTGTTCAATGTAAAGATTGAAAAGCATGTGTTAAGTTGCAGCCTTGCCTAACACCTTTCTGAATACCAGCTTCTCTCTCATGTCCTTCAGCTCGAATGACTGCTGCCTGGTTGCTGTATAGATTGTATATCACCCTCCTATCCCTGTACTTTATTCCAATAGATTTCAAAATGTCAAACAATTTAGTCCAATCAACGTTATTAAAAGACTTTTCTAAGTCTACAAATGCCATGAACGTTCTCTTATCTTTCCTTATTCTACCTTCCAAAATCAGCCTAAGACTTAGTACAGCTTCCCTTGTTCCTAAATTTCTCCTGAAACCAAACTGGTCTTTACCCAACTCCGTTTCTATCTGGTTTTCAATCCTCTTTTAAATTATTCTAGACAGGATCTTTGAAGCATGAGTAATCGAGCTGATTGTACGGTAATCTTCACATCTGTCAGCTCCCACTTTCTTTGGTATAGGGTTGATTACATTCTTCTAGAAATCAGGGGGTACGTCACCTGTCTCATAAATCCTACACACCAAGTGAAATAACCTGATGAGACCTTCATCTCCTATGCAGCGTAGCAACTCAATCGGTATATCATCTATGCCTGGTGCTTTGTTCCTGCGTAAGTCCTCTAATGCTCGGTCAAATTCTGATCTCAATATTAAATCTCCTTTTGCATCCTCATAAATTTCCTCCTCCTTTTCCATTACATGACTCTCAATCTCCTTTCCCTTATACAAGCACTCTATGTAAGCTTTCCATCTCTCAACCTTTTCTTCCCTATCTGTTAGAGGCTTTCCATTTGTGTCCTTAATATTACAGCACTTTGTCTTCTTTTCCCCAAAAGTATTCTTAATCCTTCGTTAAGATGTGTCTACTTTTCCTAATTTCAGACAATTTTCTATACCTACACGTTTCTCTTTCAACCATTCTTCTTTCGCTTCCTTGCACTTCTTGTTAACCTCATTTCTCAGACGTCTGTATTCTGCTTTCCCCTGTTCATCTCTTATATTCTTGTGTTTCCGCCTTTCATCCATCAATTCGAGTATATCCTGAGTGATCCACGGTTTTCTACCTATTCTTTCTTTCCTACCAATGTTTTCTTCTGCCGATTTTGTTATTTCATTCTTCAAAATTGCCCATTCGTCTGCAATTGAAGTTTGTTTAGGGTTTTTCATTAGTCCTTCCTTTATACTCTTCTTGAATCTTTCGTTTATATCCTTTACTTTCAGTCTGTCTATTGCCCACCTTCTTGGCTTTTGACTTTTCTTCAGTTTCTTCAACTTTAATCTGCATTTCATTACAACCAGACTGTGGTCAGAAATTAAGTCAGCACCAGGATATGTTTTACAATCCAAAATCTGGTTTCGAAACCTCTTCTTGACCATAATGAAGTCGATTTGGTAACGCCCTGTTTCTCCTGGTCTCATCCATGTATCTATTCTTCTATTGTGGTTATTGAATAAGGTGTTAGCTATGACCAACTCATGCTCGGTGGAGAATTCCATCAGCCTGCATCCTCGATCATTCCTTTCACCTAATCCGAAATGTCCTACTATCTTCCCTTCTCCCCTTTTCCTACCACAGCATTCCAATCTCCCATTACTATAACATTTTCATCAACTTTGATATACCTCAGAATTTCATCTATTTCTTCGTAGACCGTTTCAACGTCCTAATCATCAGCTTGACTGGTAGACATATAGACTTGTACCACTGTGGTGCACATAGGTTTAGTATTGATTTTTGCTACAATAATCCGTTCACTATATTGCTCATAATATTCCACCCGCTGTCCCAGTTTCCTACTCAATATGAGACCAACCCCTGCTTGGCCATTGTTTGATTTAGTGATAATGACCCTATAGTCTCCCGACCAAAAGTCCTGTTCTTCCGGCCAGCGCATTTCACTAATCCCAACCAAATCCAACCTCAACCTATCAATTTCCCTTTCTAAATTTTCTAACCTTCCACTTCCTAGCAGACTTCTAACATTCCACGCTCCGATCCGTAGAATGTCAGATTTCCTCTTTGTCACTTCTGTGATGTTAACCCCCCCTCGAGTAATCCCCACCCGGAGATCGGAACGGGGGACTAGTTTACCTCCGGATTGAAATTTTACAAGGGAAGAGGCCATCATCACATGTAATTATGCATCGAGAGCTGCATATCCTCGGGAATAGCATTACGGCTGTAGTTTCCCTTTGCTTTCAGCTGTGCAGCAGAACTCAGTGTAGCCATTAGTTGGCTTATATTATCAATATCTTAACCGTCTATTAGACTAGTAAAGAATTGATTTATTCTGAAAGGCTGCTACTCCCTTTCAGAATAAGTAAAGAGCAATTCTAATAACAAAAATACTAACCTTCTACTAGCAATTAAATACCAAAATTCTACTAACGAAAAAAAATACTGAAGTTCCACCAACAACAAATACTACCAATAAAACAGTCTGTCACCAGGCACACTCACATGCACCCTCACACATCACAGCCTAATGAAACAATGAACTATAACTAATAAGAAATGCAACAGCCACCAGACACACTCACACAACTAAAACATAAAATAACAGAATTAATCATATTTGGCTAAACAATCTGAAATTCACCCATAAGTAAGGTACTTTTATTCAAATTATAAAGGACTTTTTTTTTTACTGAGAAATAATGTAATAATGTAAAATGATTAATAAGTGATCCACGTAGTACCTTAGCAAGTTCACAATACATATGCATTTCTATCAATTTTAGCTACAGTACAGGTAGATTAGGCTAACATGACTTAAAAATTATGTATACGTAGTATATCATAAATTAAGAGTTTTAGGCAACCACTTACGATAATTTGTGTGTCAAAAGTAGGCACGTTTCTGGCGATTAATGGTCTTATTCCTAATAATTAACACAAGGGCATACCTGCTGACTCCATGGACATACAAGAGCAGCATACTAAAACTATTCAAAAAGACATGCAATAAGTATTTACCAAGGATATGAGTTAATAGATGTATCAATGACATACAACCTTCATGAGGTGTAAAGTTTCCTCAGTGCGTATGTTACGACAATATAGCATCGCAATCACCCACATCATTCAGTCTACTACTCACCATTTGTGAAGTTTACACTCGTAAAATTAAGTACACAAATTGCCTTGTACATCAGGCCTACTCTCCAACCAGTACAAATTCATAGTATTCATAAATTTCAGATGGTATGTGTGTGTACTGTCAAGTTACTACAAAATAACTTTGGATTATAACTTAAGTATACCACAAAACTCGATTAAGTTATCTAAGGCGTTTAATAAATCGAAGAGCGTCTATACGTGCATTCACTGTCTGGGCTATATAAAATACATTTTTGAAGCTAAGGATACTGTTGGCCAATGAAACAGAGCTGCAAGGTGGATTTCTACAACAAACCAACTTCATCAGCTTTGCATTTCTTAAGTTAACAAGCTTGTGTATATTACAACACAGAAAGCTGATAACTACCAGTCAGTGACAAAAAGAACATGGCATAAAGGATTTGACTTATTCAAGATAGAGACTGTCACCATAAACATTACGAAAAAACGGTTTTAAAATTGCTATATGTTTGCAGTTTGCAAATTTACCCAGCGTTTCATGTCTTTACGCATTTCAGAACTGATGACAAAATGCACGGAGACACATATATTAAAATAGTTCAGAGTATCAAGTTTAGTATCCGTAGCTTTTTGACCAACACCAATGAGAGGCACCTTATCGGAATAATCAGAAGACCTTTAAATACTGGTTCCTTGAATGTATTTCTCACGATCTATTTGCACCATGTGGTGGTTATATGGACGACACTCAAAGAACTTGGGAAATATTTCCGACTGCAACGAAGTCATCGTTTGAAATCGGGCTACCTATAAAAGTATTTGCAGTATGTGATGTTGATCTTCACTTAATCAACGTTGCTACTTCGATACATTTCGACGCGAAGTTGCATTTTGATCTGAAGCTTTGGATCTCTCGTGTTTTGTATGCGTTCTATGTCCTAACCCTAGATACACTGTACATACCTGCATTCCTCACGTTACGCTGTAGTCACTTTCAAAAATAGATATATTATTAATTGAACGTTTGCTAGATATTTCGTGACATACTTTATACTTTACATTTGCACACATACATTTATGGATTTCACAATATTATAGACTAACAGTATTTCAATTATTATTGAAAATGAAAATCCACAGCCTGCTTCCAGTCTCCGACCGGGTCAGGAATGGAATGAATGAAGCCCCCATCTAGCGGCGAGGATATTAACTGTGCCGGCTGCCGAGGCCTGACGCACTCCTCTGGGGCAATGATTAAATGACAGATGAAATGAAATGATAGTGGAGAGTGTTGCTGGAATGAAATTTTGACAGGGAAAACCGGAGTACCCGGAGAAAAACTTGTCTGCCTCCGCTTTGTCCAGCACAGATCTCACATGGAGTGACTGGGATTTGAACCACGGATCCAGCGGTGAGAGGCCGGCGTGCTGCCAACTAAGCCACGGAGGCTTCTTCAATTATTATTACAATACCTTAATATACTCTATAATGAAGAGAAAAGATATCTAAGAGAACATGCGATCCGGGAGCGATCGCACACCAAATTATCGAATAGAATCAGACGCTATTTTATTAATCACATAGGATCACTAACAACGGGTGGGAGGCAGAACACACCGGCATAATATTTTCATTAATTAAGAAATTTGAATAGTTTGCTGCTCCAACGTGTAGCTTTGAAAAAATAAACGTTTGAAATAAGAATTTTTTTTTCGTTCGTGGTTTTGATATACCGGATATTCGTCAGCGAACATATACATTAGTGAATACCTATACTCTATGGAAATTCTTGCAAGATATAAAACCACCAAAAGGACAAAAATAGCTCAGTTGTTAGACATTTTCCTCGCTAAAATTTCACGATATTCTTAATTCTCAAGTCCCAAGCCAATCATAGCATAATGAACATGGCTGATTGTAGCCAGTAGTAGTTTAATGACACAAGGTAGTCAAGACTCGAACGCCTTCTTCACAACTGCTCTCACAGAATGAGACCATAATTGAGGGACACAAATACGGTTTTCTTCAGATGAAAAATGTACCACTGAAATAAACAGAGATGAAAAATTCTTGGCACACGTCTTAGAACTAGTGGGAAGTAACGTGTCTTTTGAGGGGCTCTCGATCCTTAAATGTCTCACAACATACGCTACATGCATAAGGTCGTTCTCCACTGTGAACTAAAATGAGTGTCTGTAGGCTGAAACCATGAGAAAAAAGTTTTGTACATTCAGTGCATGAAAATGGCCTCCAATTCGTATGTAGTGACATGTGTCGTGATAGGTTTCTAAGCTCTTTAAACGCCTTACCGCTCACATTACAGCTGTGCGGTGTGTTGTCAATGTGAACTGATTGGTGCCGCGTCACGTTACTTCGTGATTACAACGACTTTCCACAACCTGAACAAGAAAAAGGAGCTTCTTCACTATGAAGTAACTTGTGCGTCTTCATATTAGAATTCATTGCAAATGCCTTTCCACATATATTACACTTGTGCGGCCTCTGTCCAGTGTGGAGCGACATATGGATTTTCAGAACTCTCTCTAAAGGTTTTGCCACACATTTCGCAAGAATATGGACGATCATCAGTGTGGACTCTAATGTGTCTTTGTACTTTATCAGAACATTTGAAGCTTTTGTCGCACTGTTTGCAGGAATAAGGCCTATTCCTGGAATGATGCTGCGTGTGAACTTTCAAATTGATTTTCTCCGTAAATGCTTTGCCACATACAGTGCAGGTGTGAGGCTTAATTCAGGCATGTGCTAACAAATGCATTTTCAAGTTAGTACCTTGATCAAAAGTCTCCCCACAAACACTGCAACAAAATGGATTTTCACGTGTGTGTATCAATATATGTTTTTTCAGATAATCACTTCTCTGAAATAACATCTCGCATGATGAACAGGAGTAAGGTATCTGTGGGCATGTCGGCATTATTCCTGGCTCATATTCTGCCGTACCATATTTGTTGCATGACAACAGCCCATTTCCAAGCATTTCCGTTGCAGGATTTGCAGCCACAGGCAGTGTTTCTTGTAATACATTGCAAGAACGGGGTTGACTTTGTTGTTGATGCTCATCCGTCATAAATATGTCGGTTGTGTTTGACGAGATTTGAACCCTATAAATAACATGAAAAAACATTTTAATGATTGAAATAACGGACTATTTCAGTTTCATACGTCGACAGACATTTGTCAAAACCAGCGGTCTGTCTAAATATAATTTATTTCTTCCCATCTTATGGCCTTGTCATTATGAAATAAAGAGTTCAACATATTAAGTCAAGACTGGTGCAAAATTATGCCTACAACCTTACCATTCTGTAGAGCAACTTGCCACATTAACAGGCCTTTTAAATGCTCTGACTTACGGTAATAAAATTACAGAAATTTAAAAAAACCTGTTGATACTTCTAAAAAATCCTTGACGTCAAAATATTGTGAAATTTAAGACGAAAATATGTTCATGGCTGGGTTTCATTTCGTCTGTCGATTCGAAAAAGAAATGAATCTGTACTTGTAATTAGGTGGGGAATACATGTCACAGCTTTGCACTAATAGGTACAAACGGATATCTTGACATAAAAATAAAAATAATAGTATTTCCGTGAAAAACGCATCAGTATATTTTTAGCCTATTTTCAATTTTGAAAAAATAGGCTTATGAGATCGCCTTTTGTCCGTGTGTGTGTGCGTGTGTGTGTGATTCGTGTGTGTGTCCCCCCCCTAATAAAATCGAAACGGCTGGAGCGATTTCAATGAAACTCGGGAAGTTCATAGCACTATTCCCGGCGACCTCGACCGTGCCCTTCAAATTTTGTTACGTCTCTCAAATCCAACATGGCGGCTGTGCGAAATATTTCACTAGCATTCAATATATCCGAAACTATTACCGATATCGCCCTGAAATTGTGTACGGTGATAAAGGGCACTACTAAAAGTTCACCTATGAGACTTTCAAAAACCTGGTGACTACAAAACCAACATGGCGGCCAAGCGAAGTTGAGATATTTAAATAGACTTTTCTCGCGATTTAACTATCTAAATGTAATGAAACTTGGTACAGCAAATGTTTATACACATTGTAATGCACTGAAGTCTAATTTAGTTCAATTGTTTACATAACCTCAAAATGGCGGCTGTGCGAAATATTTCACTGACATTCTATATCTCCGAAACTATTACAGATATCACCCTGCAATTTTGTACAGTGATAAAGGGTACTGATACAGGTATACCTATGTATATTTCATAAACCTGTAAAGTACGAAACGAACATGGCGACCAAGCGAATTTAAAATATTTTAATAGACTTTTCTCGTGATTTAACTCTCTGAGCGCAGTGAAATGTGGTACAGTAATTGATTTTGCAGATTGTAATGCACTGCCATCTAATTTAATTCAATTGCTTACAAAACCTCAAGATGGCGGCTGTGCGAAATTTTAAAATTAAGTTTTAATTTCTTGTGTCGTAATCATGCGATCGAAGTGAAAGTTTGAATAATGAACCTAGGCAATAATTGTCCTTGATTGGTACATAACTCTATGGCCTATACACATAACACTCCTAAATGGTGAGCTCCCGAAATATTTAGACGGTTCTCAATATCTATGAATCTTTTACAGCAACCAAACTGAATTTTTTAATGTTGATACAGACTATGAACATATGTTCACCTATAGGACTTTCAGGAACCTGGTGAGCACAAATCCAACATGGCGGCGACGCGAAGTATAAATATTTAAATGGACGTTTCTCGCGAATTAACTATCCGAGTGCCGTGCAACGTTGCACGTTAAATGCTTTTACAAATGTTGATCCACTGGCATCTAATTTATTTCAATGGTTTGCATTATTACAAGATGGCTGCTGTGCGTAATTTTAAAACTCGTTTTTACTTCTTGTTGTCTAATCATGCGATTGAAGTTTGAATACCACACGTACACAATAATCTTAATGTAATAGTACAAAAATAAAAATCCAACCTGGTGACCATCTGAAATATTTAGACGGTTCTCAATATCTACGAATCTGTTACAGCAATTAAACTGAAATTTTGTATGTTGATTGTGGCAGTTAACATAAGTAGGATATATGAAAATAGGCTGTATAGTTCTTCACGGAACTACTTGTTATATATTTCAACACTCTTTTCCACATAAAACTTTACTGTCTATTAATTGGATATTTTATGTGGCTAAATGAGCAATTAAGTACACAAAATCAATTTCAGACTTGAACTTAATATCCAAACGTTATCGTTAATTTCGACAGGGAACAGAGAAATAATAGTTTTAAATAGTAAAATGATCTTTTATAGTAGTAGCACTGGCCCTCTTTCATCGTTACTCAAGTGAACACACATCAACACACAGCTAGCACTGGAAAACCCGAACTGAAACTTACACGAGGACGTTATTGAAATTACACGAATACGAGGCTAGGAAATGGTGTACCAGTTCATGGCACTCGTTTATCAACTTACCGAAATATCAATTCAATAGAACATCAGTAAAATGTCATCATCATCATATATTGAACAATTAATTCCAACGAGCCAGAGGCTCTTACAAAGGAATTTTACAATACAAATTAATTGCCATCTACTACAATTTTACATATAGCCTATATACCTTACATACACATTTGCTGCGAGATTAAGTTAATTGTCAACTATGATACTGTACCTAACACTGTAATTAGCTTACCAAAATAAAATGTACAATAAGAGTAAAATAAAATTCAAAGTAAAATAATAATTAAAATAATCAATTTATCAATGTTCTTTTTCGGAAATGAACATTCGGATAACCTATAATTTATGAAACGTGCATTAAGCTGATGACATCGGTTTTTCACCCATCAAAACAATTTTAAAACTACCACCACGAAACTACATGATAGAATATATAACTTTCAGTGTCGGTTACTTATTACTTCCCCTGCGAGATGGCATATTTGCGTAACGAGTCACAAGGGTTAATTTTAAGATAAGTGAATTGTATGACTTCTATAATCTACGAAAGGCAAGCTACATAATTCATTACTAATTATTATTATTATTATTAATATGGTTCATTAAACGAAGCTTCCAATCGATGGCTTGAATAATTTTTTTATAAAATAAGAGAACTGACCCCTTCCTGACACTTTGAAAACAATTAAACAACATTAGCTGTTGTCTGTATACTACGCACTGTAGTGCAATGTTTCACTGCTCTCGGATGAATAGATAGTAAGAATCATTATATAAATACTTGAGTATCGCATGGCCGCCATGTTGTGTTATGCGTATCATGTATAACGTTCCATATATAAATAGTCCTCTACCAGCATACACAATTTCAGTGTGATTGCTGTAATAGTTACGGAGATATTTACAACTAGTGAAGTATTTCTTATGTTCAATTGTTTTATATGTAGGATATAGAATTACGTAACAGCTAGCTTTCACTTCGATTGCGTGAATAGGATAACAAAAATACAAAATACTGTTTTCTTTTATCACAAGAGTACAACTGGCAGATTGGCAGCTTACGTAGTGGCGACGAGTGGGGGTCAGCGACAAATCACGGTTCCACCTAGATAGAGACACCAGGTGAGTTCGAGTCCGGATACATTATAGCCAGTGCAGCGATCCACGCTTCACTGGAGAGTGACACCCCATCCCTACAAGAGGTGCTATGCTGCGGCAGCTTTTTTCCGATTATTCTCGTAACCCACTGGTGATGACTGAAGGAACTCTGTCAGCACGAGGCCCAGATGACCCACTCTTCCACCCATGAAAACAACAAGCATCGTCATCATCTTCATCATCCTCTGTTGGCACGGAGATACGCCCAGGAAATGCTACGAGAGTGTGTGCCTCCCTCCCAGATGCAGATCGACAAACCCCTCTTTCAGCAGGATGTCCACCTTTACACAGCGTGGGTATGCTTGGCGTAAGTATCCTCTCTTTTTCAGTAAGTTCTCTAGGCCTCTCACCCATTGAGCACGTTGGAGACTAGATTGGACGACGGTAAGTTAGACTTTGAGAGCCACGTGCATAAGCTGTGATAGGACCTAATTCAGAATTACACCTAACACCTGTATGCCTTCATACCCGAATGTATCGCCACCTATGTGTCATCCAACACGATCCATGTGTATCCTGCACGTGTAGGTTACCCTGCAGTAAATGCTCAGTATTGCGCCTATAGTGGACAAAACAGGAATAAGGTTTAAGATCAAATATGCCAAACAAGGCTATAGAGTTCTTCTTTGTATTTTCTACAAAGAGAATGCATTTTAGTAGTGTGTCTAAAGACTAATAAGGGATGACATAAATAAACATAATTGATGAGAAGTATCTAAGTTAACTCTAACTGTGTCGCATGAAGTATATTCGTGATAGTATTATATCTTCCTTCTAACATGTCCTGTGTGTGTAGCCTGTCACGTGCACCGCCGATGGTTCCTTCATGGCGAGGATTTTGCACAAATGAGTGAAGATACAAGTATATGCAGCTGAAAATATGTAACAAATTTCTATCAAATATTGGAGACTTTACCCAGCACATTGTCTAATTGTTACAGTCAACAAGAAAATACTTTTATCCGAAAGATCATAAAAAAAAGTCCTCTCGGCACGCCGGAAGGCGGAGGTAGATTTCACCGGACAAACTTGGGGATAGGCGAAAATAGGCAGATTATGCAGGTTTTCGTAGAAGGTTCAGACCTCATTTATTGCGAGAAGGTATTTATACTTGGAGCTTAATTAACTTTGTTCTTCGTCATTTTATGCTTATTTTAAACATTTTATTGTCTTATGGGAACGGTAACCTTCTTGTCATTTGGGGTCCAGTTTTATACTCGTGGTCACACTGTCCTTATGCAAGGTTTCGACACTGATGTGTAACTATGTAACGGTCTGTTACTTCTTCACACAAAATTATATCGCCCGCAGAGATATTGGTTGGTTCCTCAGTTTAGGGGCTGCGACAACCCGGTCATGTAACCCCGTGTACTTTGGGATGGCTGTATTAGTCTGTAATTCAGGTAAGGACTGCAGACGGTCAATTTCAAGCGGTAGTTCCTAATGTTGCTACCAGGTACTACCGTCAACGAAACCTAGCTGTGATCTTGGCTACTAGATGCCACTCCAACCAGAAACTCGCAACGAACGTTGGAACTTCCCCTCCAAAGGAAAGCATACTGAGGGATTTTAGCGCTCTTAGAAAATCCGACGACTTCTGCCTGCTTTGAACCCGCGACCTTGGGCATAGAAGTTCAGCATGCTACCAGTTACGTCACCGAAGCCGCTTCACACTTATTCAGATGGAAGTCTGAATCTCATCTCGTGCAAGTGCGTTGTCATGGCAACGTCCGATGGCTCATCCCTCATCAATTTAGTAGTGTTGCAATGGCAACTTCTGATAGCTCTTGGCATTTTCTTATAATTCCGAAATCATTTTTCTCATTCCTTGGCATAATGGTGGGTCATTTCAAAAATTCTTTCAGACAAACGTTTTAGGTAATTATTAGGGGAATATTGTCCATTTTGTACGGTTTTGATATTGTGCCCATTAAGAGAGATATGATCAAGGTTTCCCGAAAAACCCACTTTTTCCCACCCCTTTGGTCAATGGTTGGTGCTATTAAAAAACTCTTCGAACATAAATTTTTGGGCTTTATCCGACACATAGTATGAACGTTGAACGGATTCGATATTTCACATATTAAGAGAGTTGTAGCAATATTTCACTTTTTCGAAAAAAGCCCCCCATTTTCACCCCCGTCGACCGATTTAGCCCAGTAACGAACTCGACTGAGATTTTATAGTTATATATATTCGGTAAAAAATTCAAAGTGATTGGTGCAAAATTACGGCAGTTATCGTGTCCACAAGAAACTAATATACATATATATACATATATATATACATACATAAATTATATATAAACTTTTGAACTGACGGTGGTTTTGGGGTCTGGGGGATGTGAAACGCGAAGATACGTCGAAATTTTCCGGAAGTCGAAACATGGGACCCATTGCAATATTTAGCTTTCTAATGAAATCTACCTAATATGTTTCTCTAGTCTTCCTCCCTTGTAAATAAATCTCTTCTATGGCACAAACCTAATTTTCGTCTCTGAGAAGGTTACATGTTCCCCTCATATTAAAAATATCCCAAGCCTTCCGCCGGCCCAAGAAAATCATAAGTTGAATTATAAACTGTTACACGGATAACAGCAAAACAATAAAATGACGGACAGTAAGCGAGAAACGCTCCGGTCACTCATTGGCTGAAAGAAGAAATCTGCTCCTTCTTTTGCACGTGGATGGGATAAACGCCAGTTCTCCTGGATTCAAGGCGGGGGCAATAGTCTTTTCACTACGGTATTGTAAGTGCTGCCAACATGATTCTAAGCCTCTTGATAGGTCCAATTTTAAAATACCAGTAACTTCTATATTAACAAATGGATTTCATCCAAAATTGGCACAGCAATAGATCATAATATTTCAGACTATTTCTGACCAACACCTGCGTGACATTGTTGCCAACATGATTTAAGGCGCGCTGAGAGATCCAATGTCTATCTGCATGTAACGTCCATGCTATCCATTGGACTTCAAGCAAATTTTGTATTCTGTACCTTAAGAGATGGAACCAAGAATATACTCAGCTACCAGGACTGCCAACTGTAGTGCTCTATTAAACTACATTATGCCAGGTATATTTCGAACTAATTAGAAATTTCGATAATACCAACTTTTTTTTTTAGCGTATGGCTTTTAGTGCCGGGAGTGTCCGAGGACATGTTCGGCTCGCCAGTTTTTGTAGCTGCTTCGAGACGGACACCCAATGGGTGAGCTACAAGTACCGTTAAGGAGGGAAGTTGGAATGTAAGGACGAGGAGTAGGAAGGTAGCGGCTGTGGCCTATAGTTAGGGATCAACCCCGGCTTTTGCCTGGAAGGAAGATGCGAAACCACAGAAGACCATCTTCAAGGTTGCCGGCGGGGGGATTCGAACCTCCTCGCCTCCCGGATGTGAGCGACTGCCATCAGTCATGCCGTAACCACCACGGCTAACTCACCCGGTATACCAACTTAATTTCGTCAATATTCTAGATAAGTCTTTATAGATTAATAATTGGCATGAATCTTAAATTTAAAGAAAAGTAGGCTCTTCAGTTCGTCACGGAACATCTTCTTTATAGTTACGTTAGAAGGCGGAAGGGAAATTCCAATGATTTGCCTATGATAATGTCCGGAGATGGTGAATTAATTACTGAGGAACAGGCAATAGCTAATGAATTAAATATATGGCATGGTAGTGTGTTTAATGAATTTAATAGCTTTGTGTTGGACCATAACTATGATTCTGATAGACCACCATTCCGAATAAACCAATCGTTGATTCTAGCAAGAATTAAAAAGCTACATAGAAATATATCGAAAGGCCCAGACAATATTTGTGGAGATGTGCTAAAACTGGGAGGTACAGCCATTGGGCGATACTTGGGGGTGCTGTTTAATGTATCAATATCACACAAATACCCGAAGACTGGAAAAGGGCTACAATAGTTCCAATATTCAAGGAAGGGAACAGATTGCTAATGGGAAACTATAGGCCTGTTAGCCTCACATGCATAATACGTAAACTGATGGAGCACCTTTTTTCTGATTACTTAAGGGAACAGTGGGGAAAGTTATTATGGCTTAATGGGAGGCAACACGGATATAGACAAGGGTTCTCATGTGACAGCCAAATGTTATCACTCTTTCAGGATATTACTGACTCGCTAGACAAGGGGTTGCAAGTTGACGATGCAATTATAGATTTCGCGAAGGCATTTGATGTCGTCCCACATAACACACTACTCCGTAAATTAGCGGCAACGAAGATTGATAAACGAGTAACCTTATGGATTAAAGAGTTCTTGACTGGTCGCTCTCAAAAGGTTAAAATGGGTAATGTATTCTCGGAGGACATTTTGATATCGTCAGGTGTCCCTCAGGGTAGTGTGATCGGGCCTCTGTTATTTCTGGCACTTCATAACGATCTACCGAATGGGATTCGAAGTGATTGCCGATTGTTTCCGGATGATTGTGTAATATACCGAAAAATTCAAATATCCCAAGACTACGCTCAGTTACAAACTGACCTCAACCTTGTTCAAAGTGGGCGGTTGTCAACAAAATGAAGATAAATAAGAGTAAATGTAGTCTTATGGGAATAGGGAGAGGGCGAAGGCATGATTTTCAATATTATATCGGCTCGGAAATACTTGTAGAAGAAGACAAGGGCAAATACAGGGTTATTCAAAATGATTGTCGGGGTTACAAAAATTCATCACACACAGTGTAATTGACGTAGGAAGATGAATCGTCTTTTATTGTGTACTGTAACTCAACATGCATTACAAATGCTCAATATGTGCGCCTCTGGTCACTCTACACACATCAACTCCAACGTCCTTCTCTTCCCACACACGCCCCGACATGTCGGTGGTGATGGTCTCTTCCCACACACGCCCCAACATGTCAGTGGTGATGGTCTCTTCCCACACACGCACCGACATGTCGGTGGTGATGGTCTCTTCCCACATACGCCCCAACATGTCAGTGGTGATGGTCTCTTCCCACACACATGACAGTGGTGATAGTCTCTTCCCACACACGCCCCAACATGTCAGTGGTGATGGTCTCTTCCCACACACACGCCCCAACATGTCAGTGGTGATGGTCTCTTCCCACACACTCCAACATGTCGGTGGTGATGGTCTCTTCCCACACACGCCCCAACATGTCGGTGGTGATGGTCTCTTCCCACACACGCCCCAACATGTCAGTGGTGATGGTCTCTTCCCACACACGCCCCAACATGTCAGTGGTGATGGTCTCTTCCCACACACACCCCAACATGTCAGTGGTGATGGTCTCTTCCCACAGACATGTCAGTGGTGATGGTCTCTTCCCACACACGCCCCAACATGTCAGTGGTGATGGTCTCTTCCCACACACGCCCCAACATGTCGGTGGTGATGGTCTCTTCCCACACACGCTCCAACATGTCAGTGGGGATGGTCTCTTCCTACACACATGTCAGTGGTGATGGTCTCTTCCCACACACGCCCCAACATGTCGGTGGTGATGGTCTCTTCCCACACACGCTCCAACATGTCAGTGGTGATGGTCTCTTCCCACACACGCCCCAACATGTCGGTGGTGATGGTCTCTTCCCACACACGCCCCAACATGTCAGTGGTGATGGTCTCTTCCCACACACGCCCCAACATGTCAGTGGTGATGGTCTCTTCCCACACACATGTCAGTGGTGATGGTCTCTTCCCACACACGCCCCAACATTTCAGTGGTGATGGTCTCTTCCCACACACATGTCAGTGGTGATGGTCTCTTCCCACACACGCCCCAACATGTCAGTGGTGATGGTCTCTTCCCACACACATGTCAGTGGTGATGGTCTCTTCCCACACACGCCCCAACATGTCAGTGGTGATGGTCTCTTCCCACACACACCCCAACATGTCAGTGGTGAAGGTCTCTTCCTACACACATGACAGTGGTGATGGTCTCTTCCCACACACGCCCCAACATGTGGGTGGTGATGGTCACTTCCCACACACACCCCAACATGTCAGTGGTGATGGTCTCTTCCCACACACGCCCCAACATGTCGGTGGTGATGGTCTCTTCCCACACACGCCCCAACATGTCAGTGGTGATGGTGTCGAAGGCGGCACTGTTTCAGTTGCAGAATATTCGCCGGTAGAGGCGGAACAAACACCTGATCTTTGACATACCCCCACAGGAAGAAGTCACACAGTGTTAAGTGTGGTGACCTTGGTGGCCAGCGTAAGAGCATCTGATCATGTTTTATTCCACGTCCAATCCATCGTCTTGGAAGTTCTTGATTTAAAAATGCTCTAACTTCCCCGTGGAAATGAGGAGGTGCACCATCCTGTTGCAGCACGTAATCGTCCTTGTCGTCACTCAACTGGGGTAACAGCCATTCAAAGAGCATGTCCAGGTAAATCAGCCCTGTCACTGTCTTATCACGGAAGAAGAAGGGGCCGTAGACCTTCGTCTTTGAAACGGCACAGACCACATTCACTTTTGGTGAGTCACGCACGTGTTCCACATAACAATGGGGATCAGTTGTCCCCCAAATTCAAACGTTTTGTTTATTCACCTTACCACTCAGATGAAAAGTGGCTTCGTCACTGAAAAGTAGCCTGTCAAGAAAATGACTGTCTTCTTCTTCTTCTTTTCTTCAGAACGTTGTTGCAGTTCCATGCGCAGGACGTTGTCATTGCATGTTAAAGCTTGACGCAGTTGTAGGCGACATGCCTTTACATGCTGACGCTTTCGTAACACACGCCATACGATGGTTTGAGGAACATGCAGTTCCCTGCTGCCTCTTGTAGGCGATATGGCTTCACATGCTGACGCTTTCGTAACACACGCCATACGGTGGTTTGAGGAACATGCAGTTCCCTGCTGCCTCTTGTAGGCGACATGGCTTTACATGCTGACGCTTTCGTAACACATGCAGTTCCCTGCTGCCTCTTGTAGGCGAAATGGCTTCACATGCTGCCGCTTTCGTAACACACGCCATACGGTGGTTTGAGGAACATGCAGTTCCCTGCTGCCTCTTGTAGGCGACATGGCTTTACATGCTGACGCTTTCGTAACACACGCAGTTCCCTGCTGCCTCTTGTAGGCGACATGGCTTTACATGCTGACGCTTTCGTAACACACGCGATACGGTGGTTTGAGGAACATGCAGCTCCCCGCTGCCTCTTGTAGGCGACATGGCTTTACATGCTGACGCTTTCGTAACACATGCAGTTCCCTGCTGCCTCTTGTAGGCGATATGGCTTTACATGCTGACGCTTTCGTAACACACGCCATACGGTGGTTTGAGGAACATGCAGTTCCCTGCTGCCTCTTGTAGGCGACATGGTTTTACATGCTGACGCTATCGAAACACACGCCATACGGTGGTTTGAGGAACATGCAGTTCCCTGCTGCCTCTTGTAGGCGACATGGCTTCACATGCTGACGCTTTCGTAACACACGCGATACGCTGGTTTGAGGAACATGCAGTTCCCTGCTGCCTCTTGTAGGCGACATGGCTTCACATGCTGACGCTTTCGTAACACACGCCATACGGTGGTTTGAGGAACATGCAGTTCGCTGCTGCCTCTTGTAGTCGATTTCTTAGGACTACGGAAATAAACGTCCCTGATCCGATTTATGTCTGCGTCTGACACGCGGCGACGGCCAAGGCTTTTCCCTTTACACAAGCAACAGGTATTCACGAACTGCGCATACCATCTGCGAATAGAGTTGTCGGAGGGAGGGTCTTTCCCGTACAAAAATGGCGCTGGACTATGGTAACGGACCGGTGTTGATGAAATTCGAGAGTACACAACGCCTTCTCCTAACCGCCATTTTGTCAAATACTGCTGTTACTGCCATCTGGTGGTTATACATGGTACTTAATCGATGTAGAACGAAACTTTGAGAGTTAGTGTAACAATAACAATGGTATTTTGTCAAACCTCCTCGTGAGCAGGTGCTAATCAATAGTTAAATCTTATTGTTCATTTAGATCAACCTTGTGCGTCATTCCTTTAAATTTCGATTTGTTACAACATCAATGCATACAAGGATATGCGTAAAACAGTCAGAGGTTGGGAATAATATAAGCGGTGCCGATATTTTCAGACATACATTACAGTAATTTAAAAGTAATTCACAATAATCATAGAAGAATGGCTAAATAGATTATCAGCAGCCGAAGAGAAACTAAGGAATGTGAGTAATTTTAGCATTGAACCAGCTCTCAAGTGAATATTGGATATGAGACTGAACCCTTCAACTAGAAGAGAATAGGCGATGTCTCTGTTAAGATGTAAGCAAAATAGAAAATGTCAGATCACTATCAGAAAATACCTGAACCTGCACCTTACAACCACTGTAGAGAGTTAGGTCCAAGGAGAATTACCACGCGGTCATGTACCTCCTTTAGTGGCCAACAAAATGCAAAGCTTCCTTCGAGTGATCATATTTGAAATATATGGTGAGCTACGGTCATTCAACATCCTGGGTTATTGACAACAACGACGCCTCAGGCTTAACGAACAACAAACAAGAAGCTACAAAAGAGCATGGCCCAGAAGTCCACTACCCCAGCGGCGGTCCGGGCAGTCCGCTGATGCGTCTGAATTTATGCACCCAGGCGAATCCCTGCAACAATCACGGCAATAACCTAGATTACTAGCCGATTCAGACCGATATGCATGTTGTGCTATTATGTAAACACTATAGCAAGACCTGCCTACCCAATATGTATTTCTCTTCAGGAAACTCCCCAGATAATGTTATCTTGAATTCCCAAGCTCCAAACAGTAAACCTACGATCACACCAGGAGCTTATGTGCGATATGTTGACACCTGTCAAATTACTTAAATCCTCCCAAAGTTTAAGGTTAGATGTAGAAGATTTACTTGTACCAATACCGGGTGAGGGAGAAGCTACTTACGCTCAATACTTAGGGTTACAAAAGATTCATCTAGGGCTGAGGACAGAGCAGCACACTAGGGGAGTTAAAAAGTAGTGGACGTTCCTAACTGATACGTGCAAGGGCACGTCCCTACCATTTCAAACATGTATATACGCTTGGATTGTAACATCTCGACATTTGAAACGACCGCCTGGTGACTTGCTTCCCATTTTGAACACGAGATGGTAGCACCTGTCGGACTTTGGAAAGATTTCAAATAGTTCCTGTCTCCCCACTAGGTAGTGTGGGCTGCGCCTTATAAAACTCTTTATACGCATGACATAATTGAAAGACAATCATATTCTTCGTCTTAAAACAAATGCCGGTGTATTCATGATACCGCCAAATTATGAACTTATTTATGACATTGTTGTTTTGAGGTGTCACTCCGTGATTGGACAATATTAATTACATGTATACAGTTCGGATTTGACAAGAAAATTCTCCGCCATTTTGTGGAATCCATTAGCATCGTGAAAAAAAACACATCTAGCCGTCTGGTCGTGAAAGGTGTCTCCACTAATGGGGGCTTTTAGCCCCCATTCTCTACAAAATATATGTATTCAAGAGAAAAAGGAATTGCCTGTTTTCTTCAGGCTGTGAATTTTCATCGTTACGCCGGGCGTGTTAGCCATTTTTTTTTTGTGAAGCACTTGTAGTTACGTAAAATTATGTGTTAATTACTTTATTATTATTGTGTCTCCACTGTGAAGAATTTAAGGTACGTTTTTTTTAATTTAATTTATCTAATTATTTTATTTTGGGAGCTCCAATTTTGGCCGTGTATGAATGTTGATCTTCTGTTATGTTTTGGCTTGTAGGCCTAAAATTTCTTTTACGTTTTAATAACGTTTCCTTGTATATATTAAGTTTCTTATTTTTTTTTACCTTCTGGAGACACATTTATTAGTTTTTTTACGTTTAAATTATTATTTATTTTCCTTTGGCAAGATTGGGATTGTCATTTTTTTTAAATCTATGTAAGATCCGTCCAGTTTTAAAACGACTTGCATTAATAGTTTTTAGATGTAATTGTTTTTTTTTTTGCCGTTCATTTCCTTCTACTAATCTTTAAATTTTAATCTTATTAATTGTTTGCCGTAATTTCGATCTGGCATGTTTTTTGTGTGACCATGTCTGTTGTTGCCGTGATGCATTATGGTCTCATGGTCAGTCCTTTGGCGCGGGTCTCAAAAAGCAAACGTGTTATGTGTTAGCTTAATCCTTTTTTTTAATGTAATCTTGTTGATGTTAATTTTGTGATTTTTGGTAAATGTCCTTGTGTTTTCCGCCTTCGTGCTTATCATTTATTTATTTTCTATCCCATTTAATTTTTTTTTAATTTAAATTTTTTTTTTTTTTTTTTTTTTTGCGTGGCCTGAACATCTGCATGCCGGATCGCTATTGCATTCCATTGCAAATTGTCAAGCCCTTTCTCAGTATGTTATGCATGTAATATTTATTTTAACCTTTGGGCTGTTTTACATCTTAATTTTAATTTAAGTTTTTTTCTTCTCCTTTGGCCTTGCAAACAAGCATGTTTGGCGGTCTCTTTAATTCATTGTAAAATATTGGTGGCTGATGCATGTTCTTTCTCTGGTGGAGGTGTTCTTTAAATTTTTAATATTAAACCTTTTATTTATCCATTTTTAATCTTTTGTTGTGGCATTATTTCACCGACGGCAGTTCCGTTGGTTTTTGGGGGGTGTTTGTACGATAGCCTGTGTGTGTTGTCCCCTTCTCCATCTTCCTTCCACCCCTTTTGGAGCTCTTCTGTTGGGACTTGTCTTCTGGAGGTGATTTTGCTGCGGAAGTGACCCGGACCCCTGAATACAGGTAAGTTGGCCCATCCACGCTCCCCGTTCCCTTCTCATTCTGGTGAAGCAGAGCGTTGGTTATCGAGTTACCGACGAGCTGCTGGCCAGTGCCGTTATTGTGGGGTTACATTCTGGTAGCAGATCCTGCTCATGTTCACTTCCGTAACTATCCCCTCCCCAGTACCCACAGGCTGTTTTATGGACCCCTCTAATGCCGATGGGTCAGTTGTTGGTGGGATTTTGTCAGGAAAGTGCACTTAATGTTGTGTAAAGCTAATCCTTGTCGTTTATTATGTTTCATGTTTGCCTCTGGATATCCATATGCTGTATGTAAGTGTCCTGTTATAAGCGAGGTGTTTCCTGCTGTAGTTTTATCCTGTTTGTGTGCAACATCCCCACTGAAGATGAAGCCCGGTGAGTGACTGACATGTGTTCTTGGCATGGGAAATGGGATTTCTTGATGTTCTAATAGCCTATATGCTGCGTGTGAAGGCATCCTGGAGCCCCGTCGGAAGCTGGTAGCCTGATGTTTTGTGCCTATTTTTGTAATTTAGCTCCCTGTTCTCGAGCCAAGCAGGTGGTGACGTGTGCAGTTCTGGACAGCATGGTGCATGATTTGTGTAGTATGGTGGCTGTGTTTGAGTGTCAGCCTAATCTTTGGTGATGGTAATTGCTGGTTGTGGTACTGTTGTGAAAGTGTAAACTGTCCTTGTAATTCCTGAAAATTTGTTTCCTTCTATATTGGTTGTCTGCATTCTGTGTTTTCCAAAATGGCCGACAACAATAGTGTTTTCAATTTAATTGACTTAAGCGATAACCTTGTGAATTTAGAGAGTTCTTCTGGGGTTGAACGTGAATCACCTCTGTTTACTAGGTCTGAGGTTTTGGGATCGATTACCAGTAGTAGTTTGCCTGCCCCTCTGTTGCCTGGCGCTGGCTCGTCCATACCACTTAATCCTGCATACGGTCATTCTTCTCATGTTAGGTCACCTAGTGATTTCCTGGGTCCTGCCGACCCATTGCATCCCAGTTCTTTCTCTAGTAATATTAATGTTTTGTCGCCTGTAGAGGGTGTGCGAGCGGGCTACCCTGGTAACAATGTCTCTATTCCTACTGCTACGTTCTCACCTACCGTTAATTATGGGTCGATTCCTCATCCTATTTCTGGTTTCTTAACTAAATTAAAGCATTTCAACCTTGATGACGTTACCCAAGTGGTACAATTTTTAAAGCAAGTGGTCGAGTTGGGTAACCATGCCTCGATTTTTGGGATGTCGGAAGTTCAGATTTTCCAACTTTTGTATCCAGTTGCATCCGGTATGCTGCGCGATAAGCTTGTTGAAGCTATCCACCTCCGCACGTCCTTAGCCATGTTTATTAGGGAAGTGTTGTGGTTTTTTGTCCCTGCGAGCGCCCTAAGTGCTCTCGAGCATAAGTTCCTTTATCGTGTCCAAAGACTGGACGAGTCCCTTAGCGACTATGTCAGTGACATTAAGGTGTATGCCCAGGTTTTTGCATCCCCTTTAACTGAGCGACAGTTGGTGTCATCAATTGTGAATGGGTTTTCGCCTCAATATAGGTCATACATGACTATGTGTACCAGGCCTTCGTCATTTGTCGAGCTGAAACAGGTCGTTATAGAGGCTATGGCTGTGAAGCATGCAGATTCCCTTCGTGTAGCTAATGTTCCTCCTCCTTCCTTGATGTCTTGTCCCCCTCCTTCCTTGATGTCTCGTCCCCCACCTAAGGTTATGTTTCATCCTCGACCTAATATTAAGTGCCACTCGTGCGGTGGAGTGGGACATGTCAAGAAGGTGTGTCCGAGTAACCAGGCTGTGTATCGCCAATGACGGAACGTTGAGGAGACCAATTCGGGTGTTACTTCCAAGGATATTTCTGTGTGTAAGAATTTGGGAAAACCCTGTGAAGTTTCTGGTCGCCCTACCAATGATAGTCTTGATAACTCTATGAAAGCTAATTCATCATGTGCTAATTCTGCTTATGTCGCTGGCCTACCTAACCTGTCGGTGAGCAATGTCGTGGCAAGTCAGCCTAATTCTAAACGTTGTGTGAATCCTGTGGTGCGGGTGTCCTCGTCACCTGCTTGTAATCGTGTTAGAGTGAGTAATGATTTTGGAATTTCTCCTGTGGCTAAAGGAATATCCCCGTTTATTGAAATTTGTGTTAATGACGAGCCCGTTTCTGCATTGCTTGATTCTGGTAGTGTCGCATCCTTTATAAGCGAGGACTGGTTTTTATCTATGAAGAGTGTTTGCAAATTTCCTGAGTTAGAGCCTAACAATGAATCTTTTATTTCGGCAAATTGTTCAAACTTAAATATTTTGGGTAGTATGACAGTCAAAATCCATATTCTAAATTTTTCTTGGAAATTTAAATTTTTGGTTGCCAGAAATCTTTCTTGTGCTGTGGTCATGGGAGCCAATTTCATGTCACACGTTGGTATGCTTCTTGATTTTGGTGCTCGCAACTTATGGTTTAAGTTTAATCCACAGAGTAAATTATCTTTTAACCCGGTTTTATCTTCTCCTGCTGTCAATTCTGTTAGTGAACCTATGACTATTGAGGATCTCGATCTGGAAAATTTAACGAGTCTTCAAAGGGAGGCCATTAAGAGGTTATGTCAGGAGTATGGCGATGTATTTACTGACAAGCTGGGTGTAACCCATTTGATGGAGTACAAGATTGAGCTAACCGATTCTGTGCCGGTGCGTTCCAGCCCGTATCGCCTTGCCCCGCCCAAGATGGCTGAACTTCGTAAGATTATCGATAAGATGTTAGAAGAAGGTGTAATCCAACCCTCTATCTCTGCCTACTCATCCCCTGTATTTCTTGTGCCAAAACCTAACGGTGGTTTTCGGCCGGTGGTCGACTATAGGGCTCTTAATCAAAAAGTTGTTTTGCAGTCCATTCCTTTGCCGGACCTTCACACATGTTTTAGTTGGTTTCGCAACGCGAAGGTGTTCACGATCCTCGATTTAAATTCTTCCTACTTCCAAATTCCCCTCTCTCCTGAATCCAGGCATGTTACTGCTTTTTCCACTGACTGGAACCTGTTTGAGTATGCCCGTGTCCCGTTTGGCCTATCCACCGGAGCCGCTGTGTTGAGCAGACTTCTGGACAAGGTATTTTCAGAAATTAAATTCAAGTTTGTGTACCACTACCTTGACGATGTGGTGATCTATTCCGAGTCCTTCGAGGAACACGTTGTTCATCTGAAAATTGTACTTGATCGGTTGCGTGACGCTGGACTAACCGTCAAATTGTCCAAGGTTTCATTTGCCAAGCCCAAAATTTCCTTCTTGGGACATATTGTTTCTGAATCTGGTATCTCTGTGGACCAGTCTCGCACGCAGGCCATCAGAGATTTTAAACCACCCAAGAACGCCAAGAGTGTTGCTCGTTACATTGGTATTGTCAACTTCTTCCGTAAGTTTATCAGTAACTTTGCCGACCGTGCTGCTCCTCTAAATCAATTACGCAAAAAGGCTGTGAAGATCGAGTGGGGTCCCTCTCAGCAAGCAGCCTTCGAAGATCTTAAGCTTGCGCTCTCTAACGCCCCTGTGTTAGCCATTCCGGATTTTGGGAAGCAGTTCATTGTGCAGACTGATGCGTCTGGTCGTGGTGTTGGTTGTGTTCTACTGCAGGAATCTGATCTGGGTAGGCAACCCATTGCATACGCTTCTCGTACCTTAACGGACGCAGAGAGGAAGTATTCCATTTACGAACTTGAGGGTTTAGCTGTGTTGTTCGCTCTAGAAAAATTCCGTATTTATCTTGAGCACACCAAGTTTCTCCTTGAGACTGATAACCAAGCCTTGAGCTGGGTCTTAGGGAAACCCCGCAAAACTGGTAGAATTGCTAGGTGGGCAACTAGGATTCTATCGTTCCAGTTCACTGTCCAACATATTCGTGGGTCCGAAAATGCGGTAGCTGATTCTTTAAGCCGCATGTACGAGGAAACAGCTGAAGAGGATGTTCAGGAATGTGAACCTGTAAACCTTGTATCTGCTGTAAATTGTGTCAATGCCGTTCTTAGCAATTCCCCTGTGCTGTTTGAGGATGTGAGACGATTCCAGAAAGAAGACCACTCCTTATCTAACCTTATTGACCGAATCAATTCTGGTGAAGTGATCAAGCCCTACTCTCTGAAGGACGGTGTATTGTGTTGTTCGTCTCGTCATGACCGCCTACCTAAAATTGTGCTCCCGTCGATCCTCATTCCGGAAATCTTTCGTTACTATCATGAATCTCCTATTGGTGGCCACCTAGGAGTATTCAAGACCCGAGCTAAAATCAGACAGTTTTTCATTTGGCAAGGTATGGATGGCGACATCAGGAGGCTCATTAGGAATTGTGCTGCATGCAGTATTAGCAAACCTCCGGTTTCTACTAAGGTTGGCCTGTTGTCATCTGAACCAGCATCTAGACCCATGGAGAGGCTTTTTATCGACCATGTTGGACCGTTCCCTCGCTCTGGTCGGGGAAACCAATTTGCGCTTGTTTGCACTGACGGTTTCACCCGGTTTAGTTGGATTTTCCCCACCCGACAGGCTACGACCAGTCCCGTCATAAAGTGTCTTAATTCCATCTTCTCGTCTTTTGGGCCGTGTCAGTATCTGGTGTCAGATAATGCCAAGTGTTTTGTATCTCATCAGTTCCGTCAATTCTTATTTGATTATGCTATTTCGCACGTAACCACCACTCCCTATTTTCCTAACCCGTCTCTCGCTGAGCGAGTCAATCGTAATCTCCGTTCTGCTCTGATTGCTTTCCACCACGACGACCATTCCAAGTGGGATTCTAATTTGCATTGGCTCAATTTTGCTTTCAACACCGCCGTGCATGAGAGCACGCAAGCTACCCCTTTTTCGTTAATGTTTTCCTTTATGGCTAATTCTCCGTTGTCCAACCTGTGGAACCTGCACGATCTCCTTCCTGACAGTTTCACGCCCGAGGATATGAGGGCGAAATTCGACAAGGCTAGAGAGAATTTTAAGGTATCTCATGACCAACTTGCCAGGCGACACAATGCCTGTCGCAAGCCAGCTGATTTGGAAATTGGTGATGTTGTGTACGTCCACAATTTCGAGCCCAAGGGCGTCAGTAATCTAGTTTCAAGCAAGTTACCCCCTCGTTTTAAAGGCCCATGTTATGTAGAGGCATTCTTGACCCCTGTTACTCTTCTTGTTCGAAACCCTAAGGCCAACAAAATTTCTAGAGTGCATCTATCACACATTAAGTGAGGTGGAGAGGTGTCTAATGAGGAAATGCTACCGTAAATTTTGTAAAACAAATTTTGTATAATGTAGAGTATCCCTAACCTTCATTGAAGCCTTCAAGCTTCTGTTCCTTGTGGAATTTTGAATTTACCCGGATATGCAAAACTCAGGTGGGATACAAAATGTAAATGTTGGGAAGTTCCCATTGTAATGGTAAATTGTAAAAGTGTACCTAATTTTGATGTTTCATAGGAGATGCTAACATGTAAGTTGGGCTCGGTGGGAGACCTAACTCATGGTAACCTTGTATTCCTGTTCCCTTTGGGAATTT
Source organism: Meconema thalassinum (assembly GCA_946902985.2). Classification (NCBI taxonomy): domain Eukaryota; kingdom Metazoa; phylum Arthropoda; class Insecta; order Orthoptera; family Tettigoniidae; genus Meconema; species Meconema thalassinum. The sequence continues at coordinate 14,188,038 of OX336401.1, read as the reverse complement.
TAGTGGTCATTCCTCTACCGTAGTTCCTTCGAAATGTATAGTCGTCTAACTCATGTAATCTTGTAATGTACTTCGAATCTGTAAAAAGGTAAACTTGTTAATGAAATTTTGTAAGCACGGATCTAGGGCATGGTCAGAAATATTTTCTTCATTTAAATTCAACTTTGTTTCTCTTTGTAAAATGTAGTAAGAAATTGTAAATTCTGTAAACCTTTTTTGAAATTAGATTAACTTCTATTTTTGTAAATGGCTGCCCACGCGTCGAATGATATATGGCACATTGCTTCCACCTACTTCGTCTAAAACGACCTACATTGGACTTGTTGAAAATTTTCCTAACGTGTCTCGGACTCTGAAAGCACTGCTGGTGCTGGTGTACTTCATTTCTGAAGATTTTTGGACACAGTGATGCTGTTGACTAAGTGGTTTGCGAGGTGATCAATTATCCCATCACTGATAATCTGACCCTGCATTCTTCCTAACCAAAACGATGCGGTTTCATCCATCAATTGGAGTTAACAGGTGAACATTATCTTCGGGAAACATCTCTGGTGAATCGACTAGTTAAGGAGTACTGTCTATGCCTTGGCATATTCGTGAACGGTGTTCACGCTTAAGGGAGGGAGACTGATACGTGCAAGGGCACGTCCCTACCATTTCAAACATGTATATACGCTTGGATTGTAACATCTCGACATTTGAAACGACCGCCTGGTGACTTGCTTCCCATTTTGAACACGAGATGGTAGCACCTGTCGGACTTTGGAAAGATTTCAAATAGTTCCTGTCTCCCCACTAGGTAGTGTGGGCTGCGCCTTATAAAACTCTTTATACGCATGACATAATTGAAAGACAATCATATTCTTCGTCTTAAAACAAATGCCGGTGTATTCATGATACCGCCAAATTATGAACTTATTTATGACATTGTTGTTTTGAGGTGTCACTCCGTGATTGGACAATATTAATTACATGTATACAGTTCGGATTTGACAAGAAAATTCTCCGCCATTTTGTGGAATCCATTAGCATCGTGAAAAAAACACATCTAGCCGTCTGGTCGTGAAAGGTGTCTCCACTAATGGGGGCTTTTAGCCCCCATTCTCTACAAAATATATGTATTCAAGAGAAAAAGGAATTGCCTGTTTTCTTCAGGCTGTGAATTTTCATCGTTACGCCGTGAAGAGGAAATGTGCAAAGTTAATCGCAACTGGATGCGATCGAGTGCTGTCATCTACACGAGGCATGGGCGTGTTAGCCATTTTTTTTTTGTGAAGCACTTGTAGTTACGTAAAATTATGTGTTAATTACTTTATTATTATTGTGTCTCCACTGTGAAGAATTTAAGGTACGTTTTTTTTAAATTTAATTTATCTAATTATTTTATTTTGGGAGCTCCAATTTTGGCCGTGTATGAATGTTGATCTTCTGTTATGTTTTGGCTTGTAGGCCTAAAATTTCTTTTACGTTTTAATAACGTTTCCTTGTATATATTAAGTTTCTTATTATTTTTTTACCTTCTGGAGACACATTTATTAGTTTTTTTACGTTTAAATTATTATTTATTTTCCTTTGGCAAGCTTGGGATTGTCATTTTTTTTTTAAATCTATGTAAGATCCGTCCAGTTTTAAAACGACTTGCATTAATAGTTTTTAGATGTAATTGTTTTTTTTGCCGTTCATTTCCTTCTACTAATGTTTAAATTTTAATCTTATTAATTGTTTGCCGTAATTTCGATCTGGCATGTTTTTTGTATGACCATGTCTGTTGTTGCCGTGATGCATTATGGTCTCATGGTCAGTCCTTTGGCGCGGGTCTCAAAAAGCAAACGTGTTATGTGTTAGCTTAATCCTTTTTTTTAATGTAATCTTGTTGATGTTAATTTTGTGATTTTTTGTAAATGTCCTTCTGTTTCCGCCTTCGTGCTTGTCATTTATTTATTTTCTATCCCATTTAATTTTTTTTTAATTTTAAATTATTTCTATTTTTTTTTTTTTTGGCGTGGCCTGAACATCTGCATGCCGGATCGCTATTGCATTCCATTGCAAATTGTCAAGCCCTTTCTCAGTATGTTATGCATGTAATATTTATTTTAACCTTTGGGCTGTTTTACATCTTAATTTTAATTTAAGTTTTTTTTCTTCTCCTTTGGCCTTGCAAACAAGCATGTTTGGCGGTCTCTTTAATTCATTGTAAAATATTGGTGGCTGATGCATGTTCTTTCTCTGGTGGAGGTGTTCTTTAAATTTTTAATATTAAACCTTTTATTTATCCATTTTTAATCTTTTGTTGTGGCATTATTTCACCGACGGCAGTTCCGTTGGTTTTTGGGGGGTGTTTGTACGATAGCCTGTGTGTGTTGTCCCCTTCTCCATCTTCCTTCCACCCCTTTTGGAGCTCTTCTGTTGGGACTTGTCTTCTGGAGGTGATTTTGCTGCGGAAGTGACCCGGACCCCTGAATACAGGTAAGTTGGCCCATCCACGCTCCCCGTTCCCTTCTCATTCTGGTGAAGCAGAGCGTTGGTTATCGAGTTACCGACGTGCTGCTGGCCAGTGCCGTTATTGTGGGGTTACACTAACAAAACTCATATTACAGTCATATACTCTTCACTGTGGCATGTACATTTCCTCCAACTATTTGAAATGGGATTCCACCAAGTCAGAAAGAACTGTAAGAGAATGGATATTCTGTGGATTGCTAAATAGAAGGTTAATACTGTATAAGACATGTATCATATGCTCCAATGAAACATTTTCAGTTATGCACTCATAAAAGAGGAAAAAACACGTTTTTCTCATAATGATGTCCACTTACTCATTCAAATGATTCCCACTTGCATCCCTTTCTTCAACATGGATTTCTTCTTTCAAATCCTAGGGAAAATAAGATGGAATAATTTATTTCTTTGCTATCAACTCACACATTTAACAAAAAAAATACAAAATATGTAATTGTTCAACACAGCTTAATTGTTGTAAAGATATATTCGCTTAACAACTACTACCGGACACTAGCTTCATACTGTCCATCACATCTTACTGATGGAGATGATCGTTATGTCCTCCCTAGTCCTGTAACTTATGATACACCACCAAGCCGTCACTCCTTTAGAAACCAAGTGAATCTTAGTTTGAGAGAAAATGCAGAGATCACTGCCTTAATGGAAATAATATCCCTAATCAAAATTCAAAAATGAACATTCATTTTTAAATTTATAGTTGTAAGACCAGACGGGGTCATAGGATCTAACAAATATAAGCATTGAGTATCAAGTGACGAGCCCCGCAAGATTTGCACCTGCACATCTTTTGAAAATGATGGTATAAGATTATTTAGACACCTCACCTATACAATATTTAAAATTTTCACAAAACACTGCTATTGGAGCTAATAAATTTTCAAATTATGTTAGAGAAAGCCAAATAAGAAATTCTGGAAGTGGAGTGTTATGTAGAGTATACAGTTATAACATCAATATTGCAGAGCAACTGGATACCACTAGCTACAAGCATTATAAGTCTTCTGGACGTGGAAGTGTTATGTAGAGTATACAGGTATAACATCAATATGCAGCAAATGGACACCACTAGCAACAAGCATTATAAGTCTTCTGGAGGATGAGTATTATGTAGAGTATATAAAATCGATATTAGAGCAACTGGATAACACTAGCTACAAACATTATAAGCCTTCTGGAGGGCAGAGTATGTAACATCAATATTGCAGCAACTTGATACTACTAGCTACAAGTATTATATGTCTTCTGGAGGGGGAGTGTTATGTAGAGTATATAACATCAATATTAGAGCGACTGGATACTACTAGCTACAAGCATTATAAGTCTTCTGGAGGGGGAGTGTTGTGTAGAGTATATAACATCAATATTAGAGCAACTGGATACTACTAGCTACAAGCATTATAAGTCTTCTGGAGGGGGATTGTTGGGTAGAGTATATAACATTAATATTAGAGCAACTGGATACCACTAGCTACAAGCATTATAAGTCTTCTGGAGAATGAGTGTTATGTAGAGTATATAACATCAATATTAGAGCAACTGGATACTACTAGCTACAAGCATTATATGTCCTCTGGAGGATGAGTGTTATGTAGAGTATATAACATCGATATTAGAGCAAATGGATAACACTAGCTACAAACATTATAAGCCTTCTGGAGGGGGAATGTTATGCAGAGTATGTAACATCAATATTGCAGCAACTTGATAATACTAGCTACAAGTATTATATGTCATCTGGAGGGGGAGTGTTATGTAGAGTAAATAACATCAATATTAGAGCGACTGGATACTACTAGCTACAAGCATTATAAGTCTTCTGGAGGGGGAGTGTTGTGTAGAGTATATACCATCAATATTAGAGCAACTGGATCATCATCGGCTTCAACTCGAATCCGAGTATAAATCTTCTTCCTTCAGTCCAGTTTGTGGATGTGTTTAAGGTGACTAAAGAGTCCAATCCTGGCATGGAACAAGCGACCACACAAGTCGCATAGTATTGCTGGAGGAGGACGTGGTTGGGCTGCTCGAAGTTTCCTAGCTTGAGGTTTGGCCTCTTCATGTATGCGTCGATCCCTTTCAAACGCCTTTACAGTATCCGAGATGGTACGGCGCCAAGTTGAGCGGTTTTCAGCCAGCATGTCCCAGGTTTGTGAATCAAGACCTGTCAATTTCAGGGTCTGCTTAAATTGGTCCTTGTAGCGCCTCTTAGGACCACCATGAGGTCTGGTGCCATAGCATAACTCACCATATAGCATTTGACGAGGTAATCTCACATCATCCATCCGATGGACATGACCAATCCATCTAAATTGGTGACCTATTATGGATGATTCTATGCTGTTGATTTGAGCCTTTTCCAGAACAGCAATATTGGTAATGCGGTCTTCCCATTTAATCCTCAGGATTGATCGAAGTTTTTGTAGGTGGAAACGCTCAAGCTTCCTAAGATCACGTCGGTAAAGGGTCCACGTTTCACAGCCATACAACAATGTAGAAATGACTACTGCTTTGTACACCATAAGCTTTGTACTCATGGATAGATCTTTATTCATGAAGACCCGGTGCGCTAATCGTCCATATGCTGCATGGGCTGCGCCAATTCTCTTATCCACATCCTGCTCACAGGTACAGATCACAGAATGGTACTGCCCAGGTACGAGAAGTGGTCAACCTGTTCTAATGGCAAATTTGAAATGGAGATATTGAACTGAGGAAGAGGTGTGCCTGGTGAAGGTTGTGCCAAGACTTTAGTCTTATTGACATTTATGGTAAGACCAAAGCGATCACATGCACTTTTGTACCAGTTAAGTGACTCTTGCAGCTCTTCTGGTGTGAGAGTTGGTGACGCAGCATCATCTGCATACAACATGTTAGTAACCTTAGTAACCTGAGTTTTCCTCAAGGAGCGGAGACGAGTTAGGTTGAAAAGCCCTCCATCAAAACGATACTTGATCTCCACACCTGGGATGTTTGTGGGTGAATCATAAAGCATTGCAGCCAAGTACAGCGCAAAAAGCGTTGGAGCCAGTACACATCCTTGTTTCAGTCCATGGGTAATGGGAAATTCATCGGACATCTTATTCTGATGGCAAACCTGACCTGTCATGCCATCATGGAGAGCTTTGATTAGATCTACAAAACGCTGAGGGCAACCAAACCGCTTCAGCACTGCCCACATGGCTGGTCTTGGAACCGAATCAAATGCCTTTTCCAAGTCATAAAAGACTAAGAAGAGTGGATTCTGTTGTTCTCTACATTTTTCTTGTAGCTGTCTCACACAGAAAATCAAGTCAATTGTGCTTCTGGAAGTTCTAAATCCGCATTGTGACTCTGGGAGGATCCTCTCAGAGATAACCTTGAGGCGGTTAAGTAGAATTCTTGCAAGAATCTTCCCCACAATTGATAGCAGTGATATACCACGGTAGTTGCCACAAACACTGCGATCACCCTTTTTAAAGATAGTGACGATAGTGGCATTCTTTAGGTCTCCAGGTACCTTTCTTGATTCCCAAATTCTGAGGATAAGGATGAAAATTCTTGTTTTGAGGGAATGACCTCCGGCTTGAATTAGTTCCAGAGGGATGTTATCTGGGCCAGGTGCTTTTCTGGGTTTCAATTGGGTGAGAGCTGCACTGAATTCATGATAAGTAGGAGGTACTGCCAACCACAGTTGTTCAGGTTGTTGCGGCACATCACAGAGGAAGTCTTCAGCAGCTTCTGATGGACGATTTAGAAGATTGGAGAAGTGCTCCTTCCAGCGTTCCAAGATTTCTTGACTATCAGTAAAGGTAGTAGAATTATCAGCGCATTTCAGTGTACCTGATGATGAGCGAGATGGTCCATATATTTCCTTGAGTACGGCATAGAAGTTCCTCAAGTCTCGAGCATCCGATAATCTCTGCAGTTCCTGAGCCTTCTGTTGCCACCATGTATTTTTAATCTGCCTTATCTGCGTCTGGCATTTACCCTTGAGTTCCAGTAGTTTATCTCTCTTTGTGTTGGAAGTTGGGTCTTGAAGATGGGCAAGATAGGCATTCCTTTTGGCATTGATGAGAGACAGAATTTCCTCATTGTTGTCATCAAACCAGTCTTGTCTTTTCCGCACTATAAAACCAATGGTTTCCTCAGCTGACTGTGTGATAATCTTCTGTAATGTGGCCCATTCTTGCTGAATATCATTTGTTACTGGGTTTTCTGATAACTACTAGCTACAAGCATTATAAGACTTCTGGAGGGGGAGTGTTCTGTAGAGTATATAACATCAATATTGAAGCAACTGGATACTACTAGCTACAAGCATTATAAGTCTTCTGGAGGGGGATTGTTGTGTAGAGTATATAACATCAATATTAGAGCAACTGGATACTACTAGCTACAAGCATTTTAAGTCTTCTGGAGGGGGATTGTTGTGTAGAGTATATAACATCAATATTAGAGCAACTGGATACTACTAGCTACAAGCATTATAAGTCTTCTGAAAGGGGAGTGTTATGTAGAGTATAAAACATCAATATCGCAGCACCTTGTTAACACTAGCTACAAGCATTGTAAGTCTTCTGGATGGGGAGTGTTATGTAGAGTATGTAACATCAATATTGCAGAAAATGGATACCACTTACTACAAGCATTATGAGTCTTCTGGAGGGGGAGTGTTATGTAGAGTAAATAACCAATATTAAAGCGACTGGATACTACCAGCTAGAAGCATTATATGTCTTCTGGAGGGGGATTGTTATGTAGAGTAAATAACATCAATATTAGAGCGACTGGATACTACCAGCTCGAAGCATTATATGTCTTCTGGAGGGAGAGTGTTATGTAGAGTATATAACATCAATTATAGCAACTGGATACTACCAGCTACAAGCATTATAAGTCTTCTGGAGGGAGAGTGTTGTGTAGAGTATATAACATCAATATTAGAGCAACTGGATACTACTAGCTACAAGCATTATAACTCTTCTGGATGGGGAGTGTTATGTAGAGTATGTAACATCAATATTGCAGAAAATGGATACCACTTACTACAAGCATTATGAGTCTTCTGGAGGGGGAGTGTTATGTAGAGTATATAACATTGATCACTTTTGTGATACTTTCAATGTTTAGCTTGGCCCATTTGTCGGTCAAATTTTGTTTATTGTTACTGAGATCCCCGAATGGTAATTATTTCTGTATAATTGTTAATTGCTTAAACCATATGCATAATCTTGTTATCAATCACTTATTCATAGATATTATAGTTCTCACCTCGAGTGTTTCAGTCGCTCGCTATCTCAGGCGTCCTCACTCACGCCATCCCAGACATCTACTGGTTGATCCACTGTCTGCTGAGTAGTGTCGACTGACGTCACCCTGACTTTCGTTCGACCAATGGCAGGTCTTTGTCTGGTCGGGCGATCTCCAAACTTCGAGAGAGTTCTATGGTCCCTATTTAAGACGCCGCTTGCTGGCGTTCTTCATCACTTCGGATCAACCGCCACTTCGCCACTTCTGATTCAACACTTCGGATCACTTCAACCCGCTGGTCACCGCTACATCTCATGACACCATCGCTGATATCTACGCTAGCGGGCAGTTACGTCACAAGATCTGCACCATGACGTATTGCTCAAGAGGGCAAGAATAATTGCCAGCCGCTGTACTCTTCAACTTCACCTTGGAGAGGATACTTGGAACCGTCCTTCAAAATATTTCTGGATCAGCTCTTGGAAACTATAAATGTCATTCCTGCGCAAGAAAAGAAAGTTGACATTTTATCGATGGTGCACATAACTCTAGGCCATGTACGCCTCCTTCCAAGAAAACCGTGAAGACTTTTAAATCTACGTGTGCTAACTGGAACTTTTTAAGGAGCTGGCTCTTCAACTCTCTTCAAAGATAAGTTTAATTTTATAAAGAGCTTATATCATACCAGTTATTACACTCTTAATTATTTTTTATGGTTCTCTCTTTTTATAAACTGCATTTTATATATTAAGCTCAACTTTTCTCCAATCAAGCAAGCCTTTCATGGACCTTTCTATAAGCTGGGTTCTGTAATCAGGCCCTCACACTTTGCTACATTTATAATTGTTAATTTCTGTAATAAGCACTTAAGTGCAATTTGTTTGTTCATTATAAATTCATTATTAGGAATAAAAATTGTTAATGCATTGCTCCCTATATTGGTTTTCTAGTCACGTATTTCATGCTCAATACCCCGCACAGCTTCAGTCTAATTTTCTTGCATTTTGTTGGTGCCTCACCCCCGGGAAACATATCTGTTGCACCCTGGATCCCTATACAAGTTTAATATTGTGAATTTTGCATTAACAATTTTTGTTCATTGTGTTTCAACACTAATTCACATTGTACGTTTCAGCTTAAGGCGCATGTGCGGCAGAGGAGAGAAACGTAAGCTAAGCCGGTTTCTTCCGCATCAGACTAAACCTTACTACATAGCAAGCTGTCATCCTCTGACTTCCAGTACTCGAAGTCACAATATTGACGTGAGTAACAAACAACTTGTAATATGCCTAACCTTGATGAAAAACTTAGCAACTCCAGAGCCTCTTGTAAGGGCAAGCTCACACGGTTTCGTACTTTCTTAACGGAACTCGAACCCCAAGAGCATAATCTTGACATAATTTCGCAGAGGCTTAAGGATTATGAACAAGCCTTTGAGAAATATGATGAGATACAATGCAGTATAGAAACTCAGCATCCGGACCAGCAAAGTGATAGGTTGGAAGTTGAAAAATTATACTATCAGGGATTTGCTGAAGCTAAACAGCTTATTAGGGCTTTAACTTTAATAGAAAAACAAGAAGATCAAACTTCTGCAGCATCTTCTACATCTTCTTCACGCATTATATTACCCAAATTAGAAATACCCAAATTCACTGGTAAAGACATAGAATGGGAACCATTTTTTGAATTATTCAATTCTTTAGTACATGAGAATACTTCTATACCAGTAATACAAAAATTTCACTACTTGCGTCTGGCAGTTCAAGGCAACGCACTTAACCTGATTCAAGCACTTTCTTTGACCAGTGATAATTATGAAGTTGCTCTGAATCTTCTTAAGGATTGATATGGGAACATTCGTTTATCTATTCAACGCCATATACAAAGCTTATTCGAGTTACCTAACGTGCAAGCAGATAACAGTTTATCACTTCGTAAGTTGATTGACACCGCAGAGTTACACGTCAGAGCATTGTCCAATTTAAACCAACCTGTAAATCACTGGGATTTATTTTTAGTTCACCTCATTTCTGCAAGATTGGATGCAAATACATTAAAAGCCTGGGAAACAGAACTTTCCCAGAATTTGCAATGCACTTATGAGGCGATTATTAACTTTTTGAAGGCCAGAAGCCAAGTCTTTTCCGCCATAGCTAATCAAAAAACTAGTAGTTCAGATTCAAAAGCCTTCTCAAAACATAAGGTTAGCAGTTCTAATCAAAGAATTTTAAGATCACAGGCTCTTCCTGTTGATGCTCGGTCACCTAACCAAATGCAAACGAGCGGTCTGTGTCAGCAATCGCATACTTTATACAATTGTGATGAATTTAAATCTTTATCAGTAGATGAAAGACGAAAGTTCATTACGAATAAAAAACATTGTTTCAACTGTTTGTCAGGAACGCATATGTTAAACAACTGCCGTTCACAACGTTTATGCTTTCATTGTAGGGCAAGACACCATTCACTTTTGCACAGGCATGAAAGACCACGGTTATCAGGACCAAGCAGTTCCAATACCAAGTCTAATTCGGAGACTTCTCAAAATAGTGCGCAGTCGTATGCTCAAAGTTCTACCTCGCTTGGCAAAGTCCAGGTTTTATTATCTACCGTGCAGGTTCTATTGAAAAATTCTCACGGAAAATGGGTATCTGTGAGGGGATTATTGGATAATGCCGCTACCAACAATTTTATTAATGAATCGTTGGTACAAAAGTTAGGCCTTCCAAAACATCCTACCTCAATAGAGGTTACAGGAATAAACTGCTCTAAATCGCAATCCTTAAGCTTTGCTAAAGTGGATCTGAAGGACTCTAATAATCTTGGTACGCAGTTGCAATTAGATTGTTTGATTATCAAGTCTATAGGCAACAATATTCCTGGCACTTCTTATCCTATTCAAAGTTGGAATATCCCAAATTTTGTCCAGCTAGCTGACCCTCATTTCAACAGAGCTTCACCCGTAGAGCTTCTTTTCAGCTCAAGCGTATTTTGGCAATGTCTTCATTCCAATAAAGTAAAAATTGCTCCTAATGTTTTCTTCCGCGAAACTGATTTTGGTTGGATTGCTACTGGCCAAATATACCGTAATCCTATTCAAACTGTATCGAATTGTTATTTTGTTGGTACCGATTTGAGCCAAGAGCTAACCAAGTTCTGGGATCTTGAGAATGTTCAGGTTACTTCTTCTTCTTCTTCTTCTAACGAAATTTGTGAAAAGTTATATAAGGAAACCACTGTCCGTAATACTGAAGGCAGATTTATAGTAACTCTTCCACGTATTCCCAATCCTCCCGCCATTACGGGCTCGCATTCCAGAGCACTTAGGGCACTATTTGCTATTGAAAATCGGTTCAAACAAGATGCTTCTGTCAAAACTCAGTATGCTTCCTTTATGGAGGAATACGAATCATCCGATCACATGGAGGTAATTTCTAAATCAGAAGAAATTGACCATCCTTTAAATGAAATAGTTTATTTAAATCATCATCCGGTATGGAAAAATTCCTTAATACAGGACAATATAAGAGTAGTTTTCAATGGCTCATCACCAGATTCCAATGGAATCTCTTTAAATGATACCTTGCAATGTGGTCCCGCGATTCAAACAGATCTCACCTCTGTTTTGCTTAATTTTCGAAGGTTTCCTATTGCTGTAATCTCAGATATTAAGCAGATGTATCGGCAGATTCTCGTAAATTCTGAGCAGCAAGATCTGCAAAGAATATTGTGGCGCGATGAGAGTTTCAAACCCATAAAGATATTTAGATTGAAGACTGTGACATATGGCCTGAAGCCTTCAGCCTTTCTTGCGATTCGGTCTCTCCACATGTTAGCCGAGCAAGATGGTCATCTGTATCATCCTTTGGCCTCTGAGTCATTAAAAACGGCATTTTATGTCGACGATTTCTTGTGCTCTTTTCCTAATATTTCTGAAGCGCTCCTTGTGTGCGAAGATTTGAAATCCCTACTCCTAGGAGGTGGTTTTCCGCTCCATAAATGGACTTCAAATTCCACTGAATTTATATCAAAATTTTCATCAGAGGCCCCAGTTGATGAATTTGTTGCCATTCCTACTGATGAAGCAGCCGTAAAAGCATTGGGTGTTTTTTGGTGTCCTTCCTCTGATACCTTCTCTTATCAGGTACATCTGTCAGAATCTCCCCCTGTAACTAAGAGACAAGTTCTGTCAGAAATCGCAAAGATCTTTGATCCTTTGCAATATATTGCTCTTATAGTTATTGTTGCAAAAATGTTCTTGCAAAAGCTTTGGTCATTAAAATCAGACTGGGATGAAAATCTCCCCCTTCCTCTTGTAGAAGAATGGTTAGAGTATCGCAGCAGTTTGCTGGATCTCTCCAAGATTTCTATACCCCGCCCTTTAATTTCTAATCCCTTATACCAGCAGTATGACCTGCATGTATTTTCTGATAGTTCAGAACGAGCTTATGGCTGTTGTGCATACATAGTAGGACGTTCCTCAGATACTTTCCCTGGATTTTCTAATTTAGTGTGCGCTAAATCTAAGGTTGCTCCACTTAAAACAGTATCATTGCCGAGATTAGAATTATGCTCTGCTTTAATGGCAACAGAATTAGCTACTAAACTAAATGTCAGTTTAAAGTTAAAATTTTCCCGCACATTTTTTGGAGCGATTCTTCTATTGTATTAGCTTGGATTTCCAAGCCTTCTTCTCATTGGAATACCTTTGTGGCAAATCGCGTTTCTAAGATTCATGAAATCTCTCATTCTGAACAATGGAGACATGTTCCTAGCCGTGAAAACCCCGCGGATATAATATCACGTGGTTGCACGCCTAAAACATTGATTTCTTCAGACCTGTACTGGAATGGTCCTCCTTGGCTAAGTCAGGAATCATCTTGCTGGCCTCGCTTAGCTAATCAATCTGCAGAAGAAATACCTGATGCCCGTAATGACCCTGTCACGTCGCATCTTACTTCTACTTCTACTAGCCTTTTTCATAGATACTCTTCATTTGATAAATTGATTCGTGTAGTGTCTTATATCTTCCGATGGAAATATTTAGTAATTGATCAACCATTGAAGCCTCAACCCTTTCTTTCCAGAGCAGAGTTAGAATTTGCTACTTGCAAGATTTTGTTACTTGTTCAGCAGGAAGTATTTGCTCCTGAAAAGCAAGCTCTTATAAGTGGTAAAGATTTACCCTAGTCTAGCAGGCTTTCACCACTCACTCCTTTTCTAGACCAGGACGGCATAATACGTGTGGGTGGAAGATTAGCTATGTCTAATTGTGAGGATGGGAAAAAGCATCCCATCATCCTTCCTTCAAAACATCCTACCATACTTTCTTATGAGGAATTCAACTCTTTGATTATTCAAATTGAAGGAATTGTAAATTCCAGACCTCTGACCCCTCTTTCAAACGATCCTAAGGATCTTTTACCTTTAACACCCAGTCACTTCCTGATTGGCTGTTCGCTCGCTGCTACTCCGCCTTTGCTGGTTCGACGCTGTGATCATTACTTACCTATCTTTTGGAGAAAAGTAGAATCTTTGCGCTGTTCTTTTTGGCGCCGATGGAAGTTAGAATATCTCAGCTTGCTAAATAGGCGTGAGAAATGGCAGCTTCCTCAACCAGATGTACGAGTGGGGGACATGGTTCTTCTTCGAGACCCATCTCCGCCTCTCGTGTGGAACCTAGGTAGAGTTATTCACTGCCACTTTGGCCGTGATAAACGCGTCAGAGTTGTTGATGTTTTAACTAGTAAAGGTCGTTATACTAGACCCATCTCTGCTATTTCTGTTTTGCCTTTCGAGTCTTAGTTTCTCCTCGTCTGTTATCCATGTTTTGCTTTGACTGATTCTTTTGTTTGTTTTCATTCGGAGTTCTCGGAGCATGATCACTTTTGTGATACTTTCAATGTTTAGCTTGGCCCATTTGTCGGTCAAATTTTGTTTATTGTTACTGAGATCCCCGAATGGTAATTATTTCTGTATAATTGTTAATTGCTTAAACCATATGCATAATCTTGTTATCAATCACTTATTCATAGATATTATAGTTCTCACCTCGAGTGTTTCAGTCGCTCGCTATCTCAGGCGTCCTCACTCACGCCATCCCAGACATCTACTGGTTGATCCACTGTCTGCTGAGTAGTGTCGACTGACGTCACCCTGACTTTCGTTCGACCAATGGCAGGTCTTTGTCTGGTCGGGCGATCTCCAAACTTCGAGAGAGTTCTATGGTCCCTATTTAAGACGCCGCTTGCTGGCGTTCTTCATCACTTCGGATCAACCGCCACTTCGCCACTTCTGATTCAACACTTCGGATCACTTCAACCCGCTGGTCACCGCTACATCTCATGACACCATCGCTGATATCTACGCTAGCGGGCAGTTACGTCACAAGATCTGCACCATGACGTATTGCTCAAGAGGGCAAGAATAATTGCCAGCCGCTGTACTCTTCAACTTCACCTTGGAGAGGATACTTGGAACCGTCCTTCAAAATATTTCTGGATCAGCTCTTGGAAACTATAAATGTCATTCCTGCGCAAGAAAAGAAAGTTGACATTTTATCGATGGTGCACATAACTCTAGGCCATGTACGCCTCCTTCCAAGAAAACCGTGAAGACTTTTAAATCTACGTGTGCTAGCTGGAACTTTTTAAGGAGCTGGCTCTTCAACTCTCTTCAAAGATAAGTTTAATTTTATAAAGAGCTTATATCATACCAGTTATTACACTCTTAATTATTTTTTATGGTTCTCTCTTTTTATAAACTGCATTTTATATATTAAGTTCAACTTTTCTCCAATCAAGCAAGCCTTTCATGGACCTTTCTATAAGCTGGGTTCTGTAATCAGGCCCTCACACTTTGCTACATTTATAATTGTTAATTTCTGTAATAAGCACTTAAGTGCAATTTGTTTGTTCATTATAAATTCATTATTAGGAATAAAAATTGTTAATGCATTGCTCCCTATATTGGTTTTCTGGTCACGTATTTCATGCTCAATACCCCGCACCGCTTCAGTCTAATTTTCTTGACCACAGTAGTAATTTTGGCCAGGCTTTCGCCTGACGCGTTTCGTTCTCCCGTATGGGGAAGTTTTAGGACAGAATTTATACTTCTCCAAACATCAATATTGCAGCAACCTCGTACTAATTAAAGCAATTAGTATCGGCCATGTTGTGGTATAGCCGGCCCCGTGCAGTTGCGGTAGCGCGCCTGCCTCTCACCCGGTGGCCCCGGGTTCGATTCCCGGCTCCGAACATTTTATAAAATACAGTTTAAAAAAACATCTCTAACAAATGTGGGCTGTAATTGGATGATAGTATAAAAATAATTTAGTAAAAATGGCATATATCTTAATATATTGTATTTATATATTCCTAAAAATTATACTATATATATTTTCTTAAAAAATATCTTGAGATAGTGAACAGGGTGTGCTTTCTATTAGATGAATATAGGCTCTTTGTGGAGTAGAATATGTTAGGCTCCATGGGAATTTTCGAAGTGATATGGAAATGTTGACAAATATATGTTGTATTGTGATCTATGGTCATATGTAAGTGTTAACTTTCAATGTAATTTATTCCAAAGTTCTGTTGACTAGAGTATTATTTTATAATGTTCCACGAGGTTTTAGTTAAAGTCTATTTGTTTGTTGTTCACGGCCGACTGTGGACCACCTTCACTCTCGGCCAATATCTCTTCATCCTCTCTCCCACTTCCTTCTTCTGTTCCTCTGTGTATGTTCTTCCTCTCCTCACTGACAACTCCCCTGTCTCCTGGAAATCTGTCAACTCCTTAATTAGTCGTCTAAATCGCTCTCTGTCCATTATGTCTTCTTCTTTCACCCCCATCCGATCAAGTCCAATCTCACTCCCCGAAACCATTTCTGCTCCGTCTTCCTCTTTCTGAAGAATTCAAAAATCCTCTTCGTCAATCTGGTACTGTTCCTCCTCACGAAGTGTCCTGAAAACTGTATTCTCCTTTCTCTCATTAGGGCTACAACTCCTGTCTTCAGATATAGTTCTTTGTTAGGTTTGAGTCTCCTCTCTCCATCCTTGATATTTGGGACTAGGATTTTTCGAAGCATTTTCCTTTCTCTCTTCCGGATGTCTTCGAGGCCGCCCTTCCCAATAATGTCTAGTGTTTCTGCTGCCTACAGACATTCAGGTCTGACAACAGTGTCTAAGTGTCTCTTCGAGGCCGCCCTTCCCAATCATGTCTAGTGTTTGTGCTGCTTACAGACATCCAGGTCTGGCAACAGTGCCTAAGTGTCTCTTCGAGGCCACCCTTCCCAATCATATCTAGTGTTTCTGCTGCTTACAGACATTCAGGTCTGACAACAGTGTCTAAGTGTCTCTTCGAGGCCACCCTTCCCAATCATGTCCAGTGTTTGTGCTGCTTACGGACATTCAGGTCTGACAACAGTATCTAAGTGTCTTAATTAATACATTAAAATACTGAACATGTTCATTGTGAATACGATTTGTTAAACAAGTACTCAATATGACTATTGACAGGCGTCTGTATTTAAGAATTAACTGATACAAGCCAATACAAATCAACATACACAACAATATCCAAGGATTAATGTTTCTGCTTATTATAACAATCTATAAACCAGCTGATATTTCATCCTAGCCCATAGCCAAGAACCATAATAGTGGCCACTAAACTCTAACATGGTCAACCCTCTTCCACCAACGCAGTATTCTGCCGTGTGAGGACAATCTAAAAGCTGACTAATTAGTTACTCTCCCAGACCGTAGTCAAGAACCAAAATGGTTGACAATTACGAACCAATTTAGGTGACCCTCGTCTCCCCCAACCTTATCCCCAAGCCACTTGTCTGACAAGAAACTGCTTCGAGACTACTGTAACGTGACGTCATGCGCTGTCTCAATACATGAATCAACTTGCTTGTAAAGTTACGTGGTCTAAGCCCAACGTGACTATTACCACATGTCAGGTAACCATGACAACCATCATAGCCGCCGAGAGATCGCAAGGTCACCGTGGCAATATGTAATATTTAAAGAGGGAGAAAAATGGAAAAATAATTCAAATCTCGGGGATTTAAAGAGGAAATCTAGGTGAACTTAACTCGACAGGTTGGTAACGTTGATTATCGAAAAAGGTGGCAAGTTGGTCACCAGGGCAGATCATTGGTCAGAGCTAAAGCATACAAAGCCGACTGATGCTGGATTATGTCATGCATGGGTCAGATATTTAAGGTGCGTTCAAAAAGTAACGAGCCGGAAGCTGGAATGCACAAACCGTTGACGACATCGGCTATTCGTGGCGTGTGTAACGAGGTGTGGTTCCTACCAGAGCGTGGAAGGTCACAGCCCGTCGCTAGAGGGCACGCGTGCACGTCACGTGACGATACAAAGCGAGCAGCAGCATGCATCTATCGTCCAACGCTGCCACGGACGCCGACGTCCAGCTGTACGTGCGAAACTGGTTCACATCGCAGCCCAGGGAATTTATGAGACAGCCATTCACCGCCTCGTGTCACAGTGGGACAAGTGCCTCAACAGCCAGGGCCAATACTTCTAACATACAGGTACTGGTTTCTGTAATTATGCTTCCGGCTCGTTACTTCTTGAAGGCACCTTATATTATCACAGCGCCACTATCCTTAAGGTTTGTGCTTTTTTACAATACAAAAGCTAACGTTTGTCATCAGTACAGTTGTGAAAATACAATTCTGCAATCCCTAAATACCATTTGGTGATAAGGAGATGAAGAACATGTCTTGTAAAGAGGCATAGAGTATTAACTCGATAAAGTACTTACTCCTGTCACATCCGAAGATGCTGGTTCTACTTTGAGCCATGGAACAATCTCCGGTGTGGGACATTCTTCTCTACTGAATGCAACAATCTGCGGTGTTGGACATGATTCATTCTTAATATCCCTCCTATGATGAGCATCAACCTGCAGGGAAATGACTTGTTTCACATATATGTTCCTTTGCATAGGTGGAATTACAGTATATCTTACATACGACGTGCAACCTTTATGTTACGGGAATCTGAGAATAGACATTGATCTGGTTTCCATTTTCTTTCATTTCTTCCCAACACAACACAACAGAGACGAACTAGATCAGTAGGCCTATTTTCATGCAAGTTATTTTTCATAGATCACAATGTGAAATAAATGCTAGATTTTTGTGTTTTATTTCGCATCTTCAATATTATTGTATCCGGATGATCTTTATAAACAACCCTCACCATAAATAATAGACCATGAAGGAATCACGATAAATGGGAATTTTTATGGTGGTTCATAAAATCAAGGCATAAAGATATGGCGGAAAGAGGAACTACACCTCCTATGTGGGAAGGAAATGGATGCAGCTAATAAATACACTTAAAGGAAAATAGTTACATCAAAGTGAGTAGATGATGCAGATTAGAATGAGAATATGAGAATGAGGTAAATATGCAATGTTACCTGGGGAATGTGGAATATAAAAGTGACAGAGGTAAAACCAAACGAATATGACAGGCGGTATTGACGTCTAGGAACAAGATAACACACATTACTACTCTGTATCTCAATATTAATAGCCTTTTACCTGGTTCATAACTGTTTCAGGTGTTTCAGTAAACTTATTTCAAGCTTGTTCATAAGTTTGTTTTAATTACGTATTTTTAGAGTCACGTTAGTGTTCAGTTTGGTTAATTTATTGATTTTAGATTAATTTTCTCAGTATGCTGTTATTGTACACAACACGTGATGATTGAAATAACTAACTTAATACTCTCTCCAGTCTCCAGCAATTCATGTCTTGGAACAGAGGGGATTCCAAATCTAACTCTTGCTATAAAACTCTCTTTCTAGTGAGTTAGTGCAGTAACACACATATTATGATGTGGCAACACTGTAGATCATTATTCAAAACAACGGCTATGTTCTATCTCTGTCTATGTGGAATATGAGTGGCATTAAATTTAGGGAGGCAAAATCTGACTGAATGTGTAAACATTGTTTCAGCTCCTCAATAGCAACAAGTATGAATATACAGACACAATATGACCTCTAGTTAACAGATATTGATTAACTTACTGTTTAATATAATTTACCTTGCCAACTACAAACGTTTGTCTTGGACTTCACTAAGATTGCAATGTTACACAATATGTGGAATTAAAATACACTTACAATGTCAGCCAAGTCATCTGTTTGTGTCGACCATTCCGGCTCACTTTTGATCACAGCTTGCTCGTCCATTATGGTAGAAAACTAGAACACAGAAGTTTACTTGAACATCATTTACATACGGACTTATTCACCGAAATAGCCTCATACTTCAAATGAGGTTATCTCAGTCCTTCAAATGTAATATTGGTATTCCGAATATATCTCGCGGGGTGCTCATGAGGCTGTGTCCCAACCGTAGTGAACTAGATAGTCGACTACTTTACCGGATGTGACGTCAGAAGTCGTGATTCAATACTGCTTAGCACATAGCAATCAAGTCTGTAGTAGCTAGTCAACGAAAGTGCTTGCTAGATTTGTCGACTTGTACAAGAAATTGTAGCTTATCGGAATTGTAGGTTACGTAAAATGTAGGTTGTCTTTGACTTGAATCCAGTTTATGCTTGGCCTATATTCTTTGCCAAATTCAACGCTTCAAACCACAACCCATGAGAGAAGCATAATATCTTGTTCAGTTGTGATAATTATTTTCACACGAATATGTTGTTTGGTTCTGTGGTAATCACGACTGAGAATTGCAACGACAACTCGGTTCATGGTCTCCAGCGCACAATAAGGGCCTCGTCTCAAATTGTCAATTTGCCGCTGCCTTATTATCATGATTGCCCTTCTTCTCTTTCTCCTGAACTGTATTCTCTTAATCAGCCATAATTAGGGCTCGGCTAAAAAGTTATCTTCTTGGCGCATCCATGAACGTATCATTCAGGTATTGTATATTTAAAACAGCTGATGAAAGCGCAAAGAGCTTGCAAGGAGTAGCAGATCACCGCCAGCTTGAGTGTTGGTTTGGTTGGTATCAGCATGTAAGTCCAGTGCGTTTCAGAACACAAGTCTATGAAGGAGGCTGTGATCTAGTAGACATGTCCCAAATCTCCGTAGTGCATAGCACATAGTAGCTAGCAGCTAGTCAATAGCAGACAACTTGAGTATTGGGACACAGCCTAATAGTAAATCCTACTTGATCAAATGAGTTAAAGAATAATGTCGAGTAAATTCTAATACAAGTCATTGGGGCTAAGTGGATAACATGAGCAATATATGGGTATTACTGTATTAACGCCAGTTCGTGAATATACAGAAGTGAAATGGAGCAACTGTCGAATGTGTCCATCACTTTGGTCCCTTTGTTCCCTAACACACACAAATCTGAACAATGTTTGTGCGAGGATATCTGATTGTTAGTGCATAACACACTATCAACGTGACTAAAATAGTTAACTGATCGTAGCACAGGCCTCCAGATACCACACAATGCCCAGTTCAAAAGAAAACTCTTACTTCTCCTCATTGAACGGAAGTGAGAGAAAGATGTATTTATCTACACACACCTACAAAACTAACATGTGAAGAATTTGTATAATATCATCACAAAGGTGTTGATACCTCTGTCAAGGAATCAAAGATACCTCTATATTCTCGACGGTTAAATATTGTAAGCTGCGTGTCACTGATGATCTGCGCTGGGCACTGAGCATACAACATCCTTCCGCCGTAAGACTAATTAGGCCTACCTTAACTTGGTGATGTCCATATCTCCACAACATCTTAAATACTCCTACTTGGATCTTCATCTAACAAGAAAAAGAGTTCTCAGATTGTTCATTCTCACCAGAAAGTAACTTACGGTACGGTATTCTATATGAAATGCACTGCACAAAACTTCCTCCTAGCGTTACAAGCAGCCAGGTTCAAAACAAAATACTGTAATTGAATGGATTCATTCAACAGAAGTGACTTTGAATTTCTCCCTAGACACATAATATCTTTGTGTGAGGTTTATAATCACATTATTTGTACATTGAAAAATATATTGCAGGTTCAAATCTAAATCAAGAATTGTTTGAAATTACAGTTTTTCGACTGTTTTGATGCAGCACTGCATGCTTCCCTGTCCTGAGTGAATCGTTTCATTTCTACATAGCTACCACACCCTACTTCCGAGGCAAACTGTTTAACATAATCTAGCCTTGGTCTAACCATACAGTTCACATCCTCGACTCTGCCTTCCATAGCTAAGTTTTCTATTCCTGTGTGTCTTGGTAGGCTATGTAGCCTAACCTACCAACATATTTCTTCTCTTCATAAACAGTCGTCACAAACATCTCTCCTCTGCCAATCGTCTTAATACCTCTTCACCCTATCTAGCCATCCGGGCTTCATCATTCTCCTGTAACACCACATTTCGAACGCTTCAGTTCTCCTCTACTCGGCTGCTCCAACAGTCCAAGTTTCACTTCCATACCTAAATATGGCCAATATTCGATGTCAATATATTTCTTTCTTTAGAAATGCTTTCCTTGCCTAAACCAACCTACTTTTTATACGGTATCTTCTTTTTCTCGTCCATCACTGATCATTTTGCTCCCTAAGTAACAGAAGTCTCCTACATCCCTTAGCTCTTCACCTACCAATTTGAGAATTCCTTCGGCTGGATTCCAATATGCATGTTATACCATCGTGAATTCTTTCTTCAAGACGAATCCATAGGATTTAAAAATTCATTCAAATCCTCTGATGAGTTGTCTAAGATAACGATGCCATCAGTAGGCTAAATCTCAGTGGTGAATATAGTTCAGTTGGCCCTATATCGTATGTAGGCTACCACTACACAGGAGTCAACCACACGATAAGATCTGATAAACTGCTGAAATTGTTATAATGAATGATAATAATTATGGAAATGATGTAGTACGCTATATGTAGGACCGTAGGCCTACTGTAATAGATGTTTTCTCCACAGCAGTCTACAACCCACCCACTAGATAACCTCTCTTTAGACGACGACATGTATTACAATCCAGCTGTGTCCTAAGTAAAACACTGCCGACACCTAGCCAAGGAGACGCCCTGTCAGCGCTATAGCATGCGGAGCGTTAAAGCTCTGACCACGCCCCCATACTTGCTCGGCTCCAGCGCTGAATGGAGCTTACCGTAGACTTTAGGTATATTAGTGGAATTTAACTATGATTACCAGTAAAAGTATCGAGAGTACGAATGGTCAAAGTTGTACGATATGTCGATGGATATCAAGGAATATTTGTTGTTCTTTGCTGTCTACCGTGAAATGTACGGCAGTCGAAATACTTTTCGTCGAACTCGAAAATCATGTAGGTCTAAATTGCCGTTAAACTTTTAATTTTACATCGTTCCCATACTACTATCGAAAGTAGGCTACCTTCAATAATGATGCATGAAGGTTACTTTAAACGATAAAAGCAATTTCTGTGCAACGTCATTCAGTTTTGGCGACCGTTAAACTGAAACAAGAAATGTATTCTCATATCGGTACCCCGAGAATGCGCAGACAGTAGAAATATCAATTCAGACTTAATTTGCCAAAATGTTATCTCTCTACTCTAGGCAAATCGTAGACCAACCTATTTCGAGTCCTAGGAGACCAACTTTATCATAACTTACCTTTTCAGATATAACTCATTTGCTACACAAAGTACACGGGACTGATGACCAACCATGTCTTAAGTAAACAAAAGAATTAATGAGTATATATTCCAAACCTCAGTGTGTGGGCAGAATGATTGTTTCATTTAATGGACCAGGGACAATGTGGCAATCAATCACATGCAGACTACATGTGATGGGGGCTAGAATTGGAAAGCAAGAGACTGTACTTACATATCATCCTGATATTGGTCTAGAGCTAAAGTGGGGAACCTCAGAAAACCATTCTATAATAGCTTACGTGGGATTCAAACCCCCCTCCGCTCACTGTTCCTCATGAAACAGTGTGCATGTTCAAACTAATAAACTGCCATCATAAGCCACACATGGTCTCTTCTTACATGGCATTTGAACAACTTACCACGCTTTCAATTTTGAAAACCTCATGCGTTGGTTGGGAAATGTACAAACTTTGGGGAGAAGTAAACTTTCACTCCCTCCGGTACCGGTAGCCAATATTTGTGCTGTAGTACAACACAGCATAAGGTTATCATCTTCATTAAGACGAGAAGAAATAAAGGAATTCACTAAAATATGTGTTATTGTTGTTTTAAGGGATGGAACAACAAGGTCATCTGTTCCAAAATATGTGCCACTCACGTTTGAAGTAGAGTACCGGTACACTACATACTAGCTTCGTGACTGAGGCTTCCACAGCGTAGAATGTTAGGCATGATTTTTGTTTGCCCGCTCTTTCTCTTAATCGGACTAATAATGTAGGCATAGCAGTACCGTACATGATTCTGTGCATTATGCCCTGATTGCAGGTAAAAAACGATCAAAATAGTGTTTTAGAAAACATTGTACCAGATGTTTAGCTGAACATCACACAACCCATATTTTGTAAGGAAAAGGCATTGTAGGAATCACAAACCGAACAACTTTAAGAAACTTTTATTTCACAATTACAACACACTGAAAAGGTTTGTTTAAAAATATAGGTTAACTATGACAGCAAGTTCTAATTAAATTAAGAAGAAATGAGTGGTGACTTACTAAATGTAATTTGAAATACATATATTTAAAAAAATCACAGTAACAAGCATTGTATTCTACCACCAAATTATGGCCATTTTCAATTTGTTGATCCAGGCCTTGAAATTGTATCCTAGGCATCTTTTCTATCTTGGATTTTAAAAAAGATATAAGAAAATAGCTTACCTCTGCAAGGAATTAGTCAAAATTTTTACAAAAATTGTGGCATTATTAACAGAACTTACTTTTTTTCACAATAGCAAAAATTAGTGTGATTCCTCCCAATGATTTTAAAATTTGGTAATGTACATCAAAGAAAATATAAAATAGCATTCAAACAATGGCAAGACTATAATTAATTCATTTGTACAAAAAAAAACACAGAAAAAAACTTCAAATGAAGCACTCAACCTTACACAGTGGGCAAAAATGAGCCCAAAATCTACTTTAAAAAATATAAATGATAAAATTACGCTAATCTGGCTGTTCGGTTTGAATAGCTATATAGTACGGTGCAATTAGTCCTCAAAAGGGCCTAACTTCAACATCCAAAATGAAAGTTTCCCTTCAACCCAAATTGTTCTATACAGTCCACACGTTGTTAGGTAAAAAGCCGCACCATTTTGAGCGTCGAGTTGGGGGGGTCCAGAAGTTGGTAAATTAGTAATTTTTATCAGTTTTTCTCAAATATTTTGAAGTATATGTGGTTTAGCGCAAACTGTGACATATACAAACATAATCTACAATAAATTGCGAACGAAAATGATCCCACGCATAATCTTGCTGAGTGAACGGTCCCAGAGTTACGGAGGGTGCGAACGTAGCAATTTTTCGTATTTTGTTAGATTTTTGTGAAAAATGAAATTATAACTACCGTAATATGTAAACAGAATTAACTAAACCATTTTATTAAAAAGTAATATTGTACAATTGTATTGTAGTCCAAAAGAGGCTGAGGCACCATAAAGGGTTAGAAGCGTAAAAATACTGGGAACAAAAACTGGTTTAGTACAAGCGCGGCCGCCATTACAAAGCCGTGCGTAAGGGGCGTTCGACTGCCTTAACCCTGCACCGGCCGCCTGCCCCTCCCACGCACACACTCACTCATCTACTCTCTTTCCCTCATTCGTATTGGAAGACCCGTTGAATGCATTTGTTATTTCTAGTGAAGTTCTGCGGTCATTTTTTATTGTTCGTCTTTAGAATACTGTGCCAACTATGTGGTTATACTGTGACAGATCTTGGATCTGCACATACACTCCTCATCATTAATCATTATATTAATTTAATCATCCCCTTTTGATATCAAAAATTCACAGTATTACTTATTGGATTGGCTGCATGGAAATGCTGTATGCGACGAGAGAGTTCCAAACTTCTGCTGTAGACCCTCTTCCATTCATGAAATTGGCTCCTTCAAATCCGTCAACAATTTATACGGCTCTTCTTCAAGCTGCCACAAAAGGGACCAGCAATGGACAAAGCAAAACAATGGTGACTTTTGATCAGCCTTTGTACGCTAAAGCTCGTGAAATAGTAGCAGCAGAACCTGATGACAGCCCATTGAAGTCAATCTTCATTCGACTAGGAGGTTTTCACCTGTTAATGTCCTTTTTGTCAGAGATTGGATTCATCATGGCAGGAAGTGGCTTGGAGGAGTTGTACTGTACTGTCTATGCCAAAAACAGTGTCCAACAATTGATGAACGGGAAAGCTTACTCCAAGGTCATTCGTGCCCTCTTACTAGTCGAAGATGCACTCAAAACTAGTGAAACTTTCATTAGTGTGGATAAAGATGAGCTTGATTTTGTCTATTCAACTTTCAAGCGTGGTAATGCATCTTCTGAAGAGATTACGCAGTCAGCTGCATTGAAAATCTTTGTAGGAATTTTGGAGAACCAACTTCATCGTTCAAAAGAATCAGGACGAACACAAAATCTGTGGATTCAGTTCAAAGAAATAGTTCAGCTTGTTCGAATGTTTATTAGAGCTGAGAGGAGTGGGGACTTTCTCCTTCACCTTCACTGTGTCCATCAAATGCACCGCATTTTCCATGCGCATGGTCAATTAAACTGCGCTAAATCTGCAAGACTCACTGGAACTTCTCAACTCAATGGGCCCAGAAAACGATTTGTTCGTTAATTATGATTATTCCACCATTCAACGAGGAGTGTGGAGTGACAAGAACAGGTTTTGTTGAGATCCTTGAGTAGCATTGGTGGATTGACCGGAGGCAGAGGACTATTGCAACTTGGATCAACTCCATGCCAGCTTGTTCTCGGGTATGTGAAGCAATGTAAGAATTTACAGGTGTGTGCAGCATCTCTTCGGAGCAGCACGTGGAGCTACGAGAGGCAAGGCAGAAAATAAATTGCAAGGACTTGCAAACTTTTATATCTTGGCTTGAACAACATAATCCGTTATCTAAAACACCTAAACTCTCTTCCTTATCAACAGGGGTTGTAGCAGATGAAAACTTGAACTGTGATAAAGCGTTTGAAGTTGGAACACTAGCCTTGAAAGAGATTGGGAACACAACATTCAATGAGTTGTTGTTGCTTGAGTCTTCAGTCTTTTGACTGGTTTGATGCAGCACTCCATGCCTCCCTGTCCTGAGCTAATCGTTTCATCTCTACATAGCTACCACACCCTATATCCGAGGCAATCTGTTTAACATATTCTAACCTTGGTCTACCCCTATAGTTCTTGTCCTCGACCCTTCCTTCCATAACTAAGTTTGCTATTCCTGGGTGTCTTAGTATGTGTCCTACTAACCTATCTCTTCTCTTCATTAGCAGTCGCCAGAAACATCTCTCCTCTCCCACTCGTCTTAATACCTCTTCGTTTGTAACCCTATCTACCCATCTGATCTTCATCATTCTCCTGTAACACCACATTTCAAATGCTTCAATTCTCCTCTTTTCTGCTGCACCAATAGCCCAAGTTTCACTTCCATAGAGGGCCACGCTCCAGACAAAGGCTTTCAAAAACGACTTCCTAATAACTAAATCTATATTCGATATCAACAGATTCCTTTTTTGTAGAAATGCTTTCCTTGCCTGAGCCAACCTACTTTTTATATCCTCTTTGCTTCGTCCATCACTGGTTATTCTGCTTCCTAAGTAACAGAAGTCTCCTACTTCCTTCAGCTTTTCACCTGCCAATTTGATCTCCATAGAGGTTTCTGATTTATTTCGGCTGCATTCCAGTATTTTAGGTAGATTTCATTAGAAAGCTTACTATTGCAATGGGTCCCATGTTTCGACTTCCGGAAAATTTCGACATATCTTCGCGTTTCACATCCCCCAGACCCCAAAACCACCGTCAGTTCAAAAGTTTATATATAATTTATGTATGTATATATCTTTATATATATAATTCTTCGACACGTGTGTATGTGACTGAACTCCTCCTAAACGACTGAACCGATTTTGATGGAATTTGGTATGTATAATATAGGGTGGGTCCATGTATGGTTTAGATTCACAATCAGACCCGGTAGGTGGAATGAACACAATTTTAGAACCACAATTTACACACAATTTTAGAACCACAATATACAGTCAAAAACAGTCGTCATGGAAACCATTAGCCTTGGCCTTCGTGAAAGCTGATGTCTTTGGACGGTTTGTCTCTGCACGTTAGAGCCACCTGGTCGCAACCTGTGCAACTACCGCCATTACATACACTCCGCCCGTGGCGAAAAGTTGTGTTTTATACCAAAGGTGGCAGTGATGTCGAATTCTACTGTTAGTCTCTGCACGTTAGAGCGTTTCAAAGTCCCGTATGCGTTCATATACCATTCATCCGATTGCCATAAAACTTGGGTGATATGTTCAGTGAGCTCAAGGGAAGGTGTTTGGCTTAGTAAATCCATTTTACAATAGATAGCGCACGAATAGATTCAACAAATGAGCGACGACGCGCGAAGCGTTTCAAAAAGGTCCCGTATGCGTTCAAATACCATTCGTCCGATAGCGATGAAACTTCGGTGAGATGTTGTGTACACTCCAGGGAAGGCTTCTGGCTTAGTAAATCAATTTCACATTAGGAAGCGCTCGACTAGATTCAACAAATGAGTGACGACGCGCGAAGCATTTCAACAAAATCCCGTATAAGTTTATATTCCATTCATAGATTGAGATGAAACTTTGATGAGTTGTTGTGTACACTTAAGTGAAGGCTTCTAACTTAGTAATCCATTTCACAGGAGGTTGCGCACGAGTAGATTCAACAAATGAGCGGCGACGTGCGAAGCGTTTCAACAAAGTCCCGTATGCGTTCAAATACCATTCGTCCGATAGCGATGAAACTTGGGTGAGATGTTGTGTACACTTACGTGAGGGTTTCTAACTTAGTAAATCCATTTTACAGAAGGTAGCTCACGAGTAGATTAAAAAAATGAGCAACGACGCGCGAACTTTTAATCAAAGTCCCGTATGCGTTCATATACCATTCATCCGATTGCAATGAAACTTGGGTGAGATGTGGCGTACACTTACGTGAGGGTTTCTAACTTAGTAAGTACATTTCACAGGAGGTTTCGCACGAGTAGATTCAACAAATGAGCGACGACGCACGAAGCGTTTCAATAAGGTCCCGTATGCGTTCAAATACAATTCGTCCGATTACGATGAAACTTGGGTGAGATGTTGTGTACACCCTACGGAAGGTTTCTGGCTTAATAAATCCATTTTACAATAGGTAGCGCACGAGTAGATTCAACAAATGTGTGACGGCACGCGAATCATTTCAACAAAGTACCGTATGCGGCCATATACCATTTATCAGATTGCGATGAAACTTTGGTGAATTGTTGTGTACACTCCAGGAAATGTTTCTGTCTTAGTAAATCCAGTTTTTAATAAGTAGCGCACGAGTAGATTCAACAAATAAACAACGGCGCGCGAATCGTTTCCACAATGTCCCGTATGCGGTCATATATCATTCATCCGATTGCGATCAAACCTTGGTGAATCATTGAGTACACGCCTGAGAAGGTTTCAGGCTTAGTAAATTTATTTTACAATAGGTAGCGCATGAGTAGATTCAACAAATGAGTGACGGCACGCGAATCGTTTAAAGAAAATCACTTATGCGTTCATATATCATTCATCCGATTCCGATGAAACTTTCATGAGTTGTTGTGTACACGCCAGGGAAGGTGTTCAACTTGGTAAATCCATTTTACAATATTGGTAGCGCACGAGTAGATGTAACAAATGAGTGAGGACGCGCGAAGCGTTCCAACAAAATCCTGTATTCGTTCATATACTATTCATCGATTGCGATGAAACTTTGATGAGTTGTTGTGTACACTTACGTGAAGCTTTCTAACTTAGTAAATCCATTTCACAGTTGGTAGAGCACGAGTAGATTCAACAAATGAGTGACAGCGCACGAATCATTTAAACCAAATCCCGTATGCGTTAAATGCCGTTTATCCGTTTGCGATGAAACTTTGGAGAGTTGTTGTGCATGCTCCAACGAATGTTTCTAAATTAGTTAATTCAATTCACGATAGTTTAGAGGCAGTTAACAGAAATTGAAAAAAATATTGTGTATCCAAAAGCACTTCAAGAAACAAAGTTACAACACTTTCTTTGATTGGCAGGACAACGTCTGCCGGGTCAGCTTGTGTATATATATATGTATATCAGTTTCTTGTGGACACGATAACTGCCGTAATTTTGCACCAATCACTTTGAATTTTTTACCGAATATGTATACCTATAAAATCTCGGTCGAGTTCGTTACTGGGCTAAATCGGTCGAAGGGGGTGAAAATGGGCGGCTTTTTTCGAAAAAGTGAAATATTGCTATAACTCTCTTAATATGTGAAATATCGAATCCGTTCAACGTTCATATTACGTGTCGGATAAAGCCCAAAAATTTATGTTTGAAGAGTGTTTTTTATAGCACCAACCATTGACCAAAGGGGTGGGAAAAAGTGGGTTTTTCGGGAAACATTAATCATATCTCTCTTAATAGGCACAATATCAAAACCGAACAAAATGGACAATACTCCCCTAATAATTACCTAAAACTTTTGTCTGAAAGAATTTTTGATATGACCCACCATTACGCCAAGGGACGAGAAAAATGATTTCGGAATTATAAGAAAATGCCAAGAGCTATCAGTGGTTGCCATGGCAATACTACTAAATTGACGAGGCATGAGCCATCAGACGTTGCCATGAAAACGCACTTGCACGAGATCAGATTCAGTATTTCCATCTGACTAAGTGGTTGGTTGGTTGGTTCTTAAGTTTAGGGGCTGCGACAACGCGGTCATGTAGCCCCGTGTACTTTGGGTGTGTGTAGAATCTGTCTGATAACCGGTGTTAATTGTGATGACTGTATTAGTGTGTGTTATCTGTTTGTTAATTTAAGTACTGCAACTAACAATTTTTCAGATAGTTCCTACTTTTGCCGCCAAGCGCCACTGTCAACGACTACGAGGTCAAGTTCAGAACTGAGCTACTAGACGCCGCCGCAGTCGGCTCTTGGCAATGAACAACCTAAGAGCGTTGTATACATTCTTAACCTATCCAATTTAGCTTCATACAGGTGCAATTAGTGGTAGGATCTTTAACATGCCATAAATCTATGACATGGGACCGCCGGCTTTACTTTCCCTCATAAGGAAGGCATACTGAGGGATTTTTAACGCTCTTAAAAAATCCGACGGCTTCGGCCGGGTTTGAACCCGATATCTTGGGCATAGAAGCTCAGCATGCTAGCGACTACGCCACCGAAGCCGCCTGACAAAGTGGGAAGCGGCTTCGGTGACGTAACTGGTAGCATGCTGAACTTCTATGCCCAATGTCGCGGTTTCAAAGCCGGCCGAAGTCGTCGGATTTTCTAAGAGCGCCAGAATCCCTCAGTATGCTTTCCTTTGGAGGGGAAGTTCCAACGTTCGTTGCGAGTTGCTGGTTGGAGTGGCATTTAGTAGCCAAGTTCACAGCTAGGTGTCGTTGACGGTAGTACCTGGTAGCAACATTAGGATCTACTGCTTGAAATTGACCGTCTGCAGTCCTTACCTGAATTAAGACTAATACAGCCATTACAATTCACACCGTGTATCAGACAGATTCTACACTCACCCAAAGTACACGGGGTTAGATGACCGCGTTGTCGCAGCCCCTAAACTGAGGAACCAACCAGAGGTAGATTTCATTAGAAAGCTAACTATTGCAACTTCGACTTCCGGAAAATTTCGACATATCTTCGCGTTTCACATCCCCCAGACCCCAAAACCACCGTCAGTTCAAAAGTTATATATAATTTATGTATGTATACCGGGTGATTCACCTAAAACTTGCACTGTAAATATTTCTGAAATGGAAGGTGATATTGATATGCGGTTTTAACCTAATGAAATTGTAACCAAGGGCTCGTATTTGTAGGTGATACACTGATTTTTATAATTTTTAGAAAGTGGTTTTATTTACAACAATTACAATTTTTTAAATGGAACAATACCCATTGACATTAAAAAAATAAAAGTAGAACACATTAGAATTCCAATGGTGTCTTTTGCACGATTCTAGTGCAAGTAGTTTACGAGATATTGTTATTTGTACACAATGGGACAATGCCTAGGACAAACTAAAGAAAAACAAATGTGAATGAAGTAATTCTGTGGTTTCTGACAAGTACAGTGTACCCTCAAAGCTTTTGTTCAAAATGACGACCACCAGCCTCAATACAAGCTTCCAGTCTGCTATGTAAAGATTGCTGCACACGTTCTAGCATTTCAGAGGAAATTTCAGCGCAGGCAGCAGTAATACGCCGTTTCATATCATCTGGTGTAGTTGGTATGTCCTTGTAGACAGTGTCTTTTAGCTTCCCCCACAGAAAAAAGTCTAAAGGAGTCAAATCTGGTGAACGGGCCGGCCAAAGTACAGGTCCCCTTCGTCCAATCCAACGATTTGGAAACAATCCGTGAAGATAATCTGTAGTAATTCGTGCACTATGGGCCGGACAGCCATCATGTTGATACCACAGGTTCCTCCTAGTCTGAAGCGGAACGTCTTCTAACATCTGTGGAAGATGGTCTATTAGGAGGTTGAGGTACTTGCACGAAATCAGTGTTCCTTCTACGAAAAAGGGACCTATGATGTGATGGTTCACTATTCCACACCAGACGTTTACACTCCATGGACGCTGTCGTTCTACTTGACGCAGCCAACGGGGATTTTCAACAGACCAATAGAGCATGTTTCTAAGATTGACTTGGCCATGATTAGAAAATGCTGCTTCATCAGTAAACAAGGTACATGACGAATCTGGAGTATCACGTCTTAATGCCCATGTACAAAGGTTAACACGATTCTCAAAATCATTACCATGCAGCACTTGATGGAGAGAGATGTGATACGGATGGAACTTATGACGATGGAGAATGCGTAGTACACTTGCCTGACTCATGCCGCTTCCATGTGCAATTGCACGGGAACTAATTTGTGGATCTACTGCAACAGCAGCCAGAACCTTAATTTCTCCCTCTTCTCCAGTCACTTGTTTGTCTCTGTTACGTTTTCTAGGCGTTATACTACCACTTTCACGTAATTGATTGAAAAGGTTCACAAATAATTGCCGAGATGGTTGACGTCTAATGGGATAAGTTTCCGCGTACACGGTACAAGAACGAACGGCATTCTTCCTACATTCGCCATAAACCATGAGCATGTCGGCTTTTACTGCAATGGTAAATCTCACCCTGCAAGCACGTCCAACTACTTGAAGTATCACACAATAACTGACTGGAAAGTCGCAGTGCACTCAGTGTACACAAACCACAACCTCAACAAACATAACAACATCGTAACCTCGCCACTAAGCACTTGGTTGTTAGTGCGTACAATTTTCGAATAACAATCAATATCTCGTAAACTACTTGCACTAGAATCGTGCACAAAACACCATTGGTATTCTAATTTGTTCTACTTTTATTTTTTTAATGTCAATGGGTATTGTTCCATTTAAAAAATTGTAATTGTTGTAAATAAAACCACCTTCTAAAAATTATAAATATCAGTGTATCAGCTACAAATACGAGCCCTTGGTTACAATTTCATTAGGTTAAAACCGCATATCAATATCACCTTCCATTTCAGAAATATTTACAGTGCAAGTTTTAGGTGAATCACCCTGTATATATATCAGTTTCTTGTGGACACGATAACTGCCGTAATTTTGCACCAATCACTTTGAATTTTTTACCGAATATGTATACCTATAAAATCTCGGTCGAGTTCGTTACTGGGATAAATCAGTCGAAGGGGGTGAAAATGGGGGGCTTTTTTCGAAAAAGTGAAATATTGATATAACTCTCTTAATATGTGAAATATCGAATCCGTTCAACGTTCATACTATGTGTCGGATAAAGCCCAAAAATTTATGTTTGAAGAGTTTCTTTATAGCACCAACCATTGACCAAAGGGGTGGGAAAAAGTGGGTTTTTCGGGAAACATTAATCATATCTCTCTTAATAGGCACAATATCAAAACTGTACAAAATGGACAATATTCCCCTAATAATTACCTAAAACTTTTGTCTGGAAGAATTTTTGATATAACCCACCATTATGCCAAGGGATGAGAAAAATAATTTCGGAATTATAAGAAAATGCCAAGACCTATCAGTGGTTGCCATGGCAATACTACTAAATTGATGAGGGATGAGCCATCAGACGTTGCCAAGATAACGCACTGGCACGAGATCAGATTCAGATTTCCATCTAAGTGTGAAGCGGCTCGGTGACGTAACTGGTAGCATGCTGAATGTCTATGCCCAAGGTCGCGAGTTCAAAGCCGGCCGAAGTCGTCGGATTTTCTAAGAGCGCTAAAAATCCCTCAGTATGCTTTCCTTTGGAGGGGAAGTTCCAACGTTCGATGCGAGTTGCTGGTTGCGGCGGCATCTAGTAGCCAAGTTCACAGCTAGGTGTCGTTGACGGTAGTACCTGGTAGCAACATTAGGAACTACTGCTTGAAATTGACCGTCTGCAGTCCTTACCTGAATTACAGACTAATACAGCCATCCCAAAGTACACGGAGTTACATGACCGCGTTGTCGCAGCCCCTAAACTGAGGAACCAACCAAAATCTCTGCGGGAAATATAATTTTGCGTGAAGAAGTAACAGACCGTTACATAGTTACACATCAGTGTCGAAACCTTGCATAAGGATAGTGTGACCACAAGTATAAAAATGGACCCCAAATGACAAGAAGGTTACCGTTCCCATAAGACAATAAAATGTTTAAAATAAGCATAAAATGACGAAAAACAAAGTTAATTTAGCTCCAATTATAAAATACCTTCTCGCAATAAATGAGGTCTGATCCTTCTACGAAATCTGCATATTCTGTCTATTATAGCCTATCCCCAAGTTTGTCCGGTGAAATCTACCTACGCCTTCTGGCGTGCCGAGAGGACTTTTTTGTTTTACATTTATTAATTTTCATCATGAATGAAACACAACATTCAATGAGATACACTTGAAAAGAAAGTTAGCTGTTAAGTCTCTATAACCAAGTCTATGACAATTAACAACAACACTGTATGTGTGAACCCTTACACTCGATTACATCGGGTGGTGTGCACAGTTAGGAGTGATGAGAGACTTAAAGAAATATTTCAATTAGAATTATGTGCTTATCCTCCATCCCTCTTCGACGAATCTGGCATGATGAGGATGGGAAGCAAATCTTCAAAGGTGACTGTTTTGGTTCCAGATTAAAATGAATCATCAATCACCCCAGATTCAGAGAAAGTGTCCTACATCCTTCATCGTGTTGTCTGGTGACGCCCAGCTACCTTCAGACAGATTTGCGAGCAATACACCGATTACATAATTACTCATTATGGGCCAGCAACTGATGTTTTTGATGGATACGAGCAAGGAAACACATAAGATGAAGAACACTTACGCAGATCACGTTCTTCCACTACCATTGAATTTGAATGTATTCATAGTGAACTGCCACTGAGGCTAAAGAGCCCCATTATGTAGCATATACAATGGTCTGGATTGAAGTTATGTAATGAGAAACTAAACCCAGCTTAGCAACCAATAAAACAAAATATAAAATATACTTATAACTAAACAAGCCAATTAGTAAACATATTATACAGGATGAATAATACAAATTAGAATATAATAATTAAATAAATAAATAACCTACCTATTGTATTGTTAAATCTATTGAAAAACACAAACAAACAAACTATAGTACTGTACGTTAAAAAGGGCTACTATTTTTATATGAATTATGATATGATCTATTATTAAAACAAGTGCATGAGTGACAGGATTGCTCGAACTACTATCAATTCCACGGAAGATGTATCTTGGATACCAAAAATATTATAAAGGGCTGTATGGCACGGATATATTTCAAAACTTTTGTATGAACTATTTATATTTTTGATTTGTATTCGTTCAGGAATCTTGATATTAGGAATTTCTTGAGTTGTGTAGTGTTAACAGAGTTTGTAAATGTCTGAAGGTGGAATGTATTAAAGAACCGTGAAGCTGTGCAAGAATGATTTATTGTATTTAGTTGTACGGTGGACAGGTATCTGTAGAGTAGAATCACTAAATCTATTTTCTCTGTTGTGGACGGAGTTCATTGGCTTAAACACATTATAGAGATAACCGGGGGTTTTTGTACACAATATTTTCTGGGTTAAGATCGCAATTAACAACTGCCTACGTTCACGAAGTTTCAACCACTGCATTTGCACATAATAAGGTGTCGTCTAAAAGGTAACGAACGCATGCATTTTGAACTATCTGTAATTTTATGTTAAGTGTTTCTGATCCATATTCGATGATAGGGAGTATCAACGTTTGGATTAAAAGCTTGCGCATTTTTGACGGCGTGTAAGAGTTATTCCTCTTCAAGATATGCATTGATGATACAGTTTTCTTTATTACAGCTGCGGTATGCTCTCCCCAAGATAAGGTTCAATCAAAAATTACTCCTAGGTTGTTTACAGAGTTGCTGTAGGGGATAACATTGTCTAGTAATTTTATCGGTGGGAGTGAGTTAAGATCTACAGAGTTAAGAAGTTTAGTATAGCCAATGCATATAAGTTGGGTCTCAGAAATGTTTAAATGGAGGTTATGGTTTAGGGTCCACTGATGGAGGTGAGCAATTTCTTTGTTGAAAAGTTCTATATGGTGAGGTGCATCAGAGGGACTGAAAGGGAAGTAGGCCTGAAGGTCATCAGCGTACATATGTCAGAGACTGTTGACAGAGTGAAAGTGTGAAAGTAGAAGACTCAATCCATGTAAATATCAATCAAAGTGAATTTCTAGCTAACGCTAAAAACAAAATGGGCCTTATTTCTCTCTTTACAGTGCACTTGCAAAGAGGTGGTTGCACAGCTCATCAAGCATCGTGTGACGGTGACTAATTAATAGTTTTAACAGCGATTGATGAAGCTAAGAAAGGAGTTGACTTAGTCTTGTTGACTGTCCACGCACCCTCAGAGAACAAATTAAAAATGGTGGTACCGAAGAAAGGCAATCAGCAGGAAAAAGTGTACACTATTTCTGACATTCAGCGAGGCAATATACGCCTTCACAGGATGTGACTGTATCAGCTATGTACAAGAAGGGGAATATTACACCGCATGGGAAAGTGCAAGCCAACATAGCCCTTCGTACGAAACTTCTAGTCTTCAGCGACCCCAAAGCTGTCCCCTGTGCATTGGCTGACGCTGGAAAGCATTTCTTTCTTGAGATGTTTGGAGCCAAAAACACTGATGATCTAGATTGTTTTCGCACCCAGTGTTACTGGCAGGCCATTGCAAAGAAGCCTATGCATTCATTGTTCAAGTTGGCTGCACTTCTCCCCACTTCGGCAGCTTCCAGGCAACATTCATTTAGAACCTACCACCAGTGCAGCAGGGGCAGAATGAGAACAAGAATCCGCTCGAGTGGCGGGAAGAAGATTGGCGAACACCTGAGACCAATTACAACAGCACGTCCTGCAGCTCCCCAGGAATTACTTTCCCTCATAGTGTGCGCTTGCAAAGACGAATGCGTCCGTAATTGCGAGTGCAGAAAGAGTGGTGTAAACTGCTCGAGCATATGCGGTAATTGCTCAGGCCTAGGATGTGATAACAGGGACACGAACATCATAGACGCAGATCTCGAAGAAGAAAGTGCTTTGTTTGAAGAGGACTGAATATTCATGAATAACCCAATTTACATTAATTTAAGGTCACATTTAACATTCTACATTTTTATAATTTTAATAGTTCAGAGTGGGTTTCCCCGTACCACAGGTTTATATGGCCTAGGCCTGTGGAAGCCTCTTTTCCCTAGCGCCCCTTGAGAAGGTGGTGAGGTTGACGTTCCTTCAAGGGCTTTTCACTAACATCCCACCTGTCATTATGGGGTTCGAAGCCATTTTTCAGTGTTGCCTTAGCAACTAAAAGTTTGGTGCTTTTCAGTCGATCAACACGAATGCACCCTAAAGAGTTGGGGAAAACCCTTATCCTGAAAAACATTACATGAGATGGTAGGTATTTATTAATCTAATGTAATTTTTTTCAGTATTAGCGTAATACCCGACTCTTTAGGGTACATTCGTGTTGACCGACTGAAAAGCACCAAGCTTTTGTTTTGTATAATACCGCTCAATAAAATCGATATGTGCTTTCACAAAACACAATCCTGTATAAACAAAATTAGTGATAATATCATATTGTTTCAAAAAAACTCTTTTACACCCTCCGTAACTCTGGAACAGTTCACTTTAGCAATATTATGCACGGGGCCATTTTGTGTTTGCAATTCAATGTAGATTATTTTTGTATATGACACTGTTTGCGCTAAACCGCATATTTTTCGAAATATTTAAGAAGAACTGATAAAAACTACTAATTTACCAACTTCTGCCCCCCCCCCCCTCCCCGCTCCCCGCTCCCCCCCCCCCTCCCCAAACCCGACGCTGAAAATGGTGAGACTTTTTTTTACCGAACAACGTGTGGACTGTATAGAACATTTTGGAGCTGAAGGGAAACTTTTACTTTGGATGTTGAGGTTTGGGTCTAATTGCACCGTACTAATAGTGATGATTTAATGCACACACTTCTCCGAAGGAAATAAAACTACTAACTTTTGTGGGCATTCTTCAATTTTTAGTTTTAGGTCTGAAAGGCTTCAGATGTAAATCCAGAAGTGCCATTAATGAGTCTGCACCATTTTGAAACGGTACGTGGATGTGGCAAGCAAGTATTGAAGGCACTCCTAACAAAACTGTATGCAAAAGGAGAATAAAATTGAAGAGTTAGAGCAAATGTCCGTAATTCTGGTTTATATTTTCTTGCGACAGTTTCTCCTTTGGCTTTAGCTAATTGTCTGACCATAAGTTCATTATTCTGGCTGGATGCAGCACCTACTATTTCTAGGGTATGTTTTGACATGAGATTATTTTTCTGATTCCTTTAATAACATCATTGAGGCTATTCACCGTCTTTTTCAGCCTTCTGTTTGTTTGCTGAAGGACTTTTATCTTCTTCGTATTCCTTCCATTTCTTTCACGAGAGACTTCCAATAATCTCTCGTACGTTTCCTTTGTTGGAGATTTAGCAGAGGTACAAGGAATAAGTTCCTTAGGCAGACTCCTTTCCTTTGAATGCTTTCTTGGAGTTTTCTGTGAAAAGAAAGCAAACCCTGTTTTTTTTTTCTTACATAGACATGGTACAATTAATTGTATGCAGGCTGTTTCATTGTGTCAGCCAGGTTTTACTGTTGTGCTAAAAATTGTAACCTGTCTTCTCGTGGACATTGAATGTTTTGCCATACTGGTAGTTGGTAAGGCACTAGTCTCCTGTGCCAAAAGTAAAAGGGTTACATGAGCCTTCTTCCCAATCCTATCCCCAATTTACAAATACACACACTAGTACACTCACATACACAGCCGAATACATGGGGCTATATGACGATGTCACAGATTCTAAAATAAGCAACAAAACTGAATCACTAAACAGTTGGCTAGCAATTGAGGGTACTTCTAAGTGGGAGAACTGTCCCTACTCAAGCAAGAATTCCAAAACCCTGGCAACTCAGAAGCTGCAGTAATTAAAAAGAACATTAAATGTATAACATTATCATAACACAATAATAACCATAACTATAGCATTGCAAGCCTGAAGGTCACGCGCAGTCGGTGCGGTGTTGTCCTGTACGTTCTCGCATCCAGCACGAGACTGAAGGTACGGTGCAATAGCATGGCAACACCGCCGGGCGCGGGGTGGAGAGCAGAGGGCCAGTTGACCTTCAAGCCTGCAATGCGGTGTTGTCCTGTACGTTCTCGCATCCAGCACGCGACTGTAGGTACGGTGGAATAGCATGGCAACACCGCCGGGTGCGGGGAGGAGACCGGAGGGGCCGGTTGACCTACAGGCCTGCAATGCGGTGTTGTCCTGAACGTTCTCGCATCCAGTACGTGACTGAAGGTACGGTGCAATATCATGGCAACACCGCCGGGTGCGGGGAGGAGACCGGAGGGCCGGTTGACGTTCAGGCCTGCAATGCGGTGTCTCGCACTTTAGTCAATATTCTGTGATGCTCATCTTCTCTTATTAGATCACTTTCGAAATGAACAATTTCAAACCATCTTAACACACACTTTGTTTGCCCTGCAACTAAACCAAACAATGTCTACATGTTATGTCATGTCATGTTTCATATTAGCATTCCTCTTGTTTAATTTTTAATTTTTGCTTTACAAAAGTGGTAGTCGAAGGTTTTACTGACCGTATTTTAACTGACTGTGTGGCTCTTGCAGACTAACGAAGAAACCTCGGCCTGCATGTTACATTCAATCTCACGTCAGCTGCGATTGGCTGCGTGGCTCAGCGGTAACATTATCGCTTGCTGTGTCCAAGGTTGGAGGATCGAATTCTGGCGCAGTTACTGGCATTTGAGGGTGCTAAAATGTAAGGGAGCCATGTTAGTAGTTTTACTGGCACGTTAAAGATCCCCCTTGGGGAAAAACGTTTTGGGCATGACTAGTGAATATTGCCTGAGAGCAAAAGGGTTAAATCTTATATTGATCTTAAAATACTTTTAGTGATGATGTAATAAAAATTGCTCTCATTTG
Source organism: Meconema thalassinum (assembly GCA_946902985.2). NCBI lineage: Eukaryota > Metazoa > Arthropoda > Insecta > Orthoptera > Tettigoniidae > Meconema > Meconema thalassinum. The sequence continues at coordinate 14,148,493 of OX336401.1, read as the reverse complement.
TTGGAGCTGGACTCAATTCTATTGCTCGAAGAGCTTTCTATGTGTGCCATTCCCCAATTTCCCGTACTACTTTCTGTACTTACAGAAACAATTGCAAACACTTCATGCTAATCTCGCAATTAATCCCGATCATTTGTTGTGTTCAGTGCGAAATTTCTGTTGATACTTTACATAAAGCTTACTCTAGCAATTCCCGTAAATTGCTAAATGCGAGTACAGTTCGCTCGGCAAACTTCCTACTCGAGGTAATTATTGCCTTGTCATATCAATTTACCTTTCGGATTGTAGTTTTGCCTAAGTTAGACTTGTTAGTCTTTCCTCTGCTAAACTTCTAATCAGCACACTGCTGGATAAACGTTTAGCACACTTTGAACACAACAATTGTTCATTCTCGTATTTTTGCTTCATTATAACTTATTTGCTAAACCTTTTTCCGTTTTACGTGCAATCGTTCTCTTGCTTCGGGTTTCATCCTCGGTGGGTAGTAAAGCTATTCTTATTTGTTTCATTTATTGCAGCATCATAGAATGCTTTTTGAAATATTTCCCCATAGTTTTGTTAAAATGATTATTATAGCCTCTCGTTTGAACGTTCACCAGTGATCTGACTACCTATAAAGTACTCTATTTCGTATCTGGAAGGGATAATGCACTTGGTGACTGCGTGAAGGACATCCCTAACTTTATTTGCATTATAGCATAAAGTTATATTAGCAACTCGTTTATGAACACTCTTAGTTGCTTTATGAGCAAGCAAGACTGTGTTCCTTTTGTTGATCATGTTTTCAGTATTTTTGCTATAGTTAACCGATTTTTTCAACATATCCCATTCTTAATTAAAGTTTAAAGGCTAGTGTTTGTTTTCCCATTGTGAGTTCTTAAGCCTTGTTATACGCTAACTTTTCACGCTTCTATCAGCATCTTTTATTGTTATTTTATAAATAAAAAAATGTTATTTGGATTTGCTCCCCTGTTGCCCAAGTTTTCTTTCTTTCCTAAGCCTTTTCCTTTTGTTACATCATCATCCCTCCGGTAGTGTTTAAGCCTGGGATTGACACTCCAACATCCACCATTATACTGTCACTGACGCGCATCAATAATCTTTATCCAGGCCAAAGTTATGTTAATTATTGCCTTTTCACTTCACATAATTACAACATTACGTGTGTCGAGTGGTGTATTTTGTGTCAGACATGTTGGCAACAGTGATAGAACGTGATATGACGTCCATGTGTGTCCCCCGAACATGGCTGGCGTCGTTGAATGAGCAATAAAGAAAACCATTTATTTACGTAATATAAGAAATATTTCCGGTGCAGCAGTGATAATTGACAGCAATTTGAATTTAAAATACTCCGAGAAAGGTAGGCTTTGCGAATCATACATTTTCAATAATGTGCCAGGTAAAAGCGTAAAAGCTAATGAATGAAGCTAATGAATTAAAGAAATAAGTGTAATTAATTAAATTAATGAAATGAATTAATTTAAGGTAGACTATTTGGCCATCTTCCCTCTTAAGTGCCCAAGTATTTAGGCAGGGTTGTTACAATCACCATAAAAGTATTGGGCATTGCTTGCTATATAGACTAATCATGGCAACTGGAACTATGGCCCTAAGCTGGTGGCACTATCTCCGCTTGAAGGACGGTGGGTCATGAAGGGCGGGTGGAAGAGGTGGTGAACAGGTCCACAATATGCTGGCACTGTTAAGATTATACAGGGTTTTTCATATAAAGTAAGAGCGGTGAGCGGTGGTTTTGTAATCCGCTGCTGCAGTGTCCTTGGCCGAGCTTGTGGCGTGCCACGGTACTCTGCTGTAGTATTAAATGGGCGCGCATAGTATATACTTGACCTTACAATAAACGTGCAGGTTTTCAGTCACCAGTCCGAACCTCAGCTACTAACATGGTGAGACAGTTAACATTGCAACGTCGTATTTTTGTATGTAAGACTTATTGAAGTACGAGTCGGCTCGGCGGGTACGTGATGCATTTGTTCAGCAATTTCCTGATGAAGTGCCACCTTCACTCTCCCAAATTCACGTAATTGTAAATAAGATGGACACCACTGGCTCAGTGCTCATCAAAACACATAAAATTAAAATAAATCATTGGAGCGCCAAAACCCACTCGCGTCAGCCAGAATGTGGTTACCAGACACAATGCCTGTATAACCCGGGAAGGACGACACTATCAGCATCTTCGATAAGGTAATATTTCATATAGGATTGTACACACCCTAAAGGCAGGGGGCCACGTCGCGCCACAAGCTCGGCCAAGGCCATCGCAGCAGCGGATAACAAAACCGCCGCTAACACTATTAACTTAGTTTCTTTTTTAAATATATAACAGTGGTTTCGGTTTCTATTTCAAACGTATGGGGATAATAGCAAGCATAGTGCTTGCCACGGTGGGTGTGAGGTTATAGTGTTGGACTACCAACCCCAAGAGTGCAGGTTCGCTCCTGGCCATGGTAAGTGATTTTAGAAAGGCGACAAAAATCACGACACTCACGTCATACGTTGTTGGCATGTTAAAGAACCCATTTGAATTCAGTAGGCCGTGTTCATAATGGCAAAATTAATCTCGGGATTTTCCGCCAACACAAAGATCCTCATTTCTCTACTAGAAAGCGGTAAAGCGCCAAGGAGCTTAGATTGGCTATCTAACCTCCTTGACATCCATAGCGCTCCAAGGAGCATTAAATTTGACACGCAAGCTGCCGTCTGGGTGTCAATTAACAAAGCTTGCACCCGGCACCAGAGGCCACACGATATTATTATCTTAGCAAGCATAGTTGCCACATTTCGCATGGGCTATGCTCAGATTGCTCCACATATTGGATCACTGATAAGCCTATGGTTTTAGTATCCAGCAGACCTAACTGAATGGCATGGTTTCAAAATACATGTTTCATTCCATAGAGTTCTGAAACACAAACTATTCATAACAACACTGGACCACTTGTTAACATGAACATCGCTCACCACCCAATAGCATCTGCGCATGTGTATTATAGACATTTCAGAGTTGTAGCAGTTCACTGTTGTCAAACTGGCGATTGTTAGAATAAAGGGAGGCAGTCCTATGGCCACACTGGTTGCCTTATGTATTTACCATGTGGCAATTGGTGGAGGAATAACAATAATGCAACATTTGACAGAACTGAATAAGCTTGCTTGTGATAATGTAGCTGAGGTAGTCACACTCTTAGCAACAGCAAACAGTAGTGTACCAGGAAGTTTTAATACGGGAACTAAAAGTGCAAGGGAGAACTTTCTGGGGCTACAGATGGGCTTGTCATGTTTTAGCAACACCTCTAAAATTCGTAGGATTATTTTTTGTCGTGTACCTACGCAAGCAATACATAACAAGAGAGTCTATTCCGTTCACCTTGATGTTCCATCCCTTAAGACAACAACAATCACCACCACCATATACCACACTAACACCAAGCATAGGCCTAGGCCTACTGTACTCCCCTTTGCCAACAATGTGTCATCACAATCTCAATAATACACACTTAGATGGAAGGCCTACTCTTCTGCCACGAATGATTTCGTCGATCGGCTGTCTGTGGGAACCTTCCTCATGGGTGTGAAAGACCCGGAACAGCAACGAGACCTCTGTCTTGCTCATCCTCAGACGCTAATGGACGCGTTGGCATGTGCATTGGAGTTCGAGGCAGCCACGCAGACGTCAAGGACAAACGCATGGCTACGATGCATCATCGAGGAAGAGTCCCTGGACGAGAAGGTTGAACGGATCGTCTCGAAATTTCTGCCGAGCAACGACAGTCCGCGCCGTAGAAGGGAGATACGCTGCTGGAGTTGTGGTGAGTTAGAACATGTGAGAAACCGCTGCCAGAATGAAACCAAGTACCAGGAAACTAGATTGGGCCGGTGCTGAGAGGCGAGCATCGAAGAACGGCCCTACGTCCCCTAAAGGGCATGTGCAGGTTATCTCCCTAATGCGTCAGACACAGAGTTTCTTCGTGGATGGAACCATCAATGGTATGGAACGTGACTTGCTCCTGGACACTGGGGCTACTACCACGATCGTGAGGAAAGGCACTATTAAATGAGCTCTCCAGCCGACGAGAGTTGAACAGAAGACAGCGACAGGTGAGCCGGCAAACATCTACGGCGAAATCAACGTCAACATCGGACTAGGCAGCAAGAAGATCAACCACCGAGTGATAGTGGCCGATATCATTGAAGATGTCATCCTTGGTATGGACCTGATGATCAAATTAGGACTAACCAGGGATTTAATACATATAAGCCTCAGATTCGCCGATGAAGAAATCATCCTTCATGGACGAGGCGTTGGAGCGATACGAATGGTCCTGAACACGGATGAAGTTCTTCCTCCCAGAAGCGACAACGTGACCATAGTTCCACCAGACTGCGATAACCCAGAGGCTACTTGGATCATCGAAGCTGTAACAGAAGAAGAGATTTGTTGAGGGGTTTTACTGGGAAGAGCTGCTGTCAACGCCACGGGACCAGTGCCGGTTCGAATGATAAACCTGAATGAGTACCCAGTCAACCTGAAGAAAGGCTCTCAGGTCGCTTGGTGTAGCCTGGTATCAACGATTGTGCATGGGAAAACTCCGAATGACGTCCGGAGAGACAACGGAGGCGTCGGGAATCTGACGGAAGCTCTGCAACTTGAACGAGCAAGCCTTTCCAAGGAACAAAGAACCAGGATCCAGGCACTTCTGACGAAATATCTGGATGTCTTCGCCATCGAAAAGAACCAGCTCGGCAGGACGAATGCGGTGAAGCATGGGATTAACAACGGAGATGCTCAGCCAATCTGTCGGATTGCCACTGACCAAGAGGAAAGACGCCGACAAGATCATCTCCGACATGCGCCAACAGTGTGTCATGGAGCCTTCAACTAGCCCATGGACTTCAGCAGTTGTGCTCGTAAAGAAAAAGGACGCCTCAACAAGGTTCTGTGTGGACTACCTACAGCTGAACAGCAAGACCGTCAAGGACAGCTAACTACTCCACAGGATTGACGACACTTTGGATACCTTATCTGGGTCCCAAGTATTCTTCACTTTGGACCTAAAGAGTGGATATTGGCAAGATCAAATGGAACCCAGGATAAAGAGAAGATGACTTCCTCCATTGGGTCGGGGCTCTGGCACTTCTCGGTGATGACCTTTGGATTAAGTAATGCGCCAGCTACGTTCGCCAAACGGTGCTACGAGATCTTTCATGGATGACTTGCCTTATCTACCTGGATGTCAGAGTTACTTGGATGACCTTCGACGAACACCTGCCGAACCTGGAGGAGGTTTTCAAGTGACTGCAGAGCGCCAACTTTAAGTAGAACACGAAAAAATACCAGCTCTTTCAGTAGGACGTCAAGTACCTGGGACACGCCGTATCTAAGAATAGTGTAGCCATAGACCCTGAGAAGGTCAGCGCGGTGAGAGAATGGCCAATCCCCAAGGACGTACATGAACTACCGAGCTTCTTGGGGTTATGCTTCTACTACAGGCGTTTCGTACCCGGATTCGCCAGCATAGCCAAGCCTTTGACGACGCTCACCGAGGAAGGACGAGACTACTGTTGGGATGAACACTGTCAATCATCCTTCGAACAGCTGAAGGCGTTCCTGGTTACTGCACCTATCCTTAGTTATCCGTGCACCGTTGGCATGTTTATACTTGACACTGATGCTAGCATTGGTGGAGTTCTGTCACTGGATGGCCAGGAGAATTAATCGCCTACTTCAGCAAGGTACTCTCCAAGCCCGAGAGGAACTACTGCTTCACTCGATGGGAGTTACTGGCTGTGGTTAAGTATGTGGGACACTTCATTAAGAACCTGTATGGACGACGCTTTCTACTGCGGTTCAAGAACTCCGAGGGACAGATTGCTCGATGGATTGAACGCATAGAGAAGTACGTCTTTCACATTGAGCATCGAGCCGGGACCAGCCACAAGAACGCGGACTCACTCTCAAGAAGACCATGCCCTGCGGACTGCAGCCACTGTGCACGGCAAGAATTGAAGGCTGGTCTGGTCAGACAACTGACAGTTGTTAGCGACTCATGGCAACCTACGGAACTTCAGAAGGCTCAGAGTGAGGACGCAGATCTTGGCCACATCATCCAGTGGCTCAAGAGAAGATTACGTGGGAAGGAGTCGCTCCGCGTAGCCCGAAGACTAAATCTGATTGGGCCCAATGGGACTAGTTACGTCTGGAAGATGGAGTACTGAAGCGCATCGTCGAAGACTCGAATGGGACTACAACCAGGACACAGATCGTCGTTCCTCAGAAGAAGACTTCAGATGTACTGCATCATCTGCACAACGAGAGTTCTGGATGACATCTTGGCATGAACAGGACCCTTGCGAAAGTCAGAGAAAGATTCTACTAGGTCGGTTGCAAGGAAGGCGTCAAAAATGTGTGCAGAAAAGTTGAGGTGTGTGCTGCTGGAAATGGTCCGAGAGGAAGGAAGAAGGCACCCATGCGCCAGTACAATGTTGGAAGCCCATTCGAACGGATTACGATTGACGTGGCAGTACTTTTCCCCGACACAGACGCCGGGAACAGGTACATTTTGGTGGCCATGGACTACTTTTCAAAATGGGTGGAAGCTTACGCAATCCCCAACCAGGAATCTGTCACAGTCTCCAAGATCCTAGTGAACGAGTTGTTCTCACGGTTTGGTGCTCCTTTGGAACTACACGCGGACCAAGGGAGGAATTTCGAGTCAGCAGTGTTCCAGCAAGTCTCTCAAATCACGGGAATTCAGAAGACCAGAACGACGCCACTACACCCACAGTCGGATGGAATGGTCGAGCGGATGAATCGGACAATTCCGAATCATCTCTCTAAGGAGGTGGCAGAGAACTAACGCGATTGGGATGAACATCTCCCCCTGTTCTTGATGGCATATCGATATTCGGTCCACGAGACAACGAGGTAGACACCGGCATGAGTACTTTTCGGGAGGGAACTGCGATTACCCTGTGATTTGGCATTCGGCTGTAAGCCCGGCGAAGAACTGGTGTTAGGAGACGATTACATCATCTGCCTGAGGGAGAAGATGAACCAGATCCACAACCTCGTCCGAAAGAAACTCGGAAATGATAGCGACCAGATGAAGCACGCCTATGATGCACGGGCACGAGGAGATGGCTTTAACGTGAAGGATCTGGTATGGCAGTTCAACCCACAACGGCCACGCGGTCTCTTACCTAAGCTGCTGCGATCCTGGGATGGACCGTGCGAGGTGATAAAGAGGATCAATGACGTCATCTACCCGATACGAAGACTTTCACACGGAAATCCTAAGGTTGTCCATTTCAACTGACTAGCACCTTATGAGGGAGCTAATCCGATGGTTGACAACGGTTCTGTAATGACCTTGGACTGTTCCGGAACGGAACAGGCTTAAGGAAGGGGCAGTGCTACGTGTCTATACATGCATTAAGAGGCTCTTTATGCGGTGAGTTGAGGAAACTGTTTATTAAATCACCAAAGACGAGATTGTCAAGGCAGTGGAAGAAGAAGGGAAGAGACGGGTCGAATCGGCTGTGGTGGTTTTGTGATTGTAGAGAGTCTGTCAGACAGGAATGTAGCGATTGTATTAGAAGTTGTGGTGAATAAATATCATAATTAGGAAGATATAAAATTTATTTATAATTCTACCCACGGACGTAACAATATTGTGGAAAAGCTGGGAATATTGTAGGAAATAGGAACAGCATGCTTTATTTTAAGGAAAAAGCTGCATGCTCGTATTTCTCACATCTTCTCTGAAGTGAGCTGAACATAATATCCTGCAATAAACATTCGGTGACCAATTAACCCTTCGAACTGCTGTTATCCACTTCTGCCTAAGCTCTTCATTCACTGGAAAACTAAAACTAAAGATAGGAATTTAATAAAAACTGTAGGATTGATAATAACAATAATGCATCAAAAGGAACAAGTTTAAAATACAGAAAGTTACAGTAGCAATGGTAAGCCAACATAAACTAGAGCAATAACCTACACCGATCTAAAATATAGCAATGTACAGTACTTGGGAAATGAATGTATTATACCAGAATGCAGTTTGTCCCTAACTTGTAATTAATGTGGGATTTCAGCAATCCTGACACCCCACTGTATTTTTAACTCATACCAATTACCGTATATATATATTTCGTATGGCATGAAGATGCAATATACAATTATTTACATTCTACAGTATTTACAGTACAAATATATACAGATTGAGACCTTGATCTGCAAGCAGCTTCAGTTTTGTTAGAGCTGGATATCTAATTTCTCTAACCATTCTAAGGCTTCATCACTAGCTTGATGAATTTCCTTCATTGGACCATTGAACCTTCGGAGTGGGCAATCCATAGCGATGTGACTGATGGTCTGAGGCACATCTACACAGTTGCAGAAAGGACTCTCGGCAATTTTCCATTTGTGCTTCCAGAACTGACACCTACCGTGTTGAGTTCTTATACGGTTCAGCGACGTCCAGATTTTCCTGGGAAGGTCGAAACCAGGGGGCTGCTTAACTGGATCCGAGATAAGACCTAATCTGTCTGGATTTGAAGTCAGCCACTCATTGCGCCATGCTTCATTCACTTGAAACTGCTCTTGGACCAACTTTCTTCCTTGTCTCCAAGAAGGATTCCGGGATTTCAGCCTGAGATCTTTAGGTGAGCAGTCTAAATGTATTGGCAGAATAGTGTTTTGTCACAACATTTAAGCCATTCTCTCTTCAGTGCCATTTGTCTTCGAAGATGAGGAGGCTGGATGTTGAAGAGTACTGGTAACCATTCCAAAGGTGTAGATTGGATGGTTCCTGATACAGTCCTCATTGTGTCGTTCAGCTGTACGTCTATCTTCTTTGCATGGGCGCTGTTAAGCCATACTGGTCAGCAATATTCTGCTACTGGATAGTTGGATACACTAGGGCAAGAGCTGAAGTTCTGAGGGTGGATGCTGTTGGACCCCAGCCCGTTCCTGTGAGTTACTCATACCAAATAATAGGTACATAATTACTGATATTCCAGTAGGCCTGCCATTATAGTCAAGAATGTGTAGGCTATAAATTTAAAAAAAATTAAGGCATGTGAACTGAGTGGGTGGTGGCGTAATTATTCTTTCTATTGCACGATTTTGTTTACAATAGGCCAGTTCTAGCCTAGGCTGAGGTTTGAGATAAATAAGCTAATATATGCAAATAATGGCATACCGGTATCAATCTTTTAACACCCACGAGCAATCAATCTAGGACTCAAACCACGTTCACAATAAGATTGGGGTAAGTAGGTTAATACCGTTCATTAATTGATAAGCAGAAACTATTTCAAAACGAAGGGAAACATCCGTAATTAATTCTTATATTATTGGAGGCTAAGATGTGAAGGAGTAACTAACTACTGGCTTCACTTCCTAGCCGCTAGGGCCTCTCCTTATTACTCCTTGGGGACGATAATGCATCTAGTTTGAACTGGCTGTTTTGTAACAAGAGGATTCAATTTTTTTTCGTGGCATCTTAATACCTGTAGGTTAAGCATATTATTCCGATTTGCAATACCAGTGAGTTAGCCAAGTTCAATTTCACGTGGCCTAATTAAACGTGTTCATAGGTACTTTATAGTCTGGCAATATTTAATCTGCTAGCCCCAAGCCAAGTTAGTGGACTAGACACACCGAATGTAGGATTGTTTGTTTCCCTGTTTTAAAAGCAGGTACCATTCTTGTTGTTGCCAGCTATGGACCAACTGCTCTGTTAACATTCGCCCAGTAACGCCTCATGAGTTCCTGGCTTCATTCCACGTCTTACCTGTTGTTAGTTGGCTTTTCCTGGAAACTCGGGTGTTCTTTTAGGTTCATCTTAACGGGCGTACGCATCTGACGGTCCGGTATGTAATTCCCTTTCTACCTTTGTAAACCACTCTCCCTTGGTTTTCTTACGCAAATACCATTAGCTATAGCCTATCTATTCAATCGAAATGACAAATAGCGATGACTTATTTGAACTTAACGGTCAACTTGCAAATATGTGACTTGGAGTAAATGTTTGCAAGTTGAGCGTCAAGGTTGTACATGTTTTACTGTTGTTGACAAATAATATATAACCGCTCGTTATCACTGTGGACTTCGAGGGGTCTGAGAATACCTCATTTCATTAAATAAATATGAGACTGATTTATCGTTCTGGTATCTGTAGGCTAAGGTCAATTAAATCTTGCTCTGTTCTAGTTTCGTTATCATAATGGAGAAACATCTATTCGTCAAGAGTGAGCCAGAATGGTTGACTCATGAATTCCCTGGCAGTGTAAGTTTTATTTAAAATCGTCTATGGTGTAACATTGCTATCTTGGTGATGTGCTTGATGAGCAAGGTTTAGTGACATAATGCAGTACTTAATAGTAAATGGTGCTCTACGCAAGAAATACTAAATGGTACTCTAAACTGGACCAGTTCAGTCATGCCTCCTCTGAATAGTAAATGGTACTCTAACCAGGATCTGTTCAGTCAAGCCTCCACTTAATAGTAAATGGTACTCTAACCAGGATCTGTTCAGTCAAGCCTCCCCTTAATAGTAAATGGTACTCTAAACAGGATCTGTTAACTTTTAATTTTTATGACAGATATAACTCATTACTCATATTGTGTCTATATATTTAACATTGGGTAATACTTGGCAGGATTCAAATGAGCTGTTGCCCTGTGATAACCTGCAGAATGGACCTGGCGATATATTTGATGTTGATAGGATAGCAGTTAAACAGGAAATTGAACTACAGGTAATTATATGTTCTGCATTACTTCTCTTATCATAATACGAATGATATTTAGAATGAATATTATTTGGAAGATTGGATACGGTAACATAGTCTTGTTTTTCATCAGAACACCTAACAATAGCAGATGTAATGGCATTGCTACTGCTAGCACCCTGGATATTATTATAGGTGAAGTCTACTCAATGTGCCATGCCAAAACTCATTCATATACAGCATTTGGGATATGATTGCCTGTAAGTGAGTGCGCTGCTGTTTATGTATCCTATTGCTCATAGGCTAGACTGCCACAGCAAAGCAAGCTCGCTACCGGCATAAAACAACGTTAAAATTGTAACTTGGCCGTCAGCAATCATATTTCAAATGAATAATCATCACCATATCTCTCTTCTTCAATTGGTTGAAAACGTGACCGCCAACGGAGCAAACAGAATACTTTACATTTCTGGCAGTTGTCCTGAGCAAATACACACCTAATGGTCTTTGGCAGTGGTAGCTCATTTGTCAACTCTTGTAGAGGATAAGTTGGTACAGTGCCACGCTCTCTACAATAATTTGCATAAACACATGTTTTATATAGCTTAAGGGAATACACAGAATATAAATACTAACTTGTCACAATTATAGTAATTGTAAGTTGCTTGCGACCCACATGACCTGAGTAAAGCCGGACATTGCTTCTGGTTACTTGTCCATCTTTTCATTTCACCACCCCTGGTCAACTTTCGTTTAATTCATATCCCGATAATTGTAGTTAATCATCCATCTTCTCCCTTCATTGACTGTTTTTTTATTCTACCTGATTTCTTCTTGAAGGTTAAGGAACGGTCGAAGGTGATGCCAAGATACTCTTTGCTGGCAGAAGTTCACCTTCAACTTTTGATGGGCAATGCGGTTAAACAGATGAAACGCACACACTTCTGACTTATTTGGTTTGGGACAAAGTCACCATTTTGTATAGTGTGCATACATTAATTGCAAATGATTGGAGCGAATGCTTTTTCTAAGTTTGATGATATTTTACAGCAATAGCTAAGACGTCAGCATAGCAGAATTGTTGCTGATGGTCACAGGCATGTCACAGGTGTATAAGTTGATATGCAATGGAGCTAATACTGATCCTTGAGGAAGACCATTTTTTACTGAAAATGACTTGCTTGTCCTTTGTCCTATGGTGACCTTGAAATACCGACTTGTCAGCATATTCTTCAGGAGTGATGTTAGTTTTGGGCACGACATTTGTAGTTTATGAGAATAATATTGACGTATTGTCATCACAGTATAAACCATCTTCAAATTGTTCCGTTTATCAGGCAGAACTTTTGACCATAATTTCTGCAGTCCAATGGTGCAAAAAGAACAACAAGAATGCTCGGATTTTCAGTGATTCCCAAGCTGCCCTAAGGTCAATAAATAACAAGTACAATATGAACCCAGTTGCTGTTACTATCACAGCAATAGCTCATCAAAACCCTCACATTTGTTTCACCTGGATTCAAGGACAAGTCGGAACTCTTGGAAACGAAAGAGCGGATCAACTCGCAAAAACAGCAGCAGCATCTAATATGCAAGCTTCATATGACAAGTCCCCAGTATGTTATGCAAAGAGACAAATTAGAAGTCACATAACAAGTCAGTGGAACAACTACTGGACCCGTTCTACAAAAGGACCTGTTCACCATAGGCTCCAGTGTAAGATGTCTGTGCCGAATTTTGAACTTACTCAATTCTTAACTGGGCACGGGCGTTTCAAATCCTATTTCGAACGTTTCAAAATTAATATTGTAGGTGGTTATTCCTGTTTTTGTGATTCTCCTCAAACAATAGATCACCTGTTGTTTGAAAGCTCCGTGTTTGGTAAAGCCAGATACAACTTGAACTCTCACTTACATTTCTGCAACTTGAAATTTTCAAAACCACTTAATCATATATTCACGAAAAAAAGTTGTTATAACCAATTTTTAGCTTTTATTCATCTTATTTTTCATAAATTAATCTTATAATTTATGATGTAATTTTATTTTTATTTTGTAACAAACTCTAACCCTAATGTACTGTGTGTAATAGGGTAATGGATATTCATAATAATAATAATAACCCTAATGTACTATGTGTAATAGGGTAATGGATATTCATAATAATAATAATAACCCTAATGTACTATGTGTAATAGGGTAATGGATATTCATAATAATAATAATAATAGCCCTAATGTACTATGTGTAATAGGGTAATGGATATTCATAATAATAATAATAGTTTGGGCACGATATAGTCTTTTAAGTTTAAGCAATATTCTGTCCAGCCAGACCGTATCCCATGCCGCTGTTAGATCGACAAAAGCGACGGGTGTCTTTAACTTCTTCTGGAACGCTGCCTCGATGTAAGATGTTAATGCCAATGCCTGTTCACAGTAGATACGATGGGTTCTGAAACCTGCCTGGTATGATGGAGTTATATTATTTATAATTCCCTGGATTTGATTCAGGATTAGACGCTCTAAGAGTTTGTAGCAAACGCTGAGTAGGGCAATAGGTCAGTAACTTCAAGCGACATCTGCTTTTCCAGGTTTGAGGATTGCCTGGGTGTGAGCCACTTTGACCTCTGGGAGAATGATCCCAGTATCCTGGATATCACTGAAGAAGTTCTTCAGCCATGTTCTTGCAAGTTTTCCGAGATATGTTTTGAACTCTGGGAATATGCCGTCTAAGCTCGATGCCTTCCTCAATATTAGCATTTAAATACCTGACTCAATTTCTTTGTCACTGTTTGAATTAGAGAGAGAGGGCCATTCTGGAGGTTGATGTTTTTATTATTAAGTTCTCTTCCTGTTTGATTCTTCATGGCAAGATCTATTGGAATTTAATGAGCTCTCGATTTGATGTGTAGTGTCATATCGGCTGGTATGATGCCAGGTTCCCCTTTACATACATTGGAAGCAGCTCCAAGTTTCCTCAGAAGTGACCATGCTTTCCTACTGGAGTGAGTGAAGCTCATTTGAGAAGTTAGGTCTTTCCACTTCTTCCTACTTTCACTCCGTCCTTCCAATATCTTTATCCCCATTTCAGGATCACCAGTTTGTGGATAATTCATATACAAATATTGGGTGGATTTGTCCCAAAATGGAATATATTGTTTCCTGTATCCTCGGGGGATTTTCTGCTTAGCAGCGCCGATGACAACGCCTACAAATCTCTTGTACTTCTCTGCCCTTCTTCCTCTTCTTCCTCTTCTTTATATGCCGTTTCCGCTTCGAAGATTGGCGATTATCATTGCAATGCCTTGCCTCGAGGTTGCCGTTCGAAACAGAGATGCTGAGTCAAGTTCAAACCATTCCCGCAAATTCTTAAGCCAGGATATCCTCCTCCTCCTCCCCGGTCTGCGCAGTCCTTCAATCTTGCCTTCCATGATTAGCTGCTCGAGGTTGTATTTGTTATTTCGAATCACGTGGCCAAAATATTGTAGCTTCTGTCGCTTGATGTTGTAGAGCACCTCCATCTCCTTGCCCATTCGATCCAGCACCTTGGTGTTTCTCACCTTGTTGGTCTACGATATACGAATCTTGCGACGATACAGCCACATTTCAAATGTTTCCAACTTCTTCTCCAAGGTTTTGGTTAACGTCCACCCCTCGTGTCCATACGTTAGTATGGTAATTACGTAACACTTGAGGGCAAGTAGTCTTGATCTCAGAGTAAGATCTCGATGACACAGCAGATTCTTAATTTTGATAAAGACACCCCTGGCTTGCTCAATGCGAGCTTTGATTTCATGGCTACAGTCCCATTTGTCATTCAGGTAGCACCCTGGATAGTTATACGAATGAACTCGTTCGATGGCTTTATCAGTAACTGATAATGTGGTATCAATTACTTCTCTGCATTTGGTGGTATCTATTGTAAATTACAGTCCACATCTGAGCTGTATTCGTCCCAGTTCTTAAAATTCCACCTTGGTTCATGAATTGATCTGATAACTAGAATTTCTAGGCTAATATTGATGAGTGTGGGTCTATGTTGGCTTCTAGGGAATTTCTGAAGTACTTTCCTTTTATGGTCTAGCGGGAGCTTCCTTTCATCTGTCAGATTGCCATCTAGAAGAGTGAAATGCCTTGGTTTCTTTAAGATCAAACCTGAGATAAAGATCTTTGCTATCTCACCATGTAGCAAGTTTTTCTCCATTTTCATCATTGTTTGAAAAACCCCAAGTTGTATGACGACTGTTGAAGGTTCCTATGTAAATACATGGTGCGGTTACTGGAGGTAGTGGTGGGGTTGTTCGTTTGGAAGAAGGTGGATTGTAAACTGACATGATGGTTAGATTATTTAGTTTGTCTGTAATTATTTCTATGCCATTAATTTTTTGTCCGTTAACTTCTGAAAGATTGCAAAGGTTGCAAAGGTTCTCGCATACATAGCTGATCCGTGGACAGGGCAAAAGAGTCTCGCTATCATTCTGTATCCTGAAATCTTACCCCTCATTTCCAAGTCTTCTATGATGTGAGTTTCTTGAACTGTTAAGACGTCGATTTTGAGGTCAGTAGCTAGTTTGCTAAGGTATTCACAGTTATACTTTGACAGGCCTACGTTAATTTGGAGAATGCGAGCGCTGGTTCCAAACGTTTCCTATTATACTGAAAGTTATATATACATCTTGTTACTTATCGAAGTACGGGTGTTGATAGAGACAAGTCGTGTGTTTAGTACATCTCATGGACTATCTTTTCTATGGACGGGGGAGTTTTCAATGTAAATTTCAGTGGGATATCTGAAAATAAGCTAATTATTTCTATTTGTTTAGAGTTGCCTTTGTAATATTGCTCAATATATTAATTTCGGTGCATTCTCTGAGCAGTTGTGCTGCATTAAGGCAAGGATCGTCTTGTCCTTTTTCCCTCAATGTGCTGTTTGGTACATTCCCATTGACCATAATATTACCCCTCTCATTTCCGTTTTCATTCAGCCTTCATGGTTTATTCTTATAGGAGAATTATTGATATTGTAACCCTATTTCTGAAGTTACCACAGGGCCGAACGCCAGATTCAACCCTCGTGAAATCCCATCACATTCAAACTCATACCACCACAGACATAGCCTTGAGCTACTTACAACATGAGAATGTTACTCTCAGGGCATCAGGTAAGGATTGGGTGGAGCTCAAAATACATGTTAATTAATGAAATGGAAAGTTCTAATGTAGTGCAAATCTCCAACCATTTCATATAAAAGCATGTCCTAAAATAATGTAATCATGAAAGTTCCATAGCAAAAACTTTATTAGGGTTAAATTTATTTATTTTAAAGTAATTATGAGGATTAAAAGTATCTTTAGCTGCAAATAACTGCCACTACAATATATGTTTCATTTAAGAAGATACTTCGTAATAAGGAAGAAATATTTACAAACCACTGAACCTACTTATCCTCCCTCTAGCATTCCAAGGTTGCATTAAAACAGTATAAAATTAACTCTTTACACCTGCACCTCCAACAAGTTTGCACGGTCACTCTTGGATTATACTCAACATCTGTTATATCTGAATTCAGCATTTCCATTTCCAGACGCCGTCCTTCGCATATTGGATGAACTCACCTTCCAGGCTTGAATTGGACTTGCCATAATGACCACCTTCCCCTCATGTTGAATTGAGTGGCTCATGGTGTTGGTTGGAATCATCTTCTCTATGGTTTTAAATTTCATAATAATTGTATGACAACTTCTACACTTGTAGTAAATGAAAGCTCTGCTTTCAGATTTATCGCAGATTCTAGCATTGCAGCACTTTGAATAATTGTTCTCGTTCCCTTCTATTATGTGACCCACTCCATGTTTAATTCTCTGTCATTTATATCGGATTTTATTTGAATAATTGTGTTTTCAAAGCGTCCTACAATTGATTTACGGAGTACAGCAAATAATTCTGAACAATATTTGAGCTCTATCTTGTCGGTGTAGCACTTTTCAAATATCCCAATTGCACTCGACAGCTTGCAAAATTCAATAAATATACAAATCTTTATATTAAATCGTCGAACGCGAATTTTCAGCGTATTCTACACTCAGTGAGAAATATTTGCACTCTATTTCACTAATACTCAATTCTATATACCGTAGATTACCATGGGGCTCGATGCTCGATGCTCGAATTTCCGTGTCCACCCTCCCCGGCGTTCGACAACTTCTGTTTTGTGCGTAGAATAGCATTTCCGGCTTATCCGTTCTGTAGCCAATCAGCTTCCTCCTCTTCCTATTTTCTTCTGCTTTGCTCGCGAAGTGTTTCCGTACAACGTGCGGTGAATGTCTAACTCAATTTATTGTATTGTCCGTTTCTTCAATCTTTATAATATTAATTTTGATATCGCGTTTCCAGTAAATTACACGGCTTGCTCGATCCTTTCACAGCCTTCTCAAGTACCTTTTCCGTGCCCTGTCTTCATAATTGTACTCTCGGAAAATGACACAGTGTTGCCACGTTGTTGACATGGAATTCAGATCGTGGCGTGCTTTATGAGCAAGTGAACGGGGACAATAAATATCAATGGAGACCAACTGATGAAGTTATCCAAGTCTGGGATGTTAACTCTGAAAACAGAACTAACATACTGTTCAAAATTGTTTGATCTAGGCCTTGTATGTCGCATTATGTTCGGAAGGGATTCAAAGTATTGGAAACTTGTGTAAGATTTAATTCCACCTATGCAATGGAACATGTTTGTGAAACAAATAATTTCTCTTCAGGATGATACTGATCTCACTGAGCATATTAAGATAGAGGAATACTCCATACCAGAGTTCGTTCCATGCATCAAATCAGAAACCCCATCTTTAGCGATTGGCGGAGCTATCAAAGAGGTAAGAACTTTATTGGTTTACTACTAGTTGCATCTTATGTAGGTCTGATCGACATCATCTTCTCATGCTTTGGGTTGGTACTCCGGAACGATAACCATTCACCCACCGTGGCAAGTTATCCAAGTCTGGGATGTTAACTCTGAAGACAGAACTACCATTCTGTTCAAAACTTTTGATCTAGGTCTTGTTTGTCACATTATGTTTGGAAGGTATTCAAAGTAATGGAAACCTCTGTAAGATTCAATTCCATGTATGAAAAGGAATATGTTTGTGAAACATGTAATTTCTCTGCAGGATGATACTGATCTCACTGAGGATATTAAGATAGAAGAATTCTCCTTACCAGAGTTTCTTCCATGCATAAAAACAAAACCTACATCTTTAGCGAGTGGTGGAGATTTCAAAGAGGTAAGTGTCTTGTTGAGTCTTATAATGGCCATGTCCAGATCGCCATGTTGTTCTCACCAATGCTATTTAGGGATTACCGAATTGTGTATTCAGACAGTAGTGATGACAAATGGAAGCAGTCTGCTGTCCGGAAAGAACAAGACGTCTAGATGGATGTTAAAGCATTATATTGTCCGACTAGTGCTGGAGCCAAACCCATGACCTCCCTGTGTGTATGCCGTTGGTCTATTCACTGATTAAACATCAAAGGCTTATCAACGAGTAAAAAGAGCTTTGTACTCTGTATCCACATAGAGACATTCACCAGCACCGTCCCTACGTCCACCTCATGCCCAGTGCTTCAAATCCTCAGTACTTCAATCACAGAGAAAACTGTCGAAATTGGTAACCTTGTGATCTCCTCTATCTATAAGCCTCCAAATGAGGTATTCTAATTTAAACCGCTAGGCAATTTCGATGGGCAGAAAGCTTCTGTTATTACTGGTGATTTCAACAGCCGTAGCATTGTTTGGGGCTCTTCTCAGACGATCCAAATGGAGATGCTGTTTTAAAATAGGCAGATCTACATCAACGGACATTGATCCATGACAACAAACTTCCTTCACTTGGTTATTAATAGTGGTAGATGGCAACGCGGATACAATTCGGACCTCATGTTTGTGAGTAAAAACTTAACCCAACCATGTATTCAATCTGTTCGCTCACCAAAACCTCATACACAACACAGCCCAATTATATGTCAGTTAGTCTGCCCACACACTGTACACTTCAAGCGAAGATACAATTTCCAGCAGGCAAATTGGGAAACATTCACCACAATGCTTGATGGGAGGTTTAGAACACTCCATCCTGTTTCAGAGGCATACCAGAAGTTTGTAGAAGTTGTCAAGTGCTCTTCACAAAAATCAATTCCTAGAGGTTGTAGAACCACTTATATTCAAGGCCTTGCCACTGAAACAACCATTCTGTTGAAAGAATACGAAGAACTTTTCCAAAAGAACCCTTTTAGTTTATTTATTTGTTCGTATCAGAAGTAGGATAAATTTTACATTAAAAAATTATGGTACTTAACAATGCACATATCAAATAGTTTCTGTCCAAAATTTTGCCAAGTCACGGGCATTAGGTGTCGCAGCCAGCAAGTCCTCCATTTTGCAACTTAAAGGACACTTAATGCAGTTCATGAAATTGACTGTGGTTTGGACTTCACCATAATCACATAGCCTGGATGTGCCAGGAAAACCCCACTTTAACATATTGGTTCTTGATCTACCAATACCAGTGCGAAGCCTGTTCAATGACTTCCACGTAGACCAGTGTTCCTCATGTCCTGGAGGGAGATGTTCAATTGGTAGCATCCAGCCATCAAGTTGAGTATTTCTAGATCTCCATAATCTTAACCTTGTGGACTTAGCAGATTCATGTAGATCTTCTGTTGTGCTCAGGAAACTCCTCCTAGACCTCAGTCGTCGATGGGCGGGTTTATATCCGTACAATGGGTGTGCGCATGAGTTAATTGCTTTGGTTTTCTCAGTCCTGGCTGCAACTTCTCTTCTAATATCTGGTGACGAGACCATATCAAGTGCACACAGCGTCTTTTCTTCCATTTCTGAATCCAAATGTAATCAATGGATTAAATTAATGGGAAGAAATAGCTACAATGCTTGAAGGCTACATAGGCACCTTATTAAGACGCCATTAAGGCTCCAATGCAAAGTAAAATCTCTGCTAATCAAATTGCTAATAAGCTCGTAAAAATTGTCAACACACAAAATCTGGAGGTAAAGCGAAGGAAAAACTAGAAGATTTGAGTGATCACGAAAGCAGTGTTCTTTCTGCTCACGTATCACTTGTAGATCTGAATTGGGCGCTTAATAAATGTAGTAATGGTTAGGGGGCAGGTCATGATGATATATATATCGAACTGCTTATAAGATTTGGTCATGCTAGTAAACAGTGGCCCTGGGATTTATTCAACAACTGCAAAATATCAACATTATGGAGAAAAGACAACGTTATAGCAATCCTCAAGCCTGCTAAAACTGCAGATGATCCTAAGAACTTCAGACCAATCTTCTTGTTGTGCCATCTGTACAAACTTTAAGAATGAATGATTTTGGATCAACTATCTGAAAATGGTGGAACCGGTGCTCATACCTGAGCAAGTAGGTTTTTGACCAATAAAAAGTTGCTCGTTCCAAATTCTACATCTCACACAATCTTTAGAGGATGTTTACGAGAAAAACATTATGACTGGGGTAGTTTTAATCGACCTGACTTCAGCATATGACACAGTCAAACATCAACATCTTTTGCATTTTCCCATTTAAGTGGGGTCTGCCTTCCTGCACTGATTCCTCCACTTCAAACGATCCATAGCGACCCTAGGGCAGAGTTTAGTGAGCCGCATGTCATGTCATCTCTCACTCTATCCAGCCAGCGTGTTTGAGGTCACCCTCGAGGTTGACGACCCTCCACGTTCAATTGAAGGGCAGTCTTTCCAACTAGGATTTCACTGCTACGGAACAAATGTCCATACCACCGCAGACGTGATTCACGCATTTTGTCTGTGATTGGCGCAACCTTGAAATCCTTCCGCTCACCATCATTCCTAATATGGCTCAGTCGAGTCAAACCATTTGACCACCGCAACATCTTCATTTCCATTGCATGAGGTGCCTTTTCGTGCTTCGATGTTGTAGGCTAGCATTCAAATCCATAAATGGCCACCGATCTAATCACTGTGCGATATACTTTAGATTTTAGATGCAATGGAATTATCTTATCGCATAGGACATCAGTAACTTGGTGCCATTTCGTCCAAGCGGCAGTGATTCTTCTTTTGACACCAGGAATCGTGCTGCTGTCTGAGGTGTTGCATGACCCAAGGTATTTGAATTCAGTCACTTTATCAAGTTGAACCTCACCCACAGTGATTGTGCCATCAGTTTGATCACCGCATTCCAGGTTATCCGTCTTCTTCAGATTTAATTTCATCCCAAATTCTTCAAGATCCATCTTCCACTCTTGCACTTGCTGTTCGAGGTGCCCACGTGTCTCGTTAGCTAACATGACATCATCCGCATATAATAATGTCCATGGATGCCTGATTTGGACGTCATTTGTGATGGCGTTAATGCAGAGTATAAGTGCAAGGGAGACAAGGCTGATCCTTGATGGGCATTAACAGTGATTTGTAAGGCATCGGACATTCCTGCTGCCCACCACACTGAATTTGTTGTCTTTCGGAACAGAAGTTTCACCCTGTTTCCATAGGCTTCATGCACACTGTGTAGCCTCTGTGCCAGCCAGATGAGATCATGTGGTACTCTGTCGAACGCCTTTTCCAAATCAAGAAAGGCTAAGTGAACTGTCTTCCTTTTATTATGGTGTCTTTCCATCAATAGACGAAGTGCATGGAGAGCGTCTGTTGTTTCGCTGTTTTTGACAAAGCCACACTGGTTGTGGTGGACTCAAACCCACGACCTCCCTCTGTGTATGCCGTTGCTCTATTCTCTTAGGTAAAGGAGGATATATCTTAATCCTCATCAGTGAAGGGTACATTACGAGAAGTTTAGCACAATCACGTTGTATTAGTTGCTTATTGTGAACTGCGTATGAAGAAGTTACAGTATTGTCATGGTATAAGTAACACAAATGATCCGATTATGCATGATGGAATATCGCATTATATTTCACCTTTCATGGCAGTCCAGCCAAAAGTGAAGGCTATTATTATTATTTTTAGAAAATAGATCCTTTTTCCCTGTCCTGCGCAAACTCTAATAACTGCTGTTGATATGTATCGAGAACACGATAGGCCTAGTGTTTGTAGTCAGGAGCAAAATGTATGTTAGATAGTCACTGTCTCTAGAGGCGCTTACTCTTATTGGATTGCTGGGAGATATTTGAAAATGTATCTTCCCTAATCAAAAACTTTGTTTTTTTGTGTAAAATGTTTTTGTAGAATATTGTTTATATGGCATAGTGATTTATACATTCATTATTAAAAGGTGAACTGGTAAAACTATTGAGGACCAAGTCACGGAAGTGACATGTACATGTATGATGTGATGTGACTGATATGGACAAGAGGATGGACTAACAAGAGAAAAGGCTTTTATAGTCCTGCTGATAGAAAATTCAAAAATAATTCTTTCAGCCCTTAAGCCTATTACTTCCTTTAAGGACACCTTGTAGAGTTCACCTTGGAACTGAGCACAATATCACAATGCATTTTGAGGCCTTCTCTCTTCTATACCAGTAATTTCAAATCTTTGAAACTTGACGCATGGATTTGATGATATCTCTTCAAAATCCTGAAAGTACTCTTCACACATTTTCTATCACACTTCAATTTGTTGTTATTCTTTTGGTATCATTTCTTCATAGCTACCACACCCTACATAAGGCAATCTGTTTTACATATTCAAATGTTGGTCTACCCCTACCGTTCTTGTCCTCAACCGTTCCTTCCATAACTAACTTTGCTTTTCCTGGGTGTCTTAGCAGGTATGCCACCAACCTGCCTCTTCTCTTCATTAGAAGTTGCCAGAAACATCTATCTTCTCCCACTAGTCTCAATACCTAAATCTATATTCAACGTCAACATATTCCTTTTTTCTTAAATTGCTTTCCTTGCGTGAGCTAACCTATTTTTTATACCCTCTTTGTTTCGTCCATCACTGGTTGTTTTGCTTAAGTAACAGAAGTCTCTTACTTCCTTTAGCTTTTCACTTGCCTATTTGACGTTCATAGGGTTTTTGATTTCTTTCGGCTGCATTCCAATATTTTAGTTTTACATTTATTAATTTTCCTCAAGACAGAATCCGTATCATTTAAAACTCATTCAAATCCGCTGGTGAGTCGGCAAAGATGACGATGTCATGTGAAAATCACCGAGTTGAAATTACATCTCTTTGAATCTCTGCTCCTACTTTGAATTTTTCACCAATTTCCATCATTGCTTGTTCAATGCATCATTTAAAAGTATGCAGCTTTGCCTTACACTGTTCTGAATACCAACTTCTCTCATGTCCTTTGGCTTGAATAACTTCTGTCTGGTTTCTGTGTAGATTGTATAGCACCCTCCTATCCCTGAAATTTATTGAAATCAACGTTATCAAATGCCTTTTCTAAGTCTACAAATTCCATGATCGTTCTCTTACCTTGCTTTGTTCTTCCTCTCAAAATCAGCCTAAGACTTAGAACAGCTTCCCTTGTTCCTACGTTTCTCCTGAATCCAAACTAGTCTTGACCCAACTCTGTTTTCATCCTCTTGTAAATGATACTAGTCAGGATCTATGAAGCACGAGTGATCAAGCTAATTGTACGGTATTCTTCACATCTGTCAGCTCTTGTTTTCTTCGGTATAGGGATGATAACATTCTTCTTGAAATCAGAAGCTACCTCACCTCTCTCATAAATCCTATACACCAAGTGAAATAACCTAATGAGACCTTCGTCACCTGTCCTGAGTAGCAATTCAATCGGTATATCATCTATGCCTATTGATTTGTTTCTGTTTAAATCTTCCAATGATCTGTCAAGTTCAGATTTACTTGACCTAGAAAGGAGGGATATCTTTGATAAGTTTCAGATCTAGATGAGACTTGTATAATGCAGTAGGATATGATCGAGAATAAGAAAGTTATTTCAGTCAGTTATACAGCTGATAATTCCTTGCTCTAACTTGATCTGTGCTGTAAAGTTACATTATTTGTTATTTATTGTGTAGAAGCGTAATATCAGAGAAAATAAATTAGTGATTCATTCTTGTCGTTAGGACATAACAGAAGAAACCCATGATGAAGAGAGTGATGCAAGTGGAAATCATATAAATGAGTAAGTAGACAACATAATAAGGAGAAGTACTGCTGTTTTAAATGTAGGAAAATTGAAAAAAGTTGGATGTGAAGAAAGTTTTTATGTCGTTGAACGTTTGTGTATACGTCTGCATTAAGTGGACATTGATATTCACTTTTCAGTTGGCAGCCCAAAAACTATTCCCATTCAGAGTTTTAACTTTTGGAAATATTCAAGTATTTATATGATATCCAGTATGAATGTTTTACTTATAGCCGGGGCATTTGCAATATCTTTTGTTTTCCGTCTGTTGCGTACATAAATAAATCAGGAGGCTTTCCGACTCGTGAGCAAACCACAAACAATTGTCCATGTAACAAGCATGAATTTTCCAAATTCAGTCCTCATATTTGTGGGGATATTCTCTGTGCTTTGTTAATGGTCATCTCAAATATGAGTCGCACCGGACACTGCAAATGTTTGGAAACACACAAAATGCCGCTCAAACCTATGAAATACACTAATTTGTTGTAATGTCTTATGAGCCACCTATCGTAAAATTGATTTAATTCAGAAACCTTCGCGAGGTTACAAAACAGCGAACCTAAATGCATTTTTGTTGAAACGCCTCGCGCGACATCTATTGCAAATTGGTTATTCCAAATAAGACACCATCGCAGGCATGTGCATGACTCGTTACAAATGTTCATTTGTTGAAACAATTAGGGCGCCATAACTCTTTAATTGAAACGACTCATGCACCAACTTTTATGAAATGGATTTACTAATTCAGTAACTTCCCGTAAGTGAAAGAAACATTTAACGAAAGTCAAACGTTTCATCTAAATGAAACCCCATGTAGATTAGGGTTCTTGTTTTGGAAACAAACCTATGCATATGACACATTGTGAGCAGCAGAGATCCCATCATCTTTTCGTTTTAATGAACAAATGGACTATCTTGGAATTACGCTCCAAAACATAATCCATTTATTCATCATCATAATGCTACTTTCATGTGTTAGTCCTAGAAGAACTGTTACGATCTACACAAAAGATTTCAATTTTCACGCCATCTTTTCCTGGGGTTACCTAGAGTTCTCTTCCCACCGGGGCAGTAGTTGATGATTGCTTTAGAGATCCTGCTTCTGTCCATCCTGCTGAGGTGTCCTAGCCTTTTTTTTTGTGGTATTGATGGATGTATTCCAATATAGGTCTGCTGTTAAGACCATTCAGCACTTCTGTGCTTCATTTGTGATCCCACTTCCCAGTGACTCCAGCAGTTCGTCGCATATATTTCATTTCGGCGGTAGTTATTCGTCTCTCATTGCATTTCCTCTGGGTCCACGCTTCGCTATCTCACCTGCCCGAGGTACAGGTACCTGCTTTTACAGACGAGGCTCTGGGGCCCGAGTCATGGCGGTATAACCAGTCCATCCTTGTACAGAGGAAATGCAGTATAATGCAGTGGGTCCTGATGCTGAAAGGTGGCAGCCCCACCACTGGACTTACCTCCTTCTTGCCAGCAACTAGCTGGAGGCATTTCATATGCTTTCAAGTCTCACAAAGATAGAAACCGGACGGATCCATTTATTGATAATGATCATAGTACCTGCGATTTGTTAATGCCTTTTCCGCAAATGTAGAGTGAAAGTAAGCCAAGGCGGAAATAAATAAAATAATTATAATTAGAGCAATTATATTAAATCAGCTATATACAGACAGTGAACTGAAACATGGTTGGTACAATACAAAACAATTATATTGAATCATCTATATACAGACAGTGAACTGAAACATGGTTGGTACAACACAAAACCATTATATTGAATCACCTATATACAGACAGTGAACTATGACATGGTTGGTACAATACAAAACAATTATATTGAATCAGCTATATACAGACAGTGAACTGAAACATGGTTGGTACAATACAAAACCATTCATGCCATTAAAACAAATACTTGCTGTTTCGGTGCGGTACAGAATCACTGTAGTTATACAGTAAACCGAACCTTGTGTAGCAGAACTAAGAAGTGAAGACTTCATGTCCTATCCCAGCCATCATAAAAGTGGTTTTCAGTTGCCTCCCACTTCTACTCTGAGCAAATGCTGGGATTGTACCTAAATTCAGATCACGGCCGCCTCCTACCCAAATCTTTTCCCCTATTACAGATACACTAGTTCATCCAACACAATGACACTGGTTATCAAACATGTACACGATGACCACTTAGATGAAATATCATTAACCATCACCTAATGTGTACACTCAATCGGCCTACTTATCCAAACCAGCGCATCTGCACACACATACAGCGTTTATAACACTTTTTACTCTCAGTTCACCTACAAGTATACTCCAGACAAGCATACTCCAGAGGTGAGGAGGCCTTTGCACATTCACTTTTTATAACAATGTATACCCTCGGCTGAGGCACCTGTGGGTCCATGAACCCGGGACCAACGCGATGGTGTGTCCAGCAAGCTTGATGGAGGACTGTGGTTGTGCTGGAGATGATGGCTCAGGTCCTGAACTAAATCTTGTGTTGCGGCTGCGTTTCCTGGGTACAGTGTAAAGGCGAGGCACAAACCGCACAAGAAAGGTCGTGGACAATAACCTGGTTTGTGCCAGCATGGAGTCGACTGCGATGGGTCCGGTAGTCCAGGGTACCGCCCCCGACTGGCTGCAGTGAGCAGGTGCTTGTCCTAATGATGGGTCTGGTAGTCCAAGGTACCGCCCCCGACTGGCTGCAGTGAGCAGGTGCATGTCCTAATGATGGATCCGGTAGTCCAGGTTACCGCCCCCGACTGGCTGCAGTGAGCAGGTGCTTGTCCTAATGATGGATCCGGTAGTCCAGGGTACCGCCCCCGACTGGCTGCAGTGAGCAGGTGCTTGTCCTAATGATGGATCCGGTAGTCCAGGGTACCGCCCCCGACTGGCTGCAGTGAGCAGGTGCTTGTCACACGCACACTTCGCGCGGCAGCAGCAGAGCTGTAGAACGGAACTACATACGCCCTCGGAGGTAGGGTAATGCAGCTGCGGGTTTTCCATAATGGCCCTCAGAACTTGGGTTGCAATTACTCAGGGACACACATTTCCTGCCTCAAAACGATTCGTCTCACAGAGAAATAAACACTTCTACTACTAATCTAAGTTTATATTACAGGAATTATGTTCACCTGTCATCCTAGCTCGTAAACTGTGCACTGGATCTCTCAGCAATCTATCAAAACTCCTAAATTCACGGTTTACTGCGATATCAGTAGGATATAAAGGCCGAAGCTGGCAAAGGGGCTAATGGGCAAGATGGCCGCCGCGCGCAACCAGCCCTATGTTATTCTTATAGAGGGGTCAATCAGAGCTGGCGCAGTGGCTAATGGGCAACATGGCCGCCACGCCTTGAGACCGAGCATGACGTCACAGAGAGAGATCGGCCGTGTAGTTGCTAAATGGAATATTTATTATTATTATTATTATTATTATTATTAGGTAATTATTGATTGTGTACAATCAAGACCAGCCTTATATTGTCCACCTCTTGGTGTAGTGGCAAGCATTCTTGGCGGTCATTCCTGAGGTTCGAATCCCGGCTCTGCCAAGAAATTTAATTTCTGGTCTCAGGAGTGTCTCAGTGCCTTGTGAGGCAAAACTGACAGGAGCTGGCTTTCGATTCATACATCAACCATTCTGCCTAACCCAACTTCACCTAATCTAACCTAACCTAACTTAACCTAACCTAACCTAACTTCAAAGTCAGAGCAAATATGAGAGCAAATGTGAGAGCACACATAATAAATTAAGTTATAACCTAACCTAACCTAACCCACAGGAACCTCATTTAAAGATTTCCGATTTTACATTTTAACATTTTACATTTTAACATTTTAGATTTTTGATTTTTCATTTTAAATTTTTTAGTTTTTACATGTTTGATTGTTTTGTGTTTTAGATTTTAGTTTTTTTAGATTTTACATTTTAAATTTTATTTTTTTATTTTAGATTTACATTTTACATTTTCCGAAAATAGTTAACTACAAGGTCACATACCTAACCTCACCAACCCTAACTTAAGCTAATCCAAAGGCTAATGCGCATACACAAAGTATATAAGGGCACATGCAACTATCCTTATGCTAGTCTTATAGGCTATTGTACAACATGATCACTACCCCAACCGGGTATTTTTTTTTCATTTTGTTGTTTACACATTTGTCAATTTTCCAATTTCCCATTTTCAGTTTTTTTTTTAAATGTCAGTTTTAAGTTTTCCAATTTCATAATATGGAAACATGGAATTTGCATTTTGTTGTTTCCACATTTGTCAATTTTCCAATTCCCAATTTTCAGTATTTTAAAAATGTTAGTTTTTAGTTTTTCAATTTCATAATACGGAAACATAGATTTTTGCATTTTGTTGTTTACACATTTATCAATTTCACAATTTCCCATTTACAGTTTTTGAAATGTCAGTTTAAAGTTTTTCAATTTCATGATATAGAAACATGGATTTTCCAATTTTTTGTTTACACATTTGTCAATTTACCAAATTCCCATTTACAGTTTTTAAAATTTCAGTTTAATGTTTTTTCTATTTTATCAATATGGAAACATGGATTTTCCAATTTGTGTTTTACATGTTCATTTTGCATTAGGAGTATGGAGAGGTGGGTAGTAATTAGAAATGTACAAGCAGTGTCCATACAATATTTTTATTTTAAATACATGTACACTATTTACACACAATACATTATTATATATATTCTTTTTTAATTTGTTTTCTATTTTATTTAATTTTGATTATGAATACCATTTTTTATTTTTGTTTTTTATTTTATTTTTGTAGTGTTATTATTTTATTTCCTAAATTGTTTTGTTTTATGTATTTGCTAGTTGCAGGCAGAAGATTTTGATATTCATAACTTAACTCTTTAAGCATGGTCAATGATTGAGTAAAGACCATAGGCATGTGTACCTATACCATCAGCATCAATCACTCTTTTATCATCACCGGGACACAAGCAATTTTGATTAGTCTTATAGATGATATGTCATGTTGTTTAGTAGCGATAATGTTCATGGGTATTCTTTTAACATTGTTTTTCATGACACAATCCTTATAATCTTGAAAGCTTATACAATTTTTGACAACACCTCTGCTAATACCTTTAATCTTTTTGATTTCTTTACCATTTATGTCTAAAGCGTACATTTTAGCTCGAAGTCCAACAAATGCTTTTATAATTTGTCCACAAGCCTCGTCTTTAAATCTCCCCCAACGTTTTCTTGTTTGATGTAGAGTAACATATGTGATTAGTAGGATAATCTGATGTGTCCAGGTGTTCTAGGAAATCCAACTTGTTTTGATATACATCTTGGGTGTTAACCAAATAAATGAACGAGTCTGTATCCATATACATGAGTTTAAGATTGTTCATTCCATAACAGGGTAGCAGGACATAGTGGTGGGAATACATGAGAGTTTTTGAAATATCCATTATACACATTCCAATATACATAGGCTTATTGAATACAATGTTACGTTTAGCCATGTGGAAAGCAGCTAGGTTAGGACCATAAATAATTCTGTCAATAAATGTCGGCTTTGCTATTAGCTTTTCTGCCTTTTTGCTGTCAGTCACAAGACGTATGTCTATTCTTTTACGGATATTTTCCATTGTTTTTCCAAAAATGGCAATGTTGAATAATTTGTACAGATTTTTCTCAAAATCATTTTTGGCTTGTTTTCGAAGGTTGTTATTAAAATCAACGTATGCCTTTAACCAAGGTCTTTGCTTAAACTTTCACACACGATGAAATTTTATCAATTTTATTCAATGATCTAAAGCCTGTTTTAATGCCATGTAGTGAACAACATGTCGCCTTCGATTTCCAAGATGAGGAATTAGTTTTTTCAGAGACGAATCCTTAGGTTGTGTACACTCTGGTAGGAAAGGTAAATCGTTGTGTAGATCCCACAAGTTGATTGCCCTGGGGAGATCATTAGTGACATGCAGAGCCTATGAGACTGCACGATGACAGGCCTACATTTCCATTAGCAGTATATCAATACTTGAATTAAGAAATATTTGTAAGAAGGCAAAGGAGTCAAGAGCTTCGTTGTCCCTTTGTCCAATTTTTAAAACCACGTTAGCTTGCCACATAAAAGTCATGGTGATGATTATAGATATGGTAACCTCGGTTAGTTCCTCAGTTTATGGGCTGCGACAGCGCGGTCTTGTAATCCTGTGTACGGTACTTTGGGTGGGTGTAATAACCGGTGATAATTGTGATTGCTGTGTTTGTCTGCAGTCCTTGCCTGAATTACAGATAACACACACTATCAATTTCAAGTTGTTATCAATTTTGCTACTTGATTCCACCGCGTCCGTCTCCTGGCGGCGAACGTTAGACCTAATAGAGCGTTAATCAAATCTAATTTAGAAATTTAACTTCACACAATTGTAGTTAGTGGAAGGTTCTTTTACATGCCATAAATCTAGGACATTTACTTCTCCTCCGAATGAAGGCATACTA
This sequence comes from Meconema thalassinum, assembly GCA_946902985.2. NCBI lineage: Eukaryota > Metazoa > Arthropoda > Insecta > Orthoptera > Tettigoniidae > Meconema > Meconema thalassinum. The sequence continues at coordinate 14,118,099 of OX336401.1, read as the reverse complement.
AGGGATATTTAACACTCTTTAAGAAGCCGATGACTTCGACTGAGTTTGAACCCGCGATCTTGGACATAGAAGCTCAACATGCTACCAACTACGCCACCGAAGCTATCTATACGCTACTTCATTCATCAAACGATCGCATTAATTTGACTTTAAATGCTAACTACGGGCATTATTTCGTAGAACTCAACTCAAAAGTCGTGGCCTAGGCCTAAACTATAAATTACCAGCAAGGTGAAATCCTAGTGTAATTTAACATAGTTGTTCTTTGAGCGACATCACTATGCTTTCATCCTAATTGTAGTCTCCTAGTGGACGCATCTTTATATTAAATTAGCTTTATTTCGAATTAATGACTGAGACACGTTTTAAACGACAGTAGGTAATATAAGCCGAAGCTGGGGCAGGGGCTAATGGGCAAGATGGCCGCCGCGAGAGTCCAATCCTATGTTATTCTTATGAAGGGGAGTGTCATAGCTGGGGCAGGGGCTAATGGGCAAGATGGCCGCCGCGAGGGTCCAATCCTATGTTATTCTTATGAAGGGGAGTGTCATAGCTGGGGCAGGGACTTGTGGGCAAAATGGCCGCCGCGAGAGTCCAATCCTATGTTATTCTTATGGAGGGGAGTGTCATAGCTGGGGCAGGGGCTTGTGGGCAAAATGGCCGCCGCGAGAGTCCAATCCTATGTTATTCTTATGAAGGGGAGTGTCATAGCTGGGGCAGGGACTTGTGGGCAAAATGGCCGCCGTGGATGGTGGCCAGAGACAATGCAGAGCAGTTAAGATAGCGAGAGGGTAGCTGAGTGCAAGTATCTTTAGTCGGTCAACCAAAAACGATGGTCCCTTTTGACTGGTCCCTTTTGACTAATCCCTTTTGGACTGACGCCTTTTTACTGATCCCTTTTGATTGGTTGCTTTCAACTGACTGCTTTCAACTGATCCCTTTCGATTGGTTGCTTTTGACTGACCCACTTTTGACTGACCCCTTTGACTGACCCCTTTTAAGTGATCGCTTTTGACTGGCCCCATTTGACTGGCCCCTATGGACTGGTCCGTGCTCAAAAGACTTAACAGTATGGGGGGTGGTTCTTTCTTTTGAACCCGACAGTACATTGTTTTTTTTACCACGGTACTATAGGGCAAAGCTGTCTTTACAGTAAATGGATATTTTTTTAAATTTTATTTAATATTTAATTATTTTTAGCACAGGGCTAAACATGGACACTGCACACAATCACTTACAAATATGGCATGCTAACCTAACCTAACCTAACTTCACCTAAATGAATCAAAAGTACAGTACAATAACTAACACTAGATACATAACCCGATGACAGTTCAAATACAAATACCATGAAATCACAAACATATAATAATAATAATAATAATAATTCTCCACTTACAAATTCTTCTTTTCTGGTTGTTCTCTGGCAATCAAAATTATCAATACTTGTTTGTCAACAAGTAAGCAAACTTCCATTAGCGGCATCTCTTGTACAATGTCCACAACAACTTTCATGAAGAAAGGGCCCCCCACAATATTTAATATTCTTATGCTCCTTTCTTTTCTTCTGTTGTTTTATTAAACTTCTGTTTCTGTCCTTATTATTAGATGTTCTATGGCAATCAAAACTATCAATACTTGTTTGTCAACAGGTAAGCAAGCTTCCACTGTATCTCTTGTACAGTGTCCACAACGATTTTCATGAGGAAAGGACCCTCACAATATTTAATATTCTTCTGCTCCTTTCTTTTCTTCTTGCGTTTTCTTAAACGTCTCTTTGTTCATCAGCTTACCTGTAGACATAAAATCTATTTATCCAGAACATATCATTGCCATATAACATTGTCAGTAGTCAAAGCCACCTGTCACCCACTGCTGGACCATCACAAAACACTAGACTCTCTGAGGTGCTCCATCAATAGGTGGCCATGGTAGGTAACCTCATTTACCCACATCTCACACCATGGCGCTAATATATACTTACAGAAACCCAAGGGTGGACTATGTACCCAAAAGTTTCGGTTACAGTGTACTTAACTGCTGTGTCACACTCGACTGTCTCGTTGATTCGCTTAGCCCACTTTGTTGACTGACTGTACCGTCGTACACGCATCATTGAACTTTGCTGAGGTGCGTGCTTACATATTTGGAGGGATAGTCTCGGCCTTTCCAGGTGGATTTGAAATTCTAGACCTTACGAGACCTAGCATTAGCTTTTGGGACTTTCTCTCGGCATCTCTTGAGACCTTTCGGAGCTTCTTCTCACGAGTAACTCCTCCCGTTAGAACCACCTATGTATGTCGTCCACCGCGCTCTGTCAGGTGTTGAGGCAAACTGATAGATTTAAGGCTTTAGGGGACGAAGTAAGACAAAATGGTGGATTTGCCACCATATAATATAATTATTTTGACTAAATTATTGGGAAGACTGACAGTATCTTAATATTTCATACAGAAGCTTTGCAGATACTTCATGTAATGTTATATGGTTTATTGTTCATTCAGCAATGCGGCAGCGTCCATGTAAATCTGTTCGTAATACATTTTTGCTAACATTGTGGAGTGTGTGTACTTGATATGATGAGTAATTGATTGGTTTATATTACTTTATTGTTAAGGGGTGTGGCAGTACGGGGGTAGTCATGCTTTGCTGGTCCCATAGAGGGTGAGGACATCTATAACAATAATAAATAATGGCCCCAATTACCACCCCTTGGTTTCCTCTAATTACCTGTGCCACACTTTGTCCCCCATTGCCCCACGGCAACGGGAATCTGCTGCCATAATGTTCTCCCCGAGGTAATGCACCTGTCTATGCATAATTCTACGTAATGTTACCCTTCTCTTTTGTGAAATTTCAATCAGGCTCTAAACATCTCCCACGTTCTGATATCCAGCCGAGGGCTACTCGAGAGGCGGTTAACATCACAAAGGTGACAAATGGGATGTCTGGCTTTCTACTGGTTGAGACATGGATATTAGAAGTGTGATTATCCAGAGGAAGGTTTAAGAACATGAAATGGGAAATAGATAGGTCGAAGTTGGATTTGTGTTGGATTAGTGACGTATGCAGGCAGGAAGAATTGGACTTCTGGCCAGGAGACTAGAGGATATTTAGGTCTAAATCAAATAACGGTTATGGGGAATAAGTCTCATATTGACTGGGGAACTTGGCCGGTGGGTAGAACACTATGAGCATTTTAGGCTTATTGTAGTTAAAATTAGAACGAAAACTACTTGCATTCGAGTAGTATAAGTATAGAAGGGTACCAATCAAACAGATAATTAAGAAGTTATAAAAATCTACTAACAAATCCAGAAAGTGTAATTCTGCAGATTGTAAATGTTGAAAAGTGAGATTGAAATGGTGTGTTAAGAAGTGGAAGAAATGAAAAGGTAGCGGCGAAATGTAGAATGCATGGAATATACGAACGATTGAACAGGCAGGTAGAACTCTGCACCGATCACTAATAAGGCACAGCTAACACGATTTCAACAAACACAACAGAACTATAAACACTGGAATGAGACCAGGAGGTATAGGACGTTTATAAATTGATTTCATTATGGTCAAGTAGCGATTCCAAAATCTGAATTAGGATTACAAAACGTTCTCTGTGCCCAACAAGAATTCTGACTACAATCTGGTTGTTATGAAGTAGATGAGAACTCCAATGCAAAGAAATCGAATTTTTGAAAAAGAAATTTCTAGATGAGAACATTGTCAGAGAGAAGAAAATACAGAAGAAGGTACAGATGTTGGTTCACTCAGAACGTATTACAATATGAATGAAAGATGGCTGAACAAGAGCGAATGACATGAAATAGAGAAAGCAGATTACAGCCCGAAAGTTGAGGAAATGATGAAGTACGAGAAAGCTAAAGGGAATGGTTCGAAGAAATATGAGCAATGAGCATTATGGATAGCTCGGATTTCCTCACCAGCCGTCCTCGAATTGTTCTTTTTGGATTTCCGACTTTTACTCCAGGCAAACAAGGGGATCGTTTTTAACTTCAGGCCACTGCCGCCTCCTTCCCAATCCTACACTTAATTCCAAATACTCAATTTAATACAGACATCAGAATTCACAGGTTATCAGAAATATTGGAACTTACAAAATGCAACCTAAGTACTCGGGGCTAAATGACCAAGATGTACATGCTCATTAAATGAAAGTACAAAAATATCCAAATGTACATAATTGTTAGCCTACTTTTCACATTTTGCAAAAATGAGGAAAAAGTAGACTCATGGGATATGGGCAAATGTGTGTCTGTCTGTCCTTCTGTCTGTCTGGCTGTGTTTGTGTCCCCCCCCCCCCCCCATCAACTCCTAAACGGCTGCAGCAATCGAAACAAAATTTGGTAGGAGTAAAGATCTATACCTGAATATCTCACGGCCATATTTGAAAATGATGTCAGTGCTACCAACTGCCGAAAAATCGCAATTGAAATTTGAGCTCCATGTTGGATATCTTGGAAGGTATAAATGGGAGCTATTTCAAAATTGGCACACGCATAGATTGCAGTTTAATTTCCAGGAGGCCATACATGGCAGTGTTGCCAAAATGATTATAATAAGCCTGCTGATAGGTCCAAATTTGAAATTCATATAATTTCTATACTATCAATTGGATTTCAACCAAATTTCGTATGTGCTATGTGTACATAAACAGATATGACTGAGCGTATTCTTAAGAGCCACCAGGTCGGCCAACTGTTAATAAATGCTCTCAAGTTTTTTTTCCAAATACGTATATATCAGAAAGTATTCAAGCCGACAGCTTTAAACTATGTACACGTGTAGTACCTGACATTCTATATTAATTTGGAGTAACTAATATACGTCAGTGCTACGAACATGATTCTAAGCCTGCTGAGAGGTCCATCTTTAAATACATGTAACTTCCATTCTATCATTTGGATTTCAACCAAATTTCGTATGTGCTATGTGTGATATGCGTATGACTATGCGTATTCTTAAGAGCAACCAGGACTGCCAACTGTGAATAAATGCTGTCTCTATTTTTGTTACCCTAATATCAATATATCAGAAAGTATGCAAGCCAATAGCTCTTAACTTTGCACACGTATAGTACCTAGCATTCTAGATTAATTTGGAGTAACTAATTTATGTCAGTGCTGCCAACATGATTCTAAGCCTGCTCATAGGTCCAATATTAAAATGCATGTAACTTCTATACTAACTAATGGATTTCATTCAAAATTGACACAACAATAGATCATATTATTTCAGATTATTTCTGACCAATACATGTATGTCATTGTTGCCAACATGATTTTACGCGCCCTGTTAGATCCAATGTTTAACTGCATGTAACGTCCATGCTATCCATTGGACTTCAACCAAATTTTGTATTCTGTACCTTAAGAAATGGAACTAAGAATATATTCAGTCACCAGGGCTGCCAACTGTAGTTCTATATTAGGCTACATTATGCCAGGTATACAGTATTTTGAACTAATTAGAAATTTCGATATTACCAACTTAATTTCGTCATTATTCTAGATAGATCCATATAGATTAATCATTGGCATGAATCTTAAATTTTAAGAAAAGTAGTCTCTTTAGTTCGTCACGCAATTTCTTGTTTTTAAGTAGGAATAGTTTATGCAGCTTATCGAAATATTAAGATTTTCTTTCGGGTAAAGATGGCTTAAGTGCTCTAATATTAGTGACTGAGGCGAAAACCTTTAATAGATATAGAATAGAAGGTAGACTCATAGAATTAACACATAGAGCGTTTGTATGGGGCTAAGAATATCAAGGATAATGAAGTGAAAGAGGAGAGGAAACCTTTGAGCATATAAGAGAATATTTAATCTTTGAATCAGAATTGGTTGGCCGCTAGAAGACCTACGTATTTAGGAACCACCAGAGATTGGTTGTGTACCGACTGAGTTTCTACGATGCATAGGGGCTGAAGATCTGGTCAGTTTATTTCGCTTATTAATACTTTGGATCTTTGACAGGTATGTGAAGGGTTGCAAAACTTGTTATGAACAGTATGCCATTATCTCTATACTGAAGAAAGCAGGTGCTGACAGATGGTAAGGTTTTCCTACAATGAGTCTGATGACTAACGCTTCAATGTTTTTATTAGAAGGATAAACAAATGCTGATGAAGAAATTGAAGAAATGTATGATCAAATAGATGAATTGTTTGACATAGTAAAGGTGAATTCAAACATATTTTAATGCTTCCGTTAGCTTTCACAATGATGTTAAGTATGTTGGTAAGTTTGGCATGGGTGATGTCAATGCAAGAAGAGAAGGATTACTCGAATTCTGTGAGCACATGAGATGGTAATAACCTATACCTGTTTCGAAGTACCCAAGATAAGACGTTACACCTGGATAGCACCTGAGGATTGAAGAAGGTTGCAAATTGACTACATCATAGTTAAACAAAGATGTAGGAACCAAGTGAAGGCCAGCCATAGTTACCCTGGGGCAAAAATTGATAGTGATCACATCCTAGTTGCAGCTAAATGTGATATAAGGTTCAAGAGGAATGAAACATTCGGACAAAAGAGATGGTGTTTAAATAAGCTTCAGAATCCTAATGTAGATCAAAAATTTAAAGATGTTAGATAATTGGTTAAGGATGAGACATTAGGATGGGATGATATAAGAAATGGCTGAGAAACAGCTGCAACGGAAGTACTAGGACAAAAGGAAATTGGAACCGAAAAAGAAATGGATGACCCAGGAAATCCCAGAGCTTATTGAATAAAGGAACAAATTTAGAAGTATAGACACTGAGGCGTATTAGTCTCTAAAGAATCAAATAACAATGAAATGTCGCAAGGAGAAAGGCAATTGGATGAAGCGCGTATGCGTGGGTATTGAGGATGACCTGAAAAATGGGAAACGTAGCAAAGCTTATTTTGAAGCGAAATCTTTGAGCTATCAGCAACGCATCACAAGCAACGTAGTTAAGGATTCCAAAGGGAAGCTATTGTTTGAAAATGAAAAGGTATGTGAGCGATGGAAGGAATACCTTGAAGATCTGTATGATGGACCAGATATTACTGACAATAGTATTTATATAGAAAATGAAGAACTAATTGAAGAAAATGATAAAGTCCAACTATAACTAAAGCAGAGTTTTATGCATCACTCACTAAACTGAAAGGAAATAAAGCAACTGGTGTAGATAACATTCCTGCAGACCTCTTAAAATGTTGTGATGTAAGCATTAAGGAATGCCTTTTTCAAATCTTTACTAAATGCTATGAGGACGGATTTGTACCTCCTGATTTTATTAAAATTCGAACAATCACACCACCCAAGAAAGGAAATGCTTGTGAATGTTCTAATTATAGAACTTTAGCCATCATGCATCAAAGGTTTTATTGATTATCATCAAAGATAGAATAAGCAAGAAAATCGAACAACATCTGGATAGTGATCAGTGTGGATTTAAAACAAGGAAAGGGACTAACGAGGCAATCCTAGCATTACATCAGATTTTAGAAAGTAGACTAGAAGTTAACCGAAAAACCTATATAGTATTCATTGCTATAGAAAAGGCATTTGGTAATGTCAATTGGAAAATCTTATTTCTTACATTTGCCAAAGTCGGGATTGACTGGAAAGACAGGCGCCTAATTCTGAACTTATATAAAAATCAAACTACCGAAATAACAGTTAATGGCAATAAAAGAGAAGCAAAAATAAGAACAGGTGTAAGACAGGGTTGTACTCGATCACCATATCTTTTTAATATCTATATAGACGTTGCAGTAAATACATTAAAAGAGAAAACAAAAGGATAAAAATTAATGTATTACAGGTTCATAGCATTCGCTTTGCAGATGATATTTAGCCAACCATGCATGTGAATTGAAGGTTTCCAGAAATCCTTAGGAAATTCGGGCTAAGAGTTAATTCTCGGAAGACAAAATTAATGGTGGTTGATAAAAAGAATCTACCAATTTTAGCTAATATAATGTTAAATCATACTGCCATCGAACAAGTAACGGAATTTTGCTATTTGGGAAGTGTGATTAATTATGACAACAGATGCATCTCATAAATTAAGATGAGAATTGCGTTGGCGAAGAAAGCCTTTCAAAACAAGAAGAATTTGCTGCTCAATGGGCACCTCAACTTGAAGATAAGGAAGTCATTTCTCATTTTGGAGTGTGTTGACCTATGGTTGTAAAACATGGACACTTGGGAAAAGAGAAGAATCAAAACTTGAGGCAGCTGAAATGTGGTTTTGGAGACGAATGACCCGAGCAAGCTGGATGGAAAGAATGACAAATGAGCTTGCTCTGAACCGGATTCAGGAGAATCGATGCCTGTTGAACACCATCAAGAAAAGGATAGCAAAATTCATGGGACACATACTCAGACATGACACTCTCCTCCAGGTAATTTTTAAGGAAAAACTTTGGGGAAAAACCAAGGGGACGACCAAGACAATCCTATCTCAAGAACATTGTCAAGGAGATGGAATGTGACTCGTATGCCAATATGAAGAGGCCTGCTGAAGACCGTAAGAAATGGCTGCAACGACATGGCTTTTAGACTTTAGAAGCTGATGATGAAACAAATGGATGGGATGACAGCCGCGTTAGGTAAAGACAAGTTCAATGAACAAGAATCTGAGGAACAAGGGTAGTTGTATAAAGTATCAGACTGTTCTTGGTAGAATAAAGATTGAGAGGAAAACCTTCGTGGCATATTTCGTATAAATAAAGCTGTGTATAATATTGATTGGAGATATTGTTTGACAGTTTGAAAAGTTTCGGAGTACAATTCAGGATTCTGAGTGTGTCTACAACCAACTGGTGTTTATTAGATTCGATAGACATGAGAGAGAGACTGGTATTTAGAATGATATAAGGTAAGACTGTATTTTATCATTCGTACTTTTCAATCTATAGATAAGGCAAGTAACGAAGGAAATTTTAAAAAAAATAGAATTGAGGACGAAGATAAAGTAATTTCAACTCGGTGACTTCCTAGACAATGCCATCTTAGCGTCATCACCAGAGGATTTGATCATGTCTCTAAACGGTGTGTGCTAGGTGTTGAGGAAAGATTTCATAAAAAATCATTGTATTTCAAACAGAATAAACGGAATGCAGCAGGAAGATTTAAAATGAAAATAAAATAAAAATATTGAAATCGATTGGCTGTTGAAACACTAAGAGACGTTGGTGACTTCAACTTGGTTACAGAATGGACAAAGCAAACAAGATATAAAGATTGGGTTGACATCTGATTAAATGAAATATAGATCCAGGTATTAAAAAGCCATTTTTGAAGCCATTGCCTGGATCTTGGCGCTTATGGATGCGAAACTTGGATTGTTTTTGCTGCAGAATATTTGATTGTGGTGTTGCAGGAAAATAGTGATTAAAAGATTTAATATGTTACTTAATGAAGAGTATTAGGACGAGCGGGGGAGGATAAATGAGTCTGACGGGTGGTTATGAATAAAGGAGATAGTTTGGTATGGCACATACTAAGGCAACTGGAATTGAAACCTCACAGTTACTAAGGAAGGACGGGTCGAGGACAAGATTAGTATATTTTGAACGAATTCCTTCGGATGTAAGGTTGTAGGTTCTGCGGAGATTGAATGGTAACCTCAAGAATGAGTGACGTCACTCAACATACACGCCGCCCGTGTGAAAGCTCAGCCACTTTTGCACGCGCGAATACGGAGTTGTGCAAGAAGTGAAATCTGTTACTCTATATTATCACTTTTTGGATATTGTGCCAGGTTTGACAAACCTCTGAGATACTTATGTAGGATATTTTGAAACATTGAATGTAACATCGATTATTAATTTAAAATAACAGTGTGCAAAGTGTGAATTTGTTGACGTCTAAATAGGAGGTCCAGATATTGAATCGTTGGGGGGGGGAATAGCTTATTTTATTTTCCCAGCTACAGTATGAGGTTAGACGGGAGTCACATTGTGGTGAGCCTAGAGTTGGATAAATATTCGCTATATGGAGTGGTTAATGTTAAGGAGTTACCACTTTCTGTATATTATAACAAGCCACCATTAAATGTAGAATCTGATATTTTCTTGGACCTAAAGCAAATCACTAACCTCCACACAATTTACGTTGCTCTAAGAAACCATTCATCCGCGATGTGTTCAAGAGTGAGGCATAATCGCCCATCTGGTTTCGAAATCACTTGACTTGCATATCCAAAATTCCTTCATTAATCCAATTGCTATTCTGGCTATTCTGTAGGGAATATAATATGGATTATTCTCTCACCTGTACGAGCACGCACTTCCTAAGTCAGATGGATTTCACTTACCCAGATTTTATTAAATAGTCATATCCCTGGCTAGTGTGGTGTAAAATAAGTTGAACACTTTCACTGCTAGTATGAATTTGCACACAATTTTCGTAACTTTTCAATAATTTTAGTTATTTAACCGATCAAGGACAAAGTGGACATTTGGCAAACAGAATGTGTCCGGAAATAATTTGTCATTTCAATGTATAATCAGTACTTTTGAAATAGATACGGATTTCATATTTATCAAGGAAACCTATAAATCCAAATACTCCGATGTGACGCTCAATTTTGTTTGCATAGTGAAAATCCACAGCCTGCTTCCAGTCTCCGACCGGGTCAGGAATGGAATGAATGAAGCCCCAAACTAGCGGCGAGGATATGAATTGTGCCGGCTGCCGAGGCCTGACGCACTCCTCTGGGGCAATGATTAAATGAATGACAGATGAAATGAAATGATAGTGGAGAGTGTTGCTGGAATGAAATTTTGACAGGGAAAACCGGAGTACCCGGAGAAAAACCTGTCTGCCTCCGTTTTGTCCAGCACAGATCTCACATGGAGTGACCGGGATTTGAACCACGGACCCAGCGGTGAGAGGCCGGCGTGCTGCCGCCTAAGCCACGGAGGCTCCATCATTTTCTGCGGCTCATCCCAATGAATTGGGGTTGCCGGAGCCAACCTGGCTCATTTTGGTTTTGGCCGGGGATTTAAGACCGGATGCCCTTCCTGACGCCACGTGATTTTTCAGGTGAAAATTTCGCCCAGGAGTAACCGGGATTCGATCCCCGGCCGTCCGGGTGAAAGACGAGCAGCTAAGCCACTGCGCCATCACGCTCCCCTGTTTGCATAGTATATAAGTAATTTGAAAATATTCAGACTGTATGAAGAACATAGCATAAAATACTAAAAACGAGATCAGTTCCAGGTATTAGATAAGGACAGTATTCTTGGTCGTGATATTAATGAATGTTGGTCCAGTTATCATTTCATAAGTTAGATCTCTGGATTTTGAAAGTTTTATCCACCTTTCTCTGATAATTCAACATTATTATGAATACACTGCCTTGTATTAATACCAATGATTTCAGGCTGGGATATCCTGATACTTCGGATCCTGCTGTAAGGAAGATGTACGCATTATGTAATCCTACAGGACAGAATACCAGCACCGTATCTGAAAGAAATATTACAAATCAACAAAATTTGAAGCAATACTCGTGTAGCACATGCGAAATCAATTTTATTCACGGAAGTCGTTGGAAAAGACACATGTTAACCCATAACGGAGAGAAGCGATACTCGTGTACTACATGTGAAGCTAAATTTTCCCAGAAAGGTCATTTAAACATCCACATGTTAACTCATACTGGGGAGAAGCGGTATTCGTGTAACACTTGCGGAAGCAAGTTTAGTCAAGGAAGTAATTTGAAGAGACACATTGTAACCCATACCGGGGAGAAGCGATACTCGTGTGGTATATGCAGGGCCAAATTTTATGAGAAAAGTAGTTTGAATACACACATGTTAACCCATACTGGGGAGAAACGATACTCATGTAGCATATGCAAAGCCAAATTTGCCATTAAAGGTAATTTAAAAATACACATTCTAACCCATACTGGGGAGAAGCGTGTTTCGTGTAGCACTTGTGGAGCCAAATTTAGTCACAAGGGTGGGTTGAAGACACACATGTTAAACCATACAAGTGAGAAGCGATACTCGTGTAGCAAATGTGGAACTAAGTTTAGTCGTGAAGGTTATCTGAAAACACACATGTTAACCCATACTGCGGAGAAGCGGTATTCGTGTAGCACATGCGGAGCCAAATTTGCGCGGAACGGTGATGTGAAGAGACACATATTAACCCATACTGGGGAGAAACCTTATTCATGTAGCACATGCGGAGCCAAATTTAGTCAGAAAGGAAGATTGAAAACACACATGTTAACCCATACTGGGGAGAAGCATTATTCATGCCCTCAAAATTGTTTTGAAGAAACACAAGACAACCCATAGTGGTGAGAAGACCATGTAGCATATGCCAAACCTAATTTGTTGGGACATTTAAAGATACACCTTTATCCATACTTGTGTAGCATATGCGAAGCCAAATTTGAAGGGAATGTATTTGTAAGCACTTGTGTTAATGCATAGCTGTAAAAGACAAATTTGTTTACAGGAAACCTTTGAGGCACAAGTGCAAACCCATAGCGATAGGTCCTATGTGAATGTAGCATATGCAAAGCCAATTTTGCTATGAAAGTAGTTTTCAAAGGTCACATATTAACCCTTAGTGGTAAAAAACCTTCTTCATGTACCATGTGCGTTGTAATATGTATTGAAAAGGGGCAATATTTAATTGCTTGGCATCAAATAGGTTAAGATTTGATGAGAGACATCTTATCCCTTTTGACGCCCAGCAATTCATCATCTTGCACAGTTTCCAGCCACTGGCCGGGTCTGTTTGGAACACAAGCCTCTCCAACGTCTTCTGTCTTCCCACTATCTCTCAGCCTCCACCCTTGACCAGTCTTCTCCTGTCTTCTTCACGCTTTCTTCCACCCCGTTGAGCCACCTGTCTCTCGGTCTTCCTCTCGGTCTCTTTCCTTCCCACTTCGTCTCGTGTACCCTCCTGGGTATCCTCTTCTCCTACATTCGTTTTACATGTCCATACCATCTAAGTCTAGATTTCTCTATACCATCCTGTAATGGTTCCTCCTTCATTAATTCTCTGGTCCTCTCATTTCTTATTTTGTCCATCTTTGTAGCTCCAATACTGGCCTGTATTTTGCTCTTCTCCCTTCCTTTCATAAACCAGGTCTCCGAGGCATTCGTCAGGATAGGGACATAGTACGTCCGATATATGATCTTTTTGCTGTTCTGAGGGACATCCTTGCTCCATAACATGCTTCTCACACTCCTCCGAAATGCTTCTGCCTGCCTCCATCATTCATTTATTTCTCTATCGTTTCTTCCATTATCTTGTATCAGGCTTCCCAGATACTTGAAAACTCTCCACTTTCTTAAGCTGTTCCCCACTAATTATTCTTCCCGCTGTGGTTCTTTCCTTCTTCCTTGTTGTGATCACCATCTCACTCTTATTTATGCTAAATTTCATCCCATATCCTTGTATTATTCCTTCCCACACGTCCAACTGTTCCTGTACCTCCTCCTCCTTGTTTCCCCAAACCATCTGCAAATATTTGGTTTCATCCACTACTGGCTTGCTGGGCCTATCGTAGCTTCACCAGAGCCCCGTTATCCGTCACTTTTCAGGGTTTCTGTAGGACCTTCACAGCTACCGTAACGGTCCCGGGGCACACAAAGTCCCCACTGTACCTCGCCCCTACAGGCATCGCCAGAATATTATTCCATTCGCATTCTGACGATTATAGTTATTAGAGTAGCCTTGATAGAGTGCACGTTGCCTACCTTTGTTGGTTGTAATAAGGTCCATAGTAGTAACTGACCTGTCAGTACGATGTTCACACTACAAAGGTTACAACTAATTTGCTGATGGAGTGACCTACCATAAGCTTATATATCGACTTTTTGTGTTGGCTTTCTGAGATACTTATGTAGGATATTTTGAAACATTGAATGTAACATCGATTATTAATTTAAAATAACAGTGTGCAAAGTGTGAATTTGTTGACGTCTAAATAGGAGGTCCAGATATTGAATCGTTGGGGGGGGGAATAGCTTATTTTATTTTCCCAGCTACAGTATGAGGTTAGACGGGAGTCACATTGTGGTGAGCCTAGAGTTGGATAAATATTCGCTATATGGAGTGGTTAATGTTAAGGAGTTACCACTTTCTGTATATTATAACAAGCCACCATTAAATGTAGAATCTGATATTTTCTTGGACCTAAAGCAAATCACTAACCTCCACACAATTTACGTTGCTCTAAGAAACCATTCATCCGCGATGTGTTCAAGAGTGAGGCATAATCGCCCATCTGGTTTCGAAATCACTTGACTTGCATATCCAAAATTCCTTCATTAATCCAATTGCTATTCTGGCTATTCTGTAGGGAATATAATATGGATTATTCTCTCACCTGTACGAGCACGCACTTCCTAAGTCAGATGGATTTCACTTACCCAGATTTTATTAAATAGTCATATCCCTGGCTAGTGTGGTGTAAAATAAGTTGAACACTTTCACTGCTAGTATGAATTTGCACACAATTTTCGTAACTTTTCAATAATTTTAGTTATTTAACCGATCAAGGACAAAGTGGACATTTGGCAAACAGAATGTGTCCGGAAATAATTTGTCATTTCAATGTATAATCAGTACTTTTGAAATAGATACGGATTTCATATTTATCAAGGAAACCTATAAATCCAAATACTCCGATGTGACGCTCAATTTTGTTTGCATAGTGAAAATCCACAGCCTGCTTCCAGTCTCCGACCGGGTCAGGAATGGAATGAATGAAGCCCCAAACTAGCGGCGAGGATATGAATTGTGCCGGCTGCCGAGGCCTGACGCACTCCTCTGGGGCAATGATTAAATGAATGACAGATGAAATGAAATGATAGTGGAGAGTGTTGCTGGAATGAAATTTTGACAGGGAAAACCGGAGTACCCGGAGAAAAACCTGTCTGCCTCCGTTTTGTCCAGCACAGATCTCACATGGAGTGACCGGGATTTGAACCACGGACCCAGCGGTGAGAGGCCGGCGTGCTGCCGCCTAAGCCACGGAGGCTCCATCATTTTCTGCGGCTCATCCCAATGAATTGGGGTTGCCGGAGCCAACCTGGCTCATTTTGGTTTTGGCCGGGGATTTAAGACCGGATGCCCTTCCTGACGCCACGTGATTTTTCAGGTGAAAATTTCGCCCAGGAGTAACCGGGATTCGATCCCCGGCCGTCCGGGTGAAAGACGAGCAGCTAAGCCACTGCGCCATCACGCTCCCCTGTTTGCATAGTATATAAGTAATTTGAAAATATTCAGACTGTATGAAGAACATAGCATAAAATACTAAAAACGAGATCAGTTCCAGGTATTAGATAAGGACAGTATTCTTGGTCGTGATATTAATGAATGTTGGTCCAGTTATCATTTCATAAGTTAGATCTCTGGATTTTGAAAGTTTTATCCACCTTTCTCTGATAATTCAACATTATTATGAATACACTGCCTTGTATTAATACCAATGATTTCAGGCTGGGATATCCTGATACTTCGGATCCTGCTGTAAGGAAGATGTACGCATTATGTAATCCTACAGGACAGAATACCAGCACCGTATCTGAAAGAAATATTACAAATCAACAAAATTTGAAGCAATACTCGTGTAGCACATGCGAAATCAATTTTATTCACGGAAGTCGTTGGAAAAGACACATGTTAACCCATAACGGAGAGAAGCGATACTCGTGTACTACATGTGAAGCTAAATTTTCCCAGAAAGGTCATTTAAACATCCACATGTTAACTCATACTGGGGAGAAGCGGTATTCGTGTAACACTTGCGGAAGCAAGTTTAGTCAAGGAAGTAATTTGAAGAGACACATTGTAACCCATACCGGGGAGAAGCGATACTCGTGTGGTATATGCAGGGCCAAATTTTATGAGAAAAGTAGTTTGAATACACACATGTTAACCCATACTGGGGAGAAACGATACTCATGTAGCATATGCAAAGCCAAATTTGCCATTAAAGGTAATTTAAAAATACACATTCTAACCCATACTGGGGAGAAGCGTGTTTCGTGTAGCACTTGTGGAGCCAAATTTAGTCACAAGGGTGGGTTGAAGACACACATGTTAAACCATACAAGTGAGAAGCGATACTCGTGTAGCAAATGTGGAACTAAGTTTAGTCGTAAAGGTTATCTGAAAACACACATGTTAACCCATACTGCGGAGAAGCGGTATTCGTGTAGCACATGCGGAGCCAAATTTGCGCGGAACGGTGATGTGAAGAGACACATATTAACCCATACTGGGGAGAAACCTTATTCATGTAGCACATGCGGAGCCAAATTTAGTCAGAAAGGAAGATTGAAAACACACATGTTAACCCATACTGGGGAGAAGCATTATTCATGCCCTCAAAATTGTTTTGAAGAAACACAAGACAACCCATAGTGGTGAGAAGACCATGTAGCATATGCCAAACCTAATTTGTTGGGACATTTAAAGATACACCTTTATCCATACTTGTGTAGCATATGCGAAGCCAAATTTGAAGGGAATGTATTTGTAAGCACTTGTGTTAATGCATAGCTGTAAAAGACAAATTTGTTTACAGGAAACCTTTGAGGCACAAGTGCAAACCCATAGCGATAGGTCCTATGTGAATGTAGCATATGCAAAGCCAATTTTGCTATGAAAGTAGTTTTCAAAGGTCACATATTAACCCTTAGTGGTAAAAAACCTTCTTCATGTACCATGTGCGTTGTAATATGTATTGAAAAGGGGCAATATTTAATTGCTTGGCATCAAATAGGTTAAGATTTGATGAGAGACATCTTATCCCTTTTGACGCCCAGCAATTCATCATCTTGCACAGTTTCCAGCCACTGGCCGGGTCTGTTTGGAACACAAGCCTCTCCAACGTCTTCTGTCTTCCCACTATCTCTCAGCCTCCACCCTTGACCAGTCTTCTCCTGTCTTCTTCACGCTTTCTTCCACCCCGTTGAGCCACCTGTCTCTCGGTCTTCCTCTCGGTCTCTTTCCTTCCCACTTCGTCTCGTGTACCCTCCTGGGTATCCTCTTCTCCTACATTCGTTTTACATGTCCATACCATCTAAGTCTAGATTTCTCTATACCATCCTGTAATGGTTCCTCCTTCATTAATTCTCTGGTCCTCTCATTTCTTATTTTGTCCATCTTTGTAGCTCCAATACTGGCCTGTATTTTGCTCTTCTCCCTTCCTTTCATAAACCAGGTCTCCGAGGCATTCGTCAGGATAGGGACATAGTACGTCCGATATATGATCTTTTTGCTGTTCTGAGGGACATCCTTGCTCCATAACATGCTTCTCACACTCCTCCGAAATGCTTCTGCCTGCCTCCATCATTCATTTATTTCTCTATCGTTTCTTCCATTATCTTGTATCAGGCTTCCCAGATACTTGAAAACTCTCCACTTTCTTAAGCTGTTCCCCACTAATTATTCTTCCCGCTGTGGTTCTTTCCTTCTTCCTTGTTGTGATCACCATCTCACTCTTATTTATGCTAAATTTCATCCCATATCCTTGTATTATTCCTTCCCACACGTCCAACTGTTCCTGTACCTCCTCCTCCTTGTTTCCCCAAACCATCTGCAAATATTTGGTTTCATCCACTACTGGCTTGCTGGGCCTATCGTAGCTTCACCAGAGCCCCGTTATCCGTCACTTTTCAGGGTTTCTGTAGGACCTTCACAGCTACCGTAACGGTCCCGGGGCACACAAAGTCCCCACTGTACCTCGCCCCTACAGGCATCGCCAGAATATTATTCCATTCGCATTCTGACGATTATAGTTATTAGAGTAGCCTTGATAGAGTGCACGTTGCCTACCTTTGTTGGTTGTAATAAGGTCCATAGTAGTAACTGACCTGTCAGTACGATGTTCACACTACAAAGGTTACAACTAATTTGCTGATGGAGTGACCTACCATAAGCTTATATATCGACTTTTTGTGTTGGCTTTCTGTGTAGGCCTTTGTGTTGGCTTTTTGTGTTGGCTTTTGTATTGGCTTTTGTATTGGCTTATTTGGCAAGTTCTTTTTGCCAATGTATTTAGTGGATTTTGTTCTGGGTTTGGAAATTATTTGAAAGAGAGGGAATATTTAACGACTTAACCTCAGCTCGCTAACCTGACCTAACATAACTTCACCTAACCTATCTTGACCTAACCTAACCTAACCTAACATCACCTAACCTAACCTAACCTAACTTCACCTAACCTAACCTTACTTCACCTAACCTAACCTAACTTCACCTAACCTAACCTAACCTTTCAACTCTCAGATGATAATTAAATTCTGGGCATAGTCGAGTTGGAACCCATGAATTCATGGGTAAAAACCAATTTTTTTGGTAGCTTATTTTGGTGGCTTATTTTCATGGATAACCTAACTTTACCTAACCTAATCTCACCTCACTTTGGATATTACTAGTAAGTGTTCATATCCTCCGTTAGATGGTATGCTAGTTTAGGTAGTGCTCATATTTACCGCTAGGTAGCGGAAACATAATTTGCGTGTTGCATGTGACTCTTGTGATGTTTGACCACGTGCAAGACGTGCTTGTATAAGTTTTGTATATATACTCAATATACAATAAACCACTAAATGTTCAGAACTAACATGTATAGCCAGGTTTAGGGTATATAGGAGACCCTTAGCAAAAAAGGCTGTCTACCCCACCAGTCTACAGCCTTGTCATATGCAGTAAGCACCTGTTGGCAGTAAATCCTATATCACGTTGTTCATTACATGGCACTTAAACAGGCTCTAGATCATGGACTAAAATTGGTTTAAAAAATCAACGTATAACTTAAGCCAAGGTCTTTGTTTAAACTTTAACACAAGAGCCAACACATAAAATCATCGTGTAAATATGAACACTACCTGAAAAACTAGCAAGCCACCTAGCGGAGGATATGAACACTTACTAGTAATATCCAAAGTGAGCTGAGGTTAGGTTAGGTAAAGTTATGTTAGCCATGAAAATAGGCTACCAAAATAGGCTACCAAAAATAATTGGTATTTACCCTTGAGTTCTTGGGTTCCAACTCGTCTATGCCCAGAATTTAATTATCATCTGAGAGTTGAAAGGTTAGGTTAGGTTAGGTAGAGTTAGGTTAGGTTAGGTCAAGTTAGGTGAAGTTATGTTAGGTTAGGTTAGGTTAGTCAGCTGAGGTTAAGTCTTTAAATATTCCCTCTCTTTCAAATACCTTCCATCACCAAGAAAAAAATCCACTAAATACATTGACAAAAATAACTTGTCAAATAAGCCAATAAAAAAGCCAACACAAAAGCCAACACAAAAAACCAACACAAAAGCCAACCCAAAAAACAACCAAAAAAGCCGACACAAAAAGCCAATATATAAGCTTATGGTAGGTCACTCCATCAGCAAAACAGTTGTAACCTTTGTAGTGTGCACATCGTACTGACAGGTCAGTTACTACTATGGACCTTATTATAACCAACAAAGGTAGGCAACGTGCATTCTATCAAGGCTACTCTTATAACTATAATCGTCAGAATGCGAATGGAATAATATTCTGGCGATGCTCAAAAGGGAGGTCAACAAAATGTCGAGGCAATCTGAAAAGTAAAAATGGAAAGCTTTTAAGTGTGAGTGTTCATAAATGTAGTGCTCCAAACGAACCACGGTTGCTGTTTACAAACAATTATCAATATGCTAAAGAGCAAGTTCAAGAAAACGATATTGCGGCTAAAGATAGTGCAGTGTTGGTTCAAAAGGACTTACCATGTCTCCAAAAAGTCATGTTAGGTCAGTTGTCAACGTCCAAGAATCCTTCAACACTATCAAAATCAAGGCAGACTATAAATGAAGTGGTATTGCGAGAGGATCAAAAAGTACTGTATATTAATAATGATGATAGTGATGAGGATAATAAAAAGGAAGATTGTAGTTTTACGTGACCGTGAATCTGATGATTATGAGCCACGGGACCTCCTTTTTACGTGGAATCCGAACCACAGGACAAGGCATTTCACATCGAAAATCTCACATGCATTGACCGGGAATCGAACCCGGACCGCCTTGGTGAGAGGCATACAGCTAGACCGCTGAGCCACCACGCCCCCTGATGAGGATAATGATGATGATGATAATGATAATAATGATGATGATGATGATGATAATGGTAATGCTTTGTTTACACCTAAAAATTCATTTGTTAAATTTGTATACTGGAACAAACCCAGTAAGCTAATTCAACGGCTTCGACACTTGCATGCTTTACAACAAGCTGGTCATACCGGTCACGATTGGGAAATCAAATAAATTGAACAAGAGCTACGTCGTGCTTAAATTATTGTGTAATGGGTCTTCCACTTTGCGACCACTTTCACCCCCACTCTTGGTTCTTATATTTGCTTATTTGCTTCCACTTTTACCTGAACTCTTTTAATCCATATTTGCTCTCACATTAAACTATTATTCTTATTACCAAGTTGACTTTACTAGAGCTCAGTCTATGCTTGACATTTTACATGGAAATATCAGTGACTAGGTATGGTAAGCCTTATGCAAACTATAAGGGATATTCATATATTGTGAAACGAACCAATAAAAATGGAACTGTTATTAGGCATTGTTCAAAGCATCGTTCCAAACATTGTAGTGGTGACCTAAAAAGTAAAAATAGTGAGGTTTTAAGTGTTAGTGATGATCAATCTAGTGTACTGCATGAAACACAGTTGCCGTCGACAAAAAATCAAGAAAACCATATTGCTACTCAAAAAAGTGGATTGTTTAATGAGCAACGTTTAACCGCTGTTCTAAAAGTTATGTTTAATCCAACTTCCACGTCGCAAGAGCCATCAACATCACAAACTATGCAAGAGGTAGTGTTGTTGTCGTCGTTTTAAGGAGTAGAACAACTTGGTCAGCTGCCCTTGATATGCAAAAAGGTAGTATTGCAAGAGGATCAAAATGACTAAATAGTAATAACAATAAGTTTTTTTATGCCTATAAAACCATTGCGGCTTCCTCAGTTTTTGAAAACAACAGTGAATGGACATTGCTATAGAAGGATCTACAACAAGCCTTGTGTTTAAAAACTATAACAGACTATTGTAAAGAGAGAAAGAGTTGTATTCAGTGTGCATCTATTGTCATAATCATGTATACTCTGCAATGTTAAATATTCTAACTTGGTATAAAATAAAACAGCATTGTAACATCATTTTGCGTTTATTTACAAACTCTATATAATTTTTTTTGGTTTCATGATAATATTTTTAAGACAATACTAGAAAAACTAAAACATTATTATTCTATACACATATTTTTCTTTCAGTCCATTGTCATTGCTTATATTTTCCATTATTGTTTCACATTTGTTTTTATTTAATTAAAACGAATCATGCACCTATTGTCTTTAAAACCTTCATAAATTAAGTGTACAGGTTGTACAGCATTATTGACTTCATCAAAAACACTCTCCGACATATCATTAAACCGTGTAGGCAGAAATGTCTCAACATTTTCACGTACACAAAGTACACGATCACCATATGCTGTTTTCAATTTCCGAAACTTGATAATCCGAAATGGAATATGCATTGGCAATTCGCTGAGCGTCTTTGTCTGTAAGACACAAGCTTGCCCCACAGCGTTCAAAACATTCATTGTAGTAGTCTATAAACAAAAGTAAAGCATATCTATTACACTCTACGCCAGCTTGTAATAATATTGTGCAATTAGGTATTTTGCTCTATGCATTGCTAATAAATTATACTATTTAAGCAAGAAATGCCCTAACTGTATCAGATACAACTTTTCTGCATATAGCACAAGTGTTTAGTTCTAATGCACACTTCACACATGCTATCATGTGTCCACGAGGTAAAAATACAACACCTAGTTCATCTTGATAACAAATTTTACATAATTGTTGGTCACACTTTTGTATTTGTTGGTCAGACAAGTCTTTTTTTTTTCAGCCTCATGTATTTGCTCCGCGTGTTCTAACTCTAAAGGCACTTTTATGTCTTGTGCTGCAATCACGTTATCTTTACGAATAGTGTTTACAAATTCCTGACCTTTAAGCAACACCATGTATTTACAGTTAGGTAACCAACGAGCGTGTTGCACAAAAGGGTCATCAGTCATTCGCCAATCCTTTAAAGCAAATCCACAATAAAAAATATTGTTTTATCCCCTTCACCAGTATAAAAAAATCTAGCTTCACTTAGCTGTTTTGTAAAGTGTTTTAATATTAATGGCCAAACATTTTTATAAGATTCTAAACGTTTTTCAACAGAGCTGTACTCTGGTTGTGCTAGTGCTTTAGTCTTGCAAACTCCCAATTTTTCAAAAGCACACGCCAATTCAACACTGTCTATGGCATATGGAACACATATATCGACACTACCGTTGTTGGCTGGTAATACATCATTATTGTTATTTATTTGTGATTCAGCAACGTTAGTAGTAGCCAATGGCCTTGTGGTTCGGTAAAATGGATACACTGGTAGGTTACCCAGTTGTTTTCCAAGCATGTAAGGAGAACAAGGAGACCACTGGAAATGGTCTCTAAAGGGATCATCCCCTTCTTCCCAGTGTGAAAGTTCAATATGACAAAACACACAGCGCACCGAATCTTCTCGGTTCAAGTTAAAAAAACGGCCTTTGCAAGTTTATGTGTTGACAAAAAGCCTACAGGCCAGGATTCAAATGTTAAGCAACGATCATGTCCTGATTTTAAATTTAACCCACGTGGTAAACCAACTTGCTCACTTGTTGTATTTGGTAATAACGCCATGTGTTATTATAAAACTTTTTCTTATTGTAAGTTATTAACGTTGCACAGAGTACTTTAAAACATACTGTATGCCTTTTTCACTGTCTGTTCACTACGTTAATGGTGCATGACGACACCTAAAAACAAACAAATTAACCCATCACTCAATCAATCAATCAATCAATACTTGTTATTAAAACGTTAACGTTAATTGGCATTAATATATCAAAACACCATTCA
Source organism: Meconema thalassinum (assembly GCA_946902985.2). Classification (NCBI taxonomy): domain Eukaryota; kingdom Metazoa; phylum Arthropoda; class Insecta; order Orthoptera; family Tettigoniidae; genus Meconema; species Meconema thalassinum. Next base: position 14,095,109 of record OX336401.1, on the reverse strand, counting down.
AAAATTAAACTGTATGCCGACACTAAGAGTAACCCGTGTACATATTTTCTTTTTTCTATAAAGCTGCAGTCATTTAAATCCCCCTTTTACCAATATATAAACAAAAAATTAATGTCATGTCGTTTTGTCCAAATTATCTTGTTCAAACCTGTGGATATTCGTTGAGTTCATAGGGAACCGCCCATAAATTAAATTTAATTTTTTGTTTTAACAAAATCCTATTGCCTTGTACATTTCCCGGACAACAACCAATATGGTCTTGTACCTTTTGCCAATACATGGCCATTAATCAATAAAGCAGTCATCGTCCCAGTCATGTACAGGTAATGAATTTTGTTTTTTTTAGTGTTTTTCAGTAATGGTAAAATGGAATAGCATTTTAAGTTAGGCTTACCTCAGTTTTAAATACTTCACTCTTTGGCAATGGGTTTTGCTGTAGTGCGTCTCGGGTTTTCAGCAACTGCTACGGCGGTAAGGCTTTTCTTTCCAAGTTTCTAAAAAATAAATAAAATAAACCGCTATAAATACCTAAATTCAGGTTAATACATACATTTCATAAAATAAAAAATATCAAACAAAAAATGAAACACGTTAGTTTAAAAAAAACTCACCTTTACTTGCACTGGCTTGTTGCTGTTTCCTTCTAGGGAGCTCAAAAGTGCAATGGTTTCTTGTATCTCAGACATGTAAGGTAAACCGGTTATCTGCAAACAAATAAATAAATAATCGTATATATTAAAATAGTTTTCAACAAATTTCACCCTTTACTAAAACTGTAATATCTCGGGAAGTATTTGCGCTACGACGACGTTTGTTGTCTTAAAATGTAATGCCCGTCAAGCACCGTCGATTGATACCCACCTTACTTGATTATATCATTCGTGTATTAAAATAATTGTGAATATTACTTCCTTCAAGGTCTCACGAAAATAGAATCGAATGACTTGACGGACATATATTCGCTAGGCGACAACGACTAACACAGTGTCATGATACTCAACGCCGCCCCATTAATAAATCTAACTTGATATTAACAGAGGGTTCCCTAATTACGTCTTGATGTCGCTAATATCGCATGTATCCATACATGATATCGTTAACTTCTATCCGTTCCACTCGGGCGCTAATGTCGCATGTATCCATACAATAAGCAGAAGGGGATTCTGTGCACATAATTTAATTAAAACTTCTCAAAGAACGGATTACTTTGAGACTGAAATGCTCATGCACAATGAGAAGTCATTTTGCTAATGACACTGTCATGTCAACATCTCTTTGAATGACAACAAATACTGTATACGAAAGACAACTAATTGCACGAAGATGCCGCTACAGTCGAATGTTGGAACCGCCATTTTGTATTGTGTATCCGATCTTTCTGTTATATAGTCTTTGGTCTCACCAGCTACAAACTGTCTTCTTTTCGTTTCATCATTCGTCCTTATAGGTTGTGTGCTCAATCAATACAATGAATCATATTATGATGAATGAGAGGCGACACTCAATTACAAATGTTATAAAGATTAAAGGTGACGGTAATTGTTCAGGTCATTGGCATATTCAGAGTACAACAATCAGAGTTTATTTACACAGGTTAGAAAGCAAATTGTAAAACATGTTACAGACAAGTGGAATAATTATTCTTCCTTTATTGTTGGCAACAGCGATATGTAAGAAACTGCTATCAATACGAACGATGATTACAAAATGTATATGTCTATGAATGGTGTTCATGGAGGTCATGTTGAGTTAGTTGTCGCTGCTCAAGTTTGCAAAATGGATATTTATTCGTGGATTACTACTGTCGTATGGAAGATGACCGGTTAAAATATATACGTCATCAACAAACGAAGTTACGAGTTGATACATATGCCGGTTTAGCAGACGCCTTGCATGTACGAACAGAAAATGAAAATCTCAGAGTCGTTCGTATTGTAGTTTTGCCATCTTCTTTTACAGGTAGCCCAAGGCAAATATTGCAAAATTATCAGGATGCGATGGCGATAGTGAGGAAGTTTGGAAAGCCAGATTTATTCATTACGTTCACCTATAATGCGGGCTGGCCAGAAATACTTAACAGCATTCATCTCTGGGAAACGGCTAATAATAGGCCTGATATTGAAGTGAGAGTTTTCCATTGCAAAGTAAAGGAATTGCTACGATTGATTAATGTTAAGGAAATTTTCGGTAAAAGCTTATCTATATACAGTGGAATTTCAAAAACGAGGTCTCCCGCACATCCATTTACTCTTAACATTAACGGAAGATTGTACGTTTCGAGAAATTTCTGACATTGACAGTGTGGTGTCAGCCAAAATACCAGATCTCGAGGATGAAGCTTTATACGAGTTGGTAAGGCGTCATATGGTAAATTGTCCTCGCGGATCTTTGAATCCTTCTTCAGTCTGTATGAAAGATGGCGTATGTAAGAACGATTTCCCTAAACAGTTTCAGGAAGAGACCAAAGATAATGACAATGGTTATTCTTCGTATAGAAGAAGAAATAATGGACGGATTATTATAAAAACAATTCGAGGCATTGACATTGAAATCGATAGTCGATTCATTGTTCCCTACAATCCATTTCTTTTACTTTACTTGCAAGCTCATATTAATGTTGAAATATGGTCAAGTGTTCGGAGTGTTAAATACATCCACAAGTATCTTATATATTAAAATCCACAAGTATGTGTATAAATATCATGACTGCTGCATTGTTAAAATATGTCCTGAAGGCGAAACGGTGAACTACGATGAAATTACTTCTTTCCTAAATGCTAGATATGTTGGTCCAACAGAAGCCGCATTCAGGATATTTTCATTTCACATGCATGAACAGTCACATTCTATCGTGCGATTACCAGTTCACTTGCCAAACTTGCAAAATATCTATTTTAAAAATGATAACGCTCCTGATATTTTACTTCAAGCACAGTTGCGCAACACGGAATTACACGCGTGGTTCATGTTAAATGAAGATTCGCAAGCCAGATGTCCGTGTATATGTCCTGAAACACCAGTACATTACGTCTGGAATAAGAGCCACTGCCAGTGGCAAAAAAGAAAAAAATGTTTCAAAAACTATAGGCAGAATGTTTCATGTTTCGCCTACAGAAACAGAAAGGTATTATTTACGCCTGTAATTGCTTCACGCCATAGGTGCTACCAGATTCCAGGATCTACGAACATACAAAGCAGTTGTCTATTCTACTTTTAAAGAAACAGCTAAGGAGCGAGGTTTGCTGATTGACGATTCTAAATGGCAGCGTTGTTTGGCAGAAGCGTCACAATTTCAGATGCCTTCTCAGTTACGACAACTGTTTTCTTACATATGTATCTTTCAGACCCCTGCAAATGTAAGATAGTTATGGGACATTTTCAAGAATTCATTATCAGAAGATTATCTGCAGTTTCACGAACCTAGCATTGCATATCAGTTCACTCTTATACATATTTCTAATACATTAAAGCTCCATGGTCTTCCCATTACTTCTCTCGAATTGCCAGCTATTATTGATAATTTCCCTCAGACAAATTTACCAATGAATTATCCAAAACTTAATGAAGATCAATTAAGTCGGATGATAAACCAAGCAAATGGAAACCAAACGGATATAATTACAGAAATTTTGGGGATAGTACAAAACAGCAATGAAAGGATGAGTAATGCATATTTCATTGACGGTCCAGGGGGCACCGGGAAAACATTTCTTTACCAATGCTTGATTCACAGTTGCACAAATTTGGGGTTAAATGTAGTTTCTGTTGCATGGACTGGTATTGCAGCAATGTTACTACCTCAGGGGTGCACTGTACACAGCCAGTTCAAGTTACCTCTACATTTACATGAAAGTTCTGTATCAGGAATGAAAGTTAACAGCAAGGAAGCTTTTTATATTCGTTCAGCAAAACTTATCATCTGGGATAAAGCCCCTATGGCTAATAAGCACGCGTTGATGTGTGTAAATCGGTTGATCAAGAACATCATGAATAACGACGTGCCTTTCGGAGGAAAAATTATCATCTCAGGTAGAGATTTTAGGCAGGTATTGCCTGTTGTGCCTCACGCGTCTAAAGCAGCATCAGTCCAAATGTCAGTAAGGTTCTCTCCTTTTTTGACCATTATTCCAAATTTTTAAACTCAACAAATACATGCGAGCGGATATTGATAAACGTTACTTTGCAAACTTCTTGATAGAAATTGGTAACGGTGAATACCCTCACGTCGATGGAGTAAATTCAGAATAGTCCCACGCTGACAAATATTTCACGCTTTTCAAAAATAGCGTTTTTAGCACCTAAAAATGAACATTGTAAAGAAATAAATGACAATGTTTTAGACCTAATCCCAGGATCATCGAGAACTTACATCAGTGTGAATAATTTGATTACATTGATTACATGAACATTGTAAATAAATAAATGACAATGTTTTAGACCTAATCCCAGGATCATCGAGAACTTACATCAGTGTGAATAATTTGATTTCTGAAGATGAGAGTGCACTTCTACAATTCCCAATAGAATTTTTAGACAGCATAGGCTTAAGTGGATTGCCACCTCATATCCTTCGACTAAAAGAAGGCTCAATTGTGATTTTGTTGAGAAATATTAATGTTACCCAAGGTCTGATGGACGGTACAAGACTGTTGGTTTGGAAGATGCATGGCAATTGCTTACACTTGGAAATTATTACTGGCGTAAATGTTGGAAACAATGTCCTACTCCCTCGCCTTGACCTTGCGCCATCAGATACGTTTATGCCATTTTCCTTCAAGAGGCAGTGTCCAGTACGTTTGGCTTTTTGTTTAACTATCAATAAAGCTCAAGGTAAATCACTAGATCAAGTAGGCATTTATTTACCTCAACTGGTGTTTAGCCACGGACAACTTTACTGTATGTCGCACTATCGCGAGCAAAATCCTTTCATGACGTCAAAGTTCAAATAGAGCAAAAAGGCAATCGAACAGCAAATGCCGAATGGAAGGAAGTACTATTAGAATTTTGAAACAAATGTTGCGGACGAGCACATACCTAAGCAAACGGGGCACAGATTAAATAACAATTATACAAGGACGTCCGCATCCCTAATACGATAACTGTCCTGTGGTAATGGTAAAAAAAATACTATTGTCCTACATCGGTGATTACTATCCTACATCCTGTTATTTCATTCCCTCAGTTTTATAACAAAGATATACTCAATCAAATTTACATCTTAATAAATATTAATTCCTTCTGTGAGAGTTATCTTTTCATTTCTCATCAATCGCCTTTACTTACTATTCTATTTGTAGGGGTGGAGGCGATAGCTGTCTTTACAGAGATGTGCAAATTATTATATTCGATGCCAGTTTTCCAAAAAAAATTTTTACTTTTCACGGTTTAATGCACTAAGTATGTTTACAAAGCGATGAAATTACTTCAAATGTTTAACCAAGACTCTTAATTATATTTTCATTTAAGAAACTCAAATTAAAATGATTCTTTAGAATTTCCACTAACAGAGGTGCCTTGCAAATGCAAAATGCCACACGTTTCGTTTTTATTACTTAACTCTACTTTAAGTGTGAATTTAGAGTGGAGGGATTTGGGGTCTTTTTAACTGATGAAAGCTATTGAACTATTGAAATATTCATGAACTATGCACTGAAATCACCTGAATTGAATTCTATAGTCAATGAAAAATTGAAAATGAACCCAGAACAGATATCCCTCGGAATCCAATAATCTGAAAGTTTCCAGACGCAATTCCTTAAGGTAAAAGGTGTAATTCCACGGGAGAGGAAACACTACTAAGTAGGACAACAAAAGAAGTTGGTTAATGAAATGATTTTGAATAAAAGTAATTGTGACTAATTAAAATTAATTATTTAATTCTATTAATTTGCACACCTCTCTATGTTAACCAAGAGTTACATATCTAAATTCAAATATAATATATCTTTTATTTTAAATTTATACCATTGTTCATAAGTAGACAAAACACCAAATTGTACCGCTGTAGCCTTAAATTGTGTGAATATCTCTATCTACTTAGTATAAAAGAAAGTTCCCAATTCTTGGATGTAACCGGTAATCTCGAGAGCAACTTCATGGATTTTGATGCGGTTTTCACCATTCTGTAAAGGATTTCTCGATGAAGGATTAGGTAGAAGAACATTTATTTATGACCAAAAGAAGCCGAGCATTTACGATTTCAGTGAACTGAGTTGAAGGAAAACCTAACGTCCATGTGTATTTTAAGCTTACACTGGGTAAACCGTTAAAAATATCGATATACTCTGAGAATTGTTCAGCATGAAAAGTTCAGCAGGAAAGTCCGCGACAGCTCCCACATCGACCACTGTAAGTGTTTTTAAGTTTTCATTTCTTCCAGCAACCTCCATTCAGTGGAAATTCAAATTACTAGCTTCAGAGTGAGTTTACGAGCTTGCGAGTGACCTATCATCCTAGCCAGCATCAATCTGCCGAGTCCTGTCGAGTTAATTCTTCAGAGAAGAGTATAGCTTATGTGTTTGGAGTGAGCTGTTCACCTCGGCTTTTCAGAATTGCGTCTGGAACCTGACGTCCGTGCGCCTTTTAAGCTTACGCAGGGTAAATAGTGGGACACACACACAGAGGACAGGCAGACACCCACACAGTTGATCTCATAAGTCTACTTCATCATTTACCCAAAAGCGACGGTACCGTAAATGTCTGTTCAGGTCACTAGCATGAATACATGGAAATGCCATATGGACAGAAGTGCTGTAGGATTGTTGAAGTGAATGCTGCTGAGCAGCACGGGTCTTCTAGTCCTACCTAATCAATAACTACAAATTTAAGGTTCATTAGCATGACATTATTAAAATAATCATTCATGGGTACTTTCCAAAACAAAGAGGCTTTCTTCTTCCAAAGTTCAGTTCAGAGCTGTACTGTATACGTCTATTTGCTGGTCCTGTCAGTGGATTACTAACTCAAACCTTATCAGTCTGCTTAGCAACAGAAAAAGTTGCATTTTCTCAGCGTTTTGACCTTGAAATGTTGTCTCTCTCTCACATGTTCCCACGCCTCGCCACATTCCTCAAACGCGATAAGATTCGCGTACCTTATACTAGTTTCATGATTTTAATAAGGAACCAAAATGGCTGCCTCTTATACATCGGTAGTCCTACTGTCTCAGATCTAAAATGGCGGTCTCTGCTTAAACAGCACACTTGCTAGCCACCACGAGGCAAGTAAGCTGACCCTTTACTTCCTGCTGACGTAGACATTTTTGTCTTATCAGCAGTCTCTCTCACAAGTCCTCTGGCTAGGTACACTATTCAGTCTCCAGTGAGCAGGACTGTGTGTGTGTTAGCATTGTAAACATGTGTGTCTTATTATTATTATTATTATTATTAAACATTTTACTGTAATAATAATAATTACTAGCAAGCGGCCATCCTCAATACATGATCATGTTAACCATATACTTTCACCCTAAAACACATGACTTTACCTAGTTCAATATTTAGTTTATAAAATTTCAGGCCAATGACCTTCCCGTTTTGGCTCTTTGCGTACATGCACATGACTTGGTCGAGCAAATGTTATAGGTTTCCATATTCTAAAATCATTTACTGTGCCAGACAGTAGTCTCGCTTATTACCGTTTACTAGCATGTTAAGGATCCCCTTCAGGGTAAAAAATCATAGCACACTTAACACATTTTCAAATATTCGCCTCCATCCGTCATAGGAAATGTCACAAAACCAAGCGATTCAATTCTTCCGGGCACGGTCACCGATATCGCCATGAGGGATTTTCAAAATATTCACCTTCATTCGTTCGTCATAGGAAAATATCGAAAGGCGACCACTCGTTTTTCCATACATCGCCCCCTCGAAATAGCCATTTCCTGTATTCACCATGGCCAGTCAGAGCCTCGTTGGAACACACGCCCAGCGCTACCGGCTCTCTGTCTACAAACTCTCTTTATTTTAAAAATTTAAAAAAAGTTTCAACATGCACAGTTTTTGCCCTAGAGACTTGAAATCTATTTTCTTGGTAGAGGGGGTAGGGACCTTTCAATTATGTCAAACAATCTTACTTGTACAATTCCTAGTTTCCAAAATAGTAGATTTTCAAAATTTGAGTATTTTCAAAAAATCTCAAAAAAGGCCATTGGTTTCAACTATGGCACAACGTTCTATCAGGTTTGGTTTTAAAACTATCGCCTACTTTGTAAAACAAAAATTCAAAATATTATACAGGGTCCATAGCAAAGAGGACGTCACCCCGAGTCCTTGGACCCCTCGTACACGCCTCTAGCATGATTGGTTCGCGAGATATAACAAAACGTCTAAAATCACGGTAAAAAAAACATCTTTCCAGCATTTCACCTTTTCGACACCTACATTCCCGTAAAGAGCACAACGAGGCGAAAAGAACGAATCCAATACTGGCCCTCCTTCCCTACCAAGGCCGCCAGGGGCTCACAATTACCTAAGTGCCGCAGAACTTCCCTTCTAGCACTACTGTCAAGTTTTTATCCTAGAGACTTGAAATTTTTGGGGGGGGGGGGGGTGGAGGGCGTAGGGACCATTCATTTATGTCAAACAAACGTTTTTGTAAACTTTCCTAGTTTCCAAAATATAGGAATTTCAAAATTACACTTTTTTCAAAAAATAAAAAAGTTTCATTATTAAAAATAAGGATATAGAAACCGTTCGTTTGAGCCATTGCACAATAATCTATCATGTTTGGGTTTCAAACTATCACCTACTTTCCGAAACAAACATTTTCCAAAAATTTTTGAAAAATATAACGAGTCGACCATAGAAAAGAGGACGTCAGACCGAGTCCACCGACACCTCATTTGTCAAAATCGGACCATGCGTTCGATAGATATTAATTATTTTAACATGTACAGTCGGGTACACATAAAATGGGTGAGTTACAAACCGCCTTACCCCCCTACTACAATCCATTAATAATAAGTACTTACCTTGCAAAATAATTTAATGATTTTCTCCCAAAAGCTTTGTGCAACTCTTGAGCAGTAATAGAGCACTTTTCAATCGTGTACCCAATCGTCATCATATGGAACATGTGTTCGTATCCCAGCTAACTCACGGTCTTTCGAGGTATGGGGCGTTCATTCCCACCATACGATCACATGCTCAGGATTTGAGTCTGTTAGGTGACTACTCTACTTGAAAGAAACAACATATTCCTAAGTATAACATTTAATGATAAAAAATCATGGCAATACAACATAAAACACAAAAAAAATCTTTACATTGACTTCCCACAACAAAAATCAAAGTTATCTGTGAGTCTCTCCTTAAAATTAGTGCTTCACCGCACTCAAGTCTATTCGAAACATCCTATCATTGATACTCTCTGACATTTGCGAGTGTCCATAGTGTTCTTCACGTGGCACAATTTAACACAAACTGGAATATCACAACACAATAAACACAAATTATATTTAAATGACATTAAATCTGCAATTATTAAACATTTATCCGTTTTACACGGGGCATTTACTTTCAGTAACATTAATTCATTATCTTATGCCTTGATTAATAAGTGTTGTGTCGTGCGAATCGTATTCTTTTTCCCAACAATTTGAAACGCTCAAGTGGTACACTTTTCCTTTCCAAAATACACATGGATAGATATGTTTTATAGCTTCACCATACAACGATTTTCTGGGTCTGGACAAAACATTATCGTTACAAACGTGTCATGTCATTCAAATTACGCTACCCGTATGAATAAATTAGTGCGACCTGGGCAAATACACTTTACAAAGATGCATATATTTTTTGGTGCAGTATTCCTCCTCAGAGAATAACTGGGCCAAATATTGTCCGATCACAACGTTCCAACATGGTATGTGTGTGGAAATAAAGCATTTAATTCAATTGGCATCATCACACCAATCATATCTTAATTACTTTTTGAAATATCGAGATTCTTCAGTGTCCCACTATACTTTGAAAATAAAAGGATCAGGTCAATAGGCTTCCTTTCCAAGTGGACAATAAATTAGTCTCGGTTGCCTCAGAAAGATGGCCGCCGGTCTAATGGCCTCCCTGCCACCCCATATGGCTTCTCGCAAGGTCAAGTTCATTTACTGGTGCAGTTACACTGGAGGTACCCTGAGTGGGTTTTGTCCCTAGTAATTGAGTCAATCTAATTATTTAACACCTACATCTAGAGTATAATGGGCTCATCTCGGCTTCTAATTAATATTCATGGCAGGGGATGGATCACGAAATATCTTTGCCGTTTTGTGGGCGACATTAGTGGCTCTGGCGCGCATCTCAAGTGAGTATCCAAGTTCTCTCACTGGTGCAGCTGCCTATAACAAGAGGAAATCGACGTTTCCTATACGAAGAACCATTAGTCTTACCTCTAAGGGCAGATCAATTAATATATGGGCTCAAACAGGGTCTCTAATAGTTATCCCTGGTGGCAAAATTCTGCAAACAGTGGATACAGACAGACTCTGTCCCAACTTCGTTGGGAATAATACAAGTATGCTCCAAGGTGATACTATCTCGTAGATTTCGATGATTAGCCGACTAGATTCGCCTAACGCGCAAGCTATTTTTGGATGATCCTCGCAACTTATTGACGTAAATCTCTTGATTCTACGTTACATGCTCGCTGAACGTGGCTCAAACAATACTTCTTATAGATGACTCAATTATTAAATCACTCACGTTCTCTCTGCAATTACTCATAAGCCAAAGCTCTATGTAGCTCCAAAACAAGTATAAATTTACTGGCGTACATTAACTACCTTAATGGCTCTCAAATACAACCCTGTATAATATACCATAATAAACATTCATTCAACAATTCAATGACACTGAAAAACTCTCATTATCACGATATTTTACGTTTCCTTCTTACCGTTTACAATAACACAGTATCCTTACGTTAGACATGACACACTTTGCACGTACTATAGGCCTGACATGCCCATTTATTTATTCATTATTGTTACCGACCCCAGATTATTATTATTATTATTATTATTATTATTATTATTTAACGTTACCTTTACTTTCATCAATGTCTTACGCCTAAATGGCCGTAAACAAATCACCCTCCAAGCCATATTTTACCAAAATACGAGGGGTGTGAACTCGTACATGAATGACTGTTAATTCTTAGTCTTAGAGTGATGCTTCGTTGTATGGTGAGCTATTTAATCATATCAACATTTTAAATTTGTACTCACTTTCATTTTTGCTGGGTTAGTCCAGCACGCCAGCCACGAACCTACCATGATGCTTGGCGTAAGCCATCATTATATCTTTCACACGACACATTGTATACACTTTACACATGGTAATCATATTTTTCATGACTGGCTTTTTTTCACTTTGACACAATACATATTATTTTACCATATACACATAAACACTTTTAAAAATCACTGTAATATAACTTTATACACAATTCTCGCACTATTTCACACATGGATCCTTGATTGGACTCCGGCTATCGCCTGACCTCAGAGATGCGATGCAGCTAACTCCTGACAACCGCTGGTCTCCATGAAAGTCTATCTTGCGTGTGTGTGTGTGTTCGACTCCCGTCCCCTACATTTTATATATCCTCTACTGCAAATCTGTTCAATCCTATGTCACGACTATTTGTGACGCCTTCCAGGCTCCCGTAACTGTAGTGATCATTACAATAATGTGTCATTTTAACTATGACAACACCTCCTGGTATGCTCATTGTCTATAAACACTCTAAATTATCTCTACGCTATACTGAATCTATACTCGCGTATGTTATTGGTTAAAAGTCTGCTGTAGACTAAATCTTATACGATGCATAATTACTGTTGTGAAGCTGCATGATGCGCTTTCCATTGTTCTCCACTAATACATTTGAGCGTCGATACTTTATAAATTCGCGCACTTTCTTGCGTGATCTGGCAGCGTGTTAGTTCACGTGTTGTGTCAAGACGAACTGAACTTCCCTGCGAAGGTTCCCCTATATAAGGCTTCCTTGTGAAACATAGTCCACTGGACGTCCAGGACCGACTCCCTTCTTGATATAATACATTTCCAGACGAAGTGAAGTATAATCCTCGTTTATCTAAGTGTGGAGGTCCCAAAATCACTCGCGTGCAAGCGATCGCTTCGGTCAGTTAATTATAATTAATTGCCTTCTTCCATGGCGTCATGACGCTATTCTGGTAATTCCCCTCGGCTCATCTACAAAACCTTCCTCCGAAGCGGAAGAGGTCTGTTCAGCGGTTCGTTTATAGGTGCAGGCTTTAATTTAGGCGTGAGAACACTCCTAAATTATCTTTCCTAGAATATATTCATCTTGGTGTAAGTTTCATTTCAATTCATTGCTCCAATTGGCTGTAATAAATTAATTTCTGTGGGAGCCTGCCCCCACTCCACTTCTATGCCTTGAAAGACTGTGAATCCCAGAGCCATTAATCTTGGGCTGCTCCTGCAGTCCAGAAGAAAATTAGTTCCTTGGCGTCACCTAAAAACGCCCCTTCGCTAACCACGATTTGTCAACTGTCAAGCTGGTTTGCTTTCTTGCATTCAGGCTTCTAAAACGTACATGGGCTTGTATTTTCTTGCAATTATCCACATAAAAAGCTATGATATTCCCGTTCTAGCCGAGAAATCCTTCTATTATGGTTATATGCAGATATAACTCATTGTTCCTCGGGTTCACTGTAACTGTTCCCCCTCAGAGATCAATGATTCGATTCTGGGCAGAATCATGGGCCTGGTCTTCTTTGATAAGACCCGAGTTCGATGCCAGTCCACCGTGTCTAATTGGGCACACTCGTAGTGAGTAATGAGAACAGACAGTACGGAAATATATGACACCTCTATTATATAGACTCTTATCGCTCGTGTCAGCAGTTTTTAAATATCATTGCAATTCCTTTCCTGTACACCTGCCAGTCCAAAGTGCACTAGGAACACCTGTGAGGTATCAGATTACTGCTGACTTTGCATGATCATCACCCATTGTCAAGATGAACACCTGCGCTTTTAAATTACTGCAGCGTCAGTCATAGCAACAGAACTTTGTGCTCTCTGCTATGTCAGCAACATGACACGGGAAATAACAAGACGGTTTACTGCACGTACCATCTCCTCAGTTTTGTCATCTAAAGAACATGCATTATTCTCTTTCAACTACAAATGACACATCCATCCACCAAGTTAGGTCCCTTGGCCTGTCCTCAAATTGCATGTGCCTCGTGTACTAGGGTGTGTTCATTAACCCTAGCACTAGAACATATTCATCCACCAAGTTTTGCACTTAGCACCCTGGCATGTCCTCTATCCACCAGGTTTTACGCTTATACAAACCAAACAGAATGTGACTTGTTAGCTTACATGTGGTTTTCACAAGGGGTCGGCAATAATGACATCTCGCACGTGTTCACTTGTATTTCGTCAATTTCCTTTCATATCGTTATCAGATTGTAGTAGTGAGGACTGGTGAACAACGTCAGTTCAACACACTGCTTTACACCCAAATTTAGTTAGGCCCTTTGATATAATTAGGATAAATTTCATGGGCCAGTCCAAAGGGACCGGTCCAATGGGATCAGTCAAAAGGACCGTCAAAAAGGACACGTCAACAAGTACCCGTCCACAGGGACCCGTCAACAGGGACTCGTCAACAGGGACCTGTCAAAAGGGACCCGTCCACAGGGGCTCTCAACAAGGACCCGACCACAGGGACTCGTCAACAATGACCCGTCCACAGGGACTCGTCAATAAGGACCCGTCAAAAAGGATCCGTCAAAAATGACTCCCTTCAAAAAGGACCCGTCCAAAGGGGCTAGTCAACAGGGGCTAGTCAACGGGGAAAAATCAACAGGGATCAATCAAAAGGGGTTATCGCCTCAAGGTCTGACATACCCCACTTTGATTATTGGTTTGCCGATCGACAAGCACCACTTCTAATACTTTTTGATCACCCCTCGTGGATTGGATTAGGTTAGGTTAGGTTACACTACAGCCGCCATCTTCAAAAAGGACACCCTCTTAAAAAAGCCATGAGTGGGCATGCGTAAAAACAAAAAACAAAAATGATAAATCATAGTGGCATCCAGTTGTATGCATTCGTTCCATGCGGAACAACGATTAATTTAATCTTAGGATTAAACTGCATGCATCTTGCACAAGGAAAGCAATGTTTACCTAAAATTATTCTTTGACCCCCTAGTAGGGGTAGGTTTTATATTGGGGTGGAAATATGGTGTCCATAGGAAAGAGGGCATCAGCCCGAGTCTTACGACACCTCATTTGTTAAAATCCGACCATGGGTTCGCGAGATATCGTGCCGCCACCATCTTAGAGGTGGGGAGGTGGAGGAGGCTGTAGAACCGGCCGAAACTCACTACTCACATGGTTGGATTTAGATGTGTGATGTGTTGTACGACTCGGGGTGAGGCCCCCCTTTTGAATTTCTTATTTATTTTTCCACATTTTGACAAAGGGTCCAACTACACATTTTGATTTATTGACTTTTGAATTGTATTTAATATTTAATGTATTATTTATATATTTTTATATACCATTTGTTTTTATTTTTTATTTTTGTCAAAATGGCCTAACTACAGTTTTGTTTGGGGCAGATGACCTCGTAATTCCGCCCCTTGAAAACTCAATAACTAACTACACTTTTGTTAATATTTCCTGAACCCATGGTCGGATTTAGATGTGTGGTGTGTTGTAGGACTCGGGGTGTCACCCTCTTTTTGAATTTTGTTTTCTAAGTTTTGACAAAGGGCCTGACTACACGTTTCTTGATATTTTCGTAACCCATGATTGGATTTGGACGTGCGAGTTCTCAGGGTACTATGCATTATAGTTAAGTTTACGAAAGTAAAACACTTTTATGTCTCTCTTTATTTACCCCAGACTTGAGATTTGTACTAGGGCATAACCCTACGTGCATACAAGTAGCGAGGTTGTTATAACGTTTAAACAATAAAAAGCTTATTACATGTTGTTACAGGTAGCTAAGTAGTGCAGGAGAGTCAGCATCAACAACAAAAGCATTTCTACAAAAAGATAAGTCATTCATTGACGTGTTCGCTCAACATTTCCAAAACATTTCAGCTGCGATGGCCTTGTTACTTCCTCTAAAACATCCTCCATTGTGCATGGGTTGTTGAGGAGGGGGAAGATAAGTAGATGGATTGTTTCTTGTTCAGCTCCACATTCACAAGAAGTGTCTGCGCCTGCTGGAAGGATCCCCCATATTTGCAGGTTGGTCTTGCATCGAGGGACACCCACTCTTAAGCGGTTGAGGGACCTCCACACAGGATAAGGTAGGTTGGCGCCAGGGACCAGTTCTTCCTTTGGTGACATGTCTGTGGGCAGTGAGCTCCTCCATCTGTTGAGAAGAGTTATCTCTGGCGTTCTCTCCAGCGGCAGAGTCCTAGCAAGGAAACTCTTGCGGGATCTGAGGCGAGACCTTGCTGCCTGGTGACCATATAGTGGATGTCGATGGTCATTCTCCTGCTTTGTTCTCTCGGCGTCCACAGCAGTGGCCCTCCGGATGTTGGGTGGGGCTATTCCAACAATAGGATATAGTTTGTGCACTGGTGTTGGTTTCAGGCATCCCTAGATTATCCTTGCAGTGTCGTCGACAGCAGTATCAACCTGCTTAGCATGTGCTGAAACGTTCAATACAGGAGCGGCTGACACACACAGTGCAAGGCCGGAAGTCCGCAGGATGTGCAGGCTGGCTCCTCAGGTGCTGCCAATCAGCTTCTTGAGTATGCCATTGCGAGTACTGACCTTCTGTTTCGTGTTCAGACACTGGTGTCTGTATGTCAGAGCACGGTCTAGTGTGTCTAGTTACACTGGTGTTGGACAATGTTTCAGTCGCTCCCCTCGCCATGTGATGTCCAGAGTCTGTACGTCAGAGCACGATCTAGTGTGTCTAGTTAAACTGGTGATGGACAATGTTTCAGTCGCTCCCCTCGCCATGTGATGTCCAGAGTCTGTACGTCAGAGCACGGTCTAGTGTGTCTAGTTAAACTGGTGTTGGGCAATGTTTCAGTCGCTCCCATCGCCATGTGATGTCCAGAGTCTGTACGTCAGAGCACGGTCTAGTGTGTCTAGTTAAACTGGTGTTGGGCAGTGTTTCAGTCGCTCCCCTCGCCATGTGATGTCCAGAGTCTGTACGTCAGAGCACGGTCTAGTGTGTCTAGTTAAACTGGTGTTGGGCAATGTTTCAGTCGCGCCCCTCGCCATGTGATGTCCAGAGTCTGTACGTCAGAGCACGGTCTGGTGTGTCTAGTTAAACTGGTGTTGGGCAATGTTTCAGTCGCTCCCCTCGCCATGTGATGTCCAGAGTCTGTACGTCCGAGCACGGTATAGTGTGTCTAGTTAAACTGGTGTTGGGCAATGTTTCAGTCGCTCCCCTCGCCATGTGATGTCCAGATAATTAATTGACAACATATATAGATTTAGGTACCAGGAATTATTTTAAAAGCCTTTGTATGGAGCGTAGAGCTTTATGGAAGTGAAACTTGGATTTTTAACGCATTAAAAGAATTCAAGGTTTGGAAATCTGGTGTTACAGGAGAATGATGAATATTAGATGAGAACATAGAGTAATAAATAAAGAGGAATTAAATATGTTTTTGGCATCTTTTCACGAAGAAGAGAGATAGGTAAGTAGGACACTTACTAAGACATCTAGGAATAGCAATCTTGGTTATTGAAAGAAGGGTTGAAACCAAGATTTGTAGGGGTAGACCAAGGTTAGAATAAGTTAAAAAGAATTCCTTGGATGCAAGGTGTGCTAGCTATGTAGGGATAAAACAATTAACTTTGGACTGGAAAGGTATGGAGCTGTATTATACCAGTGAAAATACTCAAATACGTGTTGTTACAGGATAATGATGAATATTAGATGCGTACATGCAGTAACAAATAAAGAGGATTGAAAAGGTGGTTTAGACTCGGCTAACGAAGAAAAGAGAAAGGTTGGTAGGACACTTACTAAGACATCTAAAAATAGCAAACTTAGTTATGGAAGAAGGGTAGAGGTGAAGAACTGTAGGGGTAGACGAAGGTAAGAATATGTTAAACAAATTACCTCTGATATAAGGTGTACTAGCTATAAAGGGATAAGACATTCAGCCTATACTGGAAAGGTATAGACAGCTGTTTTAAACCAGTGAAAATACTTAAATACGTGGTGTTACAGGAGATTGATGAATATTAGATTGGTACGTGGAGTAACAAATAAAGAGGATTGAAAGGGAGTTTTAGTCGACTGCTAAGGAAGAAAGGAGATATGTTTCTAGGCCACTTCCTAAGACATTTAGGAATAGCAAATTATGTTATGGAAGAAGTAACAGTCCCATCTTTATTGGTTCGTTTTACAATATATGAATATCCTTTATAATATACATATGGCTAACCATACCTAGTTGTTGATACATTTATATCAACTGACAAGCATAAACTAATCTTTAGTAAAGTTAACTCGCTAATAAAAATAATAATTAATGTGGGAGCAAAAGTGGGAACAAATAAGAGAGTAAAAGTGAGAGGAAAAGTGGGAGCAAATGTGGGTGCAAATATGGGAGCAAATATGGGAGCAAATGTGGGAGCAAATATGGGAGCAAAGACAGGGGATAAAAGAGGGAGCAAATGTGGGAGCAAATATGGGAGCAAATGTGGGAGCAAAAGTGGGAGCAAAGACAGGGGATAAAAGAGGGAGCAAATGTGGGAGCAAATATGGGAGCAAATGTGGGAGCAAAAGTGGGGCCAAATAAGAGAGTAGAAGTGCGAGCAAATATGGGAGCAAAGAGAGGGGATAAAAGAGGGAGCAAAAGCGGGAGCAAATAAGAGAGCAAAAGTATGAGAAAATATGGGAGCAAACGTGGGGGCAAATATAGGAGCAAATATGGGAGCAAATATGGGAGCAAAGGTGGGAGCAAATGTGGGAACAAATATGGGAGCAAAACTGGGAGCAAATATGGGAGCAAAAATAGGATCAATTATGGGAGCAAAAGAGGGAGCAACTCTGGGACCAAATATGAGAGCAAACGTGAGGACAAATATGAGAGCAAAAGTGCGAGTAAATATGGGATCAAAAGTGGGAGCAAATGTGGGAGCAAATCATCATGATTATGATCATCATCATCATCTTCACTTCCCCTTTTCCAGCTGACACTGGGTTAGGGGCAAATATGGTTCCTCTCCACTTTGTTCTGTCGTTCCACCATTCCTCTTCTGACACGGTGTTCCAATCCAGGTTCCGTTGACTAATACTATTCTTCACCGAGTCCATCCAACGCATTCTTGGTCTTCCTCGTCCTCTTTTCCCTGTCATCCGTCGTTCCAGTGCTCGTCTTGGTAGCCTTACTTCATTCTTCCGTTTGACATGTCCATACCATCTCAATCTGTTTTGCTCCAGTTTGTCATTTAGTTTCTGTACTCCCAGTTCTTCCCGTATATCATCATTTCTCACTTTCTCTCCTCGTTTTCTGGACCATACTTCTCAGGAATCTCATCTCAAATGCCTGTACTCTGCTCTCATCCCTCTAAGTCATTGTCCAAGTTGCTGCTGCATATGTCATTATAGGAACATTATAAGCTTTGTACATAACTTCTTTAGCCTTAATTGGTATATCCTTGTTGCATACTATTCCCCGTACCTGTTGGTAGAAAGCACTCCCGAGTTGTATTCTTCTGCTAATTTCCATATCTAGTCTTCTATCTTCAGTCAGTTCACTTGTCAAGTATTTGAAGTGTTTCACCACTTCCAATAACTTATCTCCTACTTTGATTACTGCTTTTCATTCTTTCTTACCTCTACTCACCACCACTGTTTTACTCTTCTCCACATTTATCTTCAATCCCCATTGCTCAATCTTTTCATTTATTACGTCTAACTGTTCTTGTACCTCCATCTCATCCTCACCCCAGACCACAACATCGTCTGAAAACAACATTAGCTTCATCTTTGCCCTACTATAGTCTTTCATTGCTGCCTTTATGACTTCATCCATCACCATTAAGAACAATAATGGTGACAACACTCTTCCTTGCTTTAGTCCAGTGAGAATTTTAAATCATTCCGATGTTCCGACTCTAGTATTCACACTACTGTAGCAATCCATGCACATTCCTTTTATCATGTCTCTCAGTTCCTTGCCTATACCCCTATTTGTTAAGCTTTCCCAAACTTTTGTTCTAGGGATGCTATCAGAGGCCTTTTGAAGATCAATAAAAGTCATACTGTATACTTCCCTAATTCCCAACTCTTTTCAATGTACTGTGTCAGAATGAAAATGGGTTCCACTGTTGACCAGCCCCCTCTAAATCCAAACTGCTCCTCCTCTATTTGGTTTTCTACCTTTACTCTAATTCTTTTTTCTAGGATTCCTTCACTTACTTTGGCAACATGCGAGATGATGGTGATTCCTCAATAGTTACCACACACCTTCCTGTCTCCTTTCTTGAATATTGGCAATATTATTCCCTTTTTCCAGTCTTCAGGAACTTCCTTCTCTCTCGACACACACTCCTAAGAAGTCTGTATGTCCACTGCAGTCCCACTGGTCCTGCCGCCTTGATCATTTCTATTGCCACTTCGTCGATTCCCACAGCTTTCCCCATCTTCATCTTCCTAACTGCCCATTCCACTTCTGCCATAGTAAGGTCTGGTTCTTCTTCTATTTTCTCTCCACCGTTTTGGCTGTTTGCGTAACTTCTCCGCATGCCTGGCGTCTCACATTCAACAGCTCGCTGAAATTTTCTTTCCATCTGTCCGTTATCTCTTCTGGTATTGTCAATATTTCACCTTCTTTGTTTTTCATGAACTCAGTGTTCACCTTTTCGTTTCTTCTACTTTTTATAATTCCAAACAGCAATTTCTTTACACAATTTATATCATCCCTGAGTGAATTCTTCCCAGCTTTTCTTCTTTTCCGCTGCATTTACTTTCATGCAATCTCTGCTTGCTTTTATATATTTTGCTCTACATTCATCAGTCTTTTTTTTTTCTCCATTCCCTCCAAGTTTTCTTCTTCTCCCTTGAGGGAGCAAATATGGGAGTAAATGTGGGGGCAAATATGGGAACAAATGTGGGGGCAAATGCGGGGGCAAATATGGGGGCAAATGCGGGGGCAAATATCCGAGCAAAGGTGGGAGAAAATATGGGAATAAAAGTGGGAGCAAATACGGGACCAAGTGTGGGAGCAAATGTAGGAGCAAATATGGGAATAAAATTTGGGGGAAAATATGGGGGCAAAAGTAAGATCAAATAGGGGGAAGTGTGAGAGAAAATATGGGAACAAAAGTTGGGGAAAATATGGGGGCAACAGTTCGATCAAATATGGGAGCAAAAGTTGAATAAATATGGGAGCAAAGGAGCCCGAAAATGTGGCATCAAAAGTGGGAGCAAAAGTGGGAGCAAATGTGGGAGCAAAAGTGGGAGCAAATGTGGGTGCAAATATTGGAGCAAAAGGGGGATAAATATGGGAGCAAATGCGGGAGAAAATAAGGGAGCAAAGAGTGGGGGTAAAAGAGGGAGCAAATATGGGAGAAAAAGTGGGAGCAAATATGGGAGAAAAAGTGGGAGCAAATATGGGAGCAAAAGCGGGAGCAAATAAGGGAGCAAAGAGTGGGGGTAAAAGAGGGAGCAAATATGGGAGAAAAAGTGGGAGCAAATATGAGAGCAAAAGCGGGAGCAAATATAGAACTAAAATTGGGAGTAAAAGTAGGAGCAAAAATGGGAGGAAATATGGGAGCAAAAGTAAGAGCAAATGTGGGAGAAAACAACGGGGAAAATATGGGAGAAAATATGAGAACAAAAGAGGGATCAAATATGGGAGGAAAAGCGGGAACAAATAATGGGAGCAAAAAATTGGGAGCAAATAAGGGAGCAGTGGATACAGTTTAAAGTGCGAGCAAATATGAAGGGGCAGTTTAAAGTGGGAGCTAAAGTGAAATCACAAGTGAAGCGCAAGAAAATCTGGAAGCAAAATTAATATGAGAGGAAAAGTGGTGTTTACATTGCCGGAGACTGCCGATAAACACCTATGTTTCCACGGCACACACCCGTGTCACACAGGTGTGTGCATATTTGCACCCACATTTGCACCCACATTTGCTCCCACATTTGCTCCCTCATTTGCTCCCTTATTTGCTCCCATTTTTGCTCACACTATAAACTGTATCCACTTTTTTCACACTTTTTCTCTCTTATTTGTTCCCATTTTTTGCTCCCAGGCTGATTTTGGAAGGTAGAATAAGGGAAGATAAGAGAACGTTCATGGCATTTGTAGACTTAGAAAAGGCTTTTGATAACGTTGATTGGACTAAATTGTTTGACATTTTGAAATCTATTGGAATAAAGTACAGGGATAGGAGGGCGATATACAATCTATACAGAAACCAGACAGCAGTCATTCGAGCTGAAGGACATGAGAGAGAAGCTGGTATTCAGAAAGGTGTAAGGCAAGGCTGCAACTTATCACCCATACTTTTCAATCTTTACATTGAACAAGCAATGAAGGAAATTGGAGAACAATTTAAAAGGGGAGTGAAGATTCAAGGAGAAATAATTTCAACTCTGAGATTTGCTGATGACATCGTCATCTTGGCCGACAAGCCTGAGGATTTGAATGAGTTTTTGACTGGTATGGACTCCGTTTTACGGAAAGAATTCATGATGAAAATTATTAAATGTAAAACAAAAATACTGGAATGAAGCCGAAATAAATCAGAAACCTCTATGGAGATCAAATTGGCAGGTGAAAAGCTGAAGGAAGTAGGAGACTTCTGTTACTTAGGAAGCAGAATAACCAGTGATGGACGAAGCAAAGAGGATATAAAAAGTAGGTTGGCTCAGGCAAGGAAAGCATTTCTACAAAAAAGGAATGTGTTGACATCGAATATAGATTTAGGTATTAGGAAGTCATTTTTGAAAGCCTTTGTCTGGAGCGAGGCGCTATATGGAAGTGAAACTTGGACTATTGGTGCAGCAGAAAAGAGGAGAATTGAAGCATTTGAAATGTGGTGTTACAGGAGAATGATGAAGATCAGATGGGTAGGTAGGGTTACAAACGAAGAGGTATTAAGACGAGTGGGAGAGGAGAGATGTTTCTGGCGACTGCTAATGAAGAGAAGAGATATGTTAGTAGGACACATACTAAGACACCCAGGAATAGTAAGCTTAGTTATGGAAGGAAGGGTCGAGGGCAAGAACTGTAGGGGTAGACCAAGGTTAGAATATGTTAAACAGATTGCCTCGGATGTAGGGTGTGGTAGCTATGTAGAGATGAAGCGATTAGCTCAGGACAGGGAGGCATGGAAAGCTGCATCAAACCAGTCAAAAGACTGAAGACTCAATCATCATCATCATCTTTTGCTCCCATATTTTCCCCCTCTTTTAATCCCATATTTGGTCCCACTTTTGCTCACACTTTAAACTGTATCCACTTTTGTTCACACTTTTGCTCCTATATTTGCTCCCACGTATGCTCCCGCTCACGACACAGGTGAGTGCCGTGGGAACATTCGTGTTTATCGGCAGTCTCCGGCAATGTAAACACTACTTTTTCTCTCATATTAATTTTGCTTCCTTATTTTCTTGCTCTTTAAACTACCTTCACTTGTGTATTCACTTTTGCTCCCACTTTAAACTTCCACTCCATATTTGCTCACGCTGTAAATTGTATCCACTTTTGTTCCCCCTTTTGCCCCCATATATGCTCCCAATATTTGATCCCACTTTTGCTCCGCCATTTGCTCCCATATTTGTTCCCATATTTGATCCCACTTTCACTTCCACTTTTGCTCCCATATTTGATCCCAATTTTGCCCCCATATTTGTCCCCACTTTTGCTCCCTCATTTGCTATCACTTTTGCTCCCTTATTTGATCCCATATATGCTCCCGCTTTTGCTCTTATATTTGCTCCCACTTTTGCTCCCATATATGATCAAACTCTTGTTCCCATATTTGTTCCCACTTTTGCCCCTCTATTTGCTCCCTCTATTGCCCCCATATTTGCTACCACTTTTTTGCTCTCAATTTTTGTTCCCACGTTTGCTCCCATATTTGTTCCAACTTTTGCCCCCCTATTTGCTCCCTATTTTGCTCTCATATTTGCTCCCGCTTTGCTCCCATATTTGCTCGCACTTTTGCTCTCATATTTGCGCCCCTTTTGCTCTCATATTTGCTCCCACTTTTGTTCCCATTTTTAATCCTACTTTTGCTCCCACATTTGCACCCTCATTTGCTCCCACTTTTGTTCCCGTATTTGATCCCACATTAAACTATTATTCTTATTAGCGAGTTAACTTTACTAGAGATTAGTTTATGCTTGGCAGTTGATATGATAGTATCAACAACTAGGTATGGTAAGCCATATGCATACTATAAAGGATATTCATTTAATGTAAAACTAACCAATTAAGATGGAACTCTTACTTTCTCCATAACTTAGTTTGCTATTCCTAAATGTTTAAGTAAGTGGCTTACCAACATATCTCTTTTCTTCGTTAGGAGACATCTAAAACACCTTTTCAATCCTCTGAATTTGTTACTCCATGTACCAATCTAATATTCATCATTCTCCTGTAACACCACGTATTTAAGTCTTTTCACTGGTGTAAAACAGCTGTCTATACCTTTCCAGTGCTATGCTAATAATTGTTTTATCCCTTTATAGCTGGCACACCTTACATCGGACGTAATTTGTTTAACATATTCTTACCTTCGTCTACTCCTACAGTTCTTCACCTCAACCCTTCTTCCATAACTAAGTTTGCCAATCCTTCATGTCTTAGTAAGTGTCCTACTAAACCTAACTCTTTTCTTCGTTAGCAGACGTCTGAAACACCTTTCCAATCTTCTTTATTTGATACCCATGTCCCCTTCTAATATTCATCATTCTCCTGTAACAACACGTATTTGAGTCTTTTCACTGATTTAATACAGCTCCATACCTTTCCAGTCAAAAGTTAATTGTTTTATCCCTACATAGCTAGCACACCTTACATCCAAAGAATTCTGTTTAAAATATTCTAACCTTGGTCTACCCTTACAAATCTTGGTTTTAAACTTTCTTTCCATAACCAAGATTGCTATTCCTAGATGTCTTAGTAAGTGTCCTACCAACCTATCTCTCCTCTTTGTGAAAAGACGTTAAAAACATAGTTTCATTCCTCTTTATTTTTTACTCTATGTACTCATCTAATATTCATAATTCTTCTGTAACAACAGATTTCCAAACCTTGAATTATCTTCTTTTAATGCTTTAAAAATCCAAGTTTCACTTCCATAAAGCTCTATGCTCTATAAAAAGGCTTTAAAATAATTTCTAGCACCTAAATCTATATTTGTTTTCAATTATTTCTTTTTCTGAAGAAATGCTTTTGTTGTTGATTCTCCTGCACTTCTTAGCTACCAGTAACAACATGTAATAAGCTTTTTATTGTTTAAACGTTGTAACAAACTTGTTACCTGTATGCCCATATGTTTATGCCCTAGTACGAATCTCAAGTCTGGGGTAAATATTGAGAAACATACAAAAGTTTTACTTTCTTAAACTTAACTGTAATGGATAGTACCCTGAGACCTCGCACGTCGAAATCCAATCATAAATTCTGAAAATATCAACAAAAGTGCAGTTAGGCCCTTGTAACAAAAAATGGGAAAATAAAAAATAAATGGTAATAAAAATTATATAAATTATATATTAAATATTAAATACTGTAAATTAAAAAAGTCAATAAATCAAAATTTTCAAAATCTGTACTTCGGCCCTTTGTCGGAACTTAGAAAATAAATAATAAATTCAAAATGGGGCGTCACCCCGAGTCCTAATACACATCACACATCTCAATCCAACCATGGGTTCAGAAAATATCAACAAAAGTGTAGTTAAGCCCTTTTGACAAAAATAAAAATAAAAATATAAATAAATGGTAAATAATATATTATATAAATAACACATTAAGTATTAAATATAATTAAAAAAGTGAATAAATCAAAATTTTCAAAAATGTGTAGTTAGGCCCTTTATCAAAATTTTGAAAAAATAAATTCAAAGGGGGGCGTCACCCCGAGTAATTTGTCACCTGACACGACTTCCTCTAATAATTCTTTGTGCAGTTATCTTAGAATTCTGGAGGAGCGGCGGGAGGAGGTCACAGAACCGGCCCAACCCCACTACATCAAACCAATCCAACATGGCGGCTGTGCGAAATATTTCACCAGCATTCAATATCTCCGAAACTATTAACGATATCACCCTGGAATTTTGTACGGTGATAAAGGGAAGTTCTAGAAGTTCACATATGTGACTTTTGAAAACCTGGTAACTACAAAACCAACATGGCGGCCAAGCAAATATGTGACTTTTAAATAGACGTTTCTCGGGATTTAACCACCCTACCGCAATGAAACTTGGTTCAGTATATGTTTATATACATTGTAATGCACCGACATCTAACTTCGTTCAATTGTTTACATAACCTCAAGATGGCGGCTGTGCGAAATATTTCACCGTCATTCTATATCGCTGAAACTATTACCGATATCACCCTGAAATTTTGTACGGAGATAAAGAACACTACAGGAAGTTCATCTATGAGATTTTCAAAAACCGATTAACTACAAAACGAACATGACGGCCAAGCGAATTTGAAAGATTTAAATAGATTTTTCTCGCGATTTAAAGATCCAAACGCAATGAAACTTTGGTACAGCAAATGTATATACACATTGTAATGCACTGGTATCTAATTTAGTTCAATTGTTTACATAACCTAAAGATGGCGGTTGTGCCAATTTTAAAATTAAGTCTGAATAATGAACCTACACAATACTTTTCCTTCAATGGTACGTGCCTATATGGCCTATACATATAACAATCCAACATGGTGACCATCCGAAATATTTAGACGGTTTTCAATATCTACGAATCTATTACAGCAATCAAACTGGTTTTTTTTTTGTTCATAGGGGCTATGAACATAAGTTCACCTATAGGACTTTCAATAATCTGGTGATCACAAATCCAACAAGGCGGCGACGCGAAATATAAATATTCACATGGACGTTTCTCGCAATTTAACCACCCGATTGCAGTGAAACTTGGTACAGTAAATCCTTAAGCAAATGTTAAACCACTGGCAACTAAATTATTTCAATTGTTTCCTTAACCACAAGATGGCAACTGTGCGAAATTTTAAAATCTCGTTTTTACATCGTGTGTCCTAACCATGCGATTGAAGTTTGAATACTACACGCACACAACAATATTCATGTAATGGTACATATATAAAAATCCAACATGGCGACCATCCAAAAGATTTGGTCCGATGTAAATATCTACGATTCTATTACAGCAATCAAACTGAAATGTTGTGTGTACCACAGTTTTTACCCTTTATGCTGAGAAACTAATGTTGAGAACATGACTGGGGAATATAGTTTTATCTGTGTCAGAAGTACAAAAAAGACAAACTTTAAAACAAGAAAAAAAAACTGAAAATAGACACAAAATCATCCAACTTCAAACAATTCCTGCTTAGAAAATAACTAATTCGAGAACATTTGAATTTCCTTGAGTCATATCACTCGTTGTACAACTTGAGAATTAATATAATTGAGCATGACTTCTCAGTCAAACCGGAAGTAGATATTTCGATTTTGATTTGACCATGTACGGGGTCAACACTAACGCTCGTAATGATAGATTTAGTGAAAAATGATCTGGTCTAACGTTTGG
Organism: Meconema thalassinum; assembly: GCA_946902985.2. Taxonomy (NCBI): domain Eukaryota; kingdom Metazoa; phylum Arthropoda; class Insecta; order Orthoptera; family Tettigoniidae; genus Meconema; species Meconema thalassinum. The sequence goes on along the minus strand of OX336401.1, from coordinate 14,068,343 downwards.
TGCCCATGATTGAATTGAACGAAACCATCCGAGTGCGATCGTGACCTGTAGGCGCAGTTTGCGTTTCATTGTAAGAGTTTCATTTGTAGCTGTGGATAGTTCAATGATTACGCCTTCATCGTTTTGCCGAATCGTTCCAGGTTCGTCGCTAAATATTAATACTTTCTGCATTTTATTATTGATGTGTAACATTTTGCCGCTCGGTTGCTGGATAATTTTGTGGGAGTGATTTTGAAAATTGGGGACGGAAGTGGATCGAAACGATCGAGCTGGCAGTGGTGGATCAAACGGAAGTATGCACTGCCCGCTCGATTGATCAAACGGAAGTGTACTAGCTGGCAGTGGTGGACAACGGAAGTATGCACTGCCCGCTCGATCGATAAAGCGGAAGTGTACTAGCAGGCAGTGGTGGACAACGGAAGTATGCACTGCCCGCTCGATCGATCGAATGGAAATGTGCCCTAGCTGGCAGTGGTGGATCGAACGGAAATATAAGACGCACTGCCAACTAGATCGATCGATCCAGCTGGCACTGGTAAGAGAAACAATCAGCGCGCGGTGTCGAAAATTGATACCATGATGCACTCTCGGCCATGTGGATTGTATATGACATACTGAACGGAATACGCTCATGCCAAATCTGGTGTCAAGTGATTTAAACAAATGACATGGTACATGTTCGAAGTCTTCGTATCAGTATTTAAATGGTAAAATGGCTTAATATCAAACATTGTAAGTAGTCGGCATTGCATTGGCATAAGGCATTTTAAACTCAATGTCACTCAGGAACATTATCGAAACAAGCAAAATATAAATGAAACTTAATTCCGTAATGCAGTATTATTGGAACGTGGAAATAAATCACCCTCTTGTGCACAATGTTTGCGTAGTCGAAATAGCCGTGGGGTTATTGCAAATGACTGTGAATCTAGCGATCTTGGGTTCGAATCCTGGGCGGGGTAGATATTTTTGCTACCAGATTATCATTTTAAACGATATTTATCATACCAATATGACTCATTTTAACAGAATGCATATGAAATTACGTGTTGGTCTGTGAATCAAGAGGACCTGTGAGAGTGACTGAAATTGTTATCAAAGAACTGGAGAAGTCTCTTCAGTTCAATATGGACCTGGTATCTGATCTCACTAAAAAACTTGAGAGTCGTGACTTTGAAATCCAAGCACTGAGAAATGAGCTTGAAGAAAAGTACGACTCCTTAGAACAATATAGCAGGAGAGCCAATATCAGGATTTTCGGTGTGCATGAAAGTACTCAAGAAAATACAGATGAACTTGCTCTAAACGTATTTAAAGATATTGGTGCTAGTGTTAACCTCCTTGATATTGACCATAGCCATCGTGTTGGACCCAAATCCCCTGGAAAAACTAGGCCCATCATTGTGAAATTCACTTCATTCCGTACGAGGCAGGAGGTCTTCCTTAAAAAAAGATTCCTCAAGGGAAGCAATGTGACCATCCGTGAGGATCTCACCTCCACCCGACTGGCGATTCTGAAGGCTGCAATTTCTTGATTCTCAGTCAGAAATTGCTGGAGTTCTCAGGGCGATATCCTTATCAAGAAACCGGATGGTACCAAAATCAGGATTAACCGTATGAGTGACTTACCTAACTAATCAGTATCTACAGTGTAAAAACTATTCACCTAGCTGACTGCGGCCAATATATGCCATCTTAGTTCTAATTATTATTATCTGTTTACTATTACATTATATTAGTCTTAGTTTACCATAGTACATTTCTGTTAGTTCAGTTATATTAGCCTTAGTACATTTCGGTTAGTTCAGTTTTCATTTCTTAAGTTGGCAAACCTGATCGACAAGATTGTAACCTCTGACAGCAGCACTCGCGCAGCCACCCCCTGCAGTGAAAGGAATTTCTCCCGCACTCCCTCACCCCTCCCCTCCCCTACCGAACCGTTTCCATTCACTTCAAATAACAGGCTACAATTAGCTCCGGCAAACAATGACCTTATCTCGACTCGAGATCGACTGTTTGAAAATGTGTCACTTCACCCAACCGGAATCCATATAGCCCACGTGAATGTACAATCCTTATCGGCACATTTTCATGAACTTGAACTCATTATACCTGATTTGTTCCATATTTGTTTGATGAGCGAGACGTGGCTATACCGCTAAATCAATCTAAATCATTCCACTTTCCCGGCTACACTTTAATACGTAATGACCGTGTTGGGAAGAGAGAAGGTGGGGTAGGAGCTTTCGTTAAGTCAAACCTTAATCCTAAAGTCTTAGCATGTTCTGATAGCCAGTATAATAGGAGGCCTGAATTTATGCTATTTGAAATTGATGCCGCCCATCAAAAGTGCGCTGTCTGTGTTGTTTACAAAGCACCTTCACTGGGTCACTTGGAGGACGTGGAGAATGCGTTACTAAGAATCCTACCACTTTACCAACATGCAATAGTCATGGGCGATTTCAATACTAATATAAGCGACAACACCAAGTCTGAAACTCGGCAACTGCTGAATATGCTTTCGTCACGAGACATGAAAATATTAGAACTATTACCAACACATCACACGAGTACTTCACAAACGACAATTGACTTGATATCAGTAAAGAACACTGACAGGGTGCTTCAGTTTGGTCAGACATCTGTACCCGGAATTTCAGCCCATGATTTAATCTATATCTCCTACTCATTAAAATGTCCCAAGACCAAACCAAGGACCATCATGTACAGAGACCTCTCCAAAATTGATATGAACTCCGTGACAGAAGATGCTCTATGTATCCCATGGCACGATATACTGACTATTCACAACATAGATGATAAGGTACACACAATGACCGAATACTTGACAGAACTTTATGACAGACATGCTCCAGTAAAATCTGTTCGAGCAACGCGACCTCCCGCACCTTGGCTCAGCCCGGAACTTAAAGTACTGATGGCTAAGCGCGATGTGGCACACAGAAAGTTTAAGAGATTACCAACTCAACAGAATTATGATGATTACAAAAAACTTCGAAACAAAACTTCCCAAACGGTACGTAATGCTCGAATCAGACATGCTCATAACCTGCTAGGAGGTAATATTAAACCCTCTGCGGCGTGGAAGGAACTAAGAAATATGGGAATAGGTAGAGAGAAAATTGACAACCCCATTAATCTACCTCTTGACGCACTCAACGAACATTTTACAACTATCGGACACTCAGTTGACCCTGACATGAAACACAGAACTTTGATCAATCACTACAACATCCCCACCCCTAACAGAGAAACATTCCATTTCTCGCATGTTACCCCCTCACAAGCCAGACGTGCTATTCTTCGAATAAAATCGAAATCTAAAGGGATTGACAATATAGAAATCGAATTATTCAAACGTATCATTGATATTATACTTCCCACAATAACACACATATTCAATCACTCGTTAATGACAGGTATGTACCCATCGCTTTGGAAAGCGGCCTTCGTCATCCCAATCCCAAAAAATTCACAGGCTAAACATGTAAGCGATTATCGCCCAGTCAGTATACTATTATCCCTCTCCAAATCACTGGAATTTATTGTCCACGAACAACTCTCCTCCTATTTGCTAGAGCACAATATCCTTGATGAACACCAATCCGGCTTCCGCAAAAATCATAGTACTAGTACTGCACTACTCAAGGTCACGGATGACATAAGAAAGGCTATGGACAGTGGGCTAGTAACAATCCTAACACTGCTTGATTTCAGTAAAGCCTTCGATTCTGTTGACCATGACATATTACTCTCTGTTGTTGTTTGAGTCTTCAGTCTTTTGACTGGTTTGATGCAGCACTCCATGCCTCCCTGTCCTGAGCTAATCGTTTCATCTCTACATAGCTACCACACCCTACATCCGAGGCAATCTGTTTAACATATTCTAACCTTGGTCTACCCCTACAGTTCTTGTCCTCGACCCTTCCTTCCATAACTAAGCTTGCTCTTCCTGGGTGTCTTAGTATGTGTCCTACCAACCTATCTCTTCTCTTCATTAGCAGTCGCCAGAAACATCTCTCCTCTCCCACTCGCCTTAATACCTCTTTGTTTGTAACCCTATCTACCCATCTGATCTTCATCATTCTCCTGTAACACCACATTTCAAATGCCTCAATTCTCCTCTTTTCTGCTGCACCAATAGTCCAAGTTTCACTTCCATAGAGCGCCACGCTCCAGACAAAGGCTTTCAAAAATGACTTCCTAATACCTAAATCAATATTCGATGTCAACAGATTCCTTTTTTGTAGAAAGGCTTTCCTTGCCTGAGCCAACCTACTTTTTATATCCTCTTTGCTTCGTCCATCACTGGTTATTCTGCTTCCTAAGTAACAGAAGTCTCCTACTTCCTTCAGCTTTTCACCTGCCAATTTGATCTCCATGGAGGTTTCTGATTTATTTCGGCTGCATTCCAGTATTTTTAGCCTATTTTCAATTTTGAAAAAATAGGCTTATGAGATCACCTTTTGTCCGTGTGTGTGTGCGTGTGTGTGTGTGTGTGTGTGTGTGTGTGTGTGTGTGTGTGATTCGTGTGTGTGTCCCCCCCTAATAAAATCTAAACGGCTGGAGCGATTTCAATGAAACTCGGAAAGTTCATAGCACTATTCCCGGCGACCTCGACCGTGCCCTTTAAATTTTGTTACGACTCACCAATCCAACATGGCGGCTGTGCGAAATATTTCACCAGCATTCAATATCTCCGAAACTATTACCGATATTACCCTGACATTTTCTATGGTGATAGAGGGAACTACTATAAGTTCACTTATGTGACTTTTGAAAACCTGGTAACTAGAAAACCAACATGGCGGCCAAGCGAATTTGCGACTTTTAAATAGACGTTTCTCGCGATTTGACCAACCAAACGCAATGAAACTTGGTACAGTATATGTTTATATACATTGTAATGCACCGACATCTAACTTCGTTCAATTATTTACATAATCACAAGATGGCGGATGTGCGAAATATTTCACCGGCATTCTATATCTCTGAAACTATTAGCGGTAAAACCCTGAAATTTTGTACGGAGATAAAGGGCACTACTGGAAGTCCATCTATAAGACTTTCAAAAATCGGTTAACTACAAAACGAACATGGCGGCCAAGCGAATTTGAAAATTTTAAATAGACCTTTCTCGCGATTTAATGTTCCAAGCGCACTGAAACCTGGCACAGGAAATATTTATACACATTGTAATCCACTGGTATCTTATTTAGTTCAATTGTTTCCATAACCTCAAGATGGCGGCAGTGCGAATTTTAATATTAAGATTTTATTCATTGTGATGTAGTCATGCGATCGAAGTGAAAGTTTGAATAATGAACCTACGCAATAATTTTCCTTTAATGGTACATGACTCTATGGCCTATAATTTAACAATCCAACATGGCGACCAACCGAAATATTTAGACGATACTGAATATCTACGAATCTATTTTAGCAATCAAACTGCATTTTTAATGTTCATAGGGGCTATGAACTTAAGTTCACCTATAGGACTTTAAATAACCTGGTGATCACAAATCCAACATGGCGGTGACGCGAATTATAAATATTCACATGGACGTTTCTCGCAATTTAACCATCCGCGTGCAGTGAAACTTGGTACAGTAAATCCTTATACGAATGTTAATCCACTGGCATCTAATTTATTTCAATTGTTTCCATAACCTCAAGATGGCAGCTGTGATTTTTTTTTAAATCTCCTTGTTTTTTCTTGTGTCCTAACTATGCGATTGAAGTTTGAATACTGCACGTTCACAATAATCTGCATGTAACAGTACATAACTCTAGGACCTACATATATAAAATCCAACATGGCGACCATCCGAAATATTTAGTCAGTTCTCAATATCTACGAATCTATTACAGCAATCAAACTGAAATTGTGTATGTTGAGGTGGCAATTAACATAGGTAGGATATATGAAAATAGGCTGTATAGTTCTTCACGGAACTACTTGTTTTGTTTTACATTTATTAATTTTCATCATGAAGTCCTTCCGTAAGACGGAATCCATACCATTCAAAAACTCATTCAAATCCTCAGGCTTGTCGGCCAAGATGACGATGTCATCAGCAAATCTCAGAGTTGAAATTATTTCTCCTTGAATCTTCACTCCCACTTAAAATTTTTCTCCAATTTCCTTCATTGCTTGTTCAATGTAAAGATTGAAAAGTATGGGAGATAAGTTGCAGCCTTGCCTTACACCTTTCATAATACCAGCTCCTCTCTCATGTCCTTCAACTCGAATGACTGCTGTCTGGTTTCTGTATAGATTGTATATCACCCTCCTATCCCTGTACTTTACTCCAATAGATTTCAAAATGTCAAACAATTTAGTCCAATCAACGTTATCAAAAGCCTTTTCTAAGTCTACAAATGCCATGAACGTTCTCTTATCTTTTCTTATTCTACCTTCCAAAATCAGCCTAAGACTTAGTACAGCTTCCCTTGTTCCTACATTTCTCCTGAAACCAAACTGGTCTTCACCCAACTCCGTTTCTATCTGGCTTTCAATCCTCTTGTAAATTATTCTAGACAGGATCTTTGAAGCATGAGTAATCAAGCTGATTGTACGGTAATCTTCACATCTGTCAGCTCCCACTTTCTTTGGTATAGGGATGATAACATTCTTCTTGAAATCAGGGGGTACCTCACCTGTCTCATAAATCCTACTCACCAAGTGAAATAACCTGATCAGACCTTCATCTCCTATGCAGCGTAGCAACTCAATCGGTATATCATCTATGCCTGGTGCTTTGTTCCTGCCTCTCTTGTCTATTTAAAATTCATCTCTCCAAGAACAGTATCCAATGGATGGACTCATATCTACGTGGACGTCAACAATGTGTTAAAATTAACTTAAATCAAATGTCTTCATGGCGTCCAGTTGAGAGAGGAGTCCCTCAGGGGTCAGTCCTTGGACCGCTCCTGTTTTCAATATATATAAATGACATTCCGTCATCAATCACTAAATGCAAACACCACCTATATGCTGATGATGTACAAATCTACCTGCGTTCAGCACCAGAAGAACTATCGGAAGCAATCGGCACCTTTAATGAAGACTTAACTGAAATCTGTAACTGGACTCGCTTACATGGACTACGACTCAATGAGGCTAAAACCCAAGCAATCATAATCTCCCACCCGAAAATCCTCCTAAAACTAAAATTGAACCCACATTACCAAAATTACGCTTGTGCGATTCCCCAATCGAATTCCGTGAGTCAGTTAAAGATCTAGGCGTTATTATAGATAAACATCTTTCCTGGACGCAGCACGTCTGCAATGTTTCCAGAAAAGTATTTTCCGCATTGAATTCACTTAGAAGATTCTGGAATATTTTCGCTCGTGTATTAAAGGAACGACTTGTTTTCTCCCTAATATTGCCTCATTTTGATTACTGCGATGTGGTATACAAAGATCTCACTGTTACTCTTAAAAACAAACTCCAACATGCACAAAATGCCTGTGTACGCTACATATTTAATTTACGGTACTATGACCATGTCACCCCCGCTTATGAGCAACTTAACTGGTTACGTCTAAATCAACGCCGCGACCTCCATTCTTTACGTATTCTTCAACAAATACTCTCAACTTCAACTCCAGCTTACCTGCACTCTCAGCTTCACCGCCTCTCGTACGAGCATACTCTTGGAACACGGTCAAAAAACGACACACTCTTGCTGATACCCATACACCGCACAGTACGCTATACCAACTCCTTCGTTGTTGCTACTGCACGACTGTGGAAAAATCTGCCTCGCTCTGTCAGAGGAGTAACCCCGTCCAGCTTCAAGCAGCGTTGCCAGCAGTACATACTCACTAAGTAAATGAAAGTTGAACTCAACATTTATGCTTATATTCTTACGTCGTATTACATATATTCAAACTTTCCAATTCTCACTTTCTCATTTACTCTCTATTTAGATATCTAAATAACCTCCTTCAGTAACGACTAATTATCTTCATCATCATCTTCATCACCATCATTAGTCTACTTTTTTCAGTAGCCTATTTCCTTTACCTTACTGTAATTTTAAACTTACTCCTAAGTATCTTAGTTATTCACCCTAACAATGCAACAATTTACAGCCTACACCACAAAGCTATTCCAGTTTATATGTATTTTATATTGTATAAATATTGTAAAATTGTTAGATTTAAGTTGTATTTGTATTGTTCATCATTTATTATTTGTATAATCTGGTTAGATGGAAGAGAGGGCCCAATGGCCCTAATCTTGCCAGTCAAAATAAATCTATCTATCTATCTATCTAGAAGGAATTTAAGGTTATGAGCGGTGTCGCATCTATTAATCTAGTTGATCTATATCGTATTCTTTATTTAGGCTACTGCTGGTGGAAGCTACAAATCATCTAATAAAATGAGTTCCGTATTATAAACTACAATATCTGTAAAACACTCCCTTTTAAAATAGATTAATATTTGTGCCAATAATACTATAAAATACCGGTGTATCAACAATTTCACTTGAGGTTTCTTCTATGTCAGATGTTACACATCATATGCGACTACTGTAAGGCTCGTAATTGTTCATTATTATTCAACTTTTGAATATTTTATGTATTAACGAAACTTACGTGTTGGCGGTTTTGTAACACACACCAAACTGACGAGTAATTGACACCAAGCGTTAGACAACATCCTTAGTTATGTGCAGTTGACTAAACTTTCATATATTCTCAAATAAAAATCAAAATATCTACTTCCGTTTGTACTGACAAATCATGCACAAAAACAAATAGAACATAGTTCATGTTTTTGGGCTAATGCCGTGTGAATTGTTTGATTCCATTGAAAAAGGAGGCAAGGATCATTTGAAACGTATGGTATCTACTTTAATTTCACACGGCATTAGCCCAAAAAACATGAATTATGTGTCTAGTAATCAGGGCCGTGAAAGCCTAAATCTACATATTAACAAATAGAACAAATTTTCTGTGGCCTAAATTTGTCACTACGAGCGCTTATGTTGACCCATACATGGTCAAATCAAAATGTCTAATTCTTTTTGAGAAATAAAAAACTGCGCCCAGAAATTAAAGTTAATGAATCAATGAATAATTTCAAATAAATCCAGAAGTAATTTTCAAAGTTTTATTAAACATGAATTGAAGAGAATGGCCATAGAAGGGAATAATAATTGAACGGCCGTGGGCTAACAGCAAGTTCAATTTCAAGTAGATCCAACTTTTGCTACCAGATGCCACCATCACTGACAACTAGCAGTGAAATATGAAATATGATAATCTTTTCACAGCAAGCATTTTTATCTTTTCCAACTTTTAGCACAATCTTGAAAATAGATTAACTTAGAGTTTTCGTTTAAATGGATTCCAAAATTCTGAGTGTCCCTACTGTAATTTGACAAAATGCTTTCTGCATTAAAATGTGACTCTACAATTGTCGTCTGTGAACGATTTGCATTCGCATATACTGCCTGAGTATGCCGTCTAGCCACTATGGGATATCTTGTGGGTCATCAAAGCGTCATTCATAGAATATTGTCGTCGGAGATGTTTCATGGATGAAGCTTATCGCCGCTGTGATTAACCATGCGTTTTAGCTCATTCTTTCTCCAAGGGAAATTGGTTTCGCATATTCTAGATGAATATGGCGTCTCCCCGCAATGGGTTAACACTAACTTGTGTTTTCAAGGAAAGTTAATAGTAAATTAGCTTCCCATGTGCACAATAATATATCTTCTTGCCACTATGCATTACCATGAGCGTTTAGATAATCTCTACAAGAACAATGTAATAAGCTTTGCATATGGTAGGGGAATATGACGTCTAGCATGGGTGCATGATATTTTGGACACACAATTGTACTCTGATTTACCAATATCACTTTCCATACAATAGCCTATGAAACCTATTTTCATACTTTCTCACGAAGATGTTGGTTTCTGATAGGTAACTTGATTAAAGTTTCTCCGCACTACGGGTAAACATTTGCTTCGACAATAATTGTCTTCTCTCGGAAAATTTGACATCTCACAGCCGTGAATATACGAGTGTCTGTTCAAATATACTCTTGAAGCACACTTGTTGTCTCATCAAACATATGAATATGGCTACTTTTGATGTGGGTAAACATAGGTGTCTTCAAATGTCCTTTCCGAGAATATGCATATGCTACATGAATATGGCTTCTGGCTGTTATGACCTAATATGTGTTAATCGAAATATCCTCACTCAAATTAAATTGATTTTCCACGAACATCGTATCTAGAGTATAACAGGTATCCGTACTCTTTCACTCTGAGAAACTGGAAACTTGCATAATCCACGAAAATGGCTTCTTCCTGCAATGGATGAAGATTTATTTATAAAATGTCCTCGGTGAAGTTTTCTTCACATAAAAGACACTAGAAAGACCACTCTTCGATGCGTAAACCTGAGTTTCTTTTTACCGACAAGAAGGTTGGGATTTAGAAATTGAAAAGGAATATGAGTTTTCGACACTATGGGCTAACATATGTTTCATTAAATGCCCCTCGTATCTGTTACATGAGTATGGTTACTACCCACTATGCGTTAACAGGTGTCTAATTGGCCATTCAGAACAAATTTGTTCTCGAATATACTACACGAGTATGGACTCTCCCGCTATGTGTTAATACGTGTGTTTTCAAATTTCCAGCCCGGGCAAATTTTCTATGCATATACTGCATGTGTATGGTTTCTAACTGCTATACATATGCCCAGTCCGTGCGAATTTGGCTTCGTATATGCTGCTTGAGTATGGATTCTCACCGCTAGGTGATAACGTGAGTTTGCAAATGATCTTTCTGAGCAATTTTGGCTTCGCATATACTGCATTACCTTAACTCGCCGCTATGCGTGAAGAGAAGTCACTTTAATTAAATGCCAGCTCGAGCAAATGTGGCCACGCATAAACTTCACGAGTATAGTTTCTCACCGCTATGTGTCAATATATGTAACATCAAATGCCCAGGCCTTGAAAATTTGGCTTCGCTTAAGTAACTTTAGTATGGAATCACCTTTATGCGTTGAGAGATGTATCTTCAAATGCCTAGCCAGTGCAAACTTTGCATCGCATATACTACATGATTATGGTCTCTCACGGCTATGCCTTAACGTGTGTACCTTCAAAATATATTTTCGGGCAAATTTAGCTTCGCATATAATGCATGAGTATGGTTTGTCACCGCTATGCGTGAACAAGTGTCTCCTCAAATTACCTTTCTGGCCAAATTTGGCTTCGCATATACTGCATGAGTATGGCTTTTCACCGCTATGCAATAACAAGTGACTCTTCAAAGTACATTTGAGAGCAAATTTGTCTTCGCATATACTGCAGGAGTATGGCCTGTCACCGCTATGCGTTAACATGTGTACCTTCACATTAACTTTCTGGGAAAATTTGGATTTGTATAAGGTACAAGAGTATGGTTTGTCACCGCTATGTATAAACATGTGTATCTTCAAGGCGTATTTCTCGGTGAATTTGTCTTCACATATACTGCACGAGTATGGTTTGTCACTGCTATGCAATAACAAGTGTCTCTTCAAACTACATTTCTTGGCAAATCTGTCTTCGCATATACTGCATGAGTATGGCTTGTCACCACTATGCAATACCAAGTGACTCTCCAAATAATCTTTGAGGGCAAACTTATCTTCGCATATTCTGCATGAGTATGGCTTATCAGCGCTATGCGTTATCATGTGTGTCTTCAAATTGCCTTTCTGGGTGAATTTGTCTCCGCATATGTTGCATGAGAATGGCTTGTCACTGCTTGGCATTAACATGTGTCCCTTCAAACTAACTCTCTGGGAAGATGTGGCTTCGCTAATACTGCATGGGAGTGACCCCTCACCGCTATGGGTTAACATGTGGATCTTTAAATGTCCCCTTCGTGAAAATTTGGCTTTGCATGTGGTACATGAGAAATGCTCCTTTCCGGAATGGATTAGCAGGTTCGCCCTGAAATTTTGTTCGGGTGTACGTTTTCTTCCTGATACGGTCCTAGTGGAATGTTGCAATGCGTAAGTATTCCTTACGACAGGATTCGGAGTATCAAGATATAATAACCTGAAATTAGTGGTATAAATATATTGCAGTGCGCTCATAATTATTGAATTATCTCAGATAAATTAATCAGTCGCGATCCGGAGATCAAACTAAAAATATGAATTATTGGAGCAACTACCCTTTATCGGTCCTTGGGATACTCTCTTCCCACCATGTATTTATAGAATGGTGTTAGGGAGAGGATCTTCCCACCCCTTTCATTTCAAGCAGTTCCACATGCATCCACAAGCTAGATGCAGAAAAATATTGAAAACCCATTAATTTGATATATACTGTTATCAAAATCCAAAGGTGGGAAGCATATATCCCAGTGGTCTCCACAGTGCACGTGCTCGACAGTTCGGTTGTGTTGAGTGAAAGTAATGCGTTGTTTTACAGAAGAAGGTGTTTTTATTGAAGATAAGAGATGTCTAAACGTTGGTATATAACTGAAATACAGTGTTGATAATGGTTTTGGTCACTTGAGTAAATATATTTCATCTACGGTGGCGTAGTCGGTAGCATGCTGAAAAGCTATGCCCAAGATAGCGGGTTCAAACCCGGCCAAAGTCGTCGGATTTTTTAAGAGCGTTAAAAATCCTACAGTATGCCTTCCTTCGGAGGGGAAGTAAAGCCGGTGGTCCCATGTCATAGATTTATGGCATTTAAAGATCCTTTCACAGACTAAACTTGTGTAAAGCAAAATTTGTTAGGTTAGATTTCACCAGAACGCTCTATCAAAGTTCCAACGTTCACCACTAGGTATCATTGATATCTGGTGGCGAAAGTTGGAACCTCCTGAAATTGAACGGAACTTGTAGCTCACCCTTTAGGGTGTCCGCTGGAAGCAGTTACAGACACAGGCGAGCCGAACATGTCCTCGGACACTCCCGGCACTAAAAGCCATACGATAGATAAATATATAATCTAGAATGGAAATAATTATCCTGCTCAAGGTGTTGGCCATAGAATAGAAGATTTCTAAAATTAATTTTCTGTGTTTTTGGTAAATACTACTTTGAAATTAATGAATTATATTCGAACATACTAAATTCTAACATTCCAAAATGACTTTGATATTCTTTGTGCAGTTTACGTCAAATATGGTATAGGTCACTGACCATGTGTTGCGTGGGAGTTACGTGTTTCTTAAATTATAGAGCGTGATGGGTGTTTTTATATATTATATCCTTTTAAATAAACCTCACTATTGAGTGATAAATACAGTATCATCATAATTTGGAGGAGGGAGATTATTACCCACATTGCTCATTTAAGAAAACACACTGTAGGGTGTGGGCAGTGGGATAATAATTTCCCACCCCATATTTCATAAAATAGAATCCAGACCCATAAAACATTTGCATATTCCTACTCATCTATCACCCACAATTACAAATGAGAAAAAAAACACAAATATTTCATACCCTCAGAATTTGGCCCTATAAAGGGTTATATACAACCAGGAATGTTGTCTTCATCAAGTACCATGAACTGATCTAGTTTCTACACTTCAAATGTATTTTTTATAGAACGATTACTTTAAAATTACTCCTATATTATGCAGAAAATGAGGTATGTCATATCGAAGTATTTGGAATCATTCCTTTCATTGATGTTATTTGCCAAAGTCAATCCCTGATTCCTGATCACTTCAATAATTGAAATTACTGAATGGTTGCAGATATTGTGTGCTGATTCATGCTTCCTCTTCGAGTGTTCACATTTCCCTCTTTCCTATTGTGTCGCCTTGACAGCATGGCCGTGCGAGGATATAACTATTGTTTAATGAACAGCAGCTGACTTACAAAGTACGCTGTCTTACAGGTGACAGAATGATTAATATTATACTTCCTACGGAATAATTATTCTGTTTTATGGATAATTGAGTATATTTGGTATATGCAGTCCATGTGAATTTGGAACTACATTCGTTTATTATGCTTCACCGCTGAATACTACGTGGATGGTAACCTCATCTTTGGGCACTATAAGTCGTGTGGAGATCACAGATTATCTTTATTTTCTGAGAAAAATTCAGATATTTTGTATAACAGTGGCCTGTAATAATGTAGAGAAAGGTTAACCCTATAGATTAACCACAAGACATAGCGCATATTTACCCAGCACCTGGCACAACACTACTCGACTCCCGTCATACCTGGAGCTTCATTTGGAAACATTCAATTAATTTAAACCCTCCCGTTCGAACAAGTTTCATAATATCTCGACCTATACTTCGACTTCAAGAAATTCACAGTTTGTCACTGTTAATCAACATTAAATGAGTAAATCAGATGTTTGTCCAAGCAGGCACCACATTTTAAAAGTGATGAAATTTTTTAAGAGATTTCATTGCATGCACTGACCGATGATATTTTTTTTTAGTAAATGCGTTCACGCTCGCACAAAACTGAGGTAAGTTTTCCCACATGCGGCGTATATGCTGAGCGACTGGGTTACATTGATGGATTGATTTTAATCATCAGTACCAAGACCAGTTTAATGCTGCCTTCTATATCAGCCATTCTTATGCTAGCTAGCCATTCTATCAACACATAACTACCACACCCTACATCCAGAGCAATTCTTTTACCATGTTCTAACATTCGTTATTGCATAGAGCTCTTTTTCTTGGCCCATCCTTGCAGTACAACTGTAAGTTTGCTAATCCTGTTGCCTTAGTATGTGCCATACCAAGCGTTTAGTACCTCATTTAAATCCTCTGGTGTATAGGGAAAGATGGCAATTTTGTCAGTAAATCATTGAATAGAAATTACTTCACCTTAATCCTTAAAATGTACGTCAAATTTAAATCTAGTTTCTTTCGTTACTTGCTAAATGTATAGATTGAAATGTACTAGTTATAAAATGCAGCCTTACCTGAAATGTTTCTAAATACCAGTCTCTCTGTCATGTCCATCGAATCTTATAACTACCACCTGTTTGTAGATACTCTCCCATCAATGGATTTTATTCCCATTCTTCTCAGATTGTCGGAAAGCAAAGGTATACAATTGGGAGTAACTCAATATTTGAGGCATTCAATATTTTACCAGTTACATTTTAAAAAATCGACGAATTGTGTATTTGTAAATATACAGTAGATATAGAGTGTCAAAACTACGCCATGCATTACATGGCATCCAAAAACAGCTGATTCCCTAAATGCACCAAGTATAAGCTACCAAATAAAATGATGACTTTTGAAAATATCGAAGGAAGAAATCATAATTACTACATCAGTTTCACCACATCCCATCGCAAGTCCAGTGAAGAAAACACATCTTCTAAGTGAAGAAGCTACAACGAAAATAATCCAGATAATAAAGAGTGTGACTTTGGCAGATGTCGAAGATAGAATTCTAAATTCCCTATGTTACTGTTTTACATCTTCACTAGAATCCCTCGCAACTCACGTTTAGTAACAACATATTTTAGAGGCGGCTTCGATGGCGTGCTGAGCTTCAATGCCCAAGATAGCAGGTTCAAACCCGGCCGAAGCCTTCGGATTTTCTAAGAGCGTTAAAAATCCCTCAGTATGCCTTCCTTCGGAGGGGAAGTAAAGCCGGTGGTCCCATGTCATAGATTTATGGCATGTTAAAGAACCATCCACTAATTACACCTGTGTGAAGCTAAATTGTATTGGTTAAGAATGTAAACAACGCTCTTAGGTTTCTACGTTCATTGTCAAGAGCCGACTGCGGTGGAGTCTAGTAGCTAAGTTCTGAACTAGGCCCAGTAGTAGTTGACGGTGGCGTTTGGCGGCAAAAGTAGGAACTATTTGAAAAATTCAAAGTTACAGTCCTTAGTTGAATTAAAAAAACAGATACACACACTAATACAGCCATCACAATTAACACCGGTTATCAGACAGATTCGACACACACCCAAAGTACACGGGGTTACATGACCGCGTTGTCGCAGCCCCTAAACTGAGGAACCCACCAACATATTTTAGAGGTTGAAGTTATCTTAATCAAATTACTGTAAGGACATCCATCTTATTTTATTACTGTTACACTCTATAAGCGCTGAAGAAGATATCATTGGATATCGAAACATGTACCTTTAAATATTATCAATCATCATATTGTTAGTATTGACAAGGCGGATTAAAATAAACAATCAACATTATCACCAGCTCTTTTAAGATTAAATATGCTTTCTTCCTATTCTACCTTCTAAGATCAGCCCAATACTTAATACAGCTCCCCTTATCCCTAAGATTTTGTTGAAGCAGATTGGGCTTCACCTAATTCAGCCGTCATACCATCCACAGAGTAATTGTTCTATTTAGAAACCTTGAGGCGTGAGTCATCAAACCCATGTGTTAGCAGCTTGACATACAGAAAAGAAAATTCGTACGTAATAATAAGCGAAACAAACTGACCTGATCTTCAACCCCTATGCATCGTAGCAACTCAGTCGGTATCTCACCCATGTTCCTTTCCATATAAGCCTTCTAGTGACCAACCAATTCTGTTCCCGAAATTATATCTCTTCTCTAATGCCCAGCAATTTTATCACATATTTCACTACAATACCCATAATCTCCTAAGACCTACACAAACGCTCTACGTAGTACATCCATCTGCACACTTTCTCTTCTACTGTATATCAATTACAGGTTTTTCACCCCAGTCACTAATATTAGAGCACTTAAACCATCTTTAACCGAAAGTATTCTTAATATTTCGATTAGATGTATAAACTACTTCTACATAAAACAATTTTCTACACATGGACATTTCTGTCATTTTATCTTACGAGCTTGTACATCGTGGTCATTTACCCCCGTGTGTTTCGTTTTTTCTGATAACCTATGTATTGTGATGGCTGTATTAGTTTGTGTACTCGCAATTAGCTATAGGATTAGGAAGGAGGTGTACGTGGCCCTAAATTTGAATCCTTCCCTGTGATTGCCTGGAGTAAAAGTAGAAAACCCCGCTAAACCAGTTCGAGAATGGCTGGTGAGGAAATCGAGCCCACCTTAATTTGGCCTCAATAGGCTGCGCGTACGCCTTGATCAGTATTTCTCGCACCTCATCTTTATCTCAATTTTCAGACGTCGGTTTCCTGCTTTATATATTTCATGTCGTTCGCTGTTGTTTTTCCAAGTTTCATTCATTAATTGTAATATATCCTGAGTGACAAGAGTTTAGTGCTTTTCAGTCGGTCAACACGAATGTTCCCAAAAGAGATGGGTTATTCCCTAATCCTGAAATAAATTACATGAGATTAATAAAACACTAGGATGACCAGTTTCGATCTTCAAGCGATCATCATCAGATCCATTACACTTAGGCTATAAAATCTATGTTTGAAATAGAGGTGAAAATATTTACAATATGCTCAATTATTTAGTTGCAGTATTGGTACTGCAACTGTCAGTGTATGCTAAATGCAGTATACATGATGTTAGGTGAAATGCTAAAAGGTGATAGCTATCCGGAGTTTGTACTTTGGAGAGATTATATGGTTGTAAAAATCAACTATGGTTAAACTATAAAATTATATGCTAACTACTTATCTGATTGTCTTCCTTACTACAGCTACTCGCAGTTTTCGTGCTCACTGTAACTCACGGTGCGGTCGACTGCGGTGGTTATCTTAACGACTGGTTTTTCCCTGCCTTCTCCCCCTGCCCATACGTGCTGTGCGGAGTCATAGCGATGTGTTTATGTGAGGTGTTGCCAACCTAGATAAGATGTATGTTATTGAATGAGGTGGGTCTACAACTATTAAATACCGTGGATTAGCCCTCGCCACGCGTGGACCATAACCCATTCGAACTAAGCGTTGACGGTCGTATGAGGACGTCCCGGCACCTTTAATACTGCCGCGAATATGGGCCTAGGTTTATTGCAGAAGAAAAGTACATCGTACACCTGATCCAGATAACATTTACCTATTAAAAAACCCCTAATTTTCCCCCTTTTTTATCCAGCTTGGCTGTGTCGCTAAATTGTGTCTTGTTTCCGACAGGGTGTGTTTTTTAGTAGCGTGAAGAGGGTGAGCTCTCCAGGAACGTGTGTTCATTTAGATTGTTGGGATTGTTTCGTTTGGCTAGGTGTATCTCGATTGCTTCCCTTATGTCCTTTATTTTAAGGTCCGACCCTATGTTGGTAAAGCTGTGCCCCGCATCACACATATGATCGCACACGGCTGAATGTGTTCCGTTGAAAGCATGATCGGATTTTAACGAACTAGGTGTTGTTGGCGTTGGAATGTCGTCCTCTTTGCTAAGCATGTGTGTTGGTAGTTTTAAATTTTTGTTTGGAAATTTTTGATTATTTGATTGGCGCTATTTTGGAAACGGTGAATTTTGGGAAAACGTGTGTTTGACATAAATGAAAGGTCGCTATGCCCTCTAGGCAGGCAGCAAGTTTCAAGGGTCTAGGAGGAAAAGAAGTGATAGCCTACTTTCTGACAAACATTGGCGATAATTGGCGAACGCCTGATCGGATTTTAACAAATGAGGTGTCGTTGGACTCGAGCTGACGGGCGCTTGGCTTTGGACCACGTATTATATTAAAATAATTTGAAAATTTTTGTTTTTAAAAGTAGACTATAGTTTGAAAACCAAACTTGATAGAACGTTGTCCAATAGTTGAAACGAATGGTCTCTATGACCTTTATTTTTTATAATAAAGCTTTTTATTTTTTGAGATTTTTTGAAAACACTTAAATTTATATTTTTTATATTTTGGGAACTAGGAAGGTTACAAAAGAGTTTGTTTGACATAAATGAAAGGTCCTTACCCCCTCTACCATGAAAATAAATGTCAAGTTTCTAGGACAAAAAAACTATGCATTTTGAAACTTGTTTTTATCTGTTTTAAAATTATTATTTTTTAAATAAAAAGTGTTTGTAGACAGAGAGCCGGTAGCGCTGGGCGTGTGTTACAGGATACAGGAAATGGCTATTTCGACGGGGCAATGTATGGCAAAACGAGCGGTCACTTTTAAATATTTTCCTATGACAGATGAATGAAGGCGAATATTTCAAAAAAATCCTCATGGTCATCTTTAAACATGTTAGTAAGCACTGACCAGTAACCTGACCAATTCATAATGCTATGAGACGAATAAAACCAAGGCTTTTATAGTCGACAACAAAAGAACTTGTTTTTCTATGTCTGACTGGCAGCCAAGAAAGAAAAATCCGCTTCAGGCTGGCTAGCCGGCTAAGAGAATGTAATGTAAGCAAGAGCTGACAACACTGCTGTCATATGATAACAGGTTGGAACATGTGGCAACTCTGTAACAGAGATGATATTTCACATTCTGTCAGCCAGGCCTCGAGAAGCAGCAGCAGGCAGGGCCCCGCAGAGAGGAAAGGGGAGAGAGGGGAAAGAGTGAACACAAAGAGAGAACAGGAAATCACGTGACCACTGCAGAGCGATGAGTGGGCGGGGCCAGAGGACCGCGGGGAGGTGAGGGGTTGGGTAGGAGAGTATTGAGCATGTCATTGCACATTGCACGTCATTCCTATGGTAAACGTTACTGTGTTAACATAGACTGTGTCTTATGTGTGTAAAAGTATTTGCATTCGTGTGATCAACATTCAATTAGTGACTATATTGGATACATGATATATTTGAGCTAAGTGAGAGATTAACCCTGTTTATTATATTTTAATGCTAATCAATGTTTAAATTTATTATTGGTTTGCCATTTTTTTATTAATGGATGGTTATTTTTGTTTTAGATAATCCGCCAATCTGTTGTGGGAGACAGAAAAAGAAGGGAAACCCCATTCCACTAATGCCTACAAAAAGGGAAAAGCAGGTAAGATTTTTTGAAAATTATATATATATATATAACTGTTTTATATCATTTTATTTATTATTGTTTATGAAACATGCTATTAGAAATTGTGGTTTATTTCATTTCTTTTTTAGTGTGGGCTGGAAAATGCTTGTCCGCTACAACCGCTGCTGAAAACCAGGAACGTGTGTGTTTGGGACCATTGTTGGAAAGTCTACGGCTGAAAACTTGGGTGAGATTGTTTCTTTTATAAAATCATGTCTTTTGCTACTGCTACCGATACATTAACTTGGTAGCCCCTCGAGTCCTGTTTCAAGTCACGTGTCTGCTCTGGCCACGTGGTCAATGTTAGTGAGAGTTTAATTCCAAAAGACTTTATAGAATCATGTTTTGAAATTTTTAAAGTACAAATTTGTGCAGATCCAAGGTTGCATACGGCTTTAAAGGTCAATACACAACTCTTGTGCGATTTCATATATAAAAACAAGGACGGTGAGCATAAGAAACCATTTTATTTTGGGAGTAAAATGCAACAGCTTTTGATAGCAGATAATCTAAAAGATTGGTATCAATGCCATGTGGTGAATGTCTTGCTATCAAAATTTGATAAACTACAACAAGGACCCAGTGGTTTAGCATTAGACACAATTCACCATTTGCAAAACAAAATTTGTCATTTCAACCCGTTGAATGCTGGGTCTAGCTATATTAAAACACCAGCAGCAATAGCTTCGAAAAAGGCTGTGGCCAATATAAAGAATCGTGACAATGATTGCTTCCTGTGGTCTGTGGTTGCATATTTGCTGCCGGTACAACATGATGGTTGTTGGCCGGGAAAGTACAAGGCCAAGTGTGATGAATTAAAACAAAATTTAAATTTAACTCGAGCGTCGTTCCCTATGGACTTAACTGAGATCCATAGGTTTGAACAAGACAACCATGACTATTCGTTCATGGTGAATGGCCTTGATGGTATGAGATTGTGGGACCTCTTTATGCCACAAAAGAACCGAAACAACATCACATTCATATTTTATATCTGTCACTATCACTATTGCCAGATTAAAAGCTTACGTAGATTGCTAAGCAGCAAAATGTCTAAATATAAATGAAAAAATATATTTGTAACCGTTGCCTCTAATATTTTGGAAACCCTACGCTTTTGGAACGTCATAGGATAGATTGTGTTTCTCAGGAAGCGGTGAGACTGATATTGCCAGAAGGGAATAAAACTATGCTAAAGTTTAAGGACATTCATAAGCGTGACACTGTTCCCTATGTGGAGTGTGCAGATTTCGAAGCACTCAATACACCCATGGCGGGATGTGAACCAGATCCCACCATCAGCTCAACCACACCCATTCAAAAACATGAACCTTTTGCCATAGGATTTAATGTGGTGTGTGCCTATGACCCCACACAATCCTTTTATAAATCCCGTGACGGGCCAGATTGTACCAGATGGTTCTTGGATGAACTTGTAAAGTTGGCCGACCATGTACAGGGATTACTGGACCACCCAGTACCCATGAGTCTATCTCCAGAACAGCAGCAACGGTATGAGCATGGCACGACATGCCATATTTGCGAAAAACCACTGATCAGTGCTGAAGACACCGTTCGTGATCACTCGCACTTTCCGGGAGAGTTTCGTGGAGCTGCGCATAGTAAATGCAATTTGAACTTTTCAGCTCCTCGTTTCATCAGTGTCTTTTTCCACAATCTGGCAAATTATGACATTCAGTTTTTGATTCATGAATTTTTTTTAGCGTATGGCTTTTAGTGCCGGGAGTGTCCAAGGACATGTTCGGCTCGCCAGTTTTGTAGCTGCTTCGAGACGGACACCCAATGGGTGAGCTACAAGTACCGTTGGGGAGGAAAGTTGGAAGGGAAGGGCGAGGAGTTGGATGGTAGCGGCTGTGGCCTATAGTGAGGGACCAACCCCGGCATTTGCCTGGAAGGAAGATGGGAAACCACAGAAGACCATCTTCATGGTTGCCGGCGGGGGGATTCGAACCTCCTCGCCTCCCGGATGTAAGCGACTGCCATTAGTCATGCCGTAACCACCACGGCTAACTCACCCGGTATTCGTGAATTGGGTCATGTCAACAAGGGCTCGTTTACCATTATCCCCCAAAACCATGACCGTTTTACAGCCCTGACTTGGCGGTTGAGCAAATTTAGCATTCGATTTTTGGATTCATTTAACTTTATGGCATCCTCGCTAGACAGCCTTGTGAATGGCTTGAATGAGGAGGAATTAAAAAATACCAGAATGCATTTTAATGATCCTAAGCAATTTTAATTGTGCATTCTGAAAGGTATATTCCAGTATGATTTCTGCAACAGCTGGGACGTGTTAAAGCAAACAATACTCCCACCACAAGACAAATTTTACTCAAAACTATCACGCAGTACTCTTTCCGATGAAGACTATGCACATGCATGTCGAGTTTGGCGAGTGTTTGGCATTAAGACGTTAGGTGAATATGCTATGCATTACCTAAAACTGGATGTATTGCTGCTCACCGATGTGTTTCAAAAATTCCTGAGTTGTGTAAACACATTTATGGTCTTGACCCGGCTCACTATTATACGAGTCCTGGGCTCTCGTTCGATGCCGCTTTGAAATACACTCATGTGGAGTTGGATTTACTCACTGACGTAGACATGGTTCTATTCTTTGAAAAGGGCATTCGCGGTGGCTTTGTGTCGCTTAACCAACGCCATGCCGAAGCGAACAATTTCTACATGCCTGATTATTCACCGAATAAACCAGAATCGTACTTAATGTACTATGACGTGCATAATTTGTATGGCTACGCCATGAGTCAGCCTTTGCCCTATGGGACGTTCGCTTGGCTGACAGAGAAACAAGTGTCAGAATTTGATGTGAATATGGCTAGTCAAGAAACAGGCCGTGGATATGTGCTAGAAGTGGATATTGAATATCCCTCATCCTTGTATGATGAACATGCCGATTTCCCATTCTGCCTTGAGCAAATGGTTCCCCCTGACAGTAAAGTGAAAACTGAAAAACTCATGGGCACACTTTACAATAAAAATCGGTATGTGCTACATATCCAAATGTTGGTGCAATGCCTCGCCCAAGGTTTAGTGATGAAGAAAATCCATAGGGGTATTTCTTTTGCTCAAAAAGCATGGCTCGAGCCATATATGCGACTCAACACAGAGCACCGACAAATGGCAACACAGCAGTTTGAATTATTTTTAAATTAATGAACAACTGCATCTATGGCAAGTCCATGGAGAATGTCCGCAAATACCGTGACATCAAATTGGTGAATGTCTGGGACGGGCGGTGGGGTGCCCGGCGGTACATTGCCAAGCCAAATTTTAAATCGATTAAAATTATCGATGAGGATTTGGCTACTATAGAATTGAGTAAGAATAGCGTGACCCTGGATAAGCCCATTTACTTGGGCCAAGTCATTTTAGACTTTTCTAAATCGGTCATGTATCGATTCCACTATGAGTTTGCCAAACGCCATTTTGAGAACGTCTCTCTTTTGTATATGGATACGGACTCATTCAATTACTACATTCGCCACTGCAACCCCTATGACGTCATGAGGCAGCATAGTGACTGGTTCAACACCTCTTCCTATACCGCTGACAACATGTTTCAGCTGCCCATAAAAAAACAAGAAGGAAATGGGTGTTTTAAAAGATGAATGCGTTGATTCTGTCATGTCTGAACTCGTAGGTTTGGCCTCAAAAATGTATGCTTATCGCACACTAGACTGTAAGGAAGCCAAAAGAGCAAAAGATGTAGGTAGGGCAGTGGTAAAATTGCTACGTGTAGGCAATTACTTAGTGGTTTTACGCACTGGCAAAGCTATGTCCCATACACAGTGCAGGATACAATCCCGCAACCATCATTTGTATCTTGTGGAACAGAAAAAACGCACCCTCGCCTCCATGGATAGCAAACGTGTGTGGGCCGATGACCTGTTCACCAGCCTGCCCTGGGGTTATGACCGCAAGGGGGAGGAGGTGTGATTTCACTGTTTGTTCGTTTAGGGACATGACTTTAACTCGTTGATTTAGTATTTTGTATTTTGTAAATATTGTTTTTTGTCATTGTAAATAGTAGATTTTGTAAATAGTGGGAATACACTTGGACCATTTGCTCTTAAAAAAAGTTGTATGCAACCTTATTTTTATTTTTATTTTAAATTTAACAGAGTTGAGAATTGGAAAATGCTTTGATTTTTTAAGCTGTACAAGAGTGTCATTCTTATGTAAATATCAAATGAGTAATAGTATTTTTTTAGTAACTTAAATTTTTTTTTGTAATGTAAATCGTAAATGGTAAACTAAAAAAAAGTTATTTTGGGATAAGTGTGCATGTCGAGAATGTGCTTTTGGGAATAAATAAAGTGGTTGTGTTTGTTCCCAAAGACAGGTGTGAATGTATGAGTAGCGTGAAAGCTGATGTGTACGTATGACTAGAGCAAACACGGTGAGGTAGGGTGGGTGGGTGGGTGGGGAGGGGGAAATTGTCACTTATATGTATATGGTAATTTGGTTTAGTCAATAGTTTTGTTTTGTTTCAAATGTAGCGGTCAATAGACATTATTTTTGTAAAACAGTCTTACCTGCACTAGTCGTAGACCTCCACGTTTCCGCAGTCCCAAAAACACACTGCAGCTTTATCATGGTCAAGCACTTGCATCAACATCATTAACAAATCTCAACTTTCGACATACACGAAATGGAAAAAAATGTGATAACAGCAAAATGGAAAAGCCATGTTTCGATATCGACAAAATTCCAAAAAACGTAAAACTTAAAACGCACATTTGTAAAAAATGGAAATGGCTATGTGTGAAAATGTGAAAATTGAAAAATCATGAAACGAACATTGTTTAAAAAGTGTAATCAACAAAATCATCCATATCATCAAAAACACATAACTTGAAACATACATTTTTAAAAACTGTAAATTGCAAATTGGCAAATGGCAATGTGTGAAAATGTGAAAATGAAAAATCAGCCCATCAACATCATAATTCTTTAAATAAAAAATTAAATAAAAACATCGTGCATTGGTAAACCTTTTTTTTTATTTCATAGTGATAGAGGATTGACAAAAGCAGATAGAATACACACAAATCACAATTCCCCACTACTCAATTGCTTAATGTTTATGTCCACGCATCATCAACTTTCCTGTCATAGCACTCATCACAATCAGGTCTGCCATCCTTACACCCACTGAGGCATCACAGGATGTGAAACGTAGTTTAGCTTTTTTGAATAATAATTTATCAGCCACATGTCTTATACCAGGATGACTATGGCGATAAGAAAGATCGTGTTCTTTGCATGCTTGATCCAAAAGATTAATGTGTTCATCACCACGCTGGAAACGTTTTTCAAGATGAGTTCCAGGGACACAAAAACGAAAACCTGGAAGACGGATTTCAAAAGGTAAGTATTGAATCACTTTGTCAATGACGCCATTGCCAGTACAGGTCTGGCATATTGTTTTCCATCGATGGTGAACAGGTTTGGTCTTCCTCCTCCTCAGTGGACGATGTTTGTGTTTGTTGTTATTGTGGTTGCTTTTTCTCGCCATGACACCCGGGGAATGATTCAACAAAGTCTTTACACGGACTTTTATGACCGTGATACAGTTTCACTAGCTGACAGGTTGCGCACTGACGGATAGACGGTATTTTTGCCACGGCCACTTGCTTATGGTACAGGGTTGCAATTCACTCAACACAGGATCTTGAGTCCATGATTTTGGTACATGTTGCCAAATTTCTTTCTCCGCGTTGGCGGTCACATAATAAATGAACGACTTGGGCAGCGCCAGGAGTTCCTCTTTGGTAAAACTAGTTTCTAGTTTCTTTATGCACACAAAGAACTTGCCGATGGCTTTGTCCGTAGCATTGCCTTTCTCCATGGTATCACGTTCTGTAGATGTTTACACGTTGCTTGTAGAATTCTCACTGGCGTCATTCACAGGTAAATCTTGAGTTATAATTTTATTTAACAATTCCCAACAGGCATGGGTGGTTAACCAATGAAAGAGATCCCACGCATGCGCTAGGGCTGTATGGGTAATGTTGCCACAGGAACAAGTATCCATCAGCGTTCGCAGGGAGGGGCAGCCCAAGTCCATGAGGTCGATACATTGACAGTAAGACGCCAAAAATGGTTGCAACCAATCACGTTTTTCATTACCTTTCACAAATACCACATTTGCCGAGGACAAATGTGCTTTCATGACCACGTCCAAATGTTTATAGGAAATGGTTCCTTGATTCGAGTCTAGTTGCATATGATTTTCAATCCACTGGGTTTGTTTACGAACTTTTTCACACAACAAATCAAACGCATGGGGCGGTTTAAATACCAAATGCGTAGCTTGCGATATCCAAAAAATGATACAATCGATAATGGCCACTTGTTTAAATATAAATTTGTTGTCACCAATTTTAAACCCTCGGAAATCCACAATGAGTGTGCGCAACATGTTGACGCTTGCCTGGACCAAGTTCAACTGACGACTGACTAACGATCAATGACTAAGGTGTGACCATAACATGGACTTACCTGCCATGCTAGTTTGAAAAAAAATGAGGTTAGGGTAGGACAGGAGGACATGAAAAAATAAGAATTTAAAAATTACATCATTTTATTATCATAACACGTCTTACAGGCTTTAGTCATTTGGGGTAGGGACGATACCAACTGATACAACAATACAGTATTTTGTGTTTGCAACGTCCATAACACCGATGATATCCCAATGTCTCTAAACTAGGCGTTTTTGATGGTGAGCTGCACACCGAAGCACCGTTGACACCATACTGTCCATGCGTATCGCAACTTGTTTTTTCATCACCCAGAGGCATTAGTCGCTATACCTTGCATCCTGTTCGCTGACTTATTAGTCGCTATACCTTGCATCCTGTTCGCTGACGCATTAGTCGCTACACCTTGCATCCTGTTCGCTGACGCATTAGTCGCTATACCTTGCATTCTGTTCGCTGCCGCATTAGTCGCTATACCTTGCATCCTGTCCGCTGACGCATTAGTCGCTATACCATGCATTCTGTTCGCTGACGCATTAGTCGCTTTACCTTGCATCCTGTTCGCTGATGCATTAGTCGCTATAACTTGCATCCTGTTCGCTGACGTATTAGTCGCTATAACTTGCATCCTGTTCGCTGACGCATTAGTCGCTATATCTTGCATTCTGTTCGCTGACGCATTAGTCGCTATACCTTGCAACCTGTTCGCTGACGCATTAGTCGCTATACCTTGCATCCTGTTCGCTGACGTATTAGTCGCTATAACTTGCATCCTGTTCGCTGACGCATTAGTCGCTATACCTTGCATCCTGTTCGCTGACTTATTAGTCGCTATACCTTGCATCCTGTTCGCTGACGCATTAGTCGCTATACCTTGCATCCTGTTCGCTGACGTATTAGTCGCTATACCTTGCATCCTGTTCGCTGACGTATTAGTCGCTATACCTTGGATCATGTTCGCTGACGCATTAGTCGCTATACCTTGCATCCTGTTCGCTGATGCATTAGTCGCTACACCTTGCATCCTGTTCGCTGACGCATTAGTCGCTATACCTTGCATTCTGTTCGCTGCCGCATTAGTCGCTATACCTTGCAACCTGTCCGCTGACGCATTAGTCGCTATACCTTGCATCCTGTTCGCTGACGTATTAGTCGCTATACCTTGCATCCTGTTCGCTGACGTATTAGTCGCTATACCTTGCATCATGTTCGCTGACGCATTAGTCACTATACCTTGCATCCTGTTCGCTGACGCATTAGTCGCTACACCTTGCATCCTGTTCGCTGACGCATTAGTCGCCATACCTTGCATTCTGTTCGCTGCCGCATTAGTCGCTATACCTTGCATCCTGTCCGCTGATGCATTAGTCGCTATACCTTGCATCCTGTTCGCTGACGCATTAGTCGCTATACCTTGCATACTGTTCGCTTACGCATTAGTCGCTATACCTTGCATCCTGTTCACTGACGCATTAGTCGCTATACCTTGCATCCTGTTCGTTGACGCATTAGTCGCTATACCTTGCATCCTGTTCACTGACGCATTAGTCGCTATACCTTGCATCCTGTTCACTGACGCATTAGTCGCTATAACTTGCATCCTGTTCGCTGACGCATTAGTCGCTATACCTTGCATCCTGATCGCTGACGCATTAGTCGCTATACCTTGCATCCTGTTCGCTGACGTATTAGTCGCTATAACTTGCATCCTGTTCGCTGACGCATTAGTCGCTATACCTTGCATCCTGTTCGCTGACGCATTAGTCGCTATACCTTGCATCCTGTTCACTGACGCATTAGTCGCTATAACTTGCATCCTGTTCGCTGACGCATTAGTCGCTATACCTTGCATCCTATTACGTCAGCTTGTTTGTTCTAACCCAACTCCTCTTCCTCCCATATAATGATTGCGCTTCACACATGCCATTCAGTTTAGACTAGTTGATGGGATCTTAAGGTTGTGCCCTCCACTCATGGATTTTCATGGAACAACCATGGAAAACGACTTCTAAAATACTTTACCCTAACCACCCCTCACACATGTGACCGTCACCATCTTGGGTCAACAGACTAACGATATCCCCGCTAGGCTACCCTGACAAATAAATAATACACCAATCGATAGTCATCCTAGATCGACCGACTAAAGATACCTCGCTCGGGCACCCTACACGTCACATGGGGGCACCCCTGACCGTCCACCCCAAGTTGCATTTCTTTAGAAAGACCTTCCTGAACAACACGTGACCTGGGGGCACCCCTGACCGTCCATCCCCAGTTGCATTTCATAAGAAAGACCTTCCTGAACATCACGTGACCTCCGCGAAAGAGACTCCAGTTTGTTTCTTACGTCTCTCAAGATTAAGGGGAGTTAAAACGAAAAACCCTTATTTTACTCCTATGGCAGGAGTTGTTTTTATCTTAGGTGGATATGATGTGTGCCGACCCCGTGGTGTTGGGGTAGCGCGCCTGCCTCTCACCCGTAGGTCCCGGGTTCGATTCCCGGCTCCGTCAGGGATTTTAAAACTGACGTGAGGGTTGGAACGGGGTGCACTCAGCCTCGTGAGGACAATTGAGTAGCTGTCTGACAGTGAAGCAGCGCCCCGATCACGAAAACCAAGATTAACGGCCGAGGGGACCCGATGTGCTGATCACGCGTCACCCCAATATCTGCAGGCCAAATGGCTGGGCAGCGGTCGCTTGGTCGGCCTAGGCCCTTCATGGGCTGTATACGGTGTATAGTGCCAGGATATGATGTGTCCTGAGAATAGAGGGAGTAGAGACCTTTCGTTTGAACCATCGCACGACTTTCTACGATTATTGGTTCGCGAGATACCGAGTGGGCACGGCCACCGTGGCCGGCGACATGCTAGTTTATCTAGGATACCTACTACCTCACTACTAACACCTCTCACACCGCCTCGCCCGTTGAGAGATAATAAACGCTAGAAGCGGACACTCGCTGGCTGGCAGCAAGACGAGGTTGATCTATCCTCCACGCTAACTTACTGAACGACCATATTATTAATAATAATAATAATAATAATAATACTATTCCATTCTATAGCACCCGATCTGACCTGTTCTGCCTGGCTACAATAGAGCGATATTTCCCAAGCGCTGACGACAACACACTGACTCTAAATCAGTTAGGGAAATGGCAACATGTCTGATACGAGCCATTATTCTCCATGATGAAAGATGGATCATTCTGAAAGTTACCAGGGAAATACTGAATATGTGATCAATAATATGGTTTAGAAGGAAACCGGGCTATAATTTACATAAAACCTGTGGATAACAGGTAATAGATCACATAAATCCCTTCAGTCAGTTTTGGAGGATATTCCTACTCTTACCTCTCCAAGAGCGGGGGAGGGGTAAGGACGCCCAAACACAAGACAGAGCAGGACAGTCGCGATCACATGTTTTACCCGGTATCTGATAGCCTACTTGAGATCAGTGCATTATCAAGATTACTGGTTTTACGAGCGCTATGGTTTGCACATATTTTACTTCCCCTGTAAGTCGAGTTGATCATCCATGCTAGGAAGGGAATACACGAACACCGAGTATCATTAAATCGTAATCTTTGTGGGCAGCTAAACTAAAAGTGAATATAAATAAGGACAACATTCAATGACAGATATACAGTAATAAGAAGGTAATGGTTTTCCTTATATTATCCACTTACTCATTTAGATGATTTATACTTGGATCACTCTCTTCATCCTGGGTTTCTTCTTTTTTATCCTAGCAGCAACAACAACCCATTAATTTCCATACAATCACTTTGTGCTTCTACTTAAGAAATAACGAAACTTTGCAGCACTGCTCGAATGAAAGTAAGAATATAACAGTTGTACAACTTGCAACAGAATTTCTTTTCTAATTCTCCATCATACCTTTCCTAGATCTGAAATTTATCAAAGTCATCAGTCCTTTATAGGTCAAGTAAATCTAAGTGTGATAGAGAATATTGAGAACAGTGCTTTAAATCTAGTTAGTTATTGTTGTTCTAAGGGACGGAACTACGAGGTCATCTGCCTCTTGCTTAAAATCTAATCGGCTTGAGGAATAAAGAAGGAATATTTACTTAGGAAATTGTAGCAATTAGACTATACGAGTAAAGGGATTTTCGGTTTGTAGCCCAACCATTTGTTCCATGTCAGTCACAGAATCTATCTGCACATATCAATAACAAGTACCTCATAGTTGTACCAGCACAGCTCTTGACAATGAACGTTTTAATAACTCATGTATGCCAGATAAACAATATTCTACTAAGACTTTTTCACAAAACACTGCAAATTCTTTAAATTAAGGCTATTACATTTTCAAAAAATTAGATTGAGCCAATTAGGTGATTCTTTCTCCACTCAACCCTTCGCCTGGTGCAAGGTGTTTCGATACACGAACGGGCGCAATGCATCTGTGAGATTTGTGGTCATTAAGCCGGTTCGTTTTTGTTATATTTTCTTGTTTCAGATGTTTTTGAATATTTTATTTATATACAACAAGCATAGGCA
Source organism: Meconema thalassinum (assembly GCA_946902985.2). NCBI lineage: Eukaryota > Metazoa > Arthropoda > Insecta > Orthoptera > Tettigoniidae > Meconema > Meconema thalassinum. The sequence goes on along the minus strand of OX336401.1, from coordinate 14,037,373 downwards.
TTGTTTATTATAATAATACAAACACTTGTTTAACACAGATTATTTCATCACAGTATTTTGAATGTTACAAAAGTAAGAGACTACTCTAATAACAATATGGTATTTATGACACTCATGTACAATTTAATAGACTCTTACTCATTTAATAGGCATGGATCACCAGTTCAATAGTTCGAATGGTTTCAGTAGAGATCCCTTCATTCCCACTGTTTCACAAGCAGTATTTTCAGACCATAACAGCATGGTGAATGCAGAAGTGTTCACCAGAAGTATTCGCTTTGCCTCCTTTTTTTTGTCCTGTCTGTCATGCGACTCATAGCTTACGTTTTCTGTAGATGACCCAGCCATTTCTTCCTCCATCTGAGGCATTCTAACACGTTCTTCACTTCTTATTACAATGTCTTCTGCCGTAAGCTCTCATGATCATTGTTTTAGAAATATTCTTCAACTTTTTAGTTTTGTGGACTGCCAATGTATATAATTTGAGCAATGATGCCAGATGGCCACCTCCTTGTGTTTCTAGTAGCACTCATTTTGTCAACTTTGTCAACTCCAGGTTTAGTTGCATTATAGAAAGTTATTATTGCTGCTGTTTCCTCAGCCCCTGTTTCATAGTCGACCGCGTCATCAAAATGCATGCTAGATATTGCTATCACGTCCTTGTACTTCTTAGAGACAATAGTAACTTCTCTCCCAGAAGTAAACATGCTAGACTTCTCCGGTCTGCCTTTGACTGCCTATAGTTCAAGGGGTAACTGGTAATTGGTGTACTGAACAATCATATTCATTATATTATCTGTAAACAAGTTGTCTGAGTAAATGTAGTTAATCAAGCAGCACCTACAACAGCAGGTAAACGACCAGGCCTCAAAATGTTTTGTTGCCTAGTGGTTCGTGTATGAACATGCGGTGTAATGTTCCTTACAGTCTTTCCATCTTTTCCGACATATATAAGGTTGTTATGAGTTTCAACTTCCTCACCTACACAATCCCCTTCACGACTTGCACCCCTATCTTCACCGTCTGTGTCACTCTCGTCGCCAAAGTCCTCATCATGTTCCTCTTAATCCGTCAGTAACAACTCCTGAACTTCAGCAATTGAATCGGTCATCGTTAGAAGGCACTAAGTCATTTTTGTAAGAATTGAGATAATTGACAAAAACTTTTTCTCTCACTTAATTATAAAGCATAGTTGCTGTCACGTGTATCATTGCCCGCAATAATACTGTTCTAGAGAGGTCTATTTGAATGGATTTATCCTTTTAAAAAGGGAGAAAATAGAAAAAGAAATGATTTAGTTCCCTTCAACAAAGAATCAGATCATTAAAAAGTAGTTAGTTCACCTTTATGACAAATATACAGATTTATAGTTATCACTATAGCATATTACTATAACGGGCAGATGACCTCGTAGTTCCGCCCCTTAAAACAACAATAACTAACTTACTAACATATTACTATATTTACAATGCTAGCAATACAGTAGTGGGCACATAGAAGCAAAAAAGTCAGGAAGTTCTCTTTAACACTGAACGTTAAATTCAGATAGTAGTGATACAGCATACTGAACGGGCAGACTTAGTTCCTTTCAACACAGCTAGATGCGTCGACATTCATACTATACGTATCCATGGAAATCTCAATTTCGACAAGAATTGACTTAGTGCCTTCTAACTATGGCCGATTCAATTACTGCTGGGTTTGTGAAGTCTAAACAGGACTTCTTGCTTGACACATTTCTAAGAAATCTTGGGCATAATACATCTGAGGGATGCAATCAGTCAACAACGGAACACAACTTCACTCAGTCTTGCTCAACAGCACATTGGCTAGCAGGGAGGACACAAACTTCCTGCTCCGCCCACTATCGAACAACAGAAGATCACAAAGCACCCAACTGGGGATATGCCAGTACATAAAACTACTAGGCCTTATCAGCAGCAGTTATAGAAGTGATTGTGGTAGACGAATATAGGATTTATTTACCGAACAACATAGTTTTTCTTCCCTTGTCCACGAAGGCACAACATGAATTATGTGTTCTCTTCCGGTCAGGCTCTTAGTCTGACAATTTAGCCTGAACTGGTTTTTTACAGCAAATCATAACTCATGAGAGGTTCAAGGTAAATCCTTTCGCAATCAAATCAGTGGACTTTATGCTTTAATATAATTTAAGTTTGACGATGTGGAGATGTAAATACTATATGTCAGAAAACTGTACTATAATGAGGGTCATTATACTACTAGTTTTCATTGCGATCCAGTTCACTCCCACCAATCAGAGCTCAAGATTTTCATTATGAACAGCTGTGTGACCAATTAGGTACTTGATAGCTTTGCACATTCACACAAAATCCAACATGTCGGACATGAATTACATGATTCGAAAGTTGGCAATGTAAAGGATATCCGATCAGCGCCAAACAAACTGGGGAATATGGCAAAGAAATAGCACTGTACCTTAATATCCGCAATTCCAATTTCTACACAGGGTATTGCATACGATATTGGCAACAATTTTAGTGAATGCTGTTGTTGATATAAACACACCAGAACGTCATGCAGGCAGCAAGCATATGACATTAGATCCATGGAACTCAATCAATAACCCAACTCTCCTCAGTAAAGGGATTTCTTATGCGAAACGCTTCCACCAGATGTCATGACTGCTGTATTTTGGACTCCATTGATTTGCCTTTCATTGACATTCTATACGCATCGAATTTGAAGAATAGCAAGTTGATAATACGATACATTTCAATTTAAAAGCGTTTGTAACAGCCTTTTGTGTGTTATTCGACCAAAATTACAAAATGAACCAACATAGTACCTGTGCGCTATATGTTGGTGCTAGTTCAGGATAAACGATGTTTCAAAGCTTTGGAATTCGTTATTGAGTAGAGAGCAAATGCTGATCCCACACAATTTACAAGAAGCAGAATAATAAGAAGAAAGCTTTGGAAGATCTTTGATCCTTAGTGGGAACCCTGCTCATGCGCTCCGTTCACTTAAGTCAACTGACAGTATCTCCACAGATATTTATGAATATTTATGTTAGAACATACAATAAAAGTTATAACAACGGTCGAACATTAACAGTCGTATGAAATTCGCCTACAATGGTAATTACCACACGAACATGTTCATAAAACGAGCGAAGCGAGTTTTACATTTTCCATACTAGTTTGCACATTTGCCATTTGCGCACAAGACCAAGTTCCGTCTTGACGAATCTTTTATCAAATTATCAAATTGGGTTCCAAACTTCAAAACCACATAAGAGAAAATACAATAGGATAGAATTGGAGGAAAGCAGTTCCACGTTTTTCTCGACAAAGACAAATAATTGTCTGAATATGAGAGAGAGAATTTTAATGGTTTTAGAATATTTTTAGAAAATGGGCAGGTCTTGGAAATGCTTCACATGTTTACGTTAAGTGCTGTGAATGAGATCGGAAAATCTCGCAACAGTTGTACACTGTTTCTTAAATAAATAAATCTAATTCTAAAAGTATTGACTAGGTGGAACAATTTGAATTATATAGTTTTCAAACTATGTCTGTCTGTAGCCATTCGGTGGACTGCCCTAATGGGTGAAAATCATGATGAGATCCCATACCAGTCCCCTGTTTATAATAATGTAAGTTGGTTGACTCTGCACAATGTGGCATACCGGTACCTGGATCATTAAAACACACAAAAATACCAAGTTTACACTGGGAAACTAATACAACGTGTTTGTGCTCAGGATATGCTGCCTCATGTCATGTACCCTTCACCGATAAGAATTAAGATCTATCCTCATTTAGCTTAGTGGATAAGGCAACGGCATACATAGACGGAGGTAATGGGTTTGAGTCCAGCATTGGTCAGACGTGATAATGCTGCACCATCCATTTACACGGCTTGTAATGTATGTACAATACACTACCTAATAGCTGACAGCTTCCATTTGGCGAGGGTACGGTCTGAGTACACAATTCTGGAATCCCTAAGTAGCACTGTTGAGGAAAAAATGACAAGGAGGTATTTTTATGAGATGCAAACAAGTAGTAACTCAATATCGTACTTACCTCTATCAAATCTCCACCTCCTACTGAAGATGGTGTTTCTTTTTTTGGAACTATGTCAGGTATTGAAAATTCTTCGATCTTAATATCATCAGCGAGATCTGTATCATCCTGCACAGAAATTAGTTATTTCACAAACACATCCCTTTGCAGAGGACAATTTATATCTTCCGCACAAATTGAAAATGTGCACGGACTTAGTCAAAGAATAAGTTACCTTCCATCTAGCTTTCATTACCTCGATTTGCGATGGAAAAGATAAAGATCAGAACTGCGTACGGATTGGAAGTTCCATTTCGAGAGTTCAAATCCCAGACTTAGGTGTTCTAACTTCATCAGATTACCTCCATATTGTGCTACTCACCACGGGTACGCCAAGTGACATCACAAAACATGAATCTACTCGGCAACAATGCTCAGTGGCAATATCTTTTAAACAAAAAAGTATAAATGTATATATCCCAGAAACATCCCTCTCCACAGCCTCCGTATTAACTTGCAGAACCAGCCCGGGTTCTGGCCACGCCGAATATTGGTTAACTGCGGAGATCTCACAGAATCTTGTATTTCAACATGGCCAAGCTGTCTTTTCTGAGAATTAACCCTGAAGGCTGAGTAAAAGTCGTAACGTGAGGAATGATTTTAAGGTCAATGGGGACGTATAAAGCCTGTGCATTGAGAGAAGAAGAAAGAGACGACCAATGCCTTGATGCAGTGCATCCGGCCAGAGAATACAACAAAATTAATGTACGGAGAGAAAGGTTGGTAGCTGTGGAAAATATTGAGTCAAATGAGCATTAGCTTTTAATACAATTCCTGAATGGAGAAAGCCAGGTAAATGTTTTATCAGGAGAATAATGAGTAGGGAAGCAATACCAAGATGGTTGGGCACGTAATACGAGGAGCTTCAAAGTCATAAAGTAAGATAAAAATAGGGACCATCTTATTAGTTGATATGATTCTACACAATTTCTGATGGCACAGGAAGTAGGCATTATGACATTATCTAGGTAAGCTCAAAATTTACCAAAAGCACTGAACACAGCCTGTGTCCTCTTTTCTGCTGTTTAATTCCTCTTGATCAGTTTTCTGCTAGCATACTCAGTTATATCTATAACACTCCTTAATCTGGAACAGGACCACTCCAATTGACATTCATCAGAAGGAAGATATCTTCCATGGAGTCTAGATATGACAATCTCGGAGCCAGGCAGACTTCCAACTTGATGCTATCACAAGGCTCTTGTTCATGTACAGTCCGCTATGGTCATGGTGAAGGTGATTGGAAATCGGAGATGTTCTTTCCAAGCTTTAGCAATATAAATATGACAATATAACACCAACCTTTATCATTCACACTGGATTAAATAGTTATTTGTCATACCACTCCATTCCTCCCCGCTTCTTGGAATATCTGATTACGTAATACCCAAGACGCTGGACACTCTTGCTGTCCTCTAAAGAAACTTCCTTGCTCAAGGTTGAAGAGAGAGGCAAACAATAATGCAGGGGGCAATGTTATATCAGCAAAATATCCAACTTATGTGCACTGGTTGTAAAATAATAATAAAATCTAATTAATACTGTGACTGATTCATCATCATCATCATGAACCTGCTCCAGTGAATGAGCGCTCTTCATTTAGTTCTCTCCAAGAATGTCTACCCCTCCACGACCTGCTGCAAATCCAGACCTCTCCCTGCAAGATCATTTCTAACCTGGTCGATCCATCTCTTCCTCGGTCGACCTCTTGGTCTCTTGCCTTTCAGTTCTTTCTCAAACCACACTCAGCTGTTCTTTGTGTGTCCATTCTTTTGAGATGACCGAACCATATCAGCCTGGCTTCAATACAGATCTCATTAAGAGCTTGCTCTCCTTTAACAAGATGGCGTGTCTTATCATTTTTATTTTGCCCCTCCTTGTCTTCTGAATCATAGTTCTAAAGAACGCCTGCAGTTTGCTGGTATTTCTCTTGAATTGGGCACAGGTTTCCAAGCTATATGTAGTAACAGGTACTGATTAATGATTAGGTTATATTTAGGGCACATTAAAGTGTTGACCGACTGAAAAACAATCCTTGAATTATGATGAAAACACTGAAAACTGGCTTCTAATTGTCTACAAAATAAAGAAAATTCATAGGATGCCTCAATTCATGAAGAATACCGAACATGGAAGGGTGAGCACAAGGTGTAGAACCCCTGCAAGGGAACAACATCAATGTGAATCTTCCGGTTTTGTTGGTCAGACCTCAAGAAAATCTGTGATCGTTTCTCATTCCCAAACTCACATGAACCATCCCTGGAGAGGATGTAAATGTACTCATTAGAAACATTTGCCGGACATGGAGCAGCCCATGTCTCACATGCTATTTCACTACTTCAACCATTCCCTCAGCAGTCCACCTACACACCTACAAACACACTGGGGAAAGTGCTGCAGCATGAGACCATAAGAGAACAAGAAAACCCTTTCTTCATGTACACATTTAAGCACGTAAAAAAAACGCATACAAATTATGTACGTGTAATATTGAACTAAATAACTGCACATATAGTTTATATCGGTTTTAATCAATATCTGTGGTGTTCTCTTGTTGGTGTCACTTAGTGTTTACCTTTAAAGGTGGGCTACACTCTGCCCTTTTAGTTACCTCTGAACAGACAGGCCTTCTTATAGAAAACAGTAATAGAAATATTAAGTACCGTAGGTAATAAGGAACCGGTAGTAAGAAACACAGTCAATTAAGGTGAGAAAATGGACGAATACCTAATTATATTGGGATCGAAATTGGGGGAGCGTTGGCCAATGGAAGCCAAAAAAAAGATGAAAAAAAAAGCCCGGCACCAGTAAGAAGCCTTTCTGTATGATTGCTGCCAGAAATTGTTATTTTTGCCGGAACTGAGCTTATAGTGGCCATCTTTCTTCCCCATGAGTCTATTTTTAAAGATCTTCCTAATATGGTAGTTTTGGCAATGTAATATTTACCGTATATTCTATGTATTTTACGGAGTTATCTATAACAAGGATTTGTACAATATATTCTAGAGCTTTTGTCACTCAACATACTTATCCTCTACATGAAGGCAAAGACCATGTTTGGTGTATTTGCCTGGAATGTAAAGTATTCTCTTTCGAGTTCCGATAATGGTCTTGTTTTTTAAAAGTAGACAGATGTGGAGATGATGATTATTTATTTAAAATATGATTGCTGACGACCAAGTTAAAACCCAGAACTGAGCTAGTTTCCCATGGCGGCCTTCCATTTTCCCCACTAGCCTGTAAGCCATATGATACACAAACAGAATGTCTCAAGCACCATATATAAGTGGGTGTTAATATGGCATGTGGTGTAGACTTCACTTACAATAGGACCCAGAGTGCCAAACTGCAGAATCAATACAATAACATGAGCTTCTGTTAGGTCTACTTATAGAAAACAGCACTGAGTGATTGAAACCTACATTTGTATTATTATAAGAGAGGTAATGCAAAACCTATAATCTTCATGTTCCTGCTTAATAGCTATCCTTTTATCCTCAAACACATCACCAGCCTCGTCCTGCTGTTGCATGGAGGGCAACTGTTCATTCGACTCCTGGGAAGTATTATTATACAAGTAAGACGCAATGTAAAATATATAGACACTTTGAGTTACGAGTAATATAAACAGTAAAAGTTAACTGATCGTTGTGAACCCACCATTTGCTATTGGGTATTGTCATGCACATATCTGAGATAATGTTAAGCCATATATCCTAGGCTACGAATTTAAATGCAACTTACTACGTCACGGAATTCATCTGAATACGACAAACATTCTGGCTCAGGCTTGATGAACGGATTTTCTTCCATTGTATTCATGAAACTAGAACACAGAAAGAGCACTTAATAATTAGTCAAATACCATAACTAAGTTACCCCAGTACGCCAAATCAGTCTCATATTATATTTAAAAATAAATCAAATGAAGTAACTTCCAACCTCCGAATGTATGTTACTAGCCTACTCGTGATGCGAATAGATACCTCGAGAAGCACAGTGATAAGGAGAGCTTATGTTTGTCAACAACAGTAAAACTCACACGAACATGACGTTCAACTTTTACTCTAAGTCAGATGTTTTCAAGTAGGCTATATTGTCATGGTCGCCCTAGATTTTAGTATTTATCCTTGCGGTTGACTAGATATGAAGAGAAATTAATTGTGCCTGCTTGAGCAATGACATACAGCATTATATATTCGGTTTCTCTATGCTTAAGTACACACTAACCTGATTTGGGGACAGGCGGAGAAAAAATAATATTGTCAAATGATAGAGCACTTAACAAACCTATCGACAAGTTTCAGACATTCAGAAAACACAAAATACAACATCCTATTTCTGTTACAAGACGCACAGATCAAACTAGAAACATTATCGTCTCCAATTTAGACTTCTGTTAACTAACATGGACTTAACATGTATATCATCGACGATCAGATGTTGTAAATTGGTGGACTGATCTGCACAGGGTACGGTACTGAGTAGGCTATTTATTACGGTACCGCTGTAAAAATTGTTATAAAGACCTAAGCTTTGTCATGTCGCTCCAGAACATTTCAAGTCTTCCAACATGGACTTATTACCGGTACTTAGGTTTATTTTCAAATAACTGTAGACTCTCGGAACCTGAGGATCCAGTAAAATGATGGTTCCTAAATGAAGGCCACGGCTACCTCCTTTCCAATCCTAGCCTCCCAGTGGCGCACCCAGGATTTTACTTTGGGTGGGACATCCGGGGGGGGGGGGAGGGTCGGGGGGGGGGGGGGGGGTATGGAATACCCCCCAGTTGAGAGGTGGGTCTGCCCCCGGAAAAAATTAAAAAATCAGATGCAGAAAACTGCGTTTTTATCTATCCTGAGACGTGAAAAATGTTATCAAACTTAGCTCTATTAAAAAGTTAAAACAAGTTTTACTGGGTTAATAGATAACAAATTTATTCATGTAAACCGAACCGCAAAGTCTGCCGTAGTTAACTATACTTTTCATCAGTTAATTGCTGATCAATAATTACGTAATACAACACTTAAAGCTTCCACCAATCACTACAATACAGGAAGAAATAAGATATTTATCACCAAATCAAATTAAGATAATATATATTTATACTGAAACAAATATATTGGTAAATAATACAGATTATTTGTAGATAACACCAAAAGAAAATAAGACTGTATTTAAATCTTGATGTCGAGACGGCGAGGTTTTTTCGCAAGTTCGTTTCAAACCTCTTCACTATTAGCCTAACTGGTATGTCTTTATGCACATATAATAATGCCAAACCGTTCAGTCTAGTCTCTGATGTCTTATTTCTTAAATAAGATTTCAAATATTTCAAAGTCGAAAATGACCGTTCAGCAGTACATGAAGTTACTGGTAAAGTTACCAAAATTTGCAGGAGTTTGTGCACAGAAGGGTACATTGATATGTTGCACGCTTGTAGAGCTTCTATAGCATTGATCTTTCTATACTTTTTTTTATTTAACTTACAGTTTTCTCTTCTTTGCAAATCAATTTGTTTTAGTCTTCGTTGCCATACTTTTAGTTCTCCCAGGAGTTGCTGTGAAGAACATGTGGTTAGATCTGAGCAATATTCTTTAAACAAAGCGTCCACAACTGCTTCGGGAATATCTTCGTTGTCAGAACTAAGAGCTTGGAAAGAAGATAAAATGTCCTTTTGAGATATGAATCTATCCTTTAGTTGTGCAATAAAGTGATCAATAAAAGGGATAAACAGGGTTCTTTTGTAATAAGATTCTGGCCCATCGTTGGGCATGTTGTCTCGCCCTATTTGCCTCTGTGATAAGCGTGGTATGGATATCGTAATATCATTCTGTTCACAGGTGTTAACAACCTTTCTATACATAGGTGAAAATTCTTCATCTGCCTTATCTCTTATTTCTTTTATCTGGTCCAAAGTGTCTTGAGCGTAGTTAACGGCACCTGCAAGGTCAATGCTTTCTGTCTCAAGAAATTTAGTAAGAGGCAGACTGTATGAAAATATTTTTTTAATTACTTGAAGTGACAATAAGAACTCAAATTTTTTAACTGCGCACAGTAAAATGTGTGCATATGCACTAATGTCCTTGTCAGTCCATGTTGATATTTCTTCAAGCGACTTAAGCACATCAACATACTTTTCTGCAAAATTGTCTACAGCGTTATGTCGTTGTATCCATCGAGTAGGGCTAGGCTGCTTGAGTTTTTTAGGGGGATTCTCAGAAAACTTATTCAACACAGCTTGCCTCTTAGGCGTATTGAAAAAGTCGTAGACCTTATTCACTGTACCTAAGCAATTTCTAACCATCATGCAATCACAAGCGTCAGATATGGCCAAATTCAGAGAGTGACTGCTACAGTGAACATAGTGCGCATTTGGAACTTCTTCTTTTATGTAATGCTGTACACCCTGATGTACACCACTCATAGCTGAAGCTCCATCAAATCCTTGTCCACGAATGTACTGGATATCAATTCCGAAATCTTTCAGGTTGCTTAAAATTGCATTAGCGATTCCCTTTCCTGTCAGGTCATATATTGGCACAAATTGAAGAAAATCTTCTCTGACATTATTGTTGTCTTGATCCACATATTTTGCACACAAAGACAACTGTTCGATATTGGAAATGTCTGCTGTTTCATCGGCAATGACAGAAAAACATTTCGCCTCTTTTATCTTGTCCACAAGTTTGTGTAAAATAATGTCGTTACAAGCTGAGATAATTTCATTTTGTATTTTCCAGCTTGTGTATGTAGCATTTATTTTAGCAGTGAACAAGTGCTGTTTTAGTATATCATCTCCACTCTCAACCCTCAACCTTAGAAGGGCTCGGAAATTGCCCTCATTCTCCGTAAATATTTGTTCCCCTTCAATGTTGTCAAATAGGCCTCCATCCCTGTGTCCTCGCAATGCCAAGCCCTGCCTTCCACAAAATATCACCGTCTTGATGACTGGAGATAAAAGGCGTCTATTTTCTTCAACTTTTTCTTTAATAGATTTGTCTATTTGACACACAATATCTAGTTTTTGCCTGTTATGAACAGCTAAGAAATTTTCTGCATCCAATTTACTGTTTGCGTGATATGCAGTCAACTCATGTTTGCGAAAGTCTTCTTGTGCATGGCGCCAATCAGAGTACTCAGTTCTAACAAGTCTGCCTAGCGGCAAACCTTGTTTACCAGCTCCACTGGGTGCAAAACCAACGCAGTATTTGCAAAATGCGCCGTCTAATTTATTCGAATAAACAAGCAATTCTCTTGCTTTTAACCAGCTATGCTGAAACTTTAACCTCTTCTTTCCAAATTCTGAACCTGGGAAAACGTAACGTTCATCTGGTATCCACACCTCTGTCAGAATTTTCTGCTTGTCTTCATCCGTAATAACCTAAAACCAAATACTTTGTCTTAATATATTAAATAATTTTCTGAAATACATAATAAATATGAACATTAATTAAGGTAATAAAGCGAAAATTATTTATATATAATTGTCTAATTGATTGGTGGTAAGCTGGCTACAAGGATTTAACTTAGCAATATAATTCTTAAAACAGAGGTGTGGAAATACATTACTAAAAGTAGAATAACTGTATAAAGTAATTATTCCTTACCTGTTTCCCAATAAAACTGCCTATGTCATGAGGAAGGTGACTGGATGCGTCTGGTTCTCGCATTGGCGTCGGGACAGCTGGTCGGCATATGTCAACAATCATAGCGTCTTCTTTCTCCAACACTTCGTTAGTGTTCACATTTGCACTTAATTCTGGTACAGTTTTACTGCAACTTGGCTGTGGTTGGAATCCGTCTTCTTTTTTTATAATTTTAATATAGGACAAAATTGAACTAGATTGCTCTAGTTTTTTCTTTTTATTTACACTCATCTTACTATCACACACGTGTTTAATGAACTATAAAAGTTACGCAACGTCACTATCACTGTCAAAAGGAATCTTCTTAATTAACAACAGGCAAAAGCTCCCCGTGAGAGTTTAGACAGAACTGACTATTTATAGGTTAGCCAGCCTGCTTGACTTGACGAAGCTGAAGATGAGTGGGCAGGGGAGGGTAGTGGCGAGCGGTAGGCGAAGCGGGGAGGGGACAGGGCAATGACCTTAAGCAAGACATTCCAGGAGGTGGATACTGATCCACCGAGAAGGTTATTGCTTTATTGAAGAATAACGACTGTTTTTCGTTAATTCTGTACGTTAAATACTTTTCTGGACCACTCCTGAAAACCCCCTGGGGGGGACCGGTCCCGTTCGTCCCCCCCCCCCCCCCCCCATCGGTGCGCCCCTGTAGCCTACCCTACAAATCTACAAATGGATATAGGCCTACTGTAGCCTACCTGTTCCTTTAGAGACAACCTTGATACCGGTACACAAGTTATTATAGCTGATAACCACAACATTCCTTGATATCATGGGTATGTAGAAATACACGAGGCCAGACAACGAGCCATTCATATTTCAACATGTAATACTGATTGGGTTAGTGCAAACTTCCAGTGAACTCATACGATGAAACCACTGTTCCCTGTCAAGATTTTGGTAAACTCTGAAATATTACAGCTACAACCAAATACCGAGAGCTGCAAATGGATTACTTACACCCAGTGATTTAGTTGGAAAAAATATTTACAGGAACTCACCTTATTAATTCAGCAATTTCCAAATGGACTCGTATTGGGTGTCAAAATCAGCGGCCTCGTGTTTCCGACGAGTTGTTTCATCAGCTGAACGTCTCTCCTTTCGTAGCCATGACTTGACATATGGTTGTGGGTTAAATAAATGCACAGGAGGTCCTACGCTGCTTATGAAAATAAGTCCGCTTGATCTTTCAACCAGCAGCCTATTTCTCTTTTCGGTGTGGATCTCATTCATGGTACTGAAAGCTCTTTCAGCTTCTGCTGAAGAGATGTGGTCTGTAAAGTCTTGATTAAAGGCATCAGCTCCACTGAAATTTCTTTGGTCTCGACATACTTTCTAAAAGCATTAATGTACCTCCTGTTGTTTGACATGTGGAAAAAGTCACAAAGGTTGCCGACACTCTCATCACCATAGCAGATATCCAAAGTAGAAGCGGAGGGCCAATTATTTTTGTATAGTACCTTTGAATCACTGATAACTTTTGTCATTCTCTCATGTCTCTGCTGACTAGAGCTGGAACCAAGATGAGATGATGTGGACACATTTTCCATAAGCCAGTTATTTAAATTGTTCACAAGACTTCTGAAAAACTGCTTTCTGTCAATTTTTACAACTTTTTTAGAATCATGTAATCCTATGTTTCTAAAATTTTTGTTTTCTGCTGCTTTAAGAACTGTTCTGTAGTATTCTCCAGAAGCTGAGTTACACATAGATTCAAACACTTTTATAGTGCGCTTGATTGCATTTTGAGCCTCTGTCAGACTTGTCTCTCTTTCCTGCAACTCTAATGACAAATCAGCTAACTCAACAAGAGCATCATACATAATTGCAATATTTTCTAGAAATTCTACACAAGTTAACATATTTTCTAGACCTTGGAATTTTGCCCTTTCTTTGGAGTCTCTCTGGTGGTCATTTTTGGCCTCACTAAAATGTTTTACTAGAGCACTGTAGTTTTCCCAGACAGCTTTTACAGTTCTCTGGCTTGAAACTACCCTTCTTATTGTAAATATTTTCCCAATCTTCTTAACTCTTTGTTCCAGTGAAGCAGCACAAATGTTGAGTTCCCTTTGATTTTTGGGAGACATGCTGTATAACGAATACAATTTGTCAAAGAAAGAATGGAAATGGTTAACACCTGTAACTTCGTTCCTTGTATCAGAAACGGCCAATTCCAAGCGATGGTTTAAACAATGCCAGATTACTATATCTGGAAATAACTTTAAAAACTGTGCTCCAACTCCATTTTTTCTACCTAACATTACAGAGGCCCCATCACATGCTAGACCAACTAAATGTTCTGCCAGAAAGTTTTCATTCTTCCCATATGAAGAAAAATTCTTCAATATCTCTCGAGTAATAAACATCTGCTGTAGTTGATTCAAGTTCTATCAAGTCCCAGAAAAAGGAAACAACTTCAGAGTTATCTGAAGGAGCACATCTCAAACATAATACTAACACAGATTTTACACTGTTGTTGATTCGTCAATCATAATACTGATTTTCCTCCAGTAGCGTAGCCAGGATCGACCAATGGGAGGGGTTATAGGTACTCAAGCCAAATTATACAAGCATTTCGTCCCGCGGCGTAGCCACTTTCGTCAAACTTGCACCATGGTCGCAAGGGCAGCTGTGGTAAGTATGGATATCGTAGGTTTGAATCCCGGTGCTGACAGCGGTTATCCTGAGTGTGTATTTTCCCCGGGTTTTGCCACACTCCCTACAGGAAATTGCCGGGATAGTGCCTTGCTCAAGTCCCGGAGCGTCTACTCCATCCCTGACCCAGATACATTTAAACACACAACTACAATCATCACAGCAATACATTTTGCCGGACAGCTTCAACACACACCCAACTACACGGGGCTGATGACCAAGGTGCTTCCAGCTCCTCAAATGAATTAACAACAACTCTACAAGTATTTCCATTTCTCTATGAGATATTATTACAGTACAAAAGGAAAGTTTCATGTATTTTGATCCCGAATTTTTCGAGTAATACAATATGCTCAAAAGACAAAAACAAATCAGTTCTTTAAAAAATTAAGTTAATTTTTGACTAAAATATCTCACCTCAATGGTAAATCTAGAACATTCCTGTTCCCCTGACAGGAACAAAATAACTCAATATCTGTGCTACCAACATGAAGACTGCGTATCTCTCAACAAGAGAAATTATTTACAGAGGTCTCAGCAAAAGTGGGAATGTCATCTCACGATGTAACATGTTGATTTAAGATATGAGTAATTCAATACCGGTACACATTTTTATGTTTATTCAGTTTTTCCAACAAGATCCTGTGCTTTATATTGCAATTAGTCCTGAATGCCTAAAGTATCATTTCCGAAGATTTTTGTCACCTACCAAGGTCCTTCTTACCTTACAAATGCTACATGCAGCCGGAATAAGGTTTAATTGCTTATACTACTCAGGCGACAAATTTCACTCATTCGTAACTGGGAGATAACCGTAATTCGGGGAATTGCTGGACATAATATTTATGTAATACGAAGCAACTCGGCTGATGGTTATCTCATGCTCAAGATGTAATAATGATCCCAAAATTAGTGTTAATATACCCATAAAAAATTCTAAGTCTTTATTAAAAGCGCGTTATTTTAAATTAAAACTAGGTTAATGTACATATAACTTCTCTCCCGCCAAGAAAAAAAGCTAATATTATCCCGCTGTGTGGGATTCTAAATTATTTGGAGCTAGCCTCAGTTTGAAATAAGCTATAAGTTATTTCGCGGGGGAAAAGTTAGATTGGCAACCCTGGGAGGACGGATTTGTATTACCACAGTCTAAAATACACAGTCGCGAAGCTCGCTGCGTTACGTAATTGCAGCCTCTTTGTAGGTGAAGCGACACTAGCGCTCGTGGCGGCCAGCAAGCTGGCAACTGCCTTGAGCACGTTATTCGCGGAACAGATGATTTCATTTTGCAAGGGTTTTTTAAATTTTTACTCACCTGAGTGATTATTTCCATTTTAAACGTTAAATCACCAACTACTACAGAAAAAAGCCACAATGTTGATATACCGTAGTGTACACTATTAACTCATAGAAACATAAAAAGAATGCTCCGTTTTTATTAGTTCAGTCCTCTATAAGTATCTCTAGGTACAGTTATATGACGTATTTAATGAGTCTTAAGTAGAATTCATAGTCCATACTAGTTATACATTCATATATTGATTTAATGATAGTCGCTGGCATCTCTACATAAAACCAAGTCCACGATTCCTGGATGTAACAGGTAATCTCTAAATCCACTGAATGGATTTTGATGCGGTTTTCACCATTCAGTAAAGAATTTCTCGAGGAAGGTTTCTGTAGGAAAACATTCAATTATAACCAAAGGAAGCCGAGCAGTAACGATTTCAGTGAATCGTGTCGAAGGAAAACCTACCGTCCGTGCCCCTTTTAAGTTTACGCTGTGTAAACCATAAAAAAATCCATGCACTATGAGTGTAATTGGTCAGCATGAAAAGTTCTACAACGAAGTCCGCGACAGCATATCTTTATCTTTAATACATCGCCAACTATAAGTGATTTTACGTTTTAATTTCTTCCAACGATCTCCATTCAGTGGAAATTTAAATTACTAGCTTCGGAGTGAGCCCATCACCTCAGCTTCAACCAGCATTAACTATCGAGTCGTGTCGAGTTAAGACTTCAGAGAAGAGTAAACTATACGTATGGAGTTTCGCTGTTCACCTCGGCTTTTCTGAATTGCGTCTGAGGACTACCGTCCGTGCGCCTTTTAAGCTTACGTTGAGTAACCCCTTTAAGATACCAGGCGAAGCTGGGGCGGGTTGATAGTATGGGTATATTATAATATCAAATTCTTAACCATATCAAAAGTTAGTTATTCCGTAAAATTGAGTAAGATTATAGTTAATTAGTAAAAATACCAGTGTGATTTGTGAAACGAAAAGTATAAAAAGATCTGAAGGTCTTAAATGACCCAATTGTAGGTACTTCGTATTTTATCTGTGGGTATGAAACCATTCATTCCTGAATTTGACAAAATAATACAATGCCAATTTTACAAAATATCGGCAATAACAATGTGTACCATACCTTCACAGCAGACATGTGGGAGACTAGGTATTTCATAAGTGAATTAACAAACAGTGTACCAAAACTAAGTTTGTGAGCATTATCCTGACGACATAAATTAGCTTGCTTCCAAAGGATTCGAGAATAAGTTTATATTATTGTGCAAAATCGTTATTCAATAAATCAGCTCTCTGACTATTAAAAAGCCATTTTCTACATCTGAAAATTAAAATGTCGGCACGTGTTTGAGATGACATCTTTTACGTTTACTTCGCCTACCGTATGTCATAATTTTCAAAATGCATAGATACTTATATTTGATTTGCAGCCAATGGCCATAGCAGGGCCCGTAGGTTCACCAATTTCAATGTCAAGTAGTTCCAACTTAGGCTACCAGAACTGAAACCCAACGGCGAACGTTTGAACTTGATGGAGCGTGTCTAACCCAATAGCCTAAAATTTTGGCTACACACTACCAATTGTAGTTGTATGTTCTTTTACGTGCCATAAATCGATGACATGAGCCCAACGACTTCGACTGGGTTTGAACCCGCGATCTTGGGCATAGCAGTTCAGCAAGCTATCGACTACGCCACCGAAGCCATGCATAGATATCCTACCGAGACATGCTTCTGATTTATAACCGACTGGCTCCGTGGCTCAGCGGTAATATTCTCGCCTTCTGTTCCCAAGATTGCAGGATCTAATCCTGGCGCAGTCAGCTGGCACTTAAGGGTGCATACATGAGAGGGAACCGTGTCTGTAGATTTATTGCCACGTTAAAGATCTCCTTCAGGGCAAAATTCCGGCACCCCAGTGTCTCTAAAAGTCACAGCAATTAAAAGGGATCTAAAACCAATAACATTTTTATTGATTTATAACCAGTTAAAGACCTAGTTCCGTTGTTTGGTTGAAAAGCTTTATACTGTAATTCTTTCTACTGCGTATCCCAATTAATTGGGGTCGCGGGAGCCAATCAGGCTCATTTTGTTATTGGCCGGGGATTTAAGGCCAGATAACCTTCCTGACGCCACTTAATTTTTCTGGTGAAAAGACCACCCCACTGTCACCGGGATTGGAACTCCGGCCGTCCTGGTGATTGACGAGCAGCTAAGCCACTGCACCATCACGCTCCCCTTCAAAAGCTTTATAATACTAGCCTAAAATCCATAGATCAAATCTTACCTTTTAGGGTACTTTGGAAACTCGGGTGTCGTCTTGCTATTTGAACAGTCTGACTTCGCAGTCGGTCAACACGACTACATCCAATTAGATTGGGCGAGGAGTAACAATTAATTTCCCTGTGTAATTCATAATACAATAATTATTTATACATTTAATAAAACGCTTCTCATACAACCCCCCCCCCCCCCCATTATGTGAGAAGTGTTTTATTAAGTGTATAAACTATTCATTTTTTTAATTTCAGGCATTAGGAGATAAATTGCCACTGCCCACCTAATCTAATTGGGTACCGTACACTCGTGTTGACCGACTGAAAAGCGATCATATAGGTTACATAGTAATGAAATATCGCTTCTAATATTGATCTGTTTATTGAACTGCACATCTCCTCTTGTAAAGCACATGTTAAATTAAAGATATAACGGTTACACATTGCTCACATACAGTAAATCCAGCAACAGTAACATACACCAACATTAGCGCATTTGGCACATTCTTGCTGGCTGCATGAGAGCATTATTGTCTCACGGTAGAAAAATATGTGCCAAACTTCGCGATCTGTGGTTATACGTTGTCATGAAGACGTGAATAGCCACAAATGGGGACCCGGGCCGAAAGGCGACAACTGTACATCACCACAGACACAAATCACAACCTGCCGATTTTCCAATGGGGGGGGGGGGTTTCTATCCCCCCCTAACACCCCTCTGGTTACGCCACTGCATCCACAGTGTAATGGCAAAATAGAACGTTTACACAGGACATTGTCTCCCACAAATCCAACCCCTCGTCCTCGTCGTGGGAGATGGGCAACGTAATTAAGTAGGGGATTGCCTGTAGGGGTGAAGTACAGTGGGGACTTTGTGTGCCTGAAGACGGCTACGGTAGCTGTGAAGGCCCTACAGGAACCCTGAAGAAATTACGGCTAACGGGGCTCTGGTGAAACAACTGCTGCCTTGTAGTTTGGAGTTGGTTCTTCAAAGGCTAAAGGAAGAAACCCTGACAGAAAATCAGCCTGGTGCCTCAGGCTTAAGGTGGCAGCCCCTCCAAGGCACTCGGAGGCAGTGGGTTAATCACTCGCTCCTCTCAAATAAACTGATTACGGAAACTGAAGCGAAATTACAAAACCGGACGGATAACCTGATGACGACTTTTGGCATGAAGAGGACTACGAAAATCGGTTTCTGGAATGTGAGGACCTTGATGGAGAAAACCAGACTGAAACAAGTGACACGGGAGATGAAGAACTATGGGCTGGATTGAGTGAAGTGAGGTGGCCAGGATTTGGTGAAATACAGACAACAGATGGAATTACATTTCTCTATTCTGGGGGCGATGATGAAGAACACAGGGATGGAGTGGGGTTGCTGCTCAACAGAAATGCAAAGAGAAGCCTTATGGAGTGGAAGCCAATTTCTAGTAGGCTCATGTTTGCTAGGTTCAAGACAAAGATCAGGAATGTGATCATCATCCAATGCTATGCGCCTACAGATCAGTCGGAGCCAGAGAAGAAGGAAGAATTCTACCAAATGCTGCGAGATGTCACAAGACAAACAAGTAAGAAGGACATTCTCATTGTTATGGGAGACTTCAACGCGAAGGTGGGCTCAAACAATGAGGGGTTGGAGCAGATCATGGGTAAACATGGCCTTGGTGAGATGAATGACAATGGGGAGAAATTTACGGAATATTGCGCCAGTCAGGATTTGGTGATGGGTGGCACGGTATTTCCTCTTAGGCGGTGCCACAAGGTCACCTGGGTGTCTCCTGATCAAGTCACAGAAAATCAAATTGATCACATCGCGGTGAGCAGGAGGTTCAGAAGAAGCTTGGAAGATGTTAGGAACAAGAGAGGAGCGGACGTTGGTAGTGACCATCATCTTGTGGTTGCCAACTTCCGCATGAAGATCGTCGCAGTCCGCCGAAAGTTTAACACTCGGCACAACAAGTTTGATGTGGGCAAGCTTAAGAACCAGCAGAGATTGGACCAATTTAAACTGGAGCTCAGAAATAAATTCCAGGTGTTGGACTCCGAGACAGAGAAGGACGTAGGGACTGTGTGGAGCGAGGTAAAGAATATCTTCGTGAAAACCAGTGAGATGCAGCTCGGGTACAAGAACTACCTGCGGAAAGAATGGATATCCGATCAGACCTGGGACAAGATAAATTATAGGAAGGAGATTAAGGCCAAGCTCAACACCTGCAAGACTAGGCAGCAGAAGGCTCTCACACAAGCAATGTATTCAACAGCAAACAGGGAGGTAAAGAGGAGTGTGCGGAAGGATCATAGGAGGTGGATTGATGAGCAGGCAGAGAAAGCAGAAGAAGCGGCAAGGAGGGAGGACGTTAAGGAGCTCTATGGCATCACAAAGATGCTTTCGAAGAAAGGTTTTAATAAAACTAGGCCTGTGAAGAGCAAGACGGGCGAGATCCTCACGACGTGTGAACAGCAGCTGATAAGATGGAGAGAACACTTTGCGGAGGTTCTTAATAGAGATAGAGAACCAGAAAGTAAGCAGCGAGGAGAAGATGAAGAGGAAGCAGAAAGTGACCCAAGCATCAGCCTCGACTCCCCAACTCGGGGCGAAATACGGACAGCGTTGAAGCAGATGAAATGCGGGAAGGCACCAGGTCTGGATAATATCCCAGCGGAAGTACTGAAAGCAGACCTGGATATTACGATCGATCTGCTGCACCCGCTGTTGGAGAAGATCTGGAAGGAGGAGAAAATACCAACCGACTGGAAGAAGGGGTTGATAGTCAAGTAGCCAGAGAAAGGGGACACCACAAACTGTAACAACTGGAGGGGTATCACCTTGCTGTCCATTCCAAGCAAAGTGCTGGCGAGAGTCATCCTGAATCGTATAAAAGACTGCGTAGAAAAAAGGCTTCGGAAGGAACAGGCTGGATTTCGACAACATCGCAGCTGTGTGGATCTCATCAACACCCTCCGAATCATCCTGGAGCAGAGTGAGGAGTGGCGGAATACCCTTTACCTCACATTTGTTGACTTCGAGAAAGCCTTCGACTCCGTAAATCAAAGAATCATGTGCAAGACCCTCGAGGAATATAAAATTCCAACAAAGATCATCAGAATCATGGAAGAGATGTACGAAGGGTATGAGTGCCAGGTTCTTCACGAAGGCAAATTAACAGAAAAGATAAAGGTCAGTTCCGGAGTGAGACAGGGGTGTGTCCTTTCCCCCACTCTGTTCCTGTTGGTCCTGGATAGTGTGATGAAGAAGGTAATGGGAGGACGGAAGAGGGGTATTCAATGGGGTATAAATGACAGGCTTGAAGATCTGGATTTCGCAGACGACATTTGTCTTATGGCACAACGGTACCGAGACCTAGAAGATAAGCTGGGGAGGTTGCAGAGAGAAGCAGAACGTGCAGGACTGATGATCAACACCAACAAGACCAAAGAGATGAGGATAAATTCTGACATCACGACTAGTTTGACAGTCAATGGAAAGGACATTGAGCGAGTTGAGTCCTTCCTCTACCTTGGAAGTATAGTCACAAATGCTGGGGGAGCAGAGGAAGATGTTCGAAGCCGTATTAGGAAGGCAAATGGTGCCTTTGTCCAGCTCAATAGCAACGTAAAGTCGATTCTTGTCTACGGCTGTGAAACATGGAAAGTCACAAAACCGATCAACAACCAGCTACAGGTGTTCATTAACAGATGTCTGCGTCGCATCATGAATGTGAGGTGGCCGGACATAATCTCAAATGAAGATCTTGGGACCATCACCAATCAACAACCGATTAGCATCCAGATCAAGGAGAGGAAATGGCGCTGGATTGGTCACATACTAAGGAAGCCGGATGGAGCTATTAAGAGGGCGGCGCTAGACTGGAATCCTCAAGGCGCCAGGAAGCGAGGTCGACCTGAGAAGACCTGGAATAGGACGATCGAAAATGAAATTGCAGAGGTGGACAAGAACTGGAATCAAGTGAAGAGAATGGCCAGGAACCGTACTGCGTGGAGAAATTTCGCCAAGGCCCTATGCTCCGGAAGGAGCGGCAGGAATTAAGTAAGTAAGTACACAGGACCTTAATGTCAGCACTCCGAGCTCACAACTCAATACACTGGACTGATACGTTACCAACTGTTCTGCTTGGTTTACGTGGAGCAATACAGGAGGCTACCAATTCTTCAATAGCACAAATGGAAAAACTATTCGATTACCAGATGACCCAGCATCGATTGCATCACAACTACAAGTGAGAATGTTATTGGTTAAACCAACTCCTCCTAGACACTCTAAAACACTACCTGTTTTCATTCATAAGGATCTGATGTCATGTTCTCATGTCTTCGTGAGATTTGAGAGAATTAAAAAGCCACTGGAACCCTGCTATGAAGGACCTTATATTGTAGTAAGGAAATGTGAGAAATACTTTGCCATCAATATTAAAGGTAAAGTAATCAACATATCAATGGAAAGACTCAACCCAGGTTATCTATTATCGACAGAGGCTGAACTGGATTTCAAAAAAAAAAAAAAAAGAAGACAGGCATTCAGACAAAATACCCCAAGAATATCTATTGCCACATAATTCTAACTTTAATATGCGGACAACCAAATCAGGAAGGAAAGTAACATTCCCCAAACGGTTTATGGATTGCGTGCTTAATGAGAACTAAATCCATGGATTGTGTAACCAAAGACGGTGATTTCAATATTCAGCGTAATATGTGTTTTATGTTTCAGTGTTGTGTTTTGTTTATGTATACTACCATGTTATAGTTTTCATAGTCCTTACTGGTGGGGGAGTGATGTGGTGGACACAAAAATAAAAAACTCTTTGTATTTGACAAAAGAAGTACGATAATAGAGGGTCTGTTGTTTAGTTTTGGTGGTATCCAGTGTCATATTTCTTACTACGAAATGTATAAATAAATATACAAGATATAGTTGTTTAATGACAATATAAATATACATAATATTACAGTCCATCATTAAAGCAAAGATTAACTTTTGTGCGCTTTCTTCAATTTTTAGTTTTATAGTCTGAAAGGCTTCAGATGTAAATCCTGGTGTGCCATTAATGTGTCTGTACCATTTTGAAATGGATGTGGCAAGCAAGTATTGATGCATTCCTAACAAAACTGTATGCAGAAGGAGAATAAAAATGAAGAATTAAAGCAAATGTCCGTAATTCTGGTTTATATTTTCTTGGGACAGTTTCTTCTTTGGCTTTAGCTAATTGTCTGACCAGACGTTCATTAAACTGGCTGGATGCAGCACCTAATATTTCTAGGGTATCTTCTGACATGAGATTATTTTCTCTGATTCCTTTAATAACATCATTTAGGCTATTCGCCGTCTTTTTCAGTCTTCTGTTTGTTTGTTGAAGAACTTTTATCTTCATCGTGTTCTTTTCATTTCTTTCACGAAAGACTTCCAATAATCTCTCGTATGTTTCCTTTGGTGGAGGTTTCGCAGAGGTACTAGGTATAGATTCCATAGGCAGACTCTTTCCTTTGAATGCTTTCTTGGAGTTTTCTGTGAAAAGAAAGCAAACACTGTTATTTTTTCTTACATAGACATGGTGCGATTAATTGCATGCAGGCTGTTTCATTGTGTCAGCCAGGTTTTACTGTTTTGCTAAAAATTGTAACCTGTCTACCCGTGGACATTGAATGTTTTTCTTCTGTGGAGGGGTGGCAAACAAAGAAAATTGTCTCAGGTTGACACATACCAGTATTTGATATACTGGTAGTTGGTAAGGCACTAGTCTCCTGTGCCAAAAGTATTAGGGTTACATGAGCCTTCTTCCCAATCCTATCCCCAATTTACAAATACACACTCTAGTACAGCCAAATACAAGGGGCTTATGACCACGATCTCACAGACCCTAAAATAAGCAACAACTAAACTGAATCTCTAAACATTTGGCTAGCAATTGAGGGTACTTCTAAGGGGGAGAACTGTCCCTACTCAAGCAAAAATTCCAGTACCCTGGCAACTCAGAAGCTGCAGTAACTAAAAAGAGCATGAAATTTACAACATTATCATAACACAATCATAACCGAAACTATGGCATTGCAAGCCTGAAGGTCACGCGCAGTCGGTGCGGTGTTGTCCTGTACGTTCTCGCATCCAGCACGCGACTGAAGGTACGGTGCAATAGCATGGCAACACCGTCGGGCGTAGGGAGGAGAGCGGAGGGCCGGTTGACCTTCAGGCCTGCAATGCTGTGTCCCGCACTTTAGTAAATATTCTGTCATCTTCATTACCGGTACCATCTTCTCTTAGTAGATCACTTTCCAAATGAACAATTTTAAACCATCATAACACACCCCTTTGTTTGCCCTGCAGCTAATCCAAACAATGTCTACAGACGGCTAATGAATATCGGCAACTGGAAATTCATGTTTCATATTAGCATTCGGCCTCTTGTTTAATTCTTTAATTATTTCTTTACAAAAGTGGTAGTCGAAGGTTTTACTGTCCTTATTTTAAATGACTGTGCGGCTCTTGCAGACTAACAAAGAAACCTTGGCCTGCATATTACATTCAACCTCACATTAGCTGAGATTGGCTGCGTGGCGCAGCGGTAACATTGTCACTTGCTGTGCCCAAGGTTGCATGATCGAATTCTGGCGCAGTTACTGGCATTTGAGGGTGCGCAAATGCAAGGGAGCCATGTTAGTAGATTTACTGGCACCCTAAAGTTCCCCTTTGGGGAAAAATTCCGGCACCCCGACGCACAGTGGTCCTTTTGCACTATCTGGGCGCTCAAAATGTAAAAAATAAATGTTATGTATTTTCATGATTTATGACATTTTTAGTATCAGTAATGTCTGATGACCTTAGAACTGTGCCTATATGTCATATTGGTTCATCCCCTGGAGAGTGAGAGACCGCTAAAGTAGGGTGTTTCTTATCCCATCCTCAGCTGGAACTGGAGATGATTATTTGTGTTTTAATCTTGTGCTTATAAAGACGTGTTTGTTGAGCTATCGTTTGCCACTGGATATGACAGAACAAGATATGCTCTTTCTTTATTAAATTTGCAAAATCGTATACAAATTACTGTGTCTATGTGATAAACGTTTGAAAATAGTGACATTTAAAATATATTTTATCTTTCTTCCATGGGTTTTTGGACCCGGAAATTCGCAATTGTCAACCATTTTGAAATTCTTTTCATTAGACTATAGCCTATACCCTATTGTGGTGTCTGTGTAAAAACTGCTTGCAACTTTTTGCAACTTTGGTTTTTTTTCTCCTTTTAGTGCAGTCGGAAGGAATTTTGCGGAAAGATCTTATCGATGTTTGGCGCCATGCAAGTGGGAAAGTGAAAGAAAGTGATGTCTTACTATACTATTTGATAGAAAACACTAATCTGAAAACACTTGGACAGTCTGTTAAAGATATTTTTAGAAAAAAACTTATTAATTTTTCCGCGCAATTAAGAAAAAAGTGGGTTGCAAAAACAGGACATTAAGCAAGTTTGTGTCGTCCTAATTTTTCTTTAAGCGAATGGATGTGTGGTACTTCAGTTTTATTCTGTAAACCCCTGAAAGATCATATATTGTGTTACCGGTAATGAATTCCTTCCCTTCTTAAGAGCTTCGTTGCACAACACGTTTAGCTGTGATAAGAACCAGATGGAAGGAACGGCATGTGATTCGCCTGACTCATGAAATCGCATTTCAATGACGAGTAAATTTATTACTGTGTTGACCAGAGATGTAGAGATTGTGAGGACACGGGAGATTATATGTTTTGTGTATTCATGCACATTATTTTATTATGGTTACTAAAAGAGTTCAATTGTTATTACTATACCTACTCATCAAACACTATTTTTAATGTAATGCATTCTTAAATGAAAATTAGCCTATTGTGGCATAATATCTGTAATAGTTCAATTAAAATATCTATGGATTGTATGAAGCCAGGAGTCCAACATAGCACACCAATCGTTGCTGAGTTCTTTTAATCTGGAGTATTTTTCAAAAACCTGTAGTCACAAAATCACTTACGCTCATCAGCATTAAGGAAATCCCTCATCCAGTTGAACGTTAATTGTTAATATTATTGTTATTATTAAGACAAGTTTAACCTCAATTCTTATAAATAAGAATAAGGAAAATGTTTAACATGCTTTTAAACAGTTATTTTAAGGTTTACAGACCTTTTCCATATGCAAAGGAATTTTGCGCGGCCAGATAGGCTGAAAGGACCACTGTGCGACGTCTCTAAAAGCCGCAGTAGTTAAAAGGGACGTAAAGCCAATAACATTATTATTATCACATTAGCTGATGATGAGGTGGCTGATGATCATGTCATCAGCTTTAGGAGAGAAAATGGTTCATCTAAATTTTCCAGTGTAATTTTATGATCATAGAACAATTTTGGTGGTTATTTTTGATAGTAACACTCTGAAACTTGTTTGAACTTATTGTCATTGAGGATAATAATTACTTTTAAGAAAGAAAAAGAGAAATAAAAACCTCTCACACTTCAATAAGGAAATGATCAACATTTTCACCCGGCAGTAATAAACTGACCAAAATTTACCATGTTGGATGAGGCTTGTATCAGGCAATGCTGCCAACTTCACTTCACTCCCCCGTGGCGAGATTAGACGACTGTCTACACGAAAATTACTTATGAACTAAAAAGGATGGGATAGAAGCAATTGGTCGCTACTTGGTTGGACGACTGTCTGGACGAAACCATTAGCTGGTACTAGGTCAGAGGTCTATCAGGATGGAAGTTAATGATTGTACTACAAGCAAGGGGGTTTGGGGCATAAGTCACAGGTTAAATTTGCACGTTAAGTCTTATTCCGTGTTTACCACTGCAATTCCATTCCAGTAATGGTGGCACTGCATAAAAATTCAATAACATTCTCTAGCGGTAAAATGTTCAACTCTGGTACATTAACTATTCCTATAGACCATTTTCCAGATTTTGATGGCGACAGCTGGTATATTCCTTCAGAATATACGTTATTTGGTTTAGTATTTCTCACCCGCTTTGAATTATATTTGTTTTTCTTCTTCCCCTGCAAACCACAGCACACTTGTTTATGCCTTTTTTTGTGCATTCATCTTATATTTTCTGAAAGTGGGTTTCAGATGAGATGTTTTCTCTTTGTATAAGATCTTTCTGCAGCGCTCCTTGCGACAAGACGCTGAAGCTTTCAATTCCAGTCACCTCAATAGTTGGTTCCACATATTTCAAGTAGAGGGCACCAACCTCGCTTCTTATAACTTCCATGAAGACTCTATCTATTTTTTGAACTCTGCCTAAAAATTGATTATGTACAATTAATTTTTGTTATGTTGCCTATATGTTTTCCCCTCTCTGTGTCCCCCTCCTTCCCGTCTCTGTCGTTGATCGATCGCACGTTTGAAATACTCTGTCATTCTTCGCTAAGTACTTCGCCTGAACTGAACGGCTCTCCTGCTCGGAGGTGCCCATACCTCAACGTTGTGGTAAAGAATGAAACAGACGCCATGTTTTAGAAACATTTTAACGGCTGGCCGTTAAATCCAACATTACTACAATGATAAGATAAGTACCTAACTCAGTGTTTTTACAATCAAATTTTATGGGGCCTATGAAAATCTTAATTTAAACTTCCCAATAAACATTTTCGGCAACATTTGATCTTTTAAATACTGGTGCAAGTTGCTAACGGCCTCCCACGAGGGATATTTCATTGCTTTGCTAAAGCTTAATTAAGCTCGCCATTCAATGGTTATGAAAATTTTCTGGTACTCTTCCTCCCAACGTGGGAATTATGCTAACCTTGTACCACTTTGAAAAGCAAACTTTTCTTCTTCGAGAGATTTTCTACTGAATCTTGAAATTGTACCAAGTTATTCTCAAATTTCATCGAGGGATTTTTTTCTTCTTGACCCATTTTATGTTACTTGCAACTCGTGACATTTTGAATCAAGCAATTGACTCTTTATTGCGCAATATTACACTGGGAAACAATTCAGAAACTCAATAACTTTCAACTACTGCTAATTTCCAAGTCAGAACAATTAATTAATGCAATAGTGACTTTCCGTGTGCTTCGATATAGTGGTTGTAGTGCAATGCATAAGTTTTGGGTACCCAAACCGCGACATAATAAGTTTATGAACAGACTCTAAACATACCCTTTTTTCATTTCCATTCCCCATTTACTAACATTTAAATTTAAGAAAACAACCTTTGCATATTTTTTTTGTTAACGAGAGGCTTTACTGAAGTGACCTCCCCTTCTTGGATTTACCATTACGTAAATACTGTTTAATTATTGGTGGTTATAAACCCACCTATTAATCTTCGCTCTCATTTTCCTGCTGCGCTCAGGAATTCAGAATTTTTAATTTCATATTTGTCAAAGGCCAATGTCATGTTTGATTACTAAGGTACTCTAGTCAGGAGTTTGTTAACTTACTTCATTCTCTAAACAAAGAAAATCTGAATATTTCTCAGGGTGTAATTTATCAATAGGTCTTAGTCCTTAAATCTTATATTGTTCTTAAAATACTTTTAGTGTTGATGTAATACATATTGCTCTCATTTGTTGGAGCTGGACTCAATTCTATTGCTCGAAGAGCTCTCTATGTGTGACATTCCCCAATTTCCCGTACTACTTTCTGTACTTACAGAAACAATTGCAAACACTTCATGCTAATCTCGCAATTAATCCCGATCATTTGTTGTGTTCAGGGCGAAACATCTGTTGATACTTTACACAAAGCTTACTCTAGCAATTCCTTTAAATTGTTAAATGCGAGTATAGTTCGCTCAGCACACTTCCAACTCGAGGTAATTATTGCCTTGTCATATCGATTTACCTTTCGAATTGTAGTTTTGCCTAAGTTATGTTTGTTAGTCTTTCCTCTGATAAACTTCTAATCAGCACAATGCTGGATAAAATTTAGCACTCTTTGAACACGACAATTGTTCATTCTCGTATTTTTGCTTGATTATAACTTTTTTTCTAAAGGCCTCGAGAGCCTCGTACCTTTTTCCGTTTTACGTGCAACAGTTCTCTTGCTTCGGGGTCCATCCTCGGTGGGTAGTAAAGCTATTCTTATTTGTTTCTTTTATTGCAGCATCTTAGAATGCTTTTTGAAATATTCCTCCGTAGTTTTGTTAAAATGATTATTATAGTCTCTCGTTTGAACTTTCGCCAGTGATCTGACTACCTATACAGTACTCTTTTTCATGTCTGGAAGGGATAGTGCACTTGGTGACTGCGAGCGGGACATTCCAACCTTTGTTTGCATTATTGCTTAAAGTTATATTAGCAACTCGTTTATGCACACTCTTGGTTGCTTTATGCGCAAGCAAGACTGTGTTCCTTTTGTTAGTTTTGTTCATCATGTTTTCAGCATTTTAGCTATAATTAACCGATTCCGGCAACATATCCTATTCCTAATTAAAGTTTAAAAGCTAGTGTTTGTTTTCCCATCGTGGGTTCTTTAGCCTTGTTATACGCTAACTTTTCACGCTTCTATCAGCATTTTTATTGTTATTTTATAAAAATAAAAAATGTTATTTAGATTTGTTCCCCTGTTGCCTAAGTATTCGTTCTTTCCTAAGCTTTTTCCTTTTGTTACATCATCTTCCCACCGATAGTGTTTAAGCCTCGGCTTGACACTCCAACAGCCACCATTATACTGTCACTGACGCGCATCAATAATCTTTATCCAGGCCAATGGCTTGCTAATCATTGCCATTTCACTTCACATAATTACAACATTACGTGTGTCGAGTGGTGTATTTTGTGTCAGACATGTTGGCAACAGTGATATGACGTCATTGTGTGCCCCTCGAACATGGCTGCCGTCTGTGAATGAGCAAGAAAGATAAACATTTACTTACGCAATGTAACAAATATTTCCGGTGCAGCAGCGATAATTGAGAGTAATTTCATTTTGAAATATTCCGAGGAAGGTAGGCTATGTGAATCATACATTTTCAATATTGTGCCAGGTAAAAGTGTAAAAGCTAGCAGTTGGTGTTATATAGAATTAATGGAATTAGTGTGATTAATTAAATTAATGAAATGAAATGAATTAATTTAAGGTAGACTACTTGCCCCCCTTCCCTCTAAGTGCCCAAGAATTTAGACAGTTTTTTTTACATTCGCCACGAAAGTCTTGGGCATTGCTTGCTATATAGGCTAAGCATGGCAACTGGAATTATGGCCCTAAGCTGGTGGCACTATCTCATGGTGGGTCATGAAGGGCGGGTGGAAGAGTTGTGGAACAGGTCCACAATATGCTGGCGCTGTTAAGATTATACAGGGTTTTTCATATAAAGTAAGAACGGCGAGCAGTGGTTTTGTTATCCACTGCTCTAGTGGCCTTGGCCGAGCTTGTGGCATGCCACGGCCCTCTGCTGTAGTATTGAATGGTCGCACATAGTATATACTTGACCTTACAATAAGCGTGCAGGTGTTCAGTCACCAGTCTGAACCTCAGCTGCTAACATGGTGAGACAATTATCATTGCAACGCCGTATTTTTGTATGTAAGACTTATTTAAGTACGAGTCGGCTCGGCGGGTACGAGATGCATTTGTTCAGCAATTTCCTGATGAAGTGCCACTTTCACTAGCCCAAATTCAAGTAATTGTAAATAAGTTGGACACCACTGGCTCAGTGCTCAAAAAACACATAACATAAAAAAACAAGAAGTTCCGTGACGAACTAAAGAGCCTACTTTTCATAAAATGATTAATCTATATGGATCTATCTAGAATAATGACTAAATTAAATTTGTAATATCGAAATTTCTAATTAGTTCGAAATACTGTATACCTGGCATAATATAGCATAATAGAGCACTACATTTGGCAGCCCTGTTGACTGAATATATTCTCAGTTCCATCTCTTAAGGTACAGAATACAAAATATGGTTGCAGTCCAATGAATAGCATGGACGTTACATGCAGTTAAACATTGGATATAACAGCGCGCGTAAAATCATGTTGGCAACAAGGTCATGCATGTGTTGGTCAGAAATTATCTGAAATAATATGACCTATTGTTGTGTCAATTTTTAGTGAAATCCATTAGTTAGTAAAGAAGTTACAGGCATTTTAAATTTGGACCTATCAGCAGGCTTAGAATCATGCTGGCAGCACCGGCGTAGGCTTATATTAGTTACTCCAAATTAATCTAGAATGCCAGGTACTATACGTGTGCAAAGTTTAGAGCTATTGGCTTGCATGCTTTCTGATATATTGATATTAGGGTAACAAAAATAGAGACAGCACATATTAACAGTTGGCAGCCCTGGTTGCTCTTAAGAATACGCATAGTCATATCTGTTATGATACACATAGCACATACGAAATTTGGTTGAAATCCAAATGATAGTATGGAAGTTACATGTATTTAAAGTTGGACCTCTCAGCAGGCTTAGAATATTGTTGGTAACACTGACGTATATAAGTAACTGCAAATTAATTTAGAATGTCAGGTACTATACGTGTGCATAGTTTAAAGCTGTCGGCTTACATAATTGCTGATATATTGGTATTTGGATAAAAGAAATTAAGAGCATTTATTAACAGTTGACAGCCCTGGAGGTTCTTAAGAATACGCTCAGTCATATCTGTTTATGTACACATACAGCATACGAAATTTGGTTGAATTCCAATTGATAGTGTAGAAGTTATATGCATTTAAAAATTGGACTTATCAGCAGGCTTATAATCATTTTGGCAAAACTGCCCTGTATGGCCTCCTGGAAATTAAATTGCAATATTATTATCTATAAGTGTACCAATTTTGAAATAGCTCCCATTGATACCTTCCAGGATATCCAACATGGAGCTCAAATTTCAATTGCGAGTTTTCAGCAGTTGGTAGCACTGACATCATTTTCAAATATGGCCGCGAGATATTCAGGTATAGATCTTTACTCCTACCAAATTTTGTTTCGATTGCTCTAGCCGTTTAGGAGTTGATAGGGGGGCACACACACAGCCAGACAGACAGAAGGACAGACAGACAGACAGACAGACAGAAGGACAGACAGACAGACACACACACATTTGCCCGATCTCATAAGTCTACCTTTTCCTCATTTTTGCAAAATGTGAAAAGTGGGCTAGTAAAAATCATTACATCAGCAAAACCCACTCGCGTCAGCCCGAATGTGGTTACCAGATACACTGCCTATATAACCCAGGAAGGACGACACTATCAGCATCTTCAATAAGGTAATATTTCATTTTTGGATTGTACACACCCTTAAGGCAGGCGGCCACGTCGCGCCACAAGCTCGGCCTAGGCCATCGCAGCAGCGGATAACAAAACCGCCGCTAACACTATTAACTTAGTTTCTTTTTTAAATATATAACAGTGGTTTCGGTTTCTATTTCAAACGTATGGGAATAATAGCAAGCATAGTTGCCACATTTCGCATTGGTCCAACATTTTAAGCTCAGATTGCTCCACATATTGGATCACTGATAAGCCTATGGTTTTACTATCCAGCAGACCTAACTGAATGGCATGGTTTCAAAATACAAGTTTCATTCCATAGAGTTTTGAAATACATACTATTCAAACAACACTGGACCACTTGTTAACGTGTATTTCTCGATTTGCAATATGACCATGGCTCACCACCCAATATCATCTGTGCATGTGTATTATAGACATTCCAGAGATGTAGCAGTTCACTGTTGTCAAACATACGATTGTTAGAATAAAGGGAGGCAGTCCTCTGGCTACACTGGTTGCCTTATGTATTTACCAAGTGGCAGCTGGTGGAGGAATAACAATAATGCAACATTTGACAGAACTGAATAAGCTTGTTTGTGACGATGTAGCTGAGGTAGTCACACTCTTAGCAACAGCAAACAGTAGAGTAACATGAAGTTTTAACATGGGAACTAAAAGTGCAAGGGAGAGCTTTCTGGGGCTACAGATGGTCTTGTCATATTTTAGGAAAACCTCTAAAATTCGTAGGATTATTTTTTGTCGTGTACCTGCGCAAGCAATACATAACAAGAGAGTCTATTCCGTTCACCTTGATGTTCCATCCCTTAAGACAACAACAATCACCACCACCATATACCACACTAACACCAAGCATAGGCTTGGACCTACTCTACTACCCATTGCCAACAATGTGTCATCACAATCTCAATAATACACACTTAGATGGAAGGCCTACTCTTCCGCCCCGAATGATTTCGTCGATCGGCTGTCTGTGGGAACCTTCTTCATGGGCGTTAAAGACTGCAACTGCAACGAGACCTCTGTCTTACTCATCCTCAGACGCTAGTGGACGCGTTGGCACGTGCATTGGAGTTCGAGGCTGCCACGCAGACGTCAAGGACGAACGCACGGCTATGATGCATCGTCGAGGAAAAGTGCCTGGTCGAGAAGGTTGAACGGATCGTCTCGAAACTTCTGCCAAGCAACGACGGTATCTTCGTTGATGGAACGATCAATGGTATGGAACGTGACTTGCTTCTGGACACTGGGGCTACTACCACGATTGTGAGGAAAGGCACTATTAAAGGAGCTCTCCAGCCGACGAGAGTTGTACAGAAGACAGCGACGGGTGAGCCGGAAAACATCTACGGCGAAATCAACAACATTGGACTGGGCAGCGAGAAGATCAACCACCGATTGATAGTGGCCGATATCACAGAAGATGTCAACCTTGGTATGGACCTGATGACTAAATTAGGACTAACCCTGGATTTAATACATAGAAGCCACAGATTAGCCGATGAAGAAATCATCCTTCATGAACGAGGCGATGGAGCGATGCGAATGGTCCTGAACACGGATGAAGTTCTTCCTCCCAGAAGCGACAACGTGACCACGGTTCGACCGGACAGCGATAACCCGGAGCTTACTGGGATCATCGAAGCTGTAACAGGAGAAAAGATTCGTCGAGGAGTTTTACTGGGAAGAGCTGCTGTCAACGCCACGGGACCGGTGCCAGTTCGAATGATGAACCTGAATGAGTACCTAGTCAACCTGAAGAAAGGCACTCAGGTCACTTGGTGTAGCCTGGTATCAACGATTGTGCATGGGAAAACTCCGAATGACGTCTGACGAGACATCGGAGGCGTCGGGAAGCTGACGGAAGCTCTGCAACTTGAACGAGCAAGCCTAACCGAGGATCAAAGAACCAGGATCGAGGCACTTCTGAAGAAATATCTGGATGTTTTCGCCATCGAAAAGAACCAGCTCGGCAGGACAAATGCGGTGAAGCATCGGATTAACAACGGAGACGCTCAGCCAATCCGACAGCGCCGTTGACGTTTGCCACTGTCCAGGAGGAAAGAAGCCGAGAAGATCATCTCCGACATGCGCCAACAGGGTGTCATGGAGCCAACAACTAGCCCTTGGACTTCAACAGTTGTGCTCGTAAAGAAAAAGGACGGCTCAACAAGGTTCTGTGTGGACTACGTACAGCTGAAAAGCAAGACTGTCAAGGACATATATCCACTCTACAGGATTGACGACACTTTGGATACCTTATCTGGGTCCCAAATGTTCTCCACTTCGGACCTGAAGAGTGGATACTGGCAGGATCAAATGGAACCCCAGGATAAAGAGAAAACGGCTTCCTCCATTTGGTCGGGACTCTGGCACCTCACGGTGATGCCTTTTGGATTATATAATGCGCCAGCTACATTCGAGAGGTTGATGGAGACGGTGCTACGAGGTCTTTCATGGAAGACTTGCCTTGTCTACTTGGACAACGTCATATTTTCTTGGATGACCTTCGACGAACGCTTGTCAAACCTGGAGGAGGTTTTCAAGAGACTGCAGAGCGCCAAATTTAAGTTGAATCCGAAAAAATTCCAGCTCTTTCAATAGGTCGTCAAGTACCTGGGACACGCCGTATCTAGGAATGGTGTAGCCGTAGCTCCTGAGAAGGTCAGCGCGGTGAGAGAATGGTTAATCCCCATGATCTACAGAGCTTCTTGGGGTTATGCTCCTACTACAGGCGTTTCATACCCGGATTCGCCAGCATAGCCAAGCCTTTGACGAAGCTCACCGAGGAAGGACGAGGCTATATGGCGCAGAGTGAATAACACGACTAAGGATCGGCTCGTGGAAATTGTGTACTTGGCAGGTGTAAACGCAGTGTAGAGAGGAAAAAGAAATATAGTGTGAATCATTCGGTATACTAGTTTTAGCTGGTGAGATTATTTCACACCGATCATCCCTTAATTTACATAAATAGTAAAATCTAAAAATTCTGTCTCAGAATGAAAATGGGATCCACTGTTGACCTGCCCCCTCTAAATCCAAACTGCTCCTCCTCTATTTGGCTTTCTACCTTACTCTATTTTTTCTAGGATTCATTCCATTGCTTTGGCAACGTGCGAGATTATGGTGATTCCTCGGTAGTTACCACACACCTTCCTGTCTCCTTTCTTGAATATTGGCAATGTTATTCCCTTTTTCCAGGCTTCAGGTACTTTCTTCTCTCTCCACGCACTCCTGAGAAGTCTGTATGTCCACTGCAGTCACACTGTTCCTGCCGCCATGATCAAATTCTATTGCCACTTAGTCGATTCCCACAGCTTTCCCCATTTTCACCTTCCTAACTGCCCATTCCACATCGGCCATAGTAATGTCTGGTTCTTCTTCTATTTCTTCCTCCACCGTTTTGGCTGTTTGCGTAACTTCTCCACATGCCAGGCGTCTCACCTTCAACAGCTCGCTGACATATTATTTCCATCTGTCCGTTATCTCTTCTGGTTTTGTCAATATTTCACCTTACTTGCTTTTCACGAACCCGGTGTTCACTTTTCCATTCCTTTTGCTTTGTATAATTCCAAACAGCAATTTCTTTCCACAATGTAAACCCTCCCTTATTTCCTGAGTGAATTCTTCCCAGCTTGTTTTCTTTTCCTCTGCAATTACTTTCTTGCCATCTCTGTTTGCTTCTGTATATTTTGCTCTAATTTCTTCAGTCTTTATTGTTTTCCATTCCTTCCAAGGTTTCTTGTTCTCTCTTACCTCTTCTTTCACTCTATCATTCCACCATTTTGTCGCCTTTTCCCGTACCTTTCCTGATGTTCTACCACATGTGTTCTCAGCACTGTTTACAAATGCACTCTTAAACTTTTCCCATTCTTGTTCCACATGGGTAATATCCGTCCTTGGTATCTGTTCTTGCAATTCTCTCTTAAACTCTTCTGCAACCTCCTTTTCCTTTAGTATCCAGACCTTTAGTATTTCCCTTTTTTTCTGGTAATCTCATCACCTTTCCTACTTTTAATTTAGCTACCTCTGCCCTATGGTCTCCTCCGAAGGCTTCCTCTGGCATGGCTGTGACATCCATTAGCTCTTTCCGATGTCCTTTTACGACTAATACATAGTCTATCAGAGTTTTCGTTCTTCTATCTCCCCATCCATACCTCGTTATCTTCTGACTATTTTTAGCCTATTTTCAATTTTGAAAAAAATAGGCTTATGAGATCACCTTTT
Source organism: Meconema thalassinum (assembly GCA_946902985.2). NCBI lineage: Eukaryota > Metazoa > Arthropoda > Insecta > Orthoptera > Tettigoniidae > Meconema > Meconema thalassinum. The sequence continues at coordinate 14,000,908 of OX336401.1, read as the reverse complement.
GTCCGTGTGTGTGTGCGTGCGTGTGTGTGTGTGTGTGTGTGTGTGTGTGTGATTCGTGTGTGTGTCCCCCCCTAATAAAATCTAAACGGCAGGAGCGATTTCAATGAAACTCGGAAAGTTCATAGCACTATTCCCGGCGACCTCGACCGTGCCCTTCAAATTTTGTTACGACTCACCAATCCAACATGGCGGCTGTGCGAAATATTTCACCAGCATTCAATATCTCCGAAACTATTACCGATATTACCCTGACATTTTCTATGGTGATAGAGGGAACTACTATAAGTTCACTTATGTGACTTTTGAAAACCTGGTAACTACAAAACCAACATGGCGGCCAAGCTAATTTGCGACTTCTAAATAGACGTTTATCGCGATTTGACCAACCAAACGCAATGAAACTTGGTACAGTATATATTTATATACATTGTAATGCACCGACATCTAACTTCGTTCAATTGTTTACATAATCACAAGATGGCGGATGTGCGAATTATTTCACCGGCATTCTATATCTCTGAAACTATTAGCGGTATCTCCCTAAAATTTTGTACGGAGATAAAGGGCACTACTGGAAGTCCATCTATAAGATTTTCAAAAACCGGTTAACTACAAAACGAACATGGCGGCCAAGCGAATTTGAACATTTTAAATAGACCTTTCTCGCGATTTAATGTTCCAAGCGCACTGAAACCTGGTACAGGAAATATTTATACACATTGTAATCCAGTGGTATCTAATTTAGTTCAATTGTTTACATTACCTCAAGATGGCGGCAGTGCGAATTTTAAAATTAAGTTTTTATTTCTTGTGATGTAGTCATGCGATCGAAGTGAAAGTTTGAATAATGAACCTACGCAATAATTTTCCTTTAATGGTACATGACTCTATGGCCTATACATTTAACAATCCAACATGGCGACCATCCGAAATATTTAGACGGCTCTGAATATCTACGAATCTATTATAGCAATCAAACTGAATTTTTTAATGTTCATATTGGCTGTGAACTTAAGTTCACCTCTAGGACTTTCAAAAACCTGGTGATCACAAATCCAACATGGCGGCGACGCGAAGTATAAATATTCACATGGATGTTTCTCGCAATGTAACCATCCGAGTGCAGTGAAACTTGGTAATGTAAATCCTTATACGAATGTTAATCCACTGGCATCTAATTTATTTCAATTGTTTCCATAACCTCAAGATGGCAGCTGTGAAAAATTTTTAAATCTCCATGTTTTTTTCGGGTGTCCTAATTATGCGATTGAAGTTTGAATACTACACGTTCACAATAATCTGCATGTAACAGTACATAACTCTAGGACCTACATATATAAAATCCAACATGGCGAACATCCGAAATATTTAGTCGGTTCTCAATATCTACGAATCTATTACAGCAATCAAACTGAAATTGTGTATGTTGATAGTGGCAATTAACAGTAGGATATATGAAAATAGGCTGTATAGTTCTTCACGGAACTACTTGTTCTTTCTGAAACACATATTCCCTATAATTAATTGGTTCCGCTGACAGAAGTCCATTAAGAAATCCCCTTCTGGATTCTTACTGCCATAACCATATGGTCCCAAAATATCCTCTCTTCCTTGTCTGTCTCTTCCCACTCGTCCATTCAAATCTCCCATTACTATTATTTCCTTATCCTCTATATATTTTTCCACATCTTCTGGGAATATATTCTTCTAAGTTCTCTTCTAAGCTGCAGCGATCCTGGTATGGACCGTACGAGGTGATAAAGAGGATCAACGACGTCATCTACCGGATACGAAGACTTTCACACGGGAAGCCTAAGGTGGTCCATTTCAACCGACTAGCACCTGATGAGGGAGCTAATCCGATGGTTGACAACGGTTCTGTAGTGACCTTGGAACGGAACAGGCTTAAGGAGGGGGCAGTGCTATGTGTCTATACAGGCATTAAGTGGCACTTTATGCAGTGGGGTGAGAAAATTGTTTATTAAATCACCATAGACGAGATTATCAAGGCAGTGGAAGAAGAAGGGAAGAGACGGGTCGAGTCAGCTGTAGTGGTTTTGTGATTGTAGCGACTCTGTGATGACAGGAATGTAGCGATTGTATTAGAAGTTGTGGTGAATAAATATCAGAATTAGGCAGAGATAAAATCTATTTATAATTTTACCCACAGAACGTAGCTTAACAATATTGTGGAAAAGCTGGGAATATTGTAGGAAGTAGGAACAGCATCCTTTTTAACAGTAGGCTACACGCTCCATGCTCGTATTTCTCACATCTTCTCTGAGGTGAGCTGAACATAATATCCTGCTATAAACATTCGGTGACCAATTAACCCTTCGAATTGCACTTATCCTCTTCTTCCTGAGCTCATCATTCACTGGAAAATAAAAACAGTAGGTTTGATAATAACAACAATGCATCAAATGGAACAAGTTTAAAATACAGAAAGTTACAGTAGCAATGGTAAGCCTGGGCCAAGCCAACATAAACTAGAGCAATAGCCTACACTGATCTAAAATATATTACTGTACAGCACTTGGGAAATAAATGTATTATACCAGTTTGCAGTTTGTCCCTAACTTGTAATTAAAGTGGGATTTCAGGAAACCAGACAACCCACTGTATTTTTAACTTATACCAAATAATAGGTAGGCTACATAATTACTGAGATTCAAATAATTAAAAAATTAAAAAAGATTACGAGCCTTACAGTAGTCGCATATCATGTGTAACATCTGACATAGAAGAAACCTCACGTGAAACTGTTGATACACCGGTGTTTTATACTATTATTTGCACAAATATTAATCTATTGTAAAAGGGAGTGTTTTACAGATATTAAAGTTTATAATACGGAACTCATTTTATTACATGATTTGTAGCTTCCACCGGCACTAGCCTAAATAAAGAATACGATATGGATAAACTAGATTAATAGACGCGACACCGCTCATAACCTTAAATTCCTTATAAACAGGCCTCTTGATTCACAGACCAACACGTAATTTCATATGGATTCTGTTAAAATGAGTCATATTGATATGATAATATCGTTTAAAATGATAATCTGGTAGCAAATATATCTACCACGTCCGGCATTCGAAGCCGAGATCTCTAGATTCACAGACATAGGCGCTAACCCCACGGCTATTTCGACTACGCAAATAATGTGCACAAGATGGTGTCTTATTTCCACCTTCCAATAATACTGCATTACGGAATTAAGTTTCATTTATATTTTGCTTGTTTCGATAATGTTCCTGCGTGAAATTGAGTTTAAAATCTCTTATGAATAGGCCCTCTTGTGAGGAAAGAGAATGTATTCAGCAACAGTTCATGAAGGCTTGCTCAATTCTCGTATAACCACAACGATTATATTATATTGATGTCTGCATTACCGTTATGTGGGTTAATATTTGAATAGCCGTTGTGCAGAAACATTATACCGGCAATGCCGACTACTCACAATGTTTGATATTAAGGCATTTTACCATTTAAATACTGATACGAAGACTTCGAACATGTACCATGTGCTTGGTTTCAATCACTTGACACCAGAGTTCACATGAGCGTTTACTGTTCAGTATGTCATATACATTCCACATGGCCGAGAGTAGCCTACGTCATAGTATCAATTTCCGACACCGCGCGCTCGTTGTTTCTCTTACCACTGCCAGCTGGATCGATCGATCGAGTTGGCAGTGCATCTTACACTTCCGTTCGATCCACCACTGCCAGCTAGCACACTTCCGTTCGAGAACACTTCCGGTCGATCGAACGGAAGTGTGCCAGCTGGTGTCACCTCGATCGTTCCGATCCACTTCCGTCCCATTTTTCAAAAATACTCCCACAAAAATATCCAGCAACCGAGTGGAAAGATGTTACACATCAAAAATATTAAGGCACGTGAACTGAGTGGGTGGTGGCGCAATTCTTCTATTGCAAGATTTTGTTTAAAATGAGCCAGTTCAGGCCTAGGCTGAGGTTTGAGATAAACAAGCTAAAATATACAAATAATGGCATATCGTATCAATCTTTTAACACCCACGAGCAATCAATCTAGAACTCAACCCACGTTCACAATAAGATTGGGGTTATTAGTTTGACGGCCTCCGTGGCTTAGGCGGCAGCGCGCCAGACTATCACCGCTGGGTCCGTGGTTCAAATCCCGGTCACTCCATGTGAGATTTGTGCTGGACAAAGCGGAGGCAGACAGGTTTTTCTCCGGGTACTCTGGTTTTCCCTGTCACAATTTAATTCCAGCAACACTCTCCACTATCATTTCATTTCATCTGTCTATCATTTAATCAGTGCCCCAGGGGAGTGCGACAGGCTTCGGCAGCCGGCACAGTTCATATCCTCGCCGCTAGATGGGGGCTTCATTCATTCCATTCCCTGACCCGGTCGGAGACTGGAAGCAGGCTGTGGATTTTCATTTTCAGGTTAATACCGTTCATTAATTGACAAGCAGAAACTATTCCCAAACGAAGGAAGATATCCGTAATTAATTCGTTTATTATTGGAGGCTAAGATGTGAAGGAGTAACTAACTACTGGCTTCACTTCCTAGCCGTTAGGGCCTCTCCTTAACACTCCTTGGGGACGATAATGCATCTAGTTTGAACTGGCTGTTTTGTAACAAGAGGAGGACATTTTATTTCGTGCAGGTTAAGCATATTATTCCGATTTGCAATACCTGTGCAGTTAGCCAAGTTCAATTTCACGTGGTCTAACTAAACGTGTTCATAGGTACTTAATCGCATGGCAATATTTAATCTGCTACCCCAAGTTAAGTTTGTGAAATAGACAACACCGAATGCAGGATTGTTTGTTTCCCTGTTCTAAAAGCAGATACCATTCTTCTTGTTGACGTTAGGCCAGCTGTGGACCAACTGCTCTCTCCCTCGAGCGTTAACATTCGCCCAGTAACTCCTCAGGTACCATTCTTCTTGTTGACGTTAGGCCAGCTATGGACCAACTACTCTCTCCCTCGAGCGTTAACATTCGCCCAGTAACTCCTCAGGTATCATTCTTCTTGTTGACGTTAGGCCAGCTATGGACCAACTGCTCTCTCCCTCGAGCGTTAACATTCGCCCAGTAACGCCTCAGGTACCATTCTTCTTGTTGACGTTAGGCCAGCTATGGACCAACTGCTCTCCCTCGAGCGTTAACATTCGCCCAGTAACGCCTCAGGTACCATTCTTCTTGTTGACGTTAGGCCAGCTATGGACCAACTGCTCTCCCTCGAGCGTTAACATTCGCCCAGTAACGCCTCAGGTATCATTCTTGTTGTTGACGTTAGGCCAGCTAAGGACCAACTGCTCTCTCCCTCGAGCGTTAACATTCGCCCAGTAACGCCTCAGGTACCATTCTTCTTGTTGACGTTAGGCCAGCTATGGACCAACTGCTCTCTCCCTCGAGCGTTAACATTCGCCCAGTAACGCCTCAGGTACCATTCTTCTTGTTGACGTTTCGGCCAGCTATGGACCAACTGCTCTCCCTCGAGCGTTAACATTCGCCCAGTAACGCCTCAGGTACCATTCTTCTTGTTGACGTTTCGGCCAGCTATGGACCAACTGCTCTCCCTCGAGCGTTAACATTCGCCCAGTAACGCCTCAGGTACCATTCTTCTTGTTGACGTTTCGGCCAGCTATGGACCAACTGCTCTCCCTCGAGCGTTAACATTCGCCCAGTAACGCCTCAGGTACCATTCTTCTTGTTGACGTTAGGCCAGCTATGAACCAACTGCTCTCTCCCTCGAGCGTTAACATTCGCCCAGTAACGCCTCAGGTACCATTCTTCTTGTTGACGTTTCGGCCAGCTATGGACCAACTGCTCTGTTAACATTCGCCCAGTAACGCCTCATGAGTTCCTGGCTTCAGTCCACGTCTTACCTGTTGTTAGTTGGCTTTTCCTGGAAACTCGGGTGTTCTTTTAGGTTCATCTTAATGGGCGTACGCATCTGACGGATCGGTATGTAATTCCCTTTCTACCTTTGTAAACCATTCTCCCTTAGTTTTCTTACGCAGATACCATTAGTTATAGCCTATCTATTCAATCGAAATGTCAAATAGTGATGACTTATTTGAACTTAACGGTCAACTTGCAAATATATGACTTAGAGTAAATGTTTGCAAGTTGAGCGTCAAGGTTGTAGGCCTACATGTTTTACTGTTGTTGACCAATAATATATAACCGCTCGTTATTACTGTGGACGACGAGGGGTCTGAGAATACCTAATTTCATTTAATAAATATGAGACTCATTTGTCGTTCTGGTGTAAGTAGGCTAAGGTCAATTAAATCTTTCTCTGTTCTAGTTTCGTGATCATAATGGAGTACTTAATAATAAATGGTGCTCAAACCATGACCAGTTCAGTCATGCCTCCCCTGAATAGTAAATGGTGCTCTAACCAGGATCTGTTCAGTCATGCCTCCCCTGAATAGTAAATGGTGCTCTAACCAGGATCTGTTCAGTCATGCCTCCCCTTAATAGTAAATGGTGCTCTAACCAGGATCTGTTCAGTCATGCCTCCCCTTAATAGTAAATGGTGCTCAAACCACGACCAGTTCAGTCATGCCTCCCCTGAATAGTAAATGGTGCTCTAACCACGACCAGTTCAGTCATGCCTCCCCTGAATAGTAAATGGTGCTCTAACCAGGATCTGTTCAGTCATGCCTCCCTTCAATAGTAAATGGTGCCCTAACCAGAATCAGTTCAGTCATGCCTCTCCTGAATAGTAAATGGTTTTCTAACCAGGATCTGTTCAGCCATGCCTTCCCTGAATAGTAATTGGTGCCCTAACCAGGATCTGTTCAGTCATGCCTCCCCTGAATAGTAAATGGTGCTCTAACCAGGATCTGTTCAGTCATGCCTCCACTTAATAGTAGATGGTGCTCTAACCAGGATCTGTTCAGTCATGCCTCCCTTCAATAGTAAATGGTGCTCTAACCAGGATCTGTTCAGTCATGCCTCCCTTCAATAGTAAATGGTGCTCTAACTAGGATCTGTTCAGTCATGCCTCCCTTCAATAGTAAATGGTGTTCTAACCAGGATCTGTTCAGTCCCCCCCCGCTAATTGTAAATGGTGCTGTAACCAGGATCTGTTCAGTCATGCCTCCCTTCAATAGTAAATGGTGCTCTAACCAGGATCTGTTCAGTCATGCCTCCCTTCAATAGTAAATGGTGCTCTAACCAGGATCTGTTCAGTCCTCCCCCCCTAATTGTAAATGGTGCTCTAACCAGGATCTGTTCAGTCATGCCTCCCTTCAATAGTAAATGGTGCTCTAACCAGGATCTGTTCAGTCATGCCTCCCTTCAATAGTAAATGGTGCTCTAACCAGGATCTGTTCAGTCATGCCTCCCTTCAATAGTAAATGATGCTCTAACCAGGATCTGTTCAGTCATGCCTCCCTTCAATAGTAAATGGTGCTCTAACCAGGATCTGTTCAGTCATGCCTCCTTTCAATAGTAAATGGTGCTCTAACCAGGATCTGTTCAGTCATGCCTCCCTTCAATAGTAAATGGTGCTGTAACCAGGACCAGTTCAGTCATGCCTCCCTTGAATAGTAAATGGTATTCTAACCAGGATCTGTTCATTCCCCCCCCCCTAATTGTAAATGGTGCTGTAACCAGGATCTGTTCAGTCATGCCGCCCTTCAATAGTAAATGGTGCTCTAACCAGGATCTGTTCAGTCATGCCTCCCTTCAATAGTAAATGGTGCTCTAACCAGGATCTGTTCAGTCATGCCTCCCTTCAATAGTAAATGGTGCTCTAACCAGGATCTGTTCAGTCATGGCTCCCTTCAATAGTAAATGGTGCTGTAACCAGGATCTGTTCAGTCATGCCTCCCTTCAATAGTAAATGGTGCCCTAACCAGGATCTGTTCAGTCATGCCTCCCTTCAATAGTAAATGGTATTCTAACCAGGATCTGTTCAGTCATGCCTCCCTTCAATAGTAAATGGTGCTCTAACCAGGATCTGTTCAGTCATGCCTCCCTTCAATAGTAAATGGTGTTCTAACCAGGATCTGTTCAGTCCCCCCCCCCCTTATTGTAAATGGTGCTGTAACCAGGATCTGTTCAGTCATGCCTCCCTTCAATAGTAAATGGTGCTCTAACCAGGATCTGTTCAGTCATGCCTCCCTTCAATAGTAAATGGTGCTCTAACCAGGATCTGTTCAGTCCCCCCCCCCCTAATTGTAAATGGTGCTCTAACCGGGATCTGTTCAGTCATGCCTCCCTTCAATAGTAAATGGTGCTCTAACCAGGATCTGTTCAGTCATGCCTCCCTTCAATAGTAAATGGTGCTCTAACCAGGATCTGTTCAGTCATGCCTCCCTTCAATAGTAAATGGTGCTCTAACCAGGATCTGTTCAGTCATGCCTCCCTTCAATAGTAAATGGTGCTCTAACCAGGATCTGTTCAGTCATGCCTCCCTTCAATAGTAAATGGTGCTGTAACCAGGACCAGTTCAGTCATGCCTCCCTTGAATAGTAAATGGTATTCTAACCAGGATCTGTTCAGTCCCCCCCCCCTAATTGTAAATGGTGCTGTAACCAGGATCTGTTCATTCATGCCTCCCTTCAATAGTAAATGGTGCTCTAACCAGGATCTGTTCAGTCATGCCTCCCTTCAATAGTAAATGGTATTCTAACCAGGATCTGTTCAGTCATGCCTCCCTTCAATAGTAAATGGTGCTCTAACCAGGATCTGTTCAGTCATGCCTCCCTTCAATAGTAAACGGTGCTCTAACCAGGATCTGTTCAGTCATGCCTCCCTTCAATAGTAAATGGTGCTCTAACCAGGATCTGTTCAGTCATGCCTCCCTTCAATAGTAAATGGTGCTCTAACCAGGATCTGTTCAGTCATGCCTCCCTTCAATAGTAAATGGTGCTCTAACCAGGATCTGTTCAGTCATGCCTCCCTTCAATAGTAAATGGTATTCTAACCAGGATCTGTTCAGTCATGCCTCCCTTCAATAGTAAATGGTGCTCTAACCAGGATCTGTTCAGTCATGCCTCCCTTCAATAGTAAATGGTGCTCTAACCAGGATCTGTTCAGTCATGCCTCCCTTCGATAGTAAATGGTGCTCTAACCAGGATCTGTTCAGTCATGCCTCCCTTCAATAGTAAATGGTGCTCCTACCAGGATCTGTTCAGTCATGCCTCCCTTCAATAGTAAATGGTGTTCTAACCAGGATCTGTTCAGTCCCCCCCCTAATTGTAAATGGTGCTGTAACCAGGATCTGTTCAGTCCCCCCCCTAATTGTAAATGGTGCTGTAACCAGGATCTGTTCAGTCATGCCTCCCTTCAATAGTAAATGGTGCTCTAACCAGGATCTGTTCAGTCATGCCTCCCTTCAATAGTAAATGGTGCTCTAACCAGGATCTGTTCAGTCATGCCTCCCTTCAATAGTAAATGGTGCTCTAACCAGGATCTGTTCAGTCATGCCTCCCTTCAATAGTAAATGGTGCTCTAACCAGGATCTGTTCAGTCATGCCTCCCTTGAATAGTAAATGGTATTTTAACCAGGATCTGTTCAGTCCCCCCCCCCTAATTGTAAATGGTGCTCTAACCAGGATCTGTTCAGTCATGCCTCCCTTCAATAGTAAATGGTATTCTAACCAGGATCTGTTCAGTCATGCCTCCCTTCAATAGTAAATGGTGCTCTAACCAGGATCTGTTCAGTCATGCCTCCCTTCAATAGTAAATGGTGCTCTAACCAGGATCTGTTCAGTCATGCCTCCCTTCAATAGTAAATGGTGCTCTAACCAGGATCTGTTCAGTCATGCCTCCCTTCAATAGTAAATGGTGCTCTAACCAGGATCTGTTCAGTCATGCCTCCCTTGAATAGTAAATGGTATTCTAACCAGGATCTGTTCAGTCACCCCCCTAATTGTAAATGGTGCTCTAACCAGGATCTGTTCAGTCATGCCTCCCTTCAATAGTAAATGGTATTCTAACCAGGATCTGTTCAGTCATGCCTCCCTTCAATAGTAAATGGTGCTCTAACCAGGATCTGTTCAGTCATGCCTCCCTTCAATAGTAAATGGTGCTCTAACCAGGATCTGTTCAGTCATGCCTCCCTTCAATAGTAAATGGTGCTCTAACCAGGATCTGTTCAGTCATGCCTCCCTTCAATAGTAAATGGTGCTCTAACCAGGATCTGTTCAGTCATGCCTCCCTTCAATAGTAAATGGTGCTCTAACCAGGATCTGTTCAGTCATGCCTCCCTTCAATAGTAAATGGTACTCTAACCAGGATCTGTTAACTTTTACTTTTTATGACACACATAACTCATTACTCATATTGTGTCTATATATTTAACATTGGATAATACTTGGCAGGATTCAAATGAGCTGTTGCCCTGTAATAACCTGCAGAATGGACCTGGCGATATATTAGACGTTGATAGGATAGCAGTTAAAGTTAATTACGACAGGTAATTATATGTTCTGCATTGCTTCTCTTATCATAATAAGAATGATATTTACAATGAATATTATTTGGAAGATTGGATACCGTAACATAGTCTTGTTTTTTTTTTATCAGAACACCTAATAATAACAACAGATGTAATGGTATTGCTACTGCTGGCACCCTGGATACTATTATAGGTGAAGTCTACTCAATGTGCCATGTCAAAACTCGTTCATATACAGCATTGGAGATATGATTGCCTGTAAGTGAGTGCGCTGCTGTTCGTGTATCCTATTGCTAGACTACCACAGCAAAGCAAGCTCGCTACCGACATAAAACAATGTTAAAATTGTAACTTGGCCGTCAGCAATCATATTTCAAATGAGTAATCATCACCATATCTCTCTTCTTCAATTGGTTGAAAACGTGACAACCAACGGAGCAAACAGAATACTTTACATTCCAGGCAGTTGTCCTGAGCAAATACACACCTAATGGTCTTTGGCTGTGGTAGCTCATTTGTCAACTCTTGTAGAGGATAAGTTGATACAGTGCCACGCTCTCTACAATAATTTGTATAAACACATGTTTTAGATAGCTCAAGTGAATACACAGAATCTAAATATTAACTTGTCACAATTACAGTAATTGTAAGTGGCTTGAGGCCCACATGACCTGAGTAAAGCCGGACATTGCTTCTGGTTACTTGTCCATCTTTTCATTTCACCACCCCTGATCAACTTTCCTTTAATTCCTATCCCGATAATTGTAGTTAATCATCCATCTTCTCCCTTTATTGACTGTTTCTTTATTCTACCTGATTTCTTCTTGAAGGTTAAGGAACGGTCGAAGGTGATGCCAAGATACTCTTTGCAGGCAGAAGTTCACCTTCAGCTTTTCATGGGCAATGCGGTTAAACAGATGAAACGCACACACTTCTGACTTATTGGGTTTGGGACAAAGTCACCATTGTGTATAGTGTGCATACATTAATTGCAAATGATTGGAGAGAATGCTTTTTCTCAAGTTTGATGATATTTTACAGCAATAGCTAAGACGTCAGCATAGCAGAATTGTTGCTGATGGTCACAGGCATGTCACAGGTGTATAAGTTGGAATGCAATGGAGCTGATACTGATCCTTGAGGAAGACCATTTTTTACTGAATATGACTTGCTTGTCCTTTGTCCTATGGTGACCTTGAAATACCGACTTGTCAGCATATTCTTCAGGAGTGATGTTAGTTTTGGGCACGACATTTGTAGTTCATGAGAATAATATTGAGGTATTGTCATCACAGTATAAACTATCTTCAAATTGTTCCGTTTATCAGGCAGAACTTTGGGCCATAATTTCTGCAGTCCAATGGTGCAAAAGGAACAACAAGAATGCTCGGATTTTCAGTGATTCCCAAGCTGCCCTAAGGTCAATAAATGACAAGTACAATATGAACCCAGTTGCTGTTACTATCAGAGCAATAGCTCATCAAAACCCTCACATTTGTTTCACTTGGATTCAAGGACATGTCGGAACTCTTGGAAACGAAAGAGCGGATCAACTCGCAAAAACAGCAGCAGCATCTAATATGCAAGCTTCATATGACAAGTCCCCAGTATGTTATGAAGAGACAAATTAGAAGTCACATAACAAGTCAGTGGAACAACTACTGGACCCGTTCTACAAAAGGACCTGTTCACCATAGGCTCCAGTGTAAGATGTCTGTGCCGAATTTTGAACTTACACAATTCTTAACTGGTCACGGGCGTTTTAAATCCTATTTCGAACGTTTCAAAATTAATATTGTAGATGGTTATTCCTGTTTTTGTGATTCTCCTCAAACAATAGATCACCTGTTGTTTGAAAGCTCCGTGTTTGGTAAAGCCAGATACAACTTGAACTCTCACTTACATTTCTTCAACTTGAAATTTTCAAAACCACTTTATCATATATTCACGAAAAAATGTTCTTATAACCAATTTTTAGCTTTTATTCATCTTATTTTTCAAAAATTAATCTCATAATTTGTGATGTAATTTATTTTTCCATTTTGTAACAGACTCTAACCCTAACGGATATTCATAATAATAATAGCCCTAATGTACTGTTACGGCTGTGAGTTTGTTTCATCGCTCGCCGCATGAGTCACAACTGTCCCTGGGCTGGGCTGTGCTCTGCCTCAGTGTATTGCGTGCGCCTTACGCAACAGGACTACTAGGACAAAGGGATGGTCCAGAATATTCGTGACCCAGCCAGAGAGGGAAAACTCGAGAAGCCGTGAACCCTGGATGGGTCTAGAAGCATTTATTGAGTCACTGGCCTGCTATATAAGAGCAACCTGTCAAGCAGTGTGTGTGTGTTTTTCGAGCTAGTGCGAGCGCTTTCCTTGAGCAACAGTTGTTGGCGACGTGACTTGCGAAACCCCTAGTGAAGCTGATTCTCTTGACAGCGAGGGAGTGAGAAGCATACAGGGGACTGCCTGTGTTTTGAACGAGTATGATTTCACTGAGCGACAGAGGTATTGTGGCGAAGTGCCGTGCGAGTTACGAAATCCAGTGACATTGTTTCCCAGCTTGTGGACAGTTAAGCAGCGTGTAGCAGGTTATCGTAAGTAACTGTAATTAGTGTACATAAGGAAGAGGTGCAGGTATTCCTAGCGAGGACACGGATCTCATTAGTGGAGGATTATCTGCTTGACTAAGTGAAAGGGGCAAGGGCGCTCAATAAGGAAGAGACTTGAAGAAAATGGAGTAAGGTTCTAATTGCTTGTATTTGCTGTTGAGTGGTGTATCTTTCTGGCTGCAATAAAGTTAATTATTTCTTTAAAGGAACCATCTATGTTGTGCTTCAACCCACCGTAATCCAGTTAACAAAAGTGCCACTAGGGGGGTGGCACGTAACAACTGGTGTCAGAAGCCGGATTACGAACTCAAACACAAGCACAACACCTGACGGTCCTGGTTTCAAAACCCGAACAGGTCATTTAAAAAAAAATCCTGTGAGTGCATGCCCTTTACAAGACAAACATCTAGAATGGAAGCGCAATTTGCAGCATTGCTAGAAAAGTTAAGTGGCATGGAAGCCAAGATGGAAGACACCCAGAAGAAGTTAGCCGAGGATCTAACTGCCGAGCTAGAAGACGGCCAGAAGAAGATGGAAGACGGTCAAAATAAGCTAGCGGAGGACCTGAAGAGGATAGAGGACGGACAGAAGAAGATGGAAGACGGTCAGAATAAGTTGACACAGGACCTGAAGAAATTAGAACTGGGTCTGCGTGAGGAAGTCACGGCAGTGGAAAAGAAGTTTGACGCCTTACAAGTGGAAGTTGCCGAGCTGCGCCAACGCCCGCTGTTGGGGGTGGAGGAGAAATTCAACGCCTTACAAAAGAAAGTTGCCGAGCTGCACCAACGCCCACTGACGGGGGTGGAAGAGAAATTCAACGCTTTACAAAAGGAAATTGCTGAGCTGAGCCAACGGCCGCCGATGGGGATGGAAGCGAGATTCAACGCTCTACAAGAGGAAGTTGCCGAGCTGCGCCAACGCCCGCCCACCGTTACACCGGGTATATCAGGAACGGGACGTAGCAGAGTGACGCCCCCAACCTTCGACGGAAAGGTCCCGTGGAGCACCTACTTACGTCAGTTCGAGGCAGCCTGTTCCATAAACAACTGGAACAGCACGGTAAAGGCTACAGCTCTCATTGAAGCGCTGAGAGGGGACGCCCTTAACGTTCTTCAGGCCATCCCGACTGGATCCCAGGACTACGCTTCACTAATCACCCATATGGAGTCACGATATGGAGATAGCCATCTTCAGCAGGCCTACCAGATGCAGCCCCGGACCCGGGTACAAAAGAACGCGGAAACCCTGCAGGAGTTCGAGATGGACATCGCACGCCTCATAAGGCTCGCCTATCCAACAGCGCCGGCTGACTTTCTGGAACAGATTGCGACGCAGACCTTCACCGACGGGCTACGGGACTCGGACACTCAACAGGCGCTGCGACTCGCGCGCAATAAGGCCCTGGCAGATGCGCTGAGCCACGCACTTGAGTTCGAGACGGCGAAACAGGCATCTAGAATGCACGCGCGGGTGCGTCAAGTGGACGTCGACGAACCAGTAAAAACCAACGAGACCAAGCCCCTGGCCGACGAATTGATGGAGGCGCTAAGCCGTTTCTTCGATAGTCGCGGCGCCACAAGCAGCGACACCGCTGGAAGACAACCGGAGAGGCGGCCCAGAAGAGGACTACCGACCTGCTGGACCTGCGGTAAGAAAGGCCACCTGAGCAAGGACTGCGGTGATCGCCGCCGCCGAGGGTATCCGACGGGAAATCAGCCGTCTGAAAACCGCTAGGCCCAGGGAAACGAGTATCAGCCAGCCTTCGTGTGACGAAGTTACGGAGGGACAATATCAGCCTGATGGTCGACGAAGTCATCAACGGAGTGAGCTGGCGCATGCTGATCGACACGGGAGCGTCGAGGACCATCGTTAATCCCACCGTGATCCCGAAGTGGAGAGTGCAACCCACACAAAGAACCTCCAGCTAATAACCGCGACCGGAGAGACCGCACCGGTACATGGCGAAGCATCACTGAAGTTCGTCATTGGTCGACGGGCGATAAAGCATCCAGTGCTTGTGGCTGACGTATCAAATGAAGTGATCTTCGGACTGGACTTTCTGGACCAGAACGACATCATCTTGGAACTGAGTACCAACACTCTGCACATTGGAGGTGAGGAACTTGCTTTGCAACCAGCACACGAGTCCATCACCGCATGACGAGTAAGGCTGAGAGAAGACGTCATCGTTCCCGCCAGGACGGAGGTCAGCGCTGCCGTAATTGTCGACGGAACTGCTGAGGGAGTGGCGGCTGTCATCGAGCCAAAATATGAGGAGATCCAGACAAAAGGATTGCTAATTGCCAAGACTCTCATCAACACGACGTGTCGGCCGTACGTCCACCTGTCCAACCTCAACGACTAGGACATTACGGTTCACCGGGACACCAAACTAGGAGTCTGCGAGCCCGTTACCTGGATTGCCCGCATCACAGATACGACGGACGGACACCTGCGGACGGACAACCGAAGAAGACGCGCACTGCCAGAAGAACTACAGAAGCTGTACCAAGGATCCCAGGACCATTTAGACGAGGAACAATCACGCCAACTTCAGGACCTGCTACGCAAATTCCAGGACGTCTTCTTCGTGGGGAGCAAAGACTTCGGCAAGACAAGCTTGGTCCAGCACAGAATCGACGTTGGGGACAGCGCACCGATTAGGGCCCCATTCCGACGTGTCCCGCTCGACAAGCAATCCGAAGTCGACCGGATGGTAGAAGAGATGAAGTAGCAAGGGGTGATCGAGCCATCACATAGTCCTTGGAGTTCTCCGGTCATGCTAGTGAAGAAGGACGGTTCCACCAGGTTCTGCGTGGACTACAGGCAGGTGAATGACGTCACGAAGAAGGACAGCTACCCTCTACCCAGGATCGACGACACGATGGACACCATATCAGGATCAAGATGGTTCTCCACCTTGGATTTGAAGAGTGGCTGCTGGCAGGTGGAGGTCCACCCTAAGGACCGCGAGAAAACGGCGTTCTCTGTGGGCAGCGGGCTCTGGCAGTTCACCGTCATGCCATTCGGTCTGTGCAACGCCCCTGCGACCTTCGAAAGGTTAATGGAGTCCATTCTGAGGGGACTACACTGGAAGACCTGCCTGGTCTACCTAGACGACGTCATCGTTCTGGGAAGAAGCTGCGAGGAGCACTACAGCAACTTGAAGGAGATCTTGTTGAAGCTACGGGCTGCCCAGCTGAAATTGAGCCCCAAGAAGGGTCAGCTCTTCCAGAAGCAGGTCCAGTACCTTGGGCATATTGTCTCCGAGGAAGGGGTGCGCACCGTCCCAGAAAAGACCGCAGCTGTGAGGGAGTGGCCAGTTCCGAAGGACAAGTCCCAACTACGAAGCTTCCTGGGACTCTGCACTTATTACCGTCGCTTCGTGAGAGGATTCGCCGACATCGCCAAACCACTGCATCGACTGACTGAGAAGGACCAACTCTTCACGTGGACAGCAGAATGCCACAGTGCCTTCGAACAATTCAAACGGGCTCTGTGCACCGCACCTATTCTGGCCTACCCCAGACCTGGAACAAGGTTCATTGTCGATACCGATGCCAGCGACTTTGGTATAGGGGGAATCCTGTCGCAAATAGTGGACGGCGAGGAGAGAGTAGTGGCCTACTTCAGCAAAGCCTTGTCAAAGCCAGAGAGGAACTACTGCGTCACCAGGAAGGAACTGCTCGCCATCGTGAAGACCATTGAACACTTCCACAAGTACCTGTACGGGCAAGAATTTCTCATCAGGGCCGACCATGCATCCCTGCGGTGGCTCCTGAACTTCAAGCAGCCCGAGGGTCAACTCGCGCGGTGGTTAGGGAGGCTTCAACAGTACAACTTTGAGATCCAGCACAGGAAAGGCCAACTGCATTCTAATGCCGATGCCCTGTCACGAAGACCGTGCCCCGAAGACTGCACCTTATGTACTAGAAAGGAGGAGAACACCGGGATACAGTGCTGACGGACTACTGTGGAACTTCAAGGGAGCTAGAGCCGCGAATCTTTCACGCGGGCACAAGCAGAAGATGATGACCTGGGACTGATAGCCGAATGGAAGAGGGCCTGTGTCCCCAGACCCGGGTGGAACATTGTGAGTGACTGCAGCCCAAAGTTTAAGTCCTACTGGGCGCAGTGGGACTCGCTGATTGTAAGGGATAGCCTCATCTGCCGTGCCTGGGAGAGCACCGACGGGAAGGCATCTCGGGAACAAGTCGTCGTTCCAAAGGCTATGACGGGGGAAGTCTTGAAGGAAGTCCATGGAGGATCATCTGGTGGACACCTAGGGATAAAGAAGACCCTGGAGAAGCTGAGAGAGCGATTCTACTGGATCGGATGCCGAACTGACGTGGAGAACCACTGCGCGAGGTGTCACGATTGCGCAGCCAGCAAGAGCCCAGGACGAAGACGACGGGGTCCACTGAAGACCTACAACGTAGGCAACCCCATGGAGAGAGTGGCCATCGATGTTGCTGGGCCATTCCCGTTAAGCGAGGCAGGGAACCGCTACATATTGGTCGTCAGCGACTACTTCACCAAATGGCCGGAGGCGTATGCGCTCCCTAACCAAGAAGCCGCGACGATCGCAGAGACCCTGGTGAAGGAATTCGTTAGCCGGTACGGAGTACCCCTGGAGCTGCACTCCGACCAAGGGAGGAACTTCGAGTCGCAGGTGTTCCAGAACCTATGCCAGCTGCTGGGAATCCGGAAGACAAGGACAACGCCGCTACACCCTCAGTCCTACGGGATGGTAGAGCGATTCAATCGAGAACCATCTCCGAATAGTAGTCAGCGAGCACCAGAGGGATTGCGACAAACATCTTCCACTATTTCTCCTGGCCTACCGCGCCGCCGTGCATGAAGCCACCGGGTGCACACCAGCCCGGGCCATGTTTGGGAGGGAACTCCGTCTACCTGTCGATCTTGCCTTCGGCCGACCTGGGAATGATCCGGTCCCGGTAAGCCAGTATTGTCAAGAACTGGTCGACCAACTGGAGGACGTGCACGCGTTCGCGACGAGGAGACTGCCGATCGAGACCGACCGAATGAAGACCCGATACGACCAACAGACGGATGCCGGCGGATTCCACGAGGTCGACCTAGTCTGGCTCTTCAACCCATTACGGAAGAAAGGCCTGTCACCCAAACTGCAGAAGTCCTGGGAGGGCCCGTATCGAGTCGTGAAACGGATCAACGATGTCGTCTACAGGATCCAGCGGAGCCCGAGGGCGAAGATGAAGATCGTGCATCGAGATCGCCGGGCAGCCTACAGAGGGACACAGACGGACCAATGATTGATCGGGACAATCAGCCTTTTAGGAAGGGGGTGGTGTTACGGCTGTGAGTTTGTTTCATCGCTCGCCGCATGAGTCACAACTGCCCCCGGGCTGGGCTGTGCTCTGCCTCAGTGTATTGCGTGCGCCTTACGCAACAGGACTACTAGGACAAAGGGATGGTCCAGAATATTCGTGACCCAGCCAGTGATGGAAAACTCGAGAAGCCGTGAACCCTGGATGGGTCTAGAAGCATTTATTGAGTCACCGATCTGCTATATAAGAGCGACCTGTCAAGCAGTGTGTGTGTGTTTTTCGAGCTAGTGCGAGCGCTTACCTTGAGCAACAGTTGTTGGCGACGTGACTTGCGAAACCCCTAGTGAAGCTGATTCTCTTGACAGCGAGGGAGTGAGAAGCATACAGGGGACTGCCTGTGTTTTGAACGAGTGTGATTTCACTGAGCGACAGAGGTATTGTGGCGAAGTGCCGTGCGAGTTACGAAATCCAGTGACATTGTTTCCCTGCTTGTGGACCGCGAAGCAGCGTGTAGCAGGTTATCGTAAGTAACTGTAGTTTGTGTACATAAGGAAGAGGTGCAGGTATTCCTAGCGTGGACACGGGTCTCATTAGTGGAGGATTAGCTGCATGACTAAGTGAAAGGGACAAGAGCGCTCCATAAGGAAGAGACTTGAGGAAACTGGAGTAAGGTTCTAATTGCTTGTATTTGCTGTTGAGTGGTGTATCTTTCTGGCCGCAATAAAGTTAATTATTTCTTTAAAGGAACCATCTGTGTTGTGCTTCAACCCACCGTAATCCAGTTAACAAAAGTGCCACTAGGGGGTGGCAAGTAACAGTACTATGTGTAATAGGGTTCCATTTACTGTAATGGATATTCATAATAATAATAATAGTTTTGGGCACGATATATGTCTTTTTAGTTTAAGCAATATTCTGTCCAGCCTGACCGTATCCAATGCCGCTGTTAGATCGACAGAAGCGACGGGTGTCTTCAACTTCTTCTGGAACCCAGCCTCGATGTAAGATGTTAATGCCAATACCTGTTCACAGTAGATACGTTGGGTTCTGAAACCTGCCTGGTATGATAGAGTTATCATACTAATACACACATCAAAAAAAGTTTTGCATCACCTCGGTTCCCAGATCTCCGGCATATAGACGTTGACTGTGTATATTGTATCCAAGATACAGTCCCTTTGACTGTTCATAGATGTCACTAAAACTGCTCAAAGATGTAAACAACCATGCATGAGCAGGGCCTATTAGACGGAGGGGGTACGACAGCCGATCAGTTCCAGTCATTCCACCAGGACGAAGGTACGCTGCTCATGTTGTCTGTAGTTCTACCATGCCTAGAAGGTCAATACCGCAGTTCGATCGCGTCCGCATTGTTACTTTGTGTCAAGAAGGGCTCTCAACAAGGGAAGTTTCCAGGCGTCTCAGAGTGAACCAAAGCGATGTTGTTCGGACATGGAGGAGGTACAGAGATACAGGAACTGTCGATGACAGGCCTCGCTCAGGCCGCCCAAGGGCTACTACTGTAGTGGATGACCGCTACTTACGGATTGCCGCTCGGAGGAACCCTGACAGCAATGCCACCATGTTGAATAATGCGTTTCGTTCAGCCACAGGACGTCGTGTTTCAACCCAAACTGTGCGCAATAGGCTGCATAATGCGCAACTTCACTCCCGAGGTCCATGGCGAGGTCCAGCTTTGCAACCCCGACACCATGCAGCGCGGTACAGATGGGCCCAACAACATGCTGAATGGACCCCACGGAATTGGCATCACGTTCTCTTCACCGATGAGTGTCGCATATGCCTTCAACCAGACAATCGTCGGAGACGTGTTTGGAGGCACCCTGGTCAGGCTGAACGTCTTAGACACACTGTCCAGCGAGTGCAGCAAGGTGGTGGTTCCCTGATGTTTTGGGGTGGCATTATGTGGGGCCGACGTACGCCACTGGTGGTCATGGAAGGCTCCGAAACGGCTTTACGATACCTGAATGACATCCTCCGACCCATAGTGCAACCATATCGGCAGAATATTGGAGAGGCATTTGTCTTCATGGACGACAATTCTCGACCTCATCGTGCACATCTTGTGAATGCGTTCCTTCAAGATAACGACATCGCTCGACTACAGTGGCCAGCATGTTCGCCAGACATGAACCCTATCGAACATGCCTGGGATATGTTGAAAAGGGCTGTTTATGGACGTCTTGACCCACCAACCACTCTGAGAGATTTACGCCGAATTGTCGTTGAGGAGTGGGACAATTTGGACCAACAGTGTCTTGATGAACTTGTGGATAGTATGCCACGGCGAATACAGGCATGCATCAATGCAAGAGGGCGTGCTACTGGGTATTAGAGGTAGTGGTGTGTACTGCAATCTGGACCACAAATGCTGAAAGTCTAGCTGTATGATGGTACAACATGCAATGTGTGGGTCTCATGAGCAATAAAACGAGCTGAAATGTTGTTTGTGTTGATCTCTATTCCCTTTGTATTTAACGGTTCCGGAACTCTTGGAACCGAGGTGATGCAAAACTTTTTTTGATGTGTGTATATAAAAATGAGATGGTGTGTGTCTGCATGTCTGTGTGTTACTCAATAACGCAAGAACCACTGGTCCGATTTAAATGAAATTTTGCATGGATGTAGCTGATTTACCAGGTTTACATATAGGGTACTTTTGATTTCGAAATTTTGCACTGTTAAAAAATGGCGACCATTTTAGTGACGTCACTACACCCTTTGGTTTCAAAATTTCATATTTCTATTTCAAATAAAAAGAGAACGCTAAGAAATAGTAAACTTTTGATGACATACACGAGCTTTAACATTTAATTTTCTATCCGAAAGGTCCTTATCACTTTTCGTATATCTCCAACGGTTAGCGAGTAAAACCTAAATTTGTGCAATAAAACACGGTCAACACCGAGCGGTGCAGTATATCTCGCTATATAATATAAAAATGAAAGTTTGTCTGTTTTTCTCTGAATTTCTACGGAAAATTGAGTTGTTTACGCGTTTCAGACTGTTTTATGATGGATGCGCGCGAAAATATTCTTTTTTGTCTGTCTGTTTGTTTGTTTGTTTGTTTGTTTGTTTGTTTTTCTGTGAACAACTTTGTTCCCTTATAACTCGAGAACGGCTGGGTGTACCAAGATAATATTTGGTACAGATATCCATCAGAGGCACGACACTTATCATTGATATAACTCTTCTCCGTACCTCTCATAAAAGGGGGCCTACCCCCTTAAAATACATGCTGAAATAGGCGTAGAAGGACGAGACAAAGCTCATTCTCAGACCCTCAATTTGAGAGACAAAACTCAGGTCCCCGAAAACCACATTTTAAGGCCCTAGGCCCTACCGTTTTTGAGATATTCCCAGAAAACTAATTTCATTTAATAAACTAATGAACGAATACAAGCCAGTAACCGTGGCAACAGATTCTCAGAGGTCCATCTATTGCTGTAAGACGCAATGCAATTCCATTAATTACATTAGTGTGAAAGTTTGCAAACGGCTAGAAGGTTATCACGGAACGAAATTAAGCCGTAAAATTCATCAATACGTATAATGCGTTTAAGGGGATCAAGGGGTACTCTAGAATTTTTTCACGCGATTTACACCTGCGGGTGTGGTACGGCAGGCCTATTATATTCCTATCCTCATATTATTCATTCATTCATTTCGTATAGGCCATCTATGGTCCGCGTCATTCCAACCGTCTCCTACTGGCTTTGATGTTTGCCCTGTACGCCCACATTCGTTCTCGGTGGACTTCCTTCCGTTCCTGGGTCAAAATCTTTCCCGTTTTCAGCTTCGGTGTTTCTTGGAAACCTTTGCAAGCTTGAAGTTTCCTTTTGAGTGGGGCGCGCTCCTGAATGTCTGTTTGTGTAATCCCCACTTCTTTCAGATCTTTAGCCAGTTGAATGAACCAGGCCCATTTTGTTTTCCTCTCCTGAAAGTAAGTTATGTTGCGGTTGGTCAGTCTCGCTGGGCTCATTCGTTTCACATGCCCAAAAAATGGTATCCTTCTCTTCCGGATGACGTTACTTATCTTCCCCACATGAGTATATAGTTCATGGTTATGCAGTATTCTGTATTCCCCATTGTCTTTGATGGAACCCAATATCTATCTCAAAATTTTCCTTTCTTTGGCCTCCAGTTTCTCGACCAAGCCTTTTTTTTGTTCATCGTGAGGCATTCAGAAGCATGCAAGACTTCCGGACGGATGACACTGCAGTAATATTTTAGTTTTGCGTTGAAGGATATTGACCTTTTCTTATACACACATCAAAAAAAGTTTTGCATCACCTCGGTTCCAAGAGTTCCGGAACCGTTAAATACAAAGGGAATAGAGATCAACACAAACAACATTTCAGCTCGTTTTATTGCTCATGAGACCCACACATTGCATGTTGTACCATCATACAGCTAGACTTTCAGCATTTGTGGTCCAGATTGCAGTACACACCACTACCTCTAATACCCAGTAGCACGTCCTCTTGCATTGATGCATGCCTGTATTCGCCGTGGCATACTATCCACAAGTTCATCAAGACACTGTTGGTCCAAATTGTCCCACTCCTCAACGACAATTCGGCGTAAATCTCTCAGAGTGGTTGGTGGGTCAAGACGTCCATAAACAGCCCTTTTCAATATATCCCAGGCATGTTCGATAGGGTTCATGTCTGGCGAACATGCTGGCCACTGTAGTCGAGCGATGTCGTTATCTTGAAGGAACGCATTCACAAGATGTGCACGATGAGGTCGAGAATTGTCGTCCATGAAGACAAATGCCTCTCCAATATTCTGCCGATATGGTTGCACTATGGG
Organism: Meconema thalassinum; assembly: GCA_946902985.2. Classification (NCBI taxonomy): domain Eukaryota; kingdom Metazoa; phylum Arthropoda; class Insecta; order Orthoptera; family Tettigoniidae; genus Meconema; species Meconema thalassinum. The sequence goes on along the minus strand of OX336401.1, from coordinate 13,977,724 downwards.
TCGGAGGATGTCATTCAGGTATCGTAAAGCCGTTTCGGAGCCTTCCATGACCACCAGTGGCGTACGTCGGCCCCACATAATGCCACCCCAAAACATCAGGGAACCACCACCTTGCTGCACTCGCTGGACAGTGTGTCTAAGACGTTCAGCCTGACCAGGGTGCCTCCAAACACGTCTCCGACGATTGTCTGGTTGAAGGCATATGCGACACTCATCGGTGAAGAGAACGTGATGCCAATTCCGTGGGGTCCATTCAGCATGTTGTGGGGCCCATCTGTACCGCGCTGCATGGTGTCGGGGTTGCAAAGCTGGACCTCGCCATGGACGTCGGGAGTGAAGTTGCGCATCATGCAGCCTATTGCGCACAGTTTGAGTTGAAACACGACGTCCTGTGGCTGAACGAAACGCATTATTCAACATGGTGGCATTGCTGTCAGGGTTCCTCCGAGCGGCAATCCGTAAGTAGCGGTCATCCACTACAGTAGTAGCCCTTGGGCGGCCTGAGCGAGGCCTGTCATCGACAGTTCCTGTATCTCTGTACCTCCTCCATGTCCGAACAACATCGCTTTGGTTCACTCTGAGACGCCTGGAAACTTCCCTTGTTGAGAGCCCTTCTTGACACAAAGTAACAATGCGGACGCGATCGAACTGCGGTATTGACCTTCTAGGCATGGTAGAACTACAGACAACATGAGCAGCGTACCTTCGTCCTGGTGGAATGACTGGAACTGATCGGCTGTCGTACCCCCTCCGTCTAATAGGCCCTGCTCATGCATGGTTGTTTACATCTTTGAGCAGTTTTAGTGACATCTATGAACAGTCAAAGGGACTGTATCTTGGATACAATATACACAGTCAACGTCTATATGCCGGAGATCTGGGAACCGAGGTGATGCAAAACTTTTTTTGATGTGTGTAGATGCCCTTAGTTATATGGTGGGCCATTTCCATTTTGCTCATGCGTGATGTGAATGCTTCTTTCTCTGATAATATCCCTTCCCTGACCCGTCCTGAAAAGAAAAGTACATGGCCATTGGCTGCATTAATAATAAAAAATAGGTGTTATAATTTCTCCCTATATTATAATATTATTAGTATTATATTATGGCGTACAACGACGAGACAAATCCCCTCGGTGCCAGAAACAAAACTCGGTGGCCCTAAAGGGTCCTCGAAAACTACATTATAAGGCTATAAATCCAAAAGTTTCTGAAATATTCCCAGAAAACTAGTTTAATTTAATTTAACAAAATAATGAAGGAATGCAAATCGGTAACCATGAGAACATTATCTCAAGGGGGTGGCATACAACTTTCCTTCTATTTCTGTAAGAAGCAATGTCACTCCATTTATTACATTTCTGTGAAAGTTTGCAAATGGCTATGAGGTTATCACGGAATTAACGTAGACTGTATAATTCATCAATGCAATTAAGGGGGTCAAGGGGTGACCTAGAACTTTTTCATGCAATTTTCACGTTGGACATATAGTACAGAAGGTCTATTATATCTCCAAACAACAACATTATTTTCAAAAATTCCTGAATTGAACCTGCATTTTTGGTGGCTTTTAGGAATTTGGGCAATTTGAGGCAAAATAACCTGAATTTTCATGCACCACAAGCCTTTATAATTTATGAAAGGGGTCTTCCTGTGGATGGGCACCTAGCACAACGTAGAGGGTCAGTTTTCATGTGACGTGTATTGCGTTTCGTCTACAAGGCTTTCAATTCTATTTCACGTCAGGAAGAACACGTTAGGTGAATTTAGTCTGAGAGCACATTTTAACTTTTTTTTTGTCGACATACGGGTTCATCGTAAGGATGATTTTGTTTGATACTGTGTGGTAGATATACCCATATTTGGATATCTGGGTGATATGTTGTAGACAATAGAATTGTCTGTCTGTCTTTCTGTGTATCTTTATGTACGCCTATAACTCGTGTTCGGATGCTTGGTGCATCGTAAAATTAGGTATGGTAACCATGAGAGTCAATACACCAATCATTTATAAAACTCTTCACTGTACTTTTCATACAGTAGAAGGGTGGATATAGAGAAAAACTTCTCAATACATGCTAAAATAGGCGAAATATAAAAATTAGCCTAGAAGGACGACCAAAGCATATGTTGCGCTTCTCAACGTGAGACACAAAATTCGGGAATCTATAAAGGGTCTCCGAAAACTACATTTTAAGGGCCTTAAATTAACAGTGTGTGGGATATTCCCAGAAAACTAACTTCGTTCAGATAAACTTGAAGGAATGACAAACCGCTAACCATTGCAACAGTAGCTCAATTGATAATGTCAGGTGTTAACAACGAACACCGTTCGAAGAACGGGTACTTCTGCTAGTATTATGTATAATTCCCTGGATTCGATTCAGGATTAGACGCTCTAAGAGTTTCTAGCAAACGCTGAGTTGGGCAATAGGTCAGTTACTTCAAGCGACATCTGCTTTTCCAGGTTTGAGGATTGCCTGGGTGTGAGCCACTTTAACCTCTGGGAGAATGATCCCAGTATCCTGGATATCACTAAAGAAGTTCTTCAGCCATGTTCTTGCAAGTTTTCCGAGATATGCCGTCTAAGCTCGATGCCCTCCTCAATATTAGCATTTAAATATCTGACTCAATTTCTTTGTCACTGTTTGAATTAGAGAGACAGGGTCATTCTGGAGGTTGATGTTTATATTATTTAGTTCTCTTCCTGTTCGATTCTTCATGGCAAGATCTATTGGAATTTAATGAGCTCTCGATTTGATGTGTAGTGCCATATCGGCTGGTATGATGCCAGGTTCCCCTTTACATATATTGGAAGCAGCTCCAAGTTTCCTCAGAAGTGACAATGCTTTCCTACTGGAGTGAGTGAAGCTCATTTGAGAAGTTAGGTCTTTCCACTTCTTCCTACTTTAATTCCGTCCTTCCAATATCTTTATCCCCATTTCAGGATCACCAGTTTGTGGATAATTCATATACAAATATTGGGTGGATTTGTCCCAAAATGGAATATATTGTTTCCTGTATCCTCGGGGGATTTTCAGCTTAGCAGCGCCGATGACAACGCCTACAAATCTCTTGTACTTCTCTGCCCTTCTTCCTCTTCTTTATATGCCGTTTCCGCTTCGAAGATTGGCGATTATCATTGCAATGCCTTGCCTCGAGGTTGCCGTTCGAAACAGAGATGCTGAGTCAAGTTCAAACCATTCCCGCAAATTCTTGAGCCAGGATATCCTCCTCCTCCCCGGTCTGCGCAGTCCTTCAATCTTGCCTTCCATGATTAGCTGCTCGAGGTGGTATTTGTTATTTCGAATCACGTGGCCAAAATATTGTAGCTTCTGTCGCTTGATATTGTAGAGCACCTCCATCCCCTTGCCCATTCGATCCAGCACCTTGGTGTTTCTCACCTTGTTGGTCTACGATATACGAAGCATGCGACGATACAGCCACATTTCAAATGTTTCCAACTTCTTCTCCAAGGTTTTGGTTAACGTCCACCCCTCGTGTCCATACGTTAGTATGGTAATTATGTAAAACTTGAGGGCAATTAGTCTTGTTCTCAGACTAAGATCTCGATGACACAGCAGATTCTTAATTTTGATAAAGACACCCCTGGCTTGCTCAATGCGAGCTTTGATTTCATGGCTACAGTCCCATTTGTCATTCAGGTAGCACCCTGGATAGTTATACGAATGAACTCGTTCGATGGCTTTATCTGTAACTAATAATGTGGTATCAATTACTTCTCTGCCTTTGGTGGTATCTATCGTAAATTACAGTCCACATCTGAGCTGTATTCGTCCCAGTTCTTAAAATTCCACCTTGGTTCATGAATTGATCTGATAACTAGAATTTCTAGGCTAATATTGATGAGTGTGGGTCTATGTTGGCTTCTAGGGAATTTCTGAAGTACTTTCCTTTTATGGTCTAGCGGGAGCTTCCTTTCATCTGTCAGATTGCCATCTAGAAGGGTGAAATGCCTTGGTTTCTTTAGCATCAAACCTGAGATAAAGATCTTTGCTATCTCACCATGTAGCAAGTTTTTCTCCATTTTCATCATTGTTTGAAAAATCCCAAGTTGTATGATGACTGTTGAAGGTTCCTATGTAAATACTGTACATGGTGCAGTTCGAGGAGGTAGTGGTGGGGTTGTTCGTTTGGAAGAAGGTGGTTTGTAAACTGACATGATGGTTAGATTATTTAGTTTGGCTGTAATTATTTCTATGCCATTAATTTTTTGACCGTTAACTTCTGAAAGATTGCAAAGGTTGCAAAGGTTCTCGCATACAAAGCTGATCCGTGGACAGGGCAAAAGAGTCTCGCTATCATTCTGTATCCTGCATTCTTACCCCTCCTTTCCAAGTCTTCTATGATGTGAGTTTCTTGAACTGTTATGACGTCGATTTTGAGGTCAGTAGCTAGTTTGCTAAGGTATTCACAGTTATCCTTTGACAGGCCTACGTTAATTTGGAGAATGCGAGCGCTGGTTCCAAACGTTTCCTATTATACTGAAAGTTATATATACATCTTGTTACTTATCGAAGTACTGGTGTTGATAGAGACAAGTCGTGTGTTTAGTACTTCTCATTGACTATCTTTTCTATGGACGGGAGAGTTTTCAATGTAAATTTCAGTGGGATATCTGAAAATATGCTAATTATTTCTATTTGTTTAGAGTTGCCTTTGTAATATTGCTCAATATATTAATTTCGGTGCATTCTCTGAGCAGTTGTGCTGCATTAAGGCAAGGATCGTCTTGTCCTTTTTCCCTCAATGTGCTGTTTGGTACATTCCCATTGACCATAATATTTCCCCTCTCATTTCCGTTTTCATTCAGCCTTCATGGTTTATTCTTATAGAAGAATTATTGATATTGTAACCCTATTTCTGAAGTTACCACAGGGCCGAACGCCAGATTTAACCCTCGTGAAATCCCATCACAATCAAACTCATACCACCGCAGACATAGCCTTGAGCTACTTACAACATGAGAATGTTACTCACCAGGGCGTCAGGTAAGGATTGGGTGGAGCTCAAAATACATGCTAATTAATGAAATGGAAAGTTCTAATGTAGTGCAAATCTCCAACCATTTCATATAAAAGCATGTCCTAAAATAATGTAATCATGAAAGATCCATAGCAAAAACTTTATTAGGGTTAAATTTATTTATTTTAATGTAATTATGAGGATTAAAAGTATCTTTAGCTGCAAATAACTGCCACTACAATATATGCTTCATTTAAGAAGATACTTAAATTGACCTAAATATTCATCGTAATAAGGAAGAAATATTTACAAACCACTGAACCTACTTACCATCCCTCTAGCATACCAAGGTTGCATTAAAAACAGTATAAAATTAACTCTTTACACCTGCACCTCTAACAAGTTTGCACGGTCACTGGAGCACCGCCTCTTGGATTATACTCAACATCTTTTATATCTGAATTCATCATTTCCATTTCCAGACGCCGTCCTTCGCATATTGGATGAACTCACCTTCCAGGCTTGAATTGGATTTGCCATAATGACCACCTTCCCCTCATGTTGAATTGAGTGGCTCATGGTGTTGGTTGAACTCACCTTCCAGGCTTGAATTGGATTTGCCATAATGACCACCTTCCCCTCATGTTGAATTGAGTGGCTCATGGTGTTGTTTGGAATCATCTTCTCTATGGTTTTAAGTTTCATAATAATTGTATCACAACTTCTACACTTGTAGTAAATGAAAGCTCTGCTTTCATATTTATCGCAGATTCTAGCATTGCAGCACTTAGAATAATTGTTCTCGTTCCCTTCTATTATGTGACCCACTCCATGTTCAATTCTCTGTCACTTATATCGGATTTTATTTGAATAATTGTGTTTTCAAAGCGTCCTACAATTGATTTACGGAGTACAGCAAATAATTCTGAACAATATTTGAGCTCTATCTTGTCGGTGTAGCACTTTTCAAGTATCTCAATTGCACTCGACAGTCTGCAAAATTCAATAAATATACAAATCTTTATATTAAATCGTTGAACGTGAATTTTCAGCTTATTCCACACTCAGTGAGAAATATTTGCACTCTATTTCACTAATACTCAATTCTATGTACCGTAGATTACCATGGGGCTCGATGCTCGATGCTCGAATTTCCGTGTCCACCCTCCCTGGCGTTCGACAACTTCTGTTTTGTGCGTAGAATAGCATTTCCGGCTTCTCCGTTCTGTAGCCAATCAGCTTCCTCCTCTTCCTATTTTCTTCTGCGTTGCTCGCGAACAGTTTCCGTACAACGTGCGGTGAATGTCTAACTCAATTTATTGTATTGTCCGTTTCTTCAATCTTTATAATATTAATTTTGATATCGCGTTTCCAGTGAATTACACGGCTTGCTCGATCATTTCACAGCCTTCTCAAGTACCTTTTCCGTGCCCTGTCTTCATAATTGTACTCTCGGAGAATGACACAGTGTTGCAACGTTGTTGACATGGAATTCAGATCGTGGCGTGCTTTATGAACAAGTGAACGGGGACAATAAATATCAATGGAGAACAACTGATGAAGTTATTTAAGTCTGGGATGTTAACTCTGAAAACAGAACTAACATTCTGTTCAACATTGTTTGATCTGGGCCTTGTATGTCGCATTATGTTCGGAAGGTATTCAAAGTATTGGAAACCTGTGTAAGATTTAATTCCACCTATGCAATGGAACATGTTTGTGAAACAAATAATTTCTCTTCAGGATGATACTGATCTCACTGAGGATATTAAGATAGAGGAATACTCCATACCAGAGTTCGTTCCATGCATCAAATCAGAAACCCCATCTTTAGCGATTGGTGGAGCTAAGAAGTAAGAGGTAAGAACCTTATTGGTTTACTACTAGTTGCATCTTTTGTAGGTCTGATCGACATCATCTTCTCATGCTTTGGGTTGGTACTCCGGAACGATAACCATTCACCCACCGTGGCAAGTTATCCAAGTCTGGGATGTTAACTCTGAAGACAGAACTACCATTCTGTTCAAAACTTTTGATCTAGGTCTTGTATGTCACATTATGTTTGGAAGGTGTTCAAAGTAATGGAAACCTCTGTAAGATTCAATTCCATGTATGAAACGGAATATGTTTGTGAAACATGTAATTTCTCTGCAGGATGATACTGATCTGACTGAGGATATTAAGATAGAAGAATTCTCCTTACCAGAATTTCTTCCATGCATAAAAACAAAACCTATCTCTTTAGCGAATGGTGGAGATTTCAAAGAGGTGTCTTGTTGAGTCTTATAATGGCCATGTCCAGATCGCCATGTTGTTCCCACCAATGCTATTTAGGGAGTACCGAATTGTGTATTCAGACATTAGTGATGACAAATGGAAGCAGTCTGCTGTCCGGAAAGTACAAGACGTCTAGATGGATGGTAAAGCATTATATTGTCCGTCTAGTGCTGGAGCCAAACCCATGACCTCCCTGTGTGTATGCCGTTGGTCTATTCACTGATTAAACATCAAAGGCTTATCAACGTGTAAAGATGAGCTTTGTACTGTGTATCCACATAGAGACATTCACCAGCACCGTCCCAAGGTCCACCTCATGCCCAGTGCTTCAAACGCTCAGTACTTCAATCACAGAGAAAACTGTCGAAATTGGTAACCTTGTGATCTCCTCTATTTATAAGCCTCCAAATGAGGTATTCTAATTTAAACAGCTAGGCAATTTCGATAGGCAGAAATCTTCTGTTATTACTGGTGATTTCAACACTGTTTGGGGCTATTCTCAGGACGATCCAAATGGAGATGCTGTTTCAAAATGGGCAGATCTACATCAGCTGACATTGATCCATGACAACAAACTTCCTTCATTTTTAAAAGTGGTAGATGGCTACGCGGATACAATCCGGACCTCATGTTTGTGAGTAGAAACTTAACCCAACCATGTATTCAATCTGTTCGCTCACCAAAACCTCATACACAACACAGCCCAATTATATGTCTGTTAGTCTGCCCACACACTGTACACTTCAAGCGAAGATACAATTTCATGCAGGCAAATTGGGAAACATTCACCACAATGCTTGATGGGAGGTTTAGAACACTCCATCCTGTTTCAGAGGCATATTAGAAGTTTGTAGAAGTTGTCAAGTACTCTTCACAAAAATCATTTCCTAGAGGTTGTAGAACCACTTACATTCAAGGCCTTGCCACTGAAACAACCATTCTGTTGAAAGAATACGAAGAACTTTTCCAAAAGAACCCTTTTAGTTTATTTATTTATTCGTATCAGAAGTAGGATAAATTTTACATTAAAAAATTATGGTACTTAACAATGCACATATCAAATAGTTTCTGTCCAAAATTTTGCCAAGTCACGGGCATTAGGTGTCGCAGCCAGCAAGTCCTCCATTGTGTAACTTAAAGGACACTTAATGCAGTTCATTAAATGGACTGTGGTTTGGACTTTACCATAATCACATAGCCTGGATGTGCCAGGAAAACCCCACTTTAACATATTGGTTCTTGATCTACCAATACCAGTGCGAAGCCTGTTCAATGACTTCCACGTAGACCAGTGTTCCTCATGTCCTGGAGGGAGATGTTCAATTGGTAGTATCCAGCCATCAAGTTGAGTATTTCTAGATCTCCATAATCTTAACCTTGTGGACTTAGCAGATGCATGTAGATCTTCTATTGTGCTCAAGAAACTCCTCCTAGACCTCAGTCGTCGATGGGCAGGTTTATATCCGTACAATGGGTGTGCGCATGAGGTAATTTCTTTGGTTTTCTCAGTCCTGGCTGCAACTTCTCTTCTAATATCTGGTGACGAGACCATATAAAGTGCTCACAGCGTATTTTCTTCCATTTCTGAATCCAAATGTAATCGATGGATTAAATTAATGGGAAGAAATAGCTACAATGCTTGAAGGCTACATAGGCACCTTATTAAGACGCCATTAAGACTCCAATGCAAAGTAAAATCTCTGCTAATCAAATTGCTAATAAGCTCGTAAAAAATTGTCAATACACAAAATCTGGAGATAAAGCGAAGGAAAAACTAGAAGATTTGAGTTATCATGAAAGCAGTGTTCTTTCTGCTCACTTATCATTAGTAGATCTGAACTGGGCGCTTAATAATAAATGTAGTAATGGTTAGGGGGCAGGTCATGATGATATATATATCGGACAGCTTATAAGATTTGGTCATGCCAGTAAACAGTGGCCCTGGGATTTATTCAACAACTGCAAAATACCAACATTATGGAGAAAAGACAACCTTATAGCAATCCTCAAGCCTGCTAAAGCTGCAGATGATCCTAGGAACTTCAGACCAATCTTCTTGTTGTGCCATCTGTACAAACTTTAAGAATGAATGATTTTGAATCAACTATCTGAAAATGGTGGAACCGGTGCTCATACCTCAAGTAGGTTTTTGACCAATAAAAAGTTGCTCGTTCCAAATTCTACTTCTCACACAATCTATAGAGGATGTTTACGAGAAAAACATTATGACTGGGGTAGTTTTAATTGACCTGACTTCAGCATATGACAGAGTCAAACATCACCATCTTTTGCATTTTCCCATTTAAGTGGGGTCTGCCTTCCTGCACTGATTCCTCCACTTCAAACGATCCATAGCGTCCCTAGGGCAGAGTTTAGTGAGCCGCATGTCATGTCATCTCTCTCTCTATCCAGCCAGCGTGTTTGAGGTCACCCTCGAGGTTGACGACCCTCCACGTTCAGTTGAAGGGCAGTCTTTCCAACTGAGATTTCACTGCTACGGAGCAAATGTCCACATCACCGCAGACGTGATTCACGCATTTTGTCTGTGATTGGCGCAACCTTGAAATCCTTCCGCTCAGCATCATTCCTAATATGGCTCAGTCGAGTCAAACCATTTGACCACCGCAACATCTTCATTTCCATTGCATTAGATGCCTTTTCGTGCTTCGATGTTGTAGGCTAGCATTCAAATCCATAACTGGCCACCGGTCTAATCACTGTGCGATATACTTTAGATTTTAGATGCAATGGAATTTTCTTATCGCATAGGACATCAGTAACTTGGTGCCATTTCGTCCAAGCGGCAGTGATTCTTCTTTTGACACCAGGAATCGTGCTGCAGTCTGAGGTGATTCATGACCCAAGGTATTTGAATTCAGTCACTTTATCAAGTTGAACCTCACCCACAGTGATTGTGCCATCAGTTTGATCACCGCATTCCAGGTACTCCGTCTTCTTCAGATTTAATTTCATTCCGAATTCTTTAAGACGCATCTTCCACTCTTGTACTTGCTGTTCGAGGTGCCCACGTGTCTCGTTAGCTAACAACGACATCATCTGCATATAATAATATCCATTGATACCTGCTTTGTATGTCATTTGTGATGGCGTTCATGCATAGTATAAAGAGCAAGGGAGACAAGGCTGATCCTTGATGGACATTAACAGTGATTTGGAAGGTATCGGACATTCCTGCTGCGCACCACACTGAACTTGTTGTCTTTCGGTACAGAAGTTTCATCCTGTTTCCATAGGCTTCATGCACACTCTGTAGCCTCAGTGCCAGCCAGATGAGATCATGTGGTACTCTGTCGAACGCCTTTTCCAAATCAAAAAAGGCTAAGTGAACTGTCTTCCTTTTATTATGGTGTCTTTCCATCAATAGACGAAGTGCATGGAGAGCGTCTGTTGTTTCACTCTTTTTGACAAAGCCCCACTGGTTGTGGTGGACTCAAACCCATGACCTCCCTCTGTATATGCCGTTGCTCTATTCTCTCACGTAAAGGAGGATATATCGGTGAAGCTTAGCACAATCACGTTGTATTAGTTGCTTATTGCGAACTTCGTATGAAGAAGTTACAGTATTGTCATGGTATAAGTATCACAAATGATCCTATTATGCATGTTGGAATATCGCATTATATTCCACCCTTCATGGCAGTCCAGCCAAAAGTGAAGGCTATTATTTTTATTTTTAGAAAATAGATCCTTTTTCCCTGTCCTGCACAAACTCTAATAACTGCTGTTGATATGTATCGAGAACACGATAGGCCTAGTGTTTGCAGTCAGGAGCAAAATGTATGTCACTGTCTCTAGAGGCGCTTACTGGATTGCTGGGAGATATTTGAAAATGTATCTTCCCTAATCAAAAACTTTGCATTTTTTGTGTAAAATGTTTTTGTAGAATATTGTTTATATGGCATAGTGATTTATACATTCATTATTAAAAGGTGAACTGGTAAAACTATTGAGGACCAAGTCACGGAAGTGACATGTGCATGTATTATGTGCTGTGACTGATATGTACATAAGGTTGGACTAACAAGAGAAAAGGCTTTTATAGTCCTGCTGCTAGAAAATTCAAAAATAATTCTTGCAGCCCTTAAGCCTATTACTTCCTTTAAGGGCACCTTGTAGAGTTCACCTTGGAACTGAGCACAATATCACAATGCATTTTGAGGCCTTCTCACTTCCATACCAGTAATTTCAAATCTTTGAAACTTGACGCATGGATTTGATGATATCTCTTCAAAATCCTGAAAGTACTCTTCACACATTTTCTATCACACTTCAATTTGTTGTTATTCTTTTGGTATCATCTCTTCATTGCTACCACACCCTACATCCAAGGCAATCTCTTTTACATATTCAAATGTTGGTCTACCCCTACCGTTCGTGCCCTCAACCGTTCCTTCCATAACTAACTTTGCTTTTCCTGGGTGTCTTAGCAGGTGTGCCACCAACCTGCCTCTTCTCTTCATTAGCAGTTGCCAGGAACATCTATCTTCTCCCACTAGTCTCAATACCTAAATCTATATTCTACGTCTACATATTCCTTTTTTTTTCTTAAATTGCTTTCCATGTGTGAGCCAACCTAATTTTATACCCAATTTTTTTCGTCCATCACTGGTAATTTTGCTTAAGTAACAGAAGTCTCCTACTTCCTTTAGCTTTTCACTTGCCTATTTGACGTCCATAGGTTTTTTTTATTTCATTCGGCTGCATTCCAATATTCTTGTTTCACATTTATTAATTTTCCTCAAGACAGAATCCGTATCATTTAAAACTTATTCAAATCCGCTGGTGAGTCGGCTAAGATGACGATGTCATGTGAAAATCAGAGAGTTGAAATTACATCTCTTTGAATCTCTGCTCCTACTTTGAATTTTTCACCAATTTCCTTCATTGCTTGTTCAATGCATACATATAAAAGTATGCAGCTATGCCTTACACCGTTCTGAATACCAGCTTCTCTCATGTTGTTTGGCTTGAATAATTTCTGTTTGGTTTCTGTGTAGATTGTATAGCACCCTCCTATCCATGAACTTTATTGCAATCAACGTTATCAAATGCCTTTTCTAATTCTACAAATTCCATGATCGTTCTCTTATCTTGCTTTGTTCTTCCTCTCAAAATCAGCCTAAAACTTAGTACAGCTTCCCTTGTTCCTGCGTTTCTCCTGAATCCAAACTAGTCTTGACCCAACTCTGTTTCCATCCTCTTGTAAATGATTCTAGTCATTATCTATGAAGCACGAGTGATCAAGCTAATTGTACGGTATTCTTCACATCTGTCAGCTCTTGTTTTCTTCGGTATAGGGATGATAACATTCTTCTTGAAATCAGAAGCTACCTCACCTCTCTCATAAATCCTACACACCAAGTGAAATAATCTAATGAGACCTTCGTCACCTATCCTGAGTAGCAATTCAATCGGTATATCATCTATGCCTATTGATTTGTTTCTGTTTAAATCTTCCAATGATCTGTCAAGTTCAGATTTACTTGAACTAGAAAGGAGGGATATCTTTGATAAGTTTCAGATCTAGATGCGACTTGTATAATGCAGTAGGATATGATCGAGAATAAGAAAGTTATTTCAGTCAGTTATACAGCTGATAAATCCTTACTCTAAGTTGATCTGTGCTGTAAAGTTACATCATTTGTTATTGATTGTGTAGAAGCGTAATATGAGAGAAAATAAATTAATGATTCATTCTTGTCGCTTGGATATAACAGGAGAAACCCATGATGAAGAGAGGGATGCAAGTGGAAATCATATAAATGAGTAAGCGGACAACATAATAAGGAGAAGTATTGTTTTCTTAATTGTAGGAAAATTGAAAATGTTGGATGTGAAGAAAGTTTTTATATCGTTGAACGTTTGTGTGTTCGTCTGCATTAAGTGGACATTGATATTCACTTGGCAGACCAAAAACTAACTATTCCCATTCAGAGTATTAACTTTTGGAAATATTCAAGCATTTATATGGTATCCAGTATGAATGTTATTGTACTTATAACCCGCCATCCGTTGCATTGGCAATATCTTTTCTTTTCGTCTGTTGCGTACATAAATAAATCAGGAGGCTTTCTGACTCGTGAGCAAACCACAAACAACTGTCCATGTAACAAGCATGAATTTTCCAAATTCAGTCCTCATATTTGTGGGGATATTCTCTGTGCTTTGTTAATGGTCATCTCAAATATGAGTCGCACCGGACACTGCAAATGTTTGGAAGCACACAAAATGCCGCTCAAAACTATGAAATACACTAATTTTTTGTAATGTCTTATGAGCCACCTGTCGTAAAATTGATTTAATTCAGAAACCTTCGCGAGGTTTCAAAACAGCGAACCAAAATGCATTTTTGTTGAAACGCCTCGCGCGACATCTATTGCAAATTGGTTATTCCAAATAACACACCATCGCAGGCATGTGCATGACTCGTTACAAATGTTCATTTGTTGAAACGATTAGGGCGCCATAACTCTTTAATTGAAACGACTCAACACCAACTTTTATGAAATGGATTTACTATTTCAGTAACTTCTCGTAAGTGAAAGAAACATTTAACGAAAGTGAAACGTTTCATCCAAATGAAACCCCATGTAGATTAGGGTTCTTGTTTTGGAAACAAAACTATGCATATGACACATTGTGGGCAGCAGAGATCCCATCATCTTTTCGTTTTAACGAACAAATGGACTATCTTGGAATTACGCTCCAAAATATAATCCATTTATTCATCATCATCATAATGCTCCTTTCATTGTTAGTCCTAGAAGAACTGTTACGATCTACACAAAATATTTCAATTTTCACGCCATCTTTTCCTGGGGTGACCTAGAGTTCTCATACCACCGGGACTGCTTTAGAGATCCTGCTTCTGTCCATCCTGCTGAGGTGTCCTAGCCTTTTTTTGTGGTATTGATGGATATATTCCAATATAGGTCTGCTGTTAAGACCATTCAGCACTTCTGTGTTTCATTTGTGATCCCACTTCCCAGTGACTCCAGCAGTTCGTCGCATATATTTCATTTCGGCGGTAGTTATTCGTCTCTCATCGCATTTCCTCAGCGTCCACGCTTCGCTATCTCACCTGCCCGAGGTACAGGTACCTGCTTTTACAGACGAGGCTCTGGGGACCGATTCATGGTGGTATAACCAGTCCATCCTTGTACTGAGGAAATGCAGTATCATGCAGTGGGTCAAGATGCTGAAAGGTGGCGGCCCCACCACTGGACTTACCTCCTTCTTGCCAGCATTTCATATGCTTTCAAGTCTCACAAAAATAGAATCCGGATGGATCCAATTATTGATAATGATCATAATTCCTGCGACACGTTAATGCCTTTTCCGCAAATGTAGAGTGAAAGTAGGCCAAGGCGGAAATAAATAAAATAATAATAATTAGAACAATTATCTTAAATCAGCTATATACAGACAGTGAACTGAAACAAGGTTGGTACAATACAAAACAATTATATTAAATCAGCTATATACAGACAGTGAACGGAAACATGGTTGGTACTGCCCCCGTAAATTGAATTATTCCGGGACAAAATGAGAGTATTTTCCGTCCCCATGATAAAATTTAACTAGCAAATATAATTTCTGGAAGTGTGACACAAGAGGGTCGTGTTACAAGCTCGACGCTGTGGGAGAGACCGATCACGTGATAGATGGCACAATGGACGCTTCTAGAAGGCTATTCTTAGCATAGCAACAGCGAGTTCGGAGATTAATATTATAAATATTGTTATAATTATGCTATTGGATCCCAGTCCACAGCCAATGAGGAGAGGTCTTATTGAAGACGGGATCAACTTAAATTACACAACATGAGGAAATTATGCATTTAGGCCCTTAGAAGAAGATTTTCTTCTTTGGTAATGAAGAGAATATTAAGAGAAATTATGTCTGATACTTTAAAAACCGCAGATCGGTTAATCTACGCAGTAATAAGCATCTGTAATCTACGCGCTAAAATTATGGTGGGAGATTGATATGGCCGCAAAAAAATACGACTTGGAGGGGGAGATCCAAGGATCGAGGTTCTTATTCCAGCAGACTTTGAAGAGTGAGGAAGTGATTTTACTGGGTTAACGGATATCCCAAAGCTTAGTCCGAGTGCGACGATTATCGACTTGTGAAGACGCGAGTATAGCTAGGTGGAGCGTTAGAGATCACCGCACTTCCATTCTGTGCGAAGTTGCGAGGAACATAGTAGAGATTATATCTCTTATAATATTGAGATTTGAAGTTAAATAAGTGAACATTTATCAAGAACAGGTCGCCTACTATATATTGTGGAAAGTCGAGCTCTTAAATATTCACGGTTTCGACAATATCAGCCTGTCTAGTTACATTTCCAAATGTGTTGGAAACAGAGCTGAAGATCCTTATAAATTGCAACGTGAAGTTGGCAAACGCAGTTCAAGTGAACAGTGGCGGAGAACTTTTAGTATTGGAGCAACACATAAACATTAACAGTATGACTATAATTATTCTTCAAACATTATCATTCAACTTAATTAATATTGTTGATATGATGGACTAAACAATCATGCGCCAGAGACATATTCAATAGCAGAAGTGAGGATACAACAATGGAGCTTCGTTAGACAACGTATTCATGATTACAGACGTAGTGTACAGTCCACCTTGTGCATTTTCGTCAGTCTACGAACACTAATATAACTTCAATTAGCAATGGAAACATTTCATTCACCTTTTATATGAATATTTCCATAATTATATTCCAATGATGAAGCCGATACATATTTACGACGGAGAATGGAGACTCTACAGAAGAAGTTTGTCAAGATGCTAGGGAAGGTAGCCCAGCAACCCAGAAGAATTTGCCAGAAGGATGTCGTTTGAGCCCAGGCGAATGTTGGTTAATTCCAGACAGAGACGTCTCTTATCTCTGAGGTCGCATATTCGAGGTTCGAATGCAGATCCATCTCAGTGTCTTGTACTGAGGAAACATCTAAAGTATTGTGGCAATACTTACATTGATCTTCAAGATTTCGTCTAAATAAGGTATTAGTGTATCTCAATTGCTGTATAGAGCTTGATTAGTGACATTCTGAACAGGAATCTTATTCCAAATGTTCGGCGATTTTATTACATATGTTTCCACCTTTCATGTATTTCAGTGCATTTATGTATTTTACACTTCAGATGTGTGTTGAGATTTTTATACTGCAAGATTATTTAGAAGATGATTGCATTTCATCTATTTTTCAATTTTATTCTACGGATCAGTTGTGGAACTGACATTAAATTTTTTGTTTGAGGAACCGTATTGCCTCATTGGAGAGTAGTCCTTTCGACTCTCGAATTTTAATAATTTCATTTAGCCAAGTATTCTGACATTGTGTCATAGCTTCAAATTAAATTCTTAATAAATTTAATTTGAGCACTTTAATGTAACATCATATTACTTCAAGAAAAGAAGAAACATCGAATGATATTGTTATATCATTATAGTACATAAACTGTCGACGATCTAAGAAATACTAGTCGTTTGATAAGACCAAAGTCTTTATTCATATGAACATTCTTTGTGTAGAGTGGAAAAACATTAAGACATTGACAAACCTTTCTTATTATCTGTAAAGCTAATAGCTTTGTTCTTTTAATATGTTAGAGGAAATACCTTTTGATAGAAGATTATTCAAATCTTTGGCTAGGAATTCAAAGCTAGTTTATCCCGGTCAGGATTGAATTCTATCTGACACTATAAGTAACATGTGTGTTATTTTATCCTATATGTGTAACATCGAGTCATTTTGTGGACATGCTATTACAACGCTAAACAATTTATAGCTAGACAAGTGAGATGAAACAGGAGTATTATTTTTATTACATGTATTTGCGACAGACGAGTTAACAGTTAATTATCTTGTTGTGGAGTAAACTTTAGGAGGTTAATCACGACTGTCTAATATCGTTCATTACAATTGGAAGTTTCGTTTCAAGAACTTACGTATGTATAATTGTAGTCCTGTAATCATGTGCAAGATACTGAGGGTCATGCCATTATTTGAGAGAAATTCCTACATAAGATATGTTAATAACAATTAATCCCTTTTGATTATTGTTTAACATAGTAGATGATTATTGTTTATGCCATATATACTGTTATATGAGGTTTTGTAGAGCTATGGAGTGCTCAGGCGAGGTAATTCCGCATTTTTAGGAAGTCAAAGTATTGTTGTTCTTTGATAAAAAGGCATGTATCATGATAAGAGGCGTTGTATACAAGTAGTTCAGTTCTTGTGAATTAACGATTTAGCTGTGTTAACAGGAGGGTTTCAGCGGAAATACAACTTGAGAAAAATTGTCTACTCACGTCTATAATACCATTATTAAATTTTTATTAAACCCGAATTTATGTAATTACGTACAGCTTACCTTAATCAGTCGACTGTATTATACTGATAATGTAATGAAACCTATATAAGACGATGTGTATGCAGTAAATTAAACTACAGAACGTTATAGATAGAGTGGTTATGCAAAAAACCAGTGTATATATTTAGTTAAGATTTTTGTTGTAACCGAGAAGTTAGAATCTCGAAAGTGTCGCGTTAGCAACACTAGATAATGGGTATTATGGTAAACATATTACATGTAAATAATTTTGTGGAAATGATTTAATTAGTTAAACAATAGAGTGTGTTTATGAGCGGGTGTTTTGGGAATGAATGATTGTTTATTGTTAAGAGCATATGTGGAACCGTATTGGTCTAGAACAATCCGGAGTGTGAATGAAAGAGTGTATAATTTTTTTTTAGAATAATTGGTTAAGAAACAGGGCAGTTATATGAACTTTTGTAAGATCTAAATGTTATTTTTTACGTGTTTTATAAATGCACACATGCAGTCTCTGTGGGCTAGCAAGCATGATTCACCGTTAGCTCTGGGGAGCGATGACATAATATTTAAGCAGGTGTAGACTCACAGCCTTCTGTTTATTGAATAAACCAGTTTCGAGTACGGCATGGTGCCGATATTTCGTTGATAAAACCAAGTTTCTGCACGTGCGTTCTACAACGCTGGTTTGTGAATGAAACCATGTGTATGGAATGCCATTAAGAGGCTTCACTAAACGTTTTTATTTCTACGCAGTGCAGGCCTATATCAAGCCAAGATTAATACTCATAATTTTAATACAGCATTGTAGTAATATGTACAGTTGAAAGGAGGTGTGAATGAGTACGTGTTTTTTAAAATTTAATGATAATTGTTAAATTCATTTGTTGTTATTTTGTTTATAGTAGATTAGTTTACCTTTTTGTTAATAAATGTGTTCAGATTGTTTTCCATTGTTGTTGGAGTGATTCATTATAAATATAAGGAGCAGAGTGTTGTGGATATAGTGTAGGCGAAGCTGAAGTCCCAGTCCCCGAGGTAGGTAAAGGTGAGTGCCCCGTGTAGTTGGTTGTTGATCCACAATATTCTTGTAACTGCTGTCTGTTAATCCCTAAAGACCTTGTTGGAAGCGATTTCTAATGTAGTATATGCCAGAGCAATGAGAAATACGCAATCCAGCGGGGGCAATGGATATTCCAACAGGATCCTTTCCGGATTATCGGGTACAGTACAATACAAAACAATTCATTCCATTAAAACAAATACTCGCTGTGTCGGTACGGTACAGAATCACTGTAGTAATACAGTAAACAGAACCTCGTGTAGCAGAACTAAGAAGTGATGTCTTCGTGTCCTATCCCAGCCATCCTAAAAGTGGTTTTCAGTTGCCTCCCACTTCTACTCTGAGCAAATGCTGGGATTGTACCTAAATTCAGATCACGGCCGCCTCCTACCCAAGCCTTTTCCCCTATTACAGATACACTAGTTCAGCCATCACAGTGACACTGGTTATCAAACATGTACACGATGACAACTTAGATGAATTATCATTAACCATCACCCAAAGTGTATACTCAGTTGGCCTACTTATCCAAACCAGCGCACTTACACACACATAAAGCGTTTATAACAATGTTTACTATCAGTTCACCTACAAGTGTACCCTAGAGGTGAGGAGGCCTTTGCACATTCACTTTTTATAACAATGTACACCCTCGACTGAGGCACCTGTGGGTCCATGAACCCGGGACCAACGCGATGGTGTGTTCAGCAAGTTTGATTGAGGACTGTGGTTGTGCTGAAGATGCTGACTCAGGTCCTGGACCAAATCTTTGGTGCGGCTGCGGGAAGAGGCGGCTGCGTTTCCTGGGTACAATGTAAAGGCGAGGCACAAACCGCACAAGAGAGGTCGTGGACAATAACCTGGATTGTGCCAGCATGGAGTCAACTGTGAGCTCACGGCGCACAGGTTTGCCTAGTGATGGGTCCGGTAGTGGCGGAGAACGCCACCCCCGACTGTAGACTGAGCAGGAGCTTGTCGCCCGCAGACTTCGCGCAGCAGCAGCAGAGCTGTAGAACGGAACTACATACGCCTTCGGAGCTAGGGTAATGCAGCTGCGGGTTTTCCAAAATGGCCCTCAAAACTTGGGTTCCAATTACTCAGGGACACACATTTCCTGCCTCAAAACGATTCGTATCACAGAGAGAGAAACACTCCTACTACTAATCTAATTTAATATTACAGGAACTATGTTCACCTGTCATCCTAGCTCACAAACTGTGCACTGGATCTCTCAGCAATCTATCAAAACTCCTAGATTCACGGTTTACTGCGATATCACATAATCATTTATTACCAGAAACACGCAATCCTCCTGTGATAGCCTCACGTGTCTTCTTGCCTTAACCACGCTGAAACTCGGGCATCGTTCTGCACTTATAGGAATATTCCTCCACAAAACTATTACACTGACCGTCTGTCACTAGTCATCTCGCATAGAAATAATCCTACAACTGCTGTGTCACTCTCGACCGACTTACTGATTCATTGCAGCCCACTTCCTTCACTGACTGCAATGTCGTACACAGCGTGGCATTCATTGTACGTTTGGAAGGATAGTCTCGATCTTTTCAGATGGAGTGGAAATTCTAGACGATACGTGACTTAAGCATTATCGTGTGGGACTTTCTCGAGAGCACCACGCCATCTCTTCTCCACCTGTGAACCTTCTTCCGTTAGCATCTACTGCAAATACGGTCCACCTGTAGGTAACATGTCAGGTGGTGAGACAGACAGACTGAGGAACAAATGGTGGATTCGCCACAGTATCTTAAAACTTTTATATGGAAGGTTTACAGATTATTAATAAATTTTAATGTTGAGAATTTTTCATTTGAGTAGTGTTGTAAGTCTGTTCGTGATAAAGGTTTACTAACGTTGGCGGTGAAAAGTGTGCTAATTGTATCTCTTTGATAAGATTTGTAATTGGTTAGATTTTAATACTTCATTCATAAGGGAAGTAAGAGTACAGAATTAGCCTTGCTTTACTTTGTCCCTTAGATGGTAGATACATTTATAACAATAGTCAAGTACTATCTAATCTGCGCACGACTAAACCGCTGAAAGAAACGGGAAACTACAGCCCTTAACGTTGTTCCCAAACATATGCTCCTCTCTATGCATTATTTCTTGTGGTAATACCGTCCTCTCCTGTATAATTCGGATTCTAATTTGGTCCTGTTACAAAGGTAATATCTGGCATTCTACTGGACAGAACGAGAGTGTTAGATTTGTGGTTGTCAGAGGCAGGTTTGAAACATTGAAAGGGAAATTGTTAGATTGAAGTTGGATTTGGTCGGGATTATTGAAGTATTTAGATCGTAGGCTTTCTTGGCCGGTGCCTAGTTTATTATCTAGTCTTGCAGGATGGAGCCGCGTCGTGTATCGGTGATTGTTTCCCGAAGCTTTGGCTGTCATTGCAGCAGCCTTAATCATGGCTTCGAGTTCGTCTCTGTACTCAAACTAATCGTTGGTTGTCAGTCAGACACTGCTTGATAGCTATTGACGTCACACTGCTCCCTGATTTGTCCGAGCCCCAGCTAGTCAACTTTCTGTGTGTTTCTGAGCCTGAATCTGTCTTCGAGATTGAAATGAATGAGCTGCTTCACGATCTCTATTGCCTCTTAAATTACCCGGTTTTGATAGCTTGGAATTTCAGCAACAGTTTCGGCCTTATGAAATTCTATGGCGTATCTCGTGACATCAGCACGTTCAACTATTGCATATCTGTAGTTTATTTGATTTGTGTCTGGAATGTGCTCTGATATCCTAATGGAAACGCATGTTTTTGTTTACCGTATGTATATCTCTCCACAGGAACAGGGCACTTTGTGATCTGCTGCGTCCTGGTGTGGCTGATTTATCTCGGCTGATTTACGCACCACTTGCGTCAGCTTGTTTATTTTGTGCATAATCGTTGTGTTTCCTTAGCAACCTGGCGATTTTTTCTGTCACCCCCTGTACATACGGCAGAAAATATTTATAGTAATAACGTTATTGGTGTTACGTCCAATTTACCCGCCGGAGTGCCGGAATGTTGCCCCGAAGGGGATCTTTAAAGTGCCGGTAAATCAATTGGCACGTCTCGAACGCATTTACGCACCCTCTATTGCCAACTGGCTGCGGGAGGAATCAATCCTGCAAACTTCGGCACAGCAAGTGAGAACCTTCCGATTGAGCCATGAGCCAGCCTTGAAAGGATTCATAGTGGGGCTGATCGTTGTTCTATTGAACAGTTCTTCGGCTTTCTTCTGTATTCCGTGTGGCCCTATTTTTCTGTTCTTTGCTGTATCCACTAGCTAGGAGCGTATTCCAAACTCATATTCTCTCCTCATTTACGCTGTCCTTATCGCAAAAGCGGTTGACTCTGGTGAGGAGTTTCCAAGCTACCAGTTACTTATGTGACGGTGAATGACTTGAGTTTTTAGGGACTGACCTCCATGAGTTTCTTTCCTATACATCCTGTGTACAAGCGTGTTTTCTGTTCGTTGTTAGAGCAGAACGTCTACGAAGGCCAGTGGATTATTTTCTTCCACTTCCATTGTGAAGTTGATGCTCAGATGTTAGGTGCACATGAAGACTAGGAAG
Organism: Meconema thalassinum; assembly: GCA_946902985.2. NCBI lineage: Eukaryota > Metazoa > Arthropoda > Insecta > Orthoptera > Tettigoniidae > Meconema > Meconema thalassinum. The sequence goes on along the minus strand of OX336401.1, from coordinate 13,955,428 downwards.
TGCAAGAGTGTGTCGCGTCATTGTTTCCATATAAAAAGACGTCGTCTACGTATGTGAACCAACACTCAGATTTCAATTCGCTCTCCTTTGCAGCGTCTTCCTCGAATTTACTATGAAAACGTTTGCCAATAATGGAGACAGGGTATCGCATGCTTGTTCCCTCCATATGCTGAAACTTCTGCACATTGAATACGAAGACTGTGATGTTAATGCACTGTTCAGCTAAGTGAACTAAGTCTGTTGAACCTCCTGTGGCTGTAAGCTTTTACCTGATTATCTGTGTGGCGTCAGGTACCGGAACGCTGGTAAATACGGACTCTGCAACAAGGCTTGCCAGTAGACAACCGTCAGTCAGGTTTATACTCACTTTGATATCTACGAAGTGTTGTGAATTTATGACGTGAGAGGCTGGTGGAGGGAATAATGTTTGCAGGTCTTGATTCAACTATTTAGCAAGAGCGTGAGTTGGGGCGCTATGGCGCTAACTATGCGTCTCAGAAGCACATAGGTCTTCTGTAGAGCATGGAATTTCTTGAGTGGCGAGGTTCTAAGTATTTCTGTTTCACTTCTTGAATAGATGTCTCCTTAAATAGCCGCGTCGTCGTCTACTCTATACTCTTTATGTGGTTCATCGGGATCACCTTATAAGCTGGGTCTGATCTGCGAGCCTGGCATGGTTGATGATGTGAGAGGCCTGTAATCTAATTTCATCTGCTTTGAAGGCCGGTAGATGACTGATATAAGCTTCTCGGCCTGATGGCGAAATTAAGTACATTGCATCGGATGTAGAATGTGGTAGCTTTGTAAAGATAAATTAATTTATGACATCAAAACTGTGAGACATGGTGTGCTGCATTAGAAGGGTCTAAAGACTGATGACACAAACAACAACAACAACAACAACAACGATAGTTTATACATGTCACTCATCAATATAGCCGCCTCTGTGAACTCTCACCATATTATTTGCAAGAATAGATTCATTTTCATAAGAATTAGACAATGTCAAGCAGTGTTGCAAAGAGTGGGGGCATAGGCACCTTATCCTTGGAACTCGGCATGTAAAATATCTAACGACTTTTCATCGGAAGATTTTGGTGACTACGATACGATCCCAATACTCTCATGCCGTTAGAGCTATGAATCCAAAATCACCTGTATAATATACATATGAAACCTGTCGTAGTCGGTAGCATGCTGAACTGCTATGCCCAAGATCGCGTGTACAAATCAGGCCGAAGTCACTGGATTTTAAAGAGCCTTAAAATCCTTCAGTATGCTTTTCATCAGAGGGGAAGTAAAGTCGGCGGGCCCATGTCAGATATATGGCACAATTAGTAGTGTGTAGCTGACGTTGTAGTTAGCAACTTACTATCAAGTTCAAACGTTCGCCGCCAGGTGTTAGTGACAGTAGCATCTGCTAGCAAAAATTGGAGCAACTTGAAGGGAGCCTATGGGCGTTCATTTAAAAATACCCTGGTATGGTCATTGGCTGCAATTCATACATCATATAATACACACTTAATAATTGTAAAATGTTCGGACAATATCTACAAAATGTTGATGATAGGAACGCCATCAGGTAACCGTACTTCTTGAAGACAGGTATTTCTCCTGGTATTAATAAAAGTTACTCCAATGATACTAATACTACTTAAATCTCTAGGTCTACTTCAGTGTTAATGCACCACACTTTAAACTGTTAGTTCTGATTTCAGTCTCATTGGTCGAGATACGTCGGATGCTGCTGCAAGGGAGTTTAATGCATTTCGTTCCGGTGGAAGGTCATATACTAATACTATATCGAGAGGAAATTTTATTACCATAAAAAAATGTAAGCCAAACATTGTTACTCATACCGGTGAAATGGCATATACATGTAGTGTATGCAGAGTCAAATTTATGGATCTGGGATCTTTGAAAGGACACCAACTACTTCATAGCGGCAAAAAAAATATTCATGTACCATATGTGAGTCCAAATTTACGAACAGAAGAGGTGTGAAGCGACACATGGTGAGCCTTAGCGGCCGCAAGCCATTTTCATGCAGGGTATGTGCATCCAAATTTACCTACAGACGAAATTTGAAGGATCACATGCTCGTCCATAGCGGCAAAAAGCCACATTCATGTAGCGTATGTGAATGTAAATTTTCACGGAAAGGAGTTTTGAATAGACACATTCTCATCCATAGTGGCAAAAAGTCATATTCCTGTAGCACATGTAAATCAACTTTTTCCCGCAGAGAAAGTGCGCAGAAGCACTTGCTAATCCATAGCGGCGAGAGGCCTTATTCATGTGACGTATGTGGTTCCAAGTGTGCACAGAGGGTAAGTTTGATTCAACACTTGCTAGTCCATAGCGGCATGAGGCCTCTTTGATGTGACTTATGTGAATCGAAATTTGCCTCTCGTGGAACATTGCAAAGACACATGCTTATTCATAGCGGCGAAAAGCCGGTTTCATGTAGCCTATGTGAATACAAATTTAAACAGAAGGCAAATCTGAAAACACACATGATCATGCATAGCAGCGATAAGCCATTTCCATGTAGCGTATGTGAATCCAAATTTAACAAGAGAGCAAGTCGGAAGAGACACATGCTAATCCATAGCGGCGAAAAGCCATAAATATACTTAAGTGAATCCAAGTTTACCGTGAGCGAAAATTTGAAGAAAAACATGCTTATCCATAGCTGCGTTAAGCCATATTCATGTGGCATTTGTAAAGAAAAACTTACGGAGTGAGGATCTTGGAAGACACATGTTTTTCCTTAGCTGTTAGACCCAATATTCCTATTGCGAATATGAATTTAATTTTAGCTAGAGAGGACCTCTGAAGGGACACATGGAAATCCCTTCTGGCAACAATCGATATGTAAGTTGTGTATTCCAATCTAAGCTGCCCAGTAGAGTACAATTGATGAAACGCACGCTCAACCAGAGCGGCGACAAGCTATTTTCATGTAGTGTATGTGAATCTACGTTTGCCCACAGTAGAAATTTCAGCTCACACATGCTCATCCATATCGGCGAGGAGCCATATTCATGTAGCGTATTTGAATCCGAGTTTACCCGGAAAGGATATTTGAAGAGACACATGCTCATCCATAGCGACGAGAAGCCATACTTATTTACTGTATGTGAATCCAAGATTAACCGTACAGGGCATTTGAATATACACATGCTTATCCGTACTGGCGAGAAACCATTTTCATATACATTTTGTCAATCAAAGTATACCTGTAGAGAACAATTGAAAAATCACATGCTCATCTATAGCGGCGAGAAGCGATTTTCATTCAGCGTATGTTAATCCAAATTTAACCGGAGAGGGCATTTCAAAAAACACATGCTAATAGAAAGCGGCATAGAGCTATATTCATTTACATATGTTAATCCAAGTTTATCCTGAGCGAAAATTTGAAGAAACCCGTGCTTATCCATAGCAGTGATAAGCCATATTCATGAGGCGTATGATAAAGCAAATCAACGGACGGAGAATGATTGAAGGGACACGTGTTAATCCGTAGCTGTTGGAAGCCATATTCATGTAGCGAATCTAAATCTAACTTTACCTTTGAAGACACATGCAGAAATCCATACCGGCAAAAATCCCTGCTCGTGTAGCGTATGTGTGTCCAACTTTACCTGTACAGGCCAATTGAAGAAACAAATGCTGATCTATAGCGGCGAGAAGCCATATTCATGTTGTGTATGTGAATCTACGTTTGCCCACAGTGGAACTATTAACTTACACATGCTTATCCATAGTGCTTAATAGCCATTTTCACGTAGCGTATGTGAATCCAAGTTTGCTCAGAGTGTAAATTTGAGGATTCACATGATCATCCACAGCGGTGAGAAGCAGTTTTCATTTAGCGTATATGAATCCCAGTTTACCCAAAGATGACATATGAAGATACATGGAAATGCATGGCTGAGAAAAGCCAAACTCATATGGCGTATGTGAATCCAAGTTCTCCCCTAAGGTGCATTTCAAAACACATTCTAATTGAGTACATAGTTGCGAGAAGCAATATTCACGGACTGTATGAAAAGCCAAATTTACCAGGAGGGTAACATGATAGTCACACATCCTAATCCATAGAGGCTAATATCCATGTTAATGTAACATATGCGTAGCAAAATTTAATCACAGCGGACCATTGAAGAGTCATATTTTAATCCATAGCGGTGAGAAAGCCGCAGTAAACTACTCCCTAAACAATTAAGCTGGGAAATCATTGTTATGTAGTAAACGCAAAGACAAATTACCTTACAGTATATGAGAACAGGTAACCACATTATAATTAAATGTGGCAGAAAGCAATATTCATGTAGTATTTGCGAAAAAAAAACTCTGCTCTAAAGCGTCGTTTGAGGACACACGTTGTAACCTATGGAGGCTAGAAACCATAGTAATGTAGCAACAACGAAAATTCATCTGCTTAGACAAGATATTTTAATAATCACACTTCAATTCATTGAGGCAAGTTTATACTTTTCATTTGTATTTGTTGCTGTTTTTAGATTTCAGTCATTTATCTGGTTTGATTCATCTCATCTTTACCATTTTGTCCTGAGTTATCCGTTTCATCTCTACAGCCTACTCATTCTAGGTAATCATATTAACATATTCTAACCTTGGTCTATCCCTGTAGTTCTTGTCCTCGACACATCCCTCTTTAACAATGTCTGGTATTTCTCGGTGTCTTAGAATGTGTCCTGCCAACCTATCTCGTCTCTTTATTGGTTGTCGAAAGAAATGTCTCCGCTCGCCTACACATTTAAATACCTTTCAATTTGTTGTTCTACTAGCCTTTGATAGTCTGTCACACTGCATTTCGAGTGCTTATATTATCCGCTTTTATGCTGTTTCAACTGTCCCTGTTTCATATCCTTAGCGTGCCACACCCCAGAAAAATTTCAAAGTATACTTATATTACCTAAATCTATATTTGATGTCGACACAATTATATTCATCAGAAATGCCGTCCTTGCCTGAGCCAACAAATGTAATATCCGCTTTGCTTCGTCCATCACTGTTTATTTTGCTTCCTAATTAGCAAATGTCTTCTACTATATTTAGCATTTCACTTCCTAAATTGATGCCAATGTAGGTTCCTGATTTCCTTTGCCTGCATTCCATGATTTTGGTTTACATTAATTAATTTTCATCATGACTTATGGAGTCCATACCATTTGAAAACTCATTCAAAACGTCTGGTGAATCGGCTATAAAGGCATTGTCGATAGCAATTATCAAAGTTGAGGTTACTTTTCCTTGAATATCTTCTCCTACTCCAAATTTTACTCAAATTTTCTTTATTGACTATTCATTGAATATATTGAAAACTATGGGTGATAAGTTGCAGCCTTGCTTCTTACCTTTCTGAATACCAGTTTCCTGCGCATGTCGTTCAGCTTCAATAACTTTCATCGGTTTTAGTACAGATTGCTGACCACTCTTCTATCCCCGTACATTATTCCAATCTTTTTCAATATGTCAATCAACTTACTCCAATGAACGTAATCAAAACATTTTTCGTAATACTATGAACGTTCTTTCATTTTTCCTCATTCTACATTCCAAGATCAGCCTGGTACTTAAGTACAGCTTCCCTTGTTCTCTCGTTTCTTTTGAAACCAAATCGGCCTTCCCAAATCCGTTTCTATCAGTCTTTTCTCGCCCTTGAAAATTATTCTAGTCAGGATCTTAGAAGCATGAGTCATCAAACTGATTGTAGGATAATTATTTACATTCCTGACATTTTGTTCGAATGTTTTCAAATTATACATCAGCTTGACTGGTAGGCCTAAATACTTGTATAACTGAGGTGCACCTGCGTTTGTATAGCGATGACATTGTTAATCTTTAAATCTGTGGGTACGTCACCTGTCTCATAAACGTAAGTGGTCTCTCAAATTCAAATTTCAATATTAAATCTCCTATCTCGTCGTCATGAATATCCTCCTCCCTTTTCATTACATGATTCTCCGTTTCAGAATCTTTAAACAAATGCTCTATGTAAGTTTTCAGTTTCTCTTCCCTTCTTCTCTACCTGTTAAAGGTTTTCCATCTGATTCCTTAATATAACTGCACCTAGTTTTCCTTTCCGCACACGTACTGCCAATCAGTAAGCTGTAGATACTTTTCCAACTTTCAGACGATTTTCTATAATGACACATTTCTGTGTGCAGTTTTCTTCTTTCGCTGACTTGCACTTCTTGTTTATATGATTTTTCTCACATCTGTATTCTGCCTTCCCCTTTTAATCTCCTGCATTCCCCCAGGGTTGGAGGATTGATTCCTGGCCCAGTCAGCTGACATTTGTGGGTGCGCCAATGTGTCAGCACAATTGTCACATTACAGATCTCCTTCGGGGCAATATTCTGGCAGCCCGCCGTCTCTAAAAGCCGCAGTAATTAAGAGGGACCAATAATATTATTATCTCCTGCATTCTTGTGCTTACCCCTTTCGTCCAATAGTTCTAGTGTATCCTGTTTGATACACAGTTCTCTAATTATTTCTTCCTCTCTGCCAATGTTTTCCCCTGCGGATTTCCTTATTTCATTCTTCAAAAGTGCCCATTCTTTAGCATTTGAAGTTTGTTAAGGATTCTTTATAAGTCCTTCTCTTATACTCCTCTTGAACTTTCGTTCACGTCGTTGTCTTTCAGGTTGTTTATTGCCAGCCTTTTTGGCTTTTGAATTTTCTACATATTTATCAGCATTGATCTGCATTGAAAAGCATCCAGATTGTGGGCAGACTTTATGTTAGATCCGGGAGATGATTTGCAATCTAAAATCAGGTTTCGGAATCTCTGGTTGCCCATAATATAGTCGACTTGGGAACGTCCTCTATAACCTGGTCTCATCCATTTGTGTATTCTTCTATCGTGATCATTGAATAAAGAGTTAGCTGTAACGAACTCGTGCTTGGTGCAGAATTCCGTCAGCCTACTTCCTCGATTATTCCTTTCACGTAATTCAAATCTTCACACTATCTTCACTACCCTTTCCTACCACAGCATTTCTATCACCTAATACTATTACATTTTCGTCACCCTTCACATTCCTGACATTTTCATCTATTTGTTCGAATGTTTTCAAATTATACATCAGCTTGACTGGTAGACATAAGGACTTGTATAACTGAGGTGCCCCTGCGTTTTGTATTGCTTTTAGCTACAATTATGCGTACACTATATTGCTCATAATAATCCACTCGCTCTCCAATATTCCTACTCAAGTTTCCTACGTAGCCGTTGTTTGACTTAATTCTAATGATCCTAAAGTCGCATGACCAAAATGTATGTCCTTCCTTCCAGCGCACTTCATTAATCCCAACCATAACAAACCTCAACCTATCCATTACCCTTTCTGCGTTTTCTAACCTTCCTCTGCCATTCAGACTTCTAGCTTTCCACACTTCGACACGTAGAATATATTGTTTGTTGGTTTATAGAAACGAACAGCTTATTGGTGATATTATCTGTTAAGTTAGGCCATTGTCACTTTGTTAATATGTGTGTTATCAGTCCTTTCTTACACACATGAGCTATCTGGCGTGAAAACACCATACCTCTCCCATCATCTTCCTTTACCCTGATGTCACACTTTGTTAATATTTGTGTTATCAGTCCTTTCTTACACACATGAGCTATCTGGCGTGAAACCACCATACCTCTCCCATCATCTTCCTTTACCCTGATGTCACACTTTGTTAATATGTGTGTTATCAGTCCTTTCTTACACACATGAGCTATCTGGCGTTAAAACACCATACCCCTCCCATCATCTTCCTTTACCCTGATGTCAGCCTGACCTGTTTTTATGTGTACTCTTCTCCACATGTAGGGCGGTACTTCCAACATTTGTGAATTATTTTATCGTTATGAACTCTTCCGTTTACGGTTATAAAGTTTTGTTTTCTAGTCCAGTTGTTTATTTATTTTTTCCTTGCGTCATTGCGCTTCTGCGTTACCATCTTTTTACGGAAACAACTCTGGGTGATTCACTTAAATCTTTATCTTATTGTATATTTGTATGTTCGATTTTAAATGCCCTCTCCCCCTCCGTATTCTAAAGTTTCCTACATGAGTGGCACTAAATGTGGCTTCATTGCTAGTCCGTGGGTTCTTTAGTTGTTTTGTAGGATCTTCTGAATGTGTTTGAGTGAAGTGCTTTCGAATCCTTCTTTTCCACAATCCGGACGTTCTTATGTCCTGGGATATATCGTAATTGTCCCGTTTAGTTCCTGTGTGGATGTGAACCACTTCGGCCTTGTGCTCTTTGTTGTAGCAGGCACACGTGCCGATTCAGGGTTTAAGCCTGTTCTGCCTCATCTGTTTTTAACTCACTTTCAGTTCGATCCCCATGTAATTACACTGTGCCCGATACTCCAGCCTGAAATTGGGTGGTCTGGCTCATCACCATAATCCACGGCGTAAGACTGGTACAACACGAAAATAAGGTCCTGAACAATTAAAACAAGTTTAGGCTCCACATAAAATAATCCGGGAGGACGATACCAAAACAATCCCAGGGCGTGAATTTGAACTGGGTTCATGGGTTAAAAACTCCCAAAATTATTTGATAATCGTTCAGGAAACGTTGCGGAGATTATAGAAAATTGCACAAATTAAGATTTTAAAAAACCCTTCTGCAATTTATTGAGGATGCACTGGTTACACTTAATAAAATATTAATGGTAATTCCTGTCCCTATGCTCAGAGATCTTGTAATTTAAGACTTGCAGTGCAAAGATAAACGAATCTTTAAATTAATAAACTTATTTAATGGGGACAAGATCTCCTCGCATCCTGTATTTCGATATAATACAACCTACGGAGATCCCTCCTATCATGACATTATTTAAAGTATAATTCACACCCGTATTCTAAACTCATCTCCCATTGTAGTGTTCATGTTTGAGATGGTTCCACAAATTACTCAAAATTCAAAGAAAATATTTTTATTCCATTGGATCTCTTTCTATCTAATCGCTTGGTTTGATATCATGGATGTTCTTGCTTATTTCCTAAATTATTTAAATAATATTTCCTCTTCATTCGCTTTGGATGTCGCTAATTCCACTCACAATATTATTTCTATTCATTATTCACTTTCCAATGGCATTTCGTGATTCAATAATTATTTTATTCAAGTTACATTTCCATGTTTTCAAATTAAATTTATTATAATGGAACACTCATTGCATAAAGATCCTTCCCTGCTTATTTTTACACATAATTAGCGTTCTTACATTTTACTGGCATAATATTATCTTTCTCTCAATCCCACTTCACTTAGATATTATGCTTGAACTTGGGCCTTGCATTCCATAGATCAGAAATTTCCCTCAACATTACTATCTTATTCCATTTTCTCTCTCTTTTTCCTTTATATATCATTTCATTATTATTATCCTGGAATTATGTATTCCATTTCCAACATTTCATTCAGTTACTTGCGCTCAAAGTGCTCATTTTATAACCATAAATAATATTCTCACTATATCAGTCTAAAGTGTTGGCATATCATGTTTTATGTAAAACACTCCCCGTGTATTTTTTCCATTACAGAATATTCCTGTCACACTAATGAAGTTACGCCTTAATGTGGTTCAATTATATGTGATTGATATGCCATTTACATCTCGCTGTAAATTACTCCAAAACCTGGTTATACCCGTAATGCATGACCAATGTCTCTACATCCAAAGAATTAAATAAACCAATTATTTCATTGTGTTAAATTCTCCAATAAAACAAAACGTGTACGCAATAGAATCCTGATATAAATCTACTGTACTAGGAAAGTATTAAGCTCTACATGAGGTGAGGTTGTCTGTACATTGGTCTTCCTAGTGAGGATAGCTCTGACGTCCTCCTTCCGATAAGGGCAGATGACCTCGTAGTTCGGCACCTTATAACAACAATAGACAGCTAACTTCCTTCCGGTAATGGATTTCCAGTAGATTACAAAAGGTTACTTCTCGCGCAGGGCTACTCTGCAAAATGTAGAGGGGAAATGGTGGTTCGTGGGCTATCTCTATGTTCTATACCCTGGGGAGTTGTTACTATTATTTTATTTGCATATGGCTACTGTGAAACTTGGTTCAGAGGTCCCGAGTACAATTCTTGGTGTTGTTAGCGTGAGGGCTATGCTTTGTACCTTTGGGGGCAAGCTAGCATTGAAAATATTCTAAGTTTTAATTCACGGTCATCTCTCTCCACAATAGACGCTGTACAGTTAGCCTTTGGTACTGATAGCTCAAGAACATTTCTAATAGCTTTGTTGAGTGTCATCATTTTTATTGTCAAAATCTTAGGGTCGAATTGGATTGAACATAGATTGTGCTATAGAGATACATCATCTCATGCACCAACTCATGATTGCGTGAATGCAGGTTGTGTTCTTCTTTGATGAAAAGGTTGTTAGGATTAGTCTTTTCACACGTCCTCTAAGATCTTGGCGGTTCAAGCCTGGATTAGATTAGTACAATTAGAAAAAAAGAGGCTGTAAGGATTAAGACTTGGGGATGTTTTATTGGAGGGGTAAAGCAACCTGTGTCGGTAAAAGAGAGGCAAATTGATAGTGTACATAGGGTGAAAATAATTCAAAAATTAAGACGATAGTACTTTTATAAATAAAGTATTTTTTTAGTTGAAATTTGGTTGTTCTTTCCTAAGCTATCTTGATAGACAATTTGCGTGTCATGTATGATTAAACAATAAGCAGTCGTATTAGCCGGCATATTTTCCATTGATCCAAAATCCAAACGAATGTCGACGGTGACCTTTGTAATCGATTCCTCCAAATGAGAGCAATCAAAGAATGGTTAAACGAGCTTATGTTTTGAAGTCCTCGGGTGACTACTGTGGACGACAAACCTTTTGGTTATAAGACAACTGTCATTTTTCCAGCATTTCGTACAGAGCACCGGATTTATTCTTTTCAAAGTTCAAGTCTAGAGCATCATAGCGAAATGAGACACCATTCAGGTAAACACTTATGTTTCGCAGCTCTGTGTGATCAATCTGCGAAGCATCTTTAGCCTGTCGGTACTTGCGATCGGTCTTCTACTCCACAACCACATACAGCGGTCGCTCTGCATAACGAGAAGGCTTAACAGATCAGCTGTGCTTGTCGGTGACCTCTTTAATGGATTCCTCCAATAGAAAGCAGTCAAAGATGGTTAAACGAGCTAATGGTTTGAAGTCCTCAGGTGACAACAGTGGCCGCCAAATCTTTTGATAATAAGACGACTGGCATCTTTCAAACATTTCGTACAGAGCTCCGAATTTATTCTTTTCAAAGTTCAAGTCTAGAGCTTAATAGGGAAATGAGACGCCATTAAGGTAAAGACGCATGTTTCGCAGCTGTATGTGATCAATCTGCGAAGCATCTTTAACCTGTTGGTACTTGCGATCGGTCTGAAACCCAACAACCACATACACCGGTTGCTCTGCTTAGCGAGAATGCTTAACAGACCAGCTGTGCTTGTCGGATATGCTCAAGACGGGGAATTGATATAGTTACCAGCTCCTGAACTGATTGGGCAGGGGAGTGTCTTTTTCTACTATTTTATGCTGCATTAGCTTCCGCTGATCGGAGAGTGTTACGTGAGGCACCTTCCATAAGACGTGGTTCAGTCGGACCTTGGAATCAACGACAGTGTCTGCTCCTTTTAGTCGGTTGTAGTCGCTTCAACACGAGTTTCTGCCTGGCATTGATAATGCTATGATTATGGTCCTCGGCATAGCCCAGTATTGACTTAAGTGGCAGAATCCCTGTGAAGTTGCCGTCTGTATGAGCCATCCAGTCATTGTACTCACTACCAGGACACCAGGCAGACATTCCTCACTGTCAAACGACGGAGGTTGTGCCCACTTCGACACCGTTGATTAAGTAATGAATCTCGGAAATAATAAGGCTAATGAATCTCGCGTAGTGAGAAGCCTAACAGTGAGCCAATCGAGTCTGTCGGTATGAAATTGATTTTGAATGGAAATTTCATATCCACGCAATGTGTTGAGTTGTAAGCATTGCCCCAAAACCTGGGAGGTTTTGTACCTTTCTCAAGATAAAACAAAAAACATCATCAATGTGATCTAAACTGACGTCCGCACTATAACAGCCTGATCAAAAGTCAAAAAGTCAATACTTCTTCATCGTAGTAAAATTTATCGTGGATGCCATCTTGTATGTTAATTATTCTGTTGAGGCTTTGAAACGAGATGAGCCCCAACAGAAAAGGCCTGTGCCTCAGCTGAAAGAGTGGGTTATATTGTACTGTGAACTCGGGGGCTTCTCCGCGCAATGTGAGTGTTCTTGTTATCTATCTATATATATATATAGATATATAAAGGAAGAGGTCCTGACTGGCTGATAATAAGCACACAGCGAAAACTACTGGAGATATTTAGATCGTAGGCTTTCGCGGCCGGTGTCAAGTTTATCATCTTGGCTTACAGGATTGAGCCGCGTCGCATATCGGTTATTATTTCCCGACGTTTCGGCTGACATTGCAGCAGCCTTAATCATGGGTAGGTACGAGTTGGTGTCCGTACTCAAACTAACGGTTGTTGCCAGTCAGATGTGCTTGCTTGCCCTGCGTTGACGTCACGCTGCTCGCTGATTGGTCCCCGCCCCTGGCAGTCGCGCGCTAGTAGAATTTTCCAGATGTTGCTGAGTTTGAACCCATCTAGGCGAAGAAATATGATGTTTTACCTTGATAAACTTAGGTGAAATGTCGTAGTCTCTGCAGCGTTTCAAAAAGGCAAGTGAGCTCAGCAAGCGCGACCGTTTCTGGCGTAGAATGTCCAATTTCCTGCTGTAGGAGTGAGTTTCCTCCCCGCGACCTGGCCGCGAAAGCCTACGATCTAAATATATACGCCTGAAGGAAGAACTGACAATATTGTATATCAAGAAGTTCTAAACTAAATTATTATATTTAAAATTCTTCTTTCTTTGTTGTTATGTGACGCATGATTCTACGATACTTATACATTGATTAAGTATATTTAAGTTCATGCTTTCAAAATATATTTAAGTTATTTATGGTTAGGTTAAATATATTGTTAATTATAATACGTTTCCTTAAATCTTTATAATTACATTTAGTTCGATAGCAAATATTTGTATTTTAACTCTGAATTTTGATATCATATTTAAAAATTAATTTTCAACAAAGTTTGTCTGTCTGTCTGTCTGTCTGTTATGTATACAAATCTACACCGTTTCACCGATCTGAACCAAAATTTGTATCCTTACCCTTTGGAACCCTGCGAGTGACACTGTCCACTTAAAATTTCGGACAGACCACCCCATTTCCTGCATTCAGGCCCTTTGGTCCAAATCTACACCGTTTCACCGTTCAGAAGCAAAATTCGTATTCTTACCCTTTGGTACCCTGCGAGTAACACTGTCTGCTTGAAATTGCGGACAGACCACTCCATTCCCTGCATTTAGGCCCTTTGGCCAAAATCGACACCGTTTCACTGTATATTTACCCTTTGGAACACTGTGACTAACACTGTCTGCTTTAAATTGCGGAGAGGCTACTCCATCCCCTGCATTTAGGCTCTTTGGCACAAATCTACACCGTTTCATCGATCAGAACCAAATGTTATATACTTACCCTTTGGAACCCTGCGAGTAACACTGTCCACTTAAAATTTTGGACAGACCACCCCATTTCCTGCATTCAGGTCCTTTGGTCCAAATCCACACCGTTTCACCGATCAGAACCAAAATTCGTATTCTTACTGTGAGCTGAAGAGGAAGGCGGACAGACGGGAAGAATGGCGTTGCCAGGGGGTTGTTACTGGGGGGGGTTAGACCCCCCCCCCCCACTTGGAGGATCGGCAGGTTGTGATTTGTGTCTGTTTCACCATCGCGCCGGCTACTAGGTGATGTATTGTTGTCGCCTTTCGGCCCGGGTCCCCATTTGAGCCTTCATGACTACGTATAACCACAGTCTACCTACAGATCGCGAAGCTTGGCTCACATTTGCAACAACAATGCTCTCACGCAGCCAGCAAGCATGTGCCGACTGCGCTGTGTTGGTATATGTTATTAATGCTGAATTTACTGTATGTGAGCATTGTGTAACCGTTATATCTTTAATTTAACATGTGCTTTACAAGAGGAGTTATGCAGTGCAATAAACATATCAAATATTAGAAGCCATATTTCGGTGTTGATAAGTAACCAAAATGATCGCTTTTCAGTTGATCAACACGAGTGTACGGTAGCCAATTAGATTGGGCGGTGAGTGACAATTCATCTCCTAGTGCCTGAAATAAGGAGGGAGGGGCGTTGTATGAGAAGCGTTTTATTAAGTGTATAAATAATTATTGTATTATGAATTACACAATTACACAGGGAAATTCATTATTACTCCTCACTCAATCTAAATGGGCGTGTTCGTGTTGGGCGAGTGGAAAGTCATTCTATTAATGTAGGCTGTTCAAGTAACAAGACGACACCCGAGTTTCCCAAGAACACTAAAAGGTAGGATTTGAGCTAGCATATGGGTTTTAGGCTAGAAATTTTAAGCTTTTCAAGAGGAGCTTGATGGCGCTGCTCGTCAATCACCCGGATGATCGGAGTTCCAATCCTGGTGACAGCGGAATTGAATTTTCACCTGAAAAATTACGTGGCGTCCGGAAGGGCATCCGGCCTTAAATCCCCGGCCAAAACCAAAATGATCCTGGTTGGCGCCGGCGACCCCTATGAATTGGGACAAGCGGTCGAAAGTATTAAAATGCTTTTCAATCAAACAACGGAACTAGGTCTGCTTACAAATCAATAATAATGTTATTGGTTTTTGGTCCCTTTTAACTACTGTGGCTTTTAGAGACGACAGGGTATCGGAATTTTGCCCAGAGGATCTTTAACGTGCCAGTAAATCTACAGCGTGGCTCCCTCGCATTTACGCACCCTTAAATGTCAGCTGACTGCGCCAGGAGTAGATCCTGCAATCTTGGGCACAGCAGGCGGGAACGTTACCGCTGAGCCACGGAGCCAGTCGGTTATAAATCAGAATCGTGTCTCGGTAGGATATCTATGCATGGCTTCGGTGGCGTAGTCGGTAGCCTGCTGAACAAGTTCGCGGGTTGAAACCCAGTCGAAGTCGTCGGGCCCATGTCATAGATTTATGGCATGTAAAAGAATCTACAACTACAATAGGTAGTGCGTAGCCAAAATGTGTAGGCTATTGTGTTAGAAACGCTCTATCAAGTTCCAACGTTCGCCGCTGGGTGTCAGTGACAGTGGCGTCTGGGAGATAAAGTTGGAACATCTAGACATTGAAACTGGGAAACCTACGGACGCTCATTTGAAATGCCCTGCTATGGCCATTTGCTGCAATTCAAATAAAAATATATATTCATTTTGAAAATTAAGACATAAGTAAACGTAAATGATGTCATCCCAAACAAGTGCCGATATTTTAATTTTCAAATGTAGAAAATGGATTTTAATAGTCAGAGAGCTGATTTAATGAATACAGATGTAGACTATTTTGCAAAATAATATACACTTATTTTCGACTAATTTTGAAGCAAGCCAATTTATGTCATCAGTATCATGCTCACAAACTTAGATATGGTACCGGTTACACTGTTAATTCTCATATGAAATACCTGTTCTCCCACATGGCTGCTGTGAAGATACGGTACACAGTTGTTATTGCCGATATTATTTGTAAAATTGACAATGAATTATTTTGTCAAATTCAGGAATAAAAGGTATCATACCCCCAGACAACATTCGAAGTACCTACAATTGAGCCATTTGTGACCTTATGATCTTTCTATACTTTTCGTTTCACAAATCACACTGGTATTTTTACAAATTAACTATTAAGTTACGAAATAACTGGCTTTTGATATGGTTAAGAATTTGATATTTGGTAGGGATTGGTCGATTTAAGACCTCCTGAATCAGAAAGAACTCAGGGAATCAACTTGAGCTAAACTTAAGTTAAGCGTTACAAAGGGAATTTGTTAACATTAAGGTAAGAAAGTTTTAAGAGCAGAACAAGTTGCTTAATTGCATTAAATGTGTTAAAAAACTATCAGAAGTACCCATTCTTCGAACGGTCTTCGGTATTAATAACCAGACGTTATCAATTGAACTACTGTTGCTTGGAACCTGTTTGTCGACAAAGAAAATTGATTAGTTAAAATGTGCTCTCAAACTAAATTTACCTAACGTGTTCTTCCTGACGTGAAAATAAAATAGAAAACCTCGTAGACGAAATGCAATACACGTCACATGTAAACTGACCCTAACCGTTGTGTCAAGTGCCCAACCACAGGAAGAACCCTTTTATAAATTTTAAAGGGTTGTGGTGCATGAAAATTCAGGTTTTTAGTCTCCAATGACCCAAATTCCTAAAAGCAGAAAAAAACAGCCTACTATTTCAAATCAGGAATTTTTGAAAATAATGTTGCTGTTTGGAGATATAATAGACCTTCTGCACGACATATCGCACGTGTAAGTCGTTTGAAAAATATCTAGGGTATTCCTTGAACCCCTTAAGCGCATTGACGAATTATACAGTTTTAGTTGGTTCCGTATAACCTTATACCCATTTGCAAACTTTCACAGAAATGTAATAAATGGAGTGGCATAACTTCTTGCAGAAATACATGGAAAGTTGGACGTCACCTCTTGAGATACTGTTGTCATGGTTACTGGCTTGCATTCCTTCATTAGTTTATTAATTGAAATTAGTTTTCTGGGGATATCTAAGAAACTGTTGGGTTTAGAGCCTTAAAATGTAGTTAACGGGGACCCTTTACGGCTCTTTAGGGGCCCCGAGTTTTGTTTCTGACACCAAGGGGTTGAAAATGAGCTTTGTCTCGTCGTTGTACGCAATAATATAATACTACTACTACTAATAATATAGCAATATAACAATATAGGGATATAATAGAACCCTGTGTACCATACCCGCACGTTTCAATTGCGTGAAAAATTCTAGAGTACCCCTTGACCCCCTTAAACGCATTATATGTATTGATGAATATTTCAGCTTAATTTGGATCCGTTATAACCTTATAGCCGTTTGCAAACCTTCACAGTTATGTGGTAAATGGAATAGCATTGCGTCTTACAGCGATAGATGGACTTCTGAGATTGTGTTGCCATGGTTACCAGCTTGCATTCTTTCAAAGTTTATTAAGTGAAATTAATTTTCTGGGAATATCTCCAGAACTGTTGGTTTTAGGGCGTTAAAATGTGGTTTCCGGGATTACTAAGGGGCCCCAGAGTTTCGTTTCTCACATTGAGGGGCTGAAAATGAGCTTTGTCTCACCGTTCTACGCCTATTTGAGCATGTATTTTAAGGGGGTAGGCCCCCTTTTATGAGAGGTACGGAGAAGAGTTACATCAATGATTAGTGTCGTGCCTCTGATGGATATCTGTATCAAATTTTTCGTTGATCCGTTCTCAAGATATAAGGACACAAAAAATTGTCCACAAATAGACAGACAAAAATTTTATTTTTGCGCGCATCCGTCATAAAACAGTCTGAAACGCGCAAATATCGCACATTTCCATGGAAATTCAGAAAGAAAACAGACATACTTTCATTTTTATAAATATGGAGATGAAATAATGCACCAATAGAATACAACAAGAGGATCTAGTCCCTTAAACATACGAAATGGAATTCAACAATTATAAAGATTTTTATAACAAGAAAGTACAAAGTGCCAAGTAGTGCTAATGAACTCCATATCAACATTTACGTGCAATCAGGTCGACATGTAAACAGGAATAGAAAAAAATTGCTACGTGTTTGCATTAGAGGTGAGACCACAGAATGCAAGCAAGCATTGATTTAAAGACCAGTGAATGGCAAGAAAGAGCCTTTCAAAAGCAAATGATCATTTAAACCATTCATGCAACTAAATGAGGCAAAATTATAGCCAAAGAAAAACATTAAGCAGAATTAAAGAACTTAAAGTTCATATCAAAGCTTATACGGCCTGCAAGCAGAACCCAGTAGTAAAATTGTGAGCCGGTTTTCCTTGCAGATCTTGATGTTCATATTAACAAGAGTTTAATGGAACATTTTACTTATCATTGGTTTGGTTTCTTGCAGCGATGATTTCGCAGGACACGGTAAATACTAGCAGTAAATTGCTAAAAAATACAAAGACCTGTTTGGTCCTTAAGCATACTACCTCTCCAGGAGGAGCTGTTTAAAAGCTGTAGTGAAGCATAGCTATAATACACGTCGTCTAGAAGAACACACTTTCGCACACTGGCGAAATGGTCAAGGGACACTTGTACTTGTAGAAATGTTAAAAGGCTTAAAGCCTAACTTCATATCAGCCGAAGCTCGTAGCAGTGCTGAATTTGTTAGAGTCCCATGGCGTAGGAAGTTCCTTAGTGAAAACTACGCTCGTGTCCAAATGAGGACAAGTTCGAAGCCTTTAATATGTAGATGAGGAAATGCTTGCTGAATTGTCGATAACTTAGACATGTGTCCTGCAGACAGCAAGTGTCTAAATTAACAACGTGTGTTACGACGAGTGAAGAGGTCCAAACTGCAAGCGCTTATATAGGAGTTCGGAAGAGAAGTTCCAGAAATTTCGATGGATCGGGAACTGTGATTGTTCGGCAGGACACGGTGACCATTGAGAAGCGTTGACACAGAGACGAAAGGTATGACGACAATATGGCTGTCAAGCTGATTGAAGCACTTATGGAGTTCAGTAGAAATATTTTAACAGTAACAGGCCTAAAGAATATGTCTTAAAACCACGCAGGCATAAATGCAGAAAAAGTAAGTGAATATATATCGTAAACAATTTAACAAATTGGTCAATCAAGACCCAAACGGACAAACATAGAAAACATGTGTACACATGACAAATTAGTTAGGATAAGCACCAGCTGACATTTTATTTTTTTTTCTCTCGAAAATTATCGAAGTTAAAATGAATAAATAACCGGCTCTGCTAGCCTTCGCAAATGCGAACATACAGCCAGTGGGGCGACAACAAGGAAAAGAACAAAAGGAGAGAAAAAGAAGAAAATTTGAAAACACAAAAGGAGCAGAGCTAGAGAAGTAAAGGAGAAATAAATGAAATTGGACGTACACAGTGTCCGTTAGGCGTAATTAATTTTACCACTCGTACTCTACCGTCACGACTGGTGAAACATTTTTCGATTCTACCGGTGTGCCAAACAAGAGGAGGACTTGGGTCTCTTAGAAGCACCAAGTCACCCCCCCCCCCCCCCCGAAGGTTAGGATGAGAGAGCTGCCACTTCCCTCTCCTCTGTAATGAGTTAAACTACTCCAGTTTCCACCGTCTCCAAAACCTGGCTCTTAGAGCCCCTATTTTTTCCCCAAAAATAGGTAAATAAAGATCCAACCGGCGATCAATGACAGGAGGTGGAGGGTTTAAATAACTACCTATCAAAAATGACCAGGAGTGAGAGGGAGAAAATCCAAAGGATCATTAGGCAGAGGGGATAGAGGTCTGGTGTTGACAGTGCACTCGATAAGAATTACTAGAGAGTTGAACTCTTCGAAGGACAAACGATATTTTTCAAATGGCTTTTTGTTAACTTGACACATGATTCCCAACGCCCAGGAGTGAGTAGGGTGGAATAAAACGTCATTATTTAAAAAAATAGTTGGAAATTTGTTCTTGGGCAAATGAAAAACAAAGAGCCTTTCTCCATTGCTTGGAGGCACCAAGGAAATATCTGTCGTTGTCAGCAAAGACTTCTGAAGGAATGCCTCTTCTAACACAAACGAGAAAATGCAGAATGGAAATAAGAAGTGGAAGCGTTTGTAGCGAGTTCCAAATGAATGGCACCAGTGACTATACATATAAAACGAGAAATGTACAATTTTCCAAAACTTTTTCGTCGGACTTCAGGATTGTTTTTTGGTACAAGAAAGGACCAGCGTAATCAATACCAGTGAGCGAAAAAAGGTCTGCTCGGAGCAGAGCGAAAAGAAGGAAGATCAGCCATGAGTTGCTGAGGAAGCCTTGGTTTTGTTTTAATGCAAGAACTGCAATTACGCACAACAGATGTGACCTCATGCAAATCGTTGATAGGCCAGTACTGTTCGTGAATTAATCACAGAAGGGTCCTAGTGCCAACATGTAAGAGTTGGTAATGAAACTGAAGTTGCGTGCTGAGCAGTATGTACACTTAAGGGATGCTGTTGCTAACGATGAGACAGTACGGTCGAATGATCTTGGTCATGTAGTGATCCAGCCTTCAAGCTTTGTTGGCTCACCACGCTACCTTAGTGAACGAGCACAAGATGATCTTACATATGTTAGGAAGTATGGTCGTCCTGATCTGTTTATAACAATGACATGCAATCCAAAGTGGGAGGAAATTATTCCAGAGCTAATTCCAGGTCATAAGGGAATTGACAGACATGAGATAGTGGCAATAGTATTCAATTAAAAGTTAAAATTTTTGTTGCTGTAATTAACAAAGGAAAATCTGTCGGGCTGTCAGATGCTTTATGTACACTGTTCAATATCCAGTAGAATATCTCAACACTTTAGATCTTCCAGGTGTTCCTCCCCACAAACTTGAATTGAAAGTGGGAGTACCTATAATGTTATTGAGAAATATCAAAGCTCCACGACTCTGGAATGGTACCAGTTGCATAGTGAAAAGTGTGAAACGAAACATCGTAGAGGCAGTGGTTCTCACTGGATGTGCAAAAGGAGATACGGTTTTCATCCCGAGGATTCTTATCATCCCAACTAACTTACCGTTCACCTTTAAACGACTGCAGTTTCCACTTAAGCTGGCCTTTGCAATGACCATCAACAAAGCACAAGGCCAAACTCTTCAAGTAGACGGCTTGCATTTACATCATCAATGTTTTTCCCACGGACAGCATTACGTGGCCTGTTCACGAGTATCGAGGAGCGACAATTTGTATATTTACACGCCAGAAAACAAAGCTGTACATATTGTTTACAAAAACTTTTTGTAAAGTCATCACACAATCAAGATTAAGATAAAATATAAATATCACTTTCTAAATATATACGTATGTGGTATACAGGTTTGCCACCCTCCCCCTGTCGAGAATAATTAGCCATTTAATTCCAAATCATTAAATGGTGAACTGAGAGGCAAACACATGTAAATTGCAATTAATTTTAATCCAATCAGCCTGATGCAATGCCGTCAAGCAGTTCCCGAATGGGCTAGGTGAAGAGGGCAGGAGTTTTTAGTTGCTGGAAATCCAACTCCCACAGAGAGTGGTGTCTTTGAAAGATTTTCCCCCTGCCGAAAAAAAAACCTACTACTATTCAATATTGCTTTAAATGTCACCTTTACATTTTAATTTATTTATGTCCCGTAGCAAAGCATGAGTACTTCACCTAGTTATATATAATTCCAAATAATTTAAATAATTCTATAATGGTTATAAATAATTCTATAAATTAAATAAATTAATTATTTAAATAATTCAGTGAAGGTGAATAATAATTTAATTATTTAATTACATTATTTAAATATTATCCATGATATGATATTAATAATAATAATAATAATAAAGAAATTGTAAAATGTTATAAATAATTTGAGGGTTAAATAAATTGTTAGATTTCGATGTACAAACATTTCATCAACAGTAATAATAACCATACCAATATTAGTATTGCTATCATATAATAAAAATCAGTCAACAAAATAATGGAAGGTTTGATGACACATTTCTGAAATGCACCATAATAAAAATAAGGAAAGGAATAGAGGAACGGCAAGTTAATAAATAACCAATTTGTGTAAAATAGGATGCAGTATTTTTACAATAAAGGCAGGGAAAGGATTTTGACCAGGATTAAATAGGAATAATTTTGTAAGACATTTTATAGCACAAGATCTTAGTAATGCTTGAGTATAATACAGGAGGTGAACGTATGACAGAAATAGTACTCAATTATAAGAAAAGAATGAATCATATGAGGTGATTATTTGTAATAATGAATAATATGCGGCACGAGTGTCGGCATTAATGTAGGAGTTGTGTGGAGGCTAGGAGCCGTCCAATAGGAAATTGTATTTCCGTGTTGCAAGGAGATTTAGTTGGGGCACATGATTGCCCAGATGTGAAAAGAAGGGTTGAGTCGAGTTACCAGCCCATATTTCTGTCAAATTCAAGTACTGTCGAAGGATTTCACTTCTAATACCTGAGTCAGTTATCCAGATTTCCAGATATTAAGCCTATGAAATAAACAATTGCTAGTTTTGTTAAAACCTAACAGGATCCTGAATAGAAATAAATATTAGAGTGTGCAAACAAATTTCAAAACGAGTTGAATTGCTTAGAAGTCAATCATCTTCACACAATTTGGATAGGAGTGATGCCTATTATGATTATTGAAATTATTAATAATAAATAATGCTGATTATTGTCTGAACTTAATTATCTCTGAGAATGAATAGGGATGATAATATTAATTATTTGATGTTGAAATACATTTTTTGTTTATAGTGGTAATGTTTACAACAATTTTGTTGAGCAACATAATAGGGTTATTTATAGATAAACATGTAAAATTAATAATTAGTGTAACGATTATGTGGATGTTGTAACATAAATAATTGATCAAATATCTGAAAAGAAAATGAAACAAATATAAAGTGATAAATGCTCAGTGGAACAAAAGGAAATGCAACAACATTAATATTTTGACATAATGTGGTCGAATATTGGTATTTCAGAACTTAACAATTCTACAAGAAATACTGGTGTATTTATTTCCACATTATTGGAAACACGATTTCTAGATAATCAAATTAAATGATATTTTTCTTTCAAATGAAAGAAAAATGTTGTCAATCTATAACCATATGAACGAACTATGATCTTCGAAATTTTTAATCATCAGTGATATGTTCATTTTAACATAAATAAGGGTAACAAGTGTATAGAAAGGGGTCAGACGAACTATTAATTTAATCTCAACCACCTATTGTGTAAATTTAGAGTGAAAATTTTTAATATAAAATGATACCAGATGGACTGATAATTTCTGGCTATCAACTCCAAGTTGTTAGGCTAACAATATTTTCTGGTGTTGATTTTTTTACGAGAATTTTTTTTTTGATTTGATGATTTTTGCATTAATTTTAAATATTTTATTGTTATAAAATGGGATAATTTTAAGACATTGTGATTTTTTCATTTCTCCTTCTGTCTCCTTTGCTTGCCTATTGCCGAGATCAGTTAAGCCAGCTTATGATTTTAGTTTTATCCCAGATAGACCCTGAGATATCTTTATCTCGTGCTAAACTGATTTCGGAAATTTGCAAATGTGGTCGTTGGACTTCGGTCCAAACAAGCGCAATACATATTTTTATATCAATTTTGGGAACGTGACTTAATGCCTTTCAGCTCCTTGGTCAGTTTAGTGTGGCTTTCAGTCATCCAGAATTAATATTTCACATGATATTTTATTTAAAAATGGATTTATAACATAAGAACCACATAAACCCTGTACACAACAGCACTGTAACAAGCTCGAATCTTAGATTGCGGCCAACATTAAGTACGGAATACGGCGCTGAAAGGTAGGAATTCCTTGAATTAATGCTTTTCTCCACTGATCGCACTACATGTAGCACGGGTTTCTGGCTTAAACCCAAAAAACAAATTGCTTTGTGATGGATTTTGCCTTGCCAGTGAGCCTCCGTGCTTTTTCTCCTGATGAAAATGTAGCTTAAATAGCAGCCTGACTTAATTTTTTCTAAGACCCTTTTGTCAATACTTCAGAATAATAATTCTTTATAAATTGACCATTTTTGACTTAATGATTTTCAGCTCCGACCAATTTCATTGCGTTGACATCAAATATAGATTTAGGTGTTGGAAGAACACTTTGAATTTTTTTCTGGGGAGAGGCAGGACAGTCGAAACAGCATAAAAGCGGAAAATATAAGCACACGAAATGCTGTGTGACAGACTATCAGAGGGCTAGGAGAGCAACAAATTGAAAGGTATTTAAATGTGAAGGCGAGGGGAGACCTTTCTGGCGACTACCAACAAAGAGACGAGATAGGTAGACACGACACATACGAAGACACCCAGAAATACCAACATTCCTAAGGAAAGAGGTGTCGAGGATAAGAACTATAGGGATAGACCAAGGTAAGAATATGTTAAAATGATTACCTCGAATGTATGCTGTAGAGATACAACGGATAACTCAGGACATAGAGGTACAGAGTGATGGATCAAACCAGATAAAAGACTGAAGTCTCAAACAGAAACATCTCCAAATGAAAAGTATGAACTTGCCACAATGAATTTAAATGTGATTATTCAAATATCCTGTCACAACAAATGAATTATCGTTGTTACTACATTACTATGGTTTCTAGCTTCTAGAGATTAGAACGTGTGTCCTCAAACGTCCCCTTAGAGCCGAGTTGTTCCTACATTACTATGGTTTCTAGCCTCTATAGATTAGAACGTGTGTCCTCAAACGTCCCCTTTGAGCCGAGTTGTTTTCGAAAATACTACGTGAATATTGTTTCTTGCCACCGTTAATTAGAATGTGATTATCTGTTCCCATATGCTGTGAGGTAATTTGGCTTTGCGTTTACTACATAACAATGATTTCTCGGCTCAATTGTTTAGGAAGTGTGCATTCAAATGTTGCTTTACTCTGGTTTTCACGCCGCTATGGTTTAAATGTGACTCTTCAATGAACCACTATGGTTACATTTAGCTACGCATATGTTACATCATTATGGCTATTAGCCACTATGGATTAGGATGGGTGACTATCAAGTTACCCTCGTAGTAAATTTGGCTTCGCATACAGAACGTGAATATTGCTTCTGGCTACTATGTATAAGCATGTGTTTTGAAACGTCCTCACAGGGAGGATTCGCATACATTTCATAAATATTGTTTCTCGCCGCAATGGATGTGCATGTTATTTTCTTTAAATGTCCTCAATAAGTAAACTTGGATTCGAATACGCTACATGAAATAAGCATCTAGCCGCTATGGACGAGCATGAGTGAGTACAATGTTCCACTGTGGACAAACGCAGATTCACATACACTTCATGATATTGGCATCTCGCCGCTATGGATGATTATGAGTTTCTTCAATTTTAATACAGGTAAACTTGGTTTCACGTACGCTACATAAGTATGGATTTTCGCCGGTGAGGATTCTCATGAGTCCTTTCAAGTGTCCTCTCTGAGTAAATTTAAATTCAGATTTGCAATATCAATATTGCTTCTAACAGCTAAGGATTATCATGTCTCTTCAAAAAAACTCTCGCCGTAAACTTGTCATATCAAATGCCACATGGATAACGCATACCGCTACTATAGATGAGCATGTGTTCCTTCAAATTTTTCTCAGGGTAAACACGGATTCACATACGTACAATTATGTTTTTACGCCGCTATGTATGAGCATGTGTCTCTTCTGACTTCCTCTTTGGTTAAATTTGGATTCACATTCGCTGCATGGAAACAGCTTCTCGCTGCTATGGCAAAGCATGCGTCTCTTCAGACTTCCTCTCTGGTTAAATTTAGATTCACATATGCTACATGCAAATGGCTTTTTTCGCTATGGATGAGCATATGCGTTTTCAATGTTCCCTTACAGGCAAACTTCGATTCACACACGTTACATGCGAAAGACTTTTCGCTGCTACGGATGAGCATGTGTTTTTTCATGTGTCCTTTTAAATGTACTTTCTGATTAAACGTGCGTTCACATACGCTACATGAAAATGGCTTCACGTCACTATGTACTACCAAGTGTTTCTTTAAATTACTTCTTTCGGAAAACTTGGATCCACATACGCTACATGAGTATGGCTTCTCACAGCTATGAACTAGCAAGTGATTCTTCAAATTTCCTCTCTCGGAAAACTGGGATATACATACGCTACACGAATTTGACTTCTCACCACTATGGATGAGCATGTGTCGATTCAAATCTCCTTTCTGTGTAAATTTTGATTCACATACGGTACATGAAAAAGGCTTCTCGCCACTATGGACGAGGAAATGTCTCTTCAAATGTCCTCTGAGGATAAACTTGGATTCACATACGCTACATGAGAATGGCCTGTCACCGCTATGGCTAAACATGTGTCTCTTCAGACTTCCTCGGTTCGTAAATGTGGATTTACATCCTCTACATGAAAAGGGAATTTCGCCGCTATGAATGAACAAGTGTTTCCTCATAGATCCCTGCCCCGTAAATTTGACTTTGCATACGCTGCATGTGTATGCCTTTCCACCGGTATGGCGAACAATGTTTGGCTTTAAATTTTTTAAGGTGGTAATTTTTCCTGTAAATGCAATGTTAGTGTATTGCTTTCCACCGGAACCAAATGCGTACAACACCCTCGCAGCAGGATCCCACGTATCTGGACATATCAGACTGAAATCAGTAATACTAACAGTTTAATTTGCGGTACATTATCAAGGAAGTAGATATAGAGATCTAAGTAGTATTAATATAATGGGGGCAACTTTTATTAATACCGATACAAATACCTGTCTTCAAGAAGTACGCTTAACCGATGGCGTTTCCACTCATCAACATTTTGTAGATATAGCCGAACATATTACTATTATTATTATTAATATATTATATATGAATTGCAGCCAATGGCCATACCAGGGTATATTAAATGAACGCCCACAGGCCCTCAGCAAGTTGCAGCCAATGGTCATATCAGGGTATATAGTAAATGAACGCCCATACCCTCCCAGCAAGTAGCAGCCGATGTCCATACCAGGGTATATTAAATGAACGCACATACCCTCCCAGCAAGTAGCAGCCAATGGCCATACCAGGGTATATTAATTGAACACCCACAGGCTCCCAGAAAGTTGCAGCCAATGGCCATACCAGGGTATATTAAATGAACGCCCATACTCTCCCGGCAAGTTGCAGCCAATGGCCATACCAGGGTATATTAAATGAACCCCCATATTCTCCCAGCAAGTTGAAGCCAATGGCCATACCAGGGTATATTAAATGAACGCCCATATTCTCCCAGCAAGTTGCAGAAAATGGCCATACCAGGGTATATTCAATGAACTCCCATACCCTCCCAGCAATTTGCAGCCAATGGCCATACCAGTGTATATTAAATGAAGGCCCATAGGCCCCCAGCAAGTTGCAGCCAAGGGCCATACCAAGGTATATTAAATGAACGCCCATACCCTCCCAGCAAATTGCAGCCAATGGCCATACCAGGGTATATTAAATGAACGCCCACAGGCTCCCAGCAAGTTGCAGACAATGGCCATACCAGGGTATATTAAATGAACGCTCACAGGCTTCCAGCAAGTTGCAGACATTGGCCATACCAGTGTATATTAAATGAACCCCTGTACCCTCCCAGCAAGTTGCAGCCAATGGCCATACCAGGGTATATTAAATGAACGCCCACAGGCTCCCAGCAAGTTGCAGACAATGGCCATACCAGGGTATATTAAATGAACGCTCACAGGCTCCCAGCAAGTTACAGCCAATGGCCATACCAGGGTATATTAAATGAACGCCCATACCCTCCCAGCAAGTAGCAGCCAATGGCCATACCAGGGTATATTAAATGAACGCCGACAGGCTCCCAGAAAGTTGCAGCCAATGGCCATACCAGGGTATATTAAATGAACGCCCATTCACTACCAGCAAGTTGCAGCCAATGGCCATACCAGGGTATATTAAATGAACCCCCATATTCTCCCAGCAAGTTGAAGCCAATGGCCATACCAGGGTATATTAAATGAACGCCCATATTCTCCCAGCAAGTTGCAGAAAATGGCCATACCTGGGTATATTCAATGAACCCCCATACCCTCCCAGCAAGTTGCAGCCAATGGCCATACCAGTGTATATTAAATGAAGGCCCATAGGCCCCCAGCAAGTTGCAGCCAATGGCCATGCCAGGGAATATTAAATGAACGCCCATACCCTCCCGGCAAATTGCAGCCAATGGCCATACCAGGGTATATTAAATGAACGCCCACAGGCTCCCAGCAAGTTGCAGACATTGGCCATACCAGTGTATATTAAATGAACCCCTGTACCCTCCCAGCAAGTTGCAACCAATGGCCATACCAGGGTATATTAAATGAACGCCCACAGGCTCCCAGCAAGTTGCAGACAATGGTCATACCTGGGTATATTAAATGAACGCTCACAGGCTCCCAGCAAGTTACAGCCAATGGCCATACCAGGGTATATTAAATGAACGCCCATACCCTCCCAGCAAGTAGCAGCCAATGGCCATACCAGGGTATATTAAATGAACGCCCACAGGCTCCCAGAAAGTTGCAGCCAATGGCCATACCAGGGTATATTAAATGAACCCCCATATTCTCCCAGCAAGTTGAAGCCAATGGCCATACCAGGTTATATTAAATGAACGCCCATATTCTCCCAGCAAGTTGCAGAAAATGGCCATACCAGGGTATATTCAATGAACCCCCATACCCTCCCAGCAAGTTGCAGCCAATGGCCATACCAGTGTATATTAAATGAAGGCCCATAGGCCCCCAGCACGTTGCAGCCAATGGCCATACCAGGGTATATTAAATGAACGCCCATACCCTCCCAGCAAATTGCAGCCAATGGCCATACCAGGGTATATTAAATGAACGCCCACAGGCTCCCAGCAAGTTGCAGACATTGGCCATAGCAGTGTATATTAAATGAACCCCTGTACCCTCCCAGCAAGTTGCAGCCAATGGCCATACCAGGGTATATTAAATGAACGCCCACAGGCTCCCAGCAAGTTGCAGACAATGGCTATACCAGGGTATATTAAATGAACGCTCACAGGCTCCCAGCATGTTACAGCCAATGGCCATACCAGGGTATATTAAATGAACGCCCATACCCTCCCAGCAAGTAGCAGCCAATGGCCATACCAGGGTATATTAAATGAACGCCCACAGGATCTCAGAAAGTTGCAGCCAATGGCCCTACCAGGGTATATTAAATGAACGCCCATACACTCCCAGCAAGTTGCAGCCAATGGCCATACCAGGGTATATTAAATGAACCCCCATATTCTCCCAGCAAGTTGAAGCCAATGGCCATACCAGGGTATATTAAATGAACGCCCATATTCCCCCAGCAAGTTGCAGAAAATGGCCATACCAGGGTATATTCAATGAACCCCCATACCCTCCCAGCAAGTTGCAGCCAATGGCCATACCAGTGTATATTAAATGAAGGCCCATAGGCCCCCAGCAAGTTGCAGCCAATGGCCATACCAGGATATATTAAATGAACGCCCATACCCTCCCAGCAAATTGCAGCCAATGGCCATACCAGGGTATATTAAATGAACGCCCACAGGCTCCCAGCACGTTGCAGACATTGGCCATACCAGTGTATATTAAATGAACCCCTGTACCCTCCCAGCAAGTTGCAGCCAATGGCCATACCAGTGTATATTAAATGAACGCCCACAGGCTCCCAGCAAGTTGCAGACAATGGCCATACCAGGGTATATTAAATGAACGCTCACAGGCTCCCAGCAAGTTACAGCCAATGGCCATACCAGGGTATATTAAATGAACGCCCATACCCTCCCAGCAAGTTGCAGCCAATGCCCATACCAGGGTATATTAAATGAACGCCCATATTCTCCCAGCTAGTTGCAGCCAATGGCCATACCAAAGTATATTAAATGAACGCCAATACCCTCCCAGCATGTTGCAGCCAATGATCATACCAGGGTATATTAAATGAACGCCCACAGGCTCCCAGCAAGTTGCTTCAACTTAGGATAGCAGATGCTACTGTCACTGACACCTAGCGGCAAACGTTTGAACTTGATAGTTGCTAGCCAGCGAAATTATTATAACCTACAATTTCGGCTACACACAACTAATTGTGGAGGTTAGTTGCCATATATATAGAATTTGAAAATTTCAGTCCCAGTGTCCCTTAATATAATTTACCTTGATAACTACAAAATGTTGTGTTGGCCATCACTAAGATTGCTATGTTACACAATATGTGGAATTAAAATACGCTTACAATGTCGGCCAAGTCATGTGTTTCTGTCGACCATTCCGGTTCACATTTGATCACAGCTTGCTCGACCATTACGTTGGAAAACTAGAACACAGAATTTCACCTGAAAATTATATACATACGCACTTATTCATTGATATAGCCTCATATATAATACGATACGACCGGTATGTAAAATGGGATCCCCCAAATGTAATATTGGTGTTCCAAATATATCCCAAGAGGTGCACAGTGATAAGACGTGTTATCTGACAATAACAGTAAGTTTAAACCCTACTCCGGTGCCTCTCGCTCCCATTGGCTGATACGCTGTGATGCCGCTCGGATGTAGCAGGCGCATACCAGCTGATATTTACAATGCATTCTTACGGGAAACACAGTCGTATTTCGCTTCTCTTTTCCGCTCGTGGTATTCAATCATAATAATGGCAATATGCGCGTTATAAATAGAAAGGTATAAGCAATATATTGCAGTGGTTTGTATTGTGAAATATACTTCATAAACACACAAAAAATAATACTTCATATTAGCTACGGTACCGCACCTTAGTATCAGCTGAGCTACAGAAGAGCCTCTCAAAACCCAATAACAGACGAGCTAAGGATAGAAATACGAAATATAGCAATAGATAGGCTACATAATCATGCTTTAGCGACTGCGGTGTAGTGAAGTGCGTTAAATTGCTCGCTACGACCGCGATGGGAAGCTGCAGGAAGTCCGGAGTTCAGAGGTTCAAATCCCGGCGCTGACAGCGGCTTTCCACACCCTCCAGGCAAATGCCGAGATAGTAGCCTACCTTAGTTCAAGTTCCGGAGCACTTACCCCATTTCCGTCCCTAATAATTAAGGTCACACACCCATTACAACAGTCACCTTAAACGCACGGATTAGCCTACAAATTGAACACACAAGTACACGGAGCTGACGATCAAGATGTCCCAGTCCCAACATCATATATTATTAATGTAACATTGGTATGAAAATGATCAGTTTATAAACACTTACCTTTTATGCGACTTGAGTTTTAGATGACGAAGCGACCCAGAGTTTGTTCTTTTTTGCTGCATATTTCTCAGTAATTTGATCTTGATATGCCTATTCAGGTGACGGATTCTGATAAAAGTCCTTGTCCTCACGTATAAACGAATTATCTTCTGATTCACTTCCTAGTTGGTAATCCGACAAGTTCATTCTTTATATCCCTTTCGCAATCGTCTGGACGGAAGTGATTAGAGAACACTCGGGCATTATTAATGTTAAATATATCAGCTCGTTTACAGCGAGAAATCCACACACGTCTCGACTCCTCATTTTTTGGAAATCTGTGGTATATAGTACCTTGTACCACCCTATACCCCCAAGCACAAGAAGCGCCAGATTTGCTCATTTTTACCGATATGTGAAAATACAAGCATTACAGCACACGACTTTCCAGAACACTAAACTATTCTTAAATTAAACTATTAATGAGACGATATAAATAAAGATTTGCGGTATAACCAACGATACCGTAGTAAAGTCAAATTATTTACACAACGATGTAAACAATAGGGATTAAACTTGAAAAAGAAACACTCAATTTTTCCGTCCGTTCTGGAGAAGTATCACCGATGCAACTGGTAGCAAGTTTTAATTTTCAGCTTCTAGCGAGCATGTTAGATGACTCAATACCAAGATAAGTAGACTATAACTCAGATGCTCACAAAATTACAGGGACATTTTATCGGCCTAGCAATAAAGCGGGGACCGGCAAAATGCGTGCGTAGCCGGGTGACTCACAGCCGAGCGATTATATTAATGCAGGTGCTATATTGCTCGATAATATAATTAATGTTATTGGTTGAACGTCCCTTTTAACTGCTGATTTTAGAGACGCTGGGGTGCCGGAATTTTGCCTCTAAGGGGATCTTAAATGTGCCAGAATCTGTTAACACGGCTCCCTCGTATTTGCGCACCCTCAAATGCCAGCTGACTGCACCAGGATTCGATCTAGCAACCTTGGAATAGCAGGCGAGAACGTTACCGCTGAGCCACGCAGCCTGCCTACATATTACTTGACCGATAAGAAAGACCCGGTAGTTTCGTAAGCGCGAGAGTCCTTGGGTAACTGTACCACATCTTCCTGCGAGGGTGTGCCTGATTCCCGAAAATGTTAAGAACTGAGAACTATGATATTTAACCTATTTCAAAAGATGTGCATTTGTATGATCTATGTATATTATGAGAGTCCAGATTACTCTCACGTTTCAAGTAATTCGCGCGATACAATACCAAAGAATTTAAGTGTCCAATGCAATTAGCTTATTGATTCTTTAGAATTTTATTATATTCCTTATTTAAAACTACAGTACTTTTCAAGAAGTAGTAAATCAGTTGGGTGCAGCCCAAAATATAACTGTTGATTTATTTGAGGAGTTTTGACATCGTGGCCATTTAGCCCCGTGCATTTGGGTGTGTGATAAATTTGTGTGGTAACCTGTGTTATTGTGGTGTCTGTGTAATTGAAAATCAGATGAGGATTGAGAAAAAGGCGGCCATGGCCTATGTTAGGAATCATCCCGGCAGTGGCAACCCACGGAAAACCACTTCAGGCTGGCTGAGGTGGGAATCGAACCCACATCTTCTCAGATTTGCCTCACGAGGCTGAGTGTACGCGGACAGCCACGAATACTAACCGCTACCCTACGTGATGGTCACACGGTAGTCTGACTTGGGACTCCGATAACCGTTTAGCTCTTGGTTCAATGCTGTTTACATCACTGATTAATTTTCAACATTACCATTATGGAGTACTATTTATTAGTTTTACGTAACCGTGAATCTTGTGATTATGAGCCACAGGACCTCCTTTTTACGTGGAATCCGAACCACAGCACATGGCATTTCACTTCGAAAATCTCACATGCATTGACCGGATTATGTTATCAGTCTCCTGACAGGAGGGTAGCAAGTTTAATGGTACTGACTGTAGTGATGAGCTCTTTATAGGGTATTAGTTGACTGCAGAAGGACACGCGAGGTCCACCAAATTTATATTTCTCTATAAAGCGTCCCTTTTTGTTGCCAGAGACAGCTGAGAACTGTTTGTTATACATGGTCGCCACAAAAGTGCCCAACCGGTGACGTCAAACAGCAGCCAATGCTCTGGCAAGCCGAAGCGCGGAGCCCGGAGTGGCTCCCCCTGAATAGGTTCCACATAAGTTAACTGATCGCAGCAAACGCTTCTTTGAGAATCAGGACTAGCCGAGTACGGGCCTCCAGATACCACACAATGCCCAGTTCAAATAAAAACTCTTCTATCCTCCTCGTTGAACGGAAGTCAGAGAAAAATATATTTATCCATGCACACTTACAGTATTAACATGGGAATAATTTGTATAATCATACTAATATATAAAAATGAGATGGTGTGTGTCTGTCTGTGTGTCTGTCTGTTACTCAATCACGCAAGAACCACTGGTCCATTTAAATTAAATTTTGCGTGGTTGTAGCTGATTTACCAGGCTTACATATAGGCTAATTTTGATTTCGATATTTTACACAATTTAAAAATGGCGGCCATTTTAGCGACGTCACTACACACTTTGGTTTCAAAATTTCATATATCCATTTCAAATAAAAATAGAACGCTAAGAAATAGCAAACTTTTGATAGCACACACGAGCTTTAAAATTCAATTTTCTATCCGAAACGTCCTTATCACGTTTCGTGTATCTCCAACGGTTAGCGAGTAAAACCCACATTTGTAACGTCACTACCCCCTTTGGTTTCAAAAGTTCATATTTCCATTTCAAATAAAAAGAGAACGCTAAGAAGTAGCAATCTTTTGATGGCATACACGAGCTTTAGCATTTAATTTTCTATCCAGAAGGTCCTAATCACTTTTCGTGTATCTCCAACGGTTGGCGAGTAAAACCTAAATCTACTATATGAAGCTCAAATACCACTCACTGACTGACTCACTCATTCATTCATCACGAAATCTCAGAAACCACCGAACGGATTGGAATGAAATTTGGTATCCAGCTTCCTCAAGGGCCGAAAACGCCGACTAAGAAAGGATTTTTGGATATTCAGGTTCTAAAGGGGAGTTAAGGGGGTAGACCTGCATTTCATTGAATAGCATTATCTCCCGATTGGTTTCAGTGGGGGATGTGATACTCGGCATATAAACTCATCATTAAAAATAAGAAGACACGTGTCTGAGGGTTTTTCGATGTGGTGTATATTATGAGGTGAAAGGGGTGAAAAGTGGGGGTTGAAGGATTCCTAACGGAGCGTGTATCTCTTAAACGACATAGGCGAGGAGTTTGGAACTCAGCCGAAATAAATCAGCATAAAAATAACTAAACAGGTGTTTGACCGATTTTTCATAAATCCAATTTAAGGGGCCCATGGGGAGGGGTGAAATTATGTGGGAGGGGGGGGGGGGGGGAACGTAATATATCTGAGTGTAAAATTATACATGGCCTATGTTGTAGACAATAACACATTACATCTTTTGTTGTCTCTTGCTATTTCATCATACGACGAATACTTAGGGAGTTATTAATGATTTTGTACTTTTTGGCCGGAATTTTCTAAGTCCCAGGAATGACTTAAAAATTGATTCGAATGAAATTTCAAAAAATAGTTTTTTTAATACTTTTATTATATTTTTCACGTCTTTTAGGATCCGAAACCAACATGATATTTTGATGTTTTTTCGTTCTTGCATTTTTGGTTTCAGGTGATAGAATTATTTTCCATTAGGACCGATGCTTATTTTTATATATATAATTCTTCGACACGTTTGTATGTGACTGAACTCCTCCTAAACGACTGAACCGATTTTGATGAAATTTGGTATGTATATTAGGGTGGGTCCATGTATGGTTTAGATTCACAATCGGACCCGGTAGGTGGAATGAACACAATTTTAGAACCACGATTTACACACAATTTTTGAACCACAATATACAGTCAAAAACAGTCGTCATGGAAATCACTAGCCTTGGCCTTCGTGAAAGCTGATGTCTTTGGACGGTTTGTCTCTGCACGTTAGAGCGTTTCAAAGTCCCGTATGCGTTCATATACCTTTCATCCGATTGCCATGAAACTTGGGTGATATGTTGAGTGAGCTCCAGGGAAGGTGCTTGGCTTAGTAAAACCATTTTACAATAGATAGCGCACGAATAGATTCAACAAATAAGCGACGACGCGCGAAGCGTTTCAAAAAGGTCCCATATGCGTTCAAATACCATTCGTCCGATAGCGATGAAACTTGGGTGAGATGTTGTGTACACTCCAGGGAAGGCTTCTGGCTTAGTAAATCAATTTCACATTAGGTAGCGCACGATTAGATTCAACAAATTAGTGACGACGCGCGAAGCGTTTCAACAAAATCCCGTATAAGTTTATATTCCATTCATAGATTGAGATGAAACTTTGATGAGTTGTTGTGTACACCTAAGTGAAGGCTTCTTACTTAGTAATCCATTTCACAGGAGGTTGCGCACGAGTAGATTCAACAAATGAGCGGCGACGTGCGAAGCGTTTCAACAAAGTCCTGTATGCGTTCAAATACCATTCGTCCGATAGCGATGATACTTGGGTGAGATGTTGTGTACACTTACGTGAGGGTTTCTAACTTAGTAAATCCATTTTACAATAGGTAGCTCACGAGTAGATTCAACAAATGAGCAACTACGCGCGAACTTTTAATCAAATCCCGTATGCGTTCATATACCATTCATCCGATTGCAATGAAACTTGGGTGAGATGTAGTGTACACTTACGTGAGGGTTTCTAACTTAGTAAATCCATTTCACAGGAGGTTTCGCACGAGTAGATTCAACAAATAAGCGACGACGCGCGAAGCGTTTCAATAAGGTCCCGTATGCGTTCAAGTACCATTCGTCCGATTACGATGAAACTTGGGTGAGATGTTGTGTAAACGCTACGGAAGGTTTCTGACTTAATAAATCAATTTTACAATAGGTAGCGCACGAGTAGATTCAACAAATGTGTGACGGCACGCGAATCATTTCAACAAAGTACCGTATGCGTCCATATACCATTTATCCGTTTGCGATGAAACTTTGGTGAATTGTCGTGTACACTCCGGGAAATGTTTCTGTCTTAGTAAATACTGTTTTTAATAAGTAGCGCACGAGTAGATTCAACAAATGAGCGACGGTGCGCGAATCGTTTCCACAATGTCCCGTATGCGGTCATATATCATTCATCCGATTGCGATCAAACCTTGGTGAATCATTGAGTACACGCCAGAGAAGGTTTCAGGCTTAGTAAATCTATTTTACAATAGGCATCGCTTGAGAAGATTCAACAAATGAGTGACGGCACGCGAATCGTTTAAAGAAAATCACTTATGCGTTCATATGTCATTCATCCGATTCCGATGAAACTTTGATGAGTTGTTGTGTGCACGCCAGGGAAGGTGTTCAACATGGTAAATTCATTTTACAATATTGGTAGCGCACGAGTAGATGTAACAAATGAGTGACGACGCGCGAACCGTTCCAACAAAATCCTGTATGCGTTCATATACTATTCATCGTTTGCGATGAAACTTTGATGAGTTGTTGTGTACACTTACGTGAAGTTTTCTAAGTTAGTAAATCCATTTCACAGTTGGTAGAGCACGATTAGATTCAACAAATGAGTGACTGCGCACGAATCATTTAAACCAAATCCCGTATGCGTTAAATGCCATTTATCCGTTTGCGATGAAACTTTGAAGAGTTGTTGTGCACGCTCCAACGAATGTTTCTAAATTAGTTAATTCAATTCACGATAGTTTAGAGGCAGTTAACAGAAATTGAAAAAAATATTGTGTATCCAAAAGCACCTCAAGAAACAAAGTTACAACACTTTCATTGATTGGTAGGACAACGTCTGCCGGGTCAGCTTGTCTACTATATAAAGATCAAATACCACTCACTGACTGACTCACTCATTCATTCATCATGAAATCTCAGAACCACCGAACGGATTGGAATGAAATTTGGTATCCAGCTTCCTCAAGGGCCGAAAACGCCCACTAAGAAAGGACTTTTGGATATTCAGGTTCTAAAGGGGTGTTAAGGGGGTAGACCTGCATTTCATTGAATAGCAATATCTCCCGATTGGTTTCATTGGGGGATGTGATATTCGGCATATAAACTCATCATTAAAAATAAGAAGACACGTGTCTGAGGGTTTTTCGATGTGGTGTATATTATGAGAAGAAAGGGGTGAAAAGTGGGGGTTGAATGATTCCTAACGGAGCGTGTATCTCTTAAACGACATAGGCGAGGAGTTTGGAACTCAGCCTAAATAAATCAGCATAAGAAACAACTAAACAGGTGTTTGACCGTTTTTCATAAATCCAATTTAAGGGGCCCATGGGGAGGGGTGAAATTATGTGGGAGGGGGGGGGGGGGGAACGTAATATGTCTGAGTGTAAAATTATACATGGCCTATGTTGTAGACAATAACACATTACATCTTTTTTTGTCTCTTGCTATTTCATCATACGACGAATACTTAGGGAGTTATTAATGATTTTGTACATTTTGGCCGGAATTTTCTAAGTCCCAGGAATGACATAAAAATTGATTCGAATGAAATTTCCAAAAATAGTTTTTTTAATACTTTTATTACATTTTTCACGTCTTTTAGGGTCCGAAACCAACATGATATTTTGATGTTTTTTTTTCGTCCCATGCATTTTTGGTTTCAGGTGATAGAATTATTTTCCACTAGGACCGATGCTTATCTATCTATATAACTAATGTTATAACGGGATTCCAAATGTAATTGCGGGCGAAGCCGCGGCTAACAGCTAGTTTGTGCAATAAAACACGGTCAACACCGAGCGGTGGAGTATATCTCTACATATATAAAAATGAAAGTTTGTCTCTTTTTTTCTGAATTTCTACGGAAATTTGAGTTATTTACGCGTTTCAGACTGTTTTATGATGGATGCGCGTGAAAATAATTTTTTATCTGCCTGTTTGTTTGTCTGTGGACAAATTTGTTCCCTTATAACTCGAGAACGGCTGGGCGTATGAACGTAAAATTTTGTACAGATATCCATCAGAGGCACGACACTAATCGTTTATGTAACTCTTCTCCGTACCTCAAATAAAAGGGGGCCTACCCCCTTAAAATATAATCTGAAATAGGCGTAGAAGGACGAGTCAAAGCTCATTTTCATCCCCACAATATGAGAGACAAATCTCGGGAAACCACATTTTAAGGCCCTAAAACCAACCGTTTATGAGACATTCCCAGAAAACTAATTTCATTTAATAAACTAATGAACGAATGCAAGCCGGTAATCATGGCAACAAATTATCAGAGGGCCATCTATTGCTGTAAGACGCAATGCAAGTTTGCAAACGGCTAGAAGATTATCACGGGACCAAATTAAGCTGTAAAATTCATCAATACGTATAATGCGCTTAAGGGGGATCAAGGGGTACTCTAGATTTACACCTGCTGGTGTGGTGCGGCAGGTCTATTATATTCCTATCCATATATTATATTATTATTAGTAATATATTATGGCGTACAACGACGAGATATAGCCCCTCGGTGCCAGGAACTGAACTCGGGAGCCCTAAAGGGTCCTCGAAAACTAAATTATAAGGTTCTAAAACCAACAGTTTCTGAAATATTCCCAGAAAACTAATCTCTCTATATATAAAAATGAAAGTTTTTTCTTCTGAATTTCCACCTAAGTTTGAGTTATTAACGCGTTTCAGACTGGTTTATGACGGTCTGTCTGTCTGTTTGTCTGTGTACAACTTTGAACGCGCATCACTCGAGAACGGCTGAGTGGATCAACGTGAAATTTGGTACAGAAGTCCATCAGAGGCACGAAGGTAATCATTGATGTAACTCTTCTCCATACCTCTCATAAAAGAGGCCCTACCCCCTTAAAATGCATGCTGAAATGGGCGTAGAAAAACGAGACGAAGCTCAAATTCAGCATCTCAATGTGAGAAGCAAAACTAGGGAGCCCTACGGGCCCCAAAAAACCACATTTTATGGTTCTAAATCCAACAGTTTTTGAGAAATACCCAGAAAACTAATTTCATTTATTAAGCTATTGAAAGAATGCAAGCCGATAACCATGGCAACATGAACTCAGAAGTCCATCTATTTCTGTAAGATGCAATGCCTTTCCATTTATTACATTACTGTGAACGTTCGCCAACGGCTATAAGGTTTCACGGAACCAACTTAAGCTGTAAAAATTCATCAATACGTATATAATGCGCTTAAGGGGGTCAAGGGGTACTAAAGGTCTATTATATCCCTATCCCTATATTATTAAATTATTACTATGATTATTATTATATTATGGCGTACAAGGACGAGCAAAACTCATGTTCAGCCCCTCAGTGGCTCGGAGGCTACTACGTCTTAAGGCTCTAAAACCACGTTTCCGAGATATTCCCAGAAAACTAATTTCATTTAATAAACTAATAAAAACCACCTCGTGGCACAGTGGCTAGCATTGTTGGCTGTCACCCCCGAGGTACCGGGTTTGATCCCCGGCTCTGCCAAGCATTTAAAAGTCTTGGTATGGTCTGGTACGGGGTCTCCCAGCCTCGTGATTCAACATGCGAACCAGCCGGATGCTATGGTAGGAGGAGGAGTGGAAAGGAACTGGCCACCCTACCACACGCAAACTCCGGGTGGGGATGCCTGGTTAGTGATCCCTTGACTTAGTCAAGGGCTGTTATTCAGGTCGCCTACCTCGCTGGAGGGGATATGGCACTCTTTTATTTTTTAAACTAATAAATAGATGACGAGTACAGAAGAAGACCAAATCAGGAGCTATATAGTGAACCCGCTGAGCTAAGGTTCATGTGATATAGTAGGATATATAGGCCGAAGCTGGCACAGGGGCTAATGGGCAAGATGGCCGCCGCGCGCAACCAGCCCTATGTTATTCATATGGAGGGGTCATTCAGTGCTGGCACAGGGGCTAATGGGCAATATGGCTGCCACGCTGTCACAGGGGGAGGTCGGCCGTGTAGTTACTAAATTGAATATTTATTATTAATATTATTATTATTATTAGGTAATTATTAATTGATCATGTGCAATCCAGACCAGCCTTATATTGTCCACTTTTGGTGTAGTTGCTAGCATTTTAGCTGTTTCCCTAGAGGTGTGGGTTTCATTCCCGCCTCAACCAAGAAATTTTATTCTGGGCTGAGAGCTGGACTGGGGTACACTCAGCCTCATAACGTGAAAGTAAGAAAACGTGGGGTTTCATTCATACCTCAGCCATTCCGCCTAATCCAACTTTACCTAACCTACCCTAACCTAACTTAACCTAACCTAACTTCGCCTAACCTAACCTAACCTAACAAACATTATTTATCCTAACCTAACCTAACCTAACCTAGTCAAACTTCAAAGTGAGAGCA
Source organism: Meconema thalassinum (assembly GCA_946902985.2). Classification (NCBI taxonomy): domain Eukaryota; kingdom Metazoa; phylum Arthropoda; class Insecta; order Orthoptera; family Tettigoniidae; genus Meconema; species Meconema thalassinum. The sequence continues at coordinate 13,914,932 of OX336401.1, read as the reverse complement.
AATGTAAGAGCACACATAATAAACTAAGTTATAACCTAACCTAACCTAACTTCACCTAACCTAACCTAACATAACCAAACTTCAAAGTGAGTGCAAAAGTGTGTGCAAAAGTGAGTGCAAGAGTGAGTGCAAAAGTGAGTGCAAAAGTGAGAGCAAAAAAAGTGAGAGCAAAACAGTAGAGAGCAAAAAGTGTGCGTAAATAAGTAAGAGCAAATGAGAGAGCACAAATAATAAACTGAGTTTTAACCTAACCTAATCTAACCTAACCTAACCTAACCCACAGAAATCTTATTTAAATATTTTAGATTCAACATTTTAACATTTTACATTTTAACATTTTACATTTTTGATTTTTCATTTTACATTTTTTTTTAGATTTTACATTTTTGATTTTTTTTATATTTTAGATTTTAGTTTTTTAGATGTTACATTTTCAATTTAAGATTTTTTGATTTTAGATTTTACATTTTCCGAAAAGAGTAAACTACAAGGCTACATACCTAACCTCACCAAACCTAACTTTACCAAACCTAACTTAAGCTAATCCAAAGGCTAATGCACATACACAAAGTATATACGGGTACAAGCAACTATCCTTATGCTAGTTTTATAGGTTACTGTACAACATGATAACTACCCCAACCGGTTTTTTTTTCATTTTGTTGTTTACACACATGACAATTTTCCAATTTCCCATTTTCAGTTTTTTTAAAATGTTAGTTTTAAGTTTTTCAATCTCATAACATGGAAACATGGATTTTGCATTATGTTGTTTACACATTTTTCAATTTCACAATTTCCCATTTACAGTTCTTAAAATGTCAGTTTAAAGTTTTTCAATTTCATGATATAGAAACATGGATTTTTCAATTTGTTGTTTACACATTTGTCAATTTACCAAATTCCCATTTACAGTTTTTAAAATTTCAGTTTAATGTTTTTTTTTTATTTTGTCAATATGGAAACATGGATTTTCCAATTTGTGTTTTACATGTTCATTTTGCATTAGGAGCGGAGAGAGGTGGGTAGTAATTAAAAATGTACAAGCAGTTTCCATACGGTACAATATTCTTTTATTTTAAATACATGTACACTATTTACACATAATACATTTTATATATATTCCTTTTTGTTATAAATTGTACACTTGTTTTTATTTTGTTTTCTATTTTATTTATTTTTGATTATGAATGCCATTTTTTATTTTGGTTTTTTATTTTTGTAGTGCTATTGTTTTATTTCCTAAATTGTTTTGTTTTATGTATTTGCTAGTTGCAGGCAGAAGATTTTGATATTCATAACTTAACTCTTTAAGCATAGTCAATGATTGAGTAATGACCATAGGCATGTGTACCTATACCATCAGCATCAATCACTCTTTTATCATCACCAGGACACAAAGCAATTTTGTTTAGTCTTATAGATGATATGTCATGTTGTTTAGAAGCGATAATGTTCATTGGTATTCTTTTTACATTGCTTTTCATGACACAATCCTTATAATCTTGAAAGCTTATACAATTTTTGACAACCCCTTTGCTAATACCTTTAATCTTTTTGATTTCTTTACCATTTATGTCTAAAGCGTACATTTTAGCTCTAAGTCCAACAAATGCTTTTATAATTTGTCCACAAGCCTCGTCTTTAAATTTCCCCAACGTTTTCTTATTTGATGTAGAGTAACATATGTGATTAGTAGGATAATCTGATGTGTCCAGGTGTTCTAGGAAATCCAACTTGTCTTGATATACATTTTGGGTGTTAACCAAATAAATGAACGAGTCGGTATCCATATACATGAGTTTAAGATTGTTCATTCCATAATAGGGTAGCAGAACATCATAGTGGTGGGAATACATTAGAGTTTTTGAAATATCCAGTATACACATTCCAATATATATAGGCTTATTGAATACAATGTTACGTTTAGCCATGTGGAAAGCAGCTAGGTTGGGACCATAAATTGTTCTGTCGATGAATGTTGGTTTAGCTATTAGCTTTTCTGCCTTTTTGCTGTCAGTCACAAGACGTATGTCTATTCTTTTACGGATATTTTCCATTGTTTTCCCAAAAATGGCATTGTTGAATAATTTATACAGATTTTTCTCAAAATCATTTCTGGCTTGTTTTCGAAGGTTGTTATTAAAATCAACGTATGCCTTTAACCAAGGTCTTTGTTTAAACTTTAACACACGATGAATTTTTATCAATTTTATTCCATGATCTAAAGCCTGTTTTAATGCCATGTAGTGAACAACATATCGCCTTCGATTTCCAAGATGAGGAATTAGTTTTTTCAGAGACGAATCCTTAGGTTGTGTACACTCTGGTAGGAAAGGTAAATCGTTGTGTAGATCATGAAGGTCAGATGGGTAATCAACATCAACGTCTAGAATGTATCCCACAGGATCGTCGTTCTTTAGTTTTTCTAGATCAACAGTATCTGGAGAAACCCACTGAAATCCACCATAAGGAAGGGAGTGGCACATAGCCCACCCGTATTGGTTGTTGGCATCATCATAGGTAATAAACTGCGATGGTTTCTCAGAATCATAGGTTTCCATGTATTTATTGTTAGCTTCAGCATACCGATGAGACACCTGGCATATGCCTCCACGTATTCCAGACTCGATTAAAAGAATCTGATCGTAATCCTGTAGCAATTCCAGTTCAATGCCTGTGTAAAGGAGCATTGCCTCGAAACTTAAACCAGGCGAAGTAAAGAAGTGTGCAGCATCCACTCGGTGTGTTTCTAGTGTTTTGTTTCTAAACGTTTCAAAGCTGTCTGCAAGAAGGAGTACATCTGATGTTAGGTAGAGGTCACTATATTCCCCTAGAGTTTTAATGTTGAACTGTTTCCAGACATTTTTGGCATGTTCATAGTCTTCTTGACTAACATCTTCTTGACTTAATTTGTTAAAGAATGCCTCTTTTGGAGGTAAACACGTTTCACTTAACTTTTCCCATGAGTCAATGTAGTCATAACAAAATACCCCTTTACGAGTCATGAGCATTGCATTTTCTTTTCCAAAGTACTTGTCTGTTTCAGGGTATGATGTTAAGTTGGAAACTAAGTTTTCCAAACTACTCGGCATTAACCGAAACGTGTCCACAAATCTAAGCTTAACATTTCCTACATATTTGGTGAAGGAAATGTATTTTTCCTTGGAGTTAGCGATAACATCAACTCTCTCAGTAGTACATCCTAATTGCTTTACAATGAAATTTGCGTCGTAGCCACTCATATTATGTAGAAATACAGGAACGGGGTTACGTGTTTTACACCTCAAATTACAGTTATTGTGAGCACTTCCACGGTATTCCCCTGTAATATGGCAATGGTCTCGAACTTTCCAATCCTCTTTGGTATACGGTTTTTGACACAAATAACAGGTTTCAGAACATTGGAACTCTGCTTCTTGATCCTCAGTTAAAGCCTTTGGAACATTTAAGCTGTAAAGGCGATCAATTTCATTAGCTATTGAAATCAAACAGACCATAAACTTTTCTGCAGCGTCAGGTCCACGATAAATAAGAGGTTGGCTTGGAAGGTTTGTCTTTATGTGTTCCACAGCAGGTGAGGGTTTAACGTATATACCAAAGCTCATAGGAACATGACTCTGGTATGGCACTGTATAACTTGCTTCAGGATTGGGTAGACATGTTTGATAGGGTAACAGTATACTTTCAAAATCAGCATAGATAACGTAAGGTATTCTCAGCATTTTTTCCACGTTTAAAAATTTGACAATAGGGTTTTTAATAGGCATTTCAACCCTAGCAATGTCATGCTGGACGCACAAAGCTCTATGTTCTTTCAATTTTTCTATTCCTTGTTGACCATATCGATTATCGAAGTGAGTAAAACACCGTTTACACGTATATATCTTATGTCCATGGTGAGTAATCTGATGTCCTACTAGTTTATCAAAATCTTTGATAAAGACGTAGTGGTTCTTGCCGGATGATGAACTTAGCAGAAGGAGGTCACGATGGTCTTGCATCTCTTGATCCACAACCTTTAGAGGGAACAGTTTATTGTTTTGTTCCAATCCAAATACATTAATGGATATATCGTTGGCTTTTTCAAATTTGGGAATGTCAACTAGCGATGTAGGAAACGATATTACAGAAAAATCATACTTGTTGTCCAGGTCCTTGTATTTACTAATGCGATGAGCATTCTTTTTAACCAGTTTTGCTAAAATGGCATACATAAAACACTTTTCATCATTCAAATTTTCAGGATTAATGCAGGCTTTTCTTGCTTGTATAGCTGCTGGTAATGGAATATATGTGCTTCCACGCAAGGGATTGTACTTATTTATTTTCAATCGTACTCCTTCCACTGCTAACAAAGCCCAATTACTGCCTTTTAGCTCAGATTCTTCCATTTCCGTAGTTAACTTTGTAAATTGTGTTTCCAAGAAACTACTTAAGTCCGTTTCCAAAAATAGGGCCTGATTTCGTGTTTTAAATGCACGATCTGTAATTTCATTGGTAGATGTATGAATGAATCTACATTCAGCCACAAGATTAACTTTTATCGACTTGTGCATTGCTAGTTCTTTCTGCATAGCTTGTATTATTTGCTGTTTGGACTCTTTAAGGTATGAATTTAAATCCTTGCACGTATCGCAACGAATGAAATAGGATTTAAGTCGACCTTCAAAAGATGTCTCATATTCAATAAGTCCATTTTTGTCAGGGACCAATGACAGTAGGTAATGTTTTGTAGGCTCTGCCTTTTGTCTTTTAGCTGCCGACACAACATTACAACATTCTTCATGACGACGTCCATTGTAGGCATTGTTGAATGTACTACCACAGGTCTTGCACTCATGAAATTCACCACACGATACTTCATGTCGCTTCCTATGATAGTCTCGAAGAAAAGTCTTTCCACACTATTTACACATATAGCTAGAAATGGCTTCTTCCATTATGAATGTTGATTTCTGCAAACAGCTGCTTACTGCGTATCACAGGGCTAGAGGTTGGTCAGTGAGACGGTCTTTCACGATGTGAACACCGTGAGAGGTAGTAGTCAACTGGTGATATTCTTGTGAAGGGTCCACTAATATACCCCTAGTCTAGACCAACAGCTCTTTACAGCGTATGCCAAGGCTGTATACTGGACAGTGAGACGGTCTTTCACGATGTGAACACTGTAACAAGTAGTAGTCAACTGATTATATACTTGCTAAGGGTTCTCTAATATACAATAGTCAAGACCAACAGCTACTTACTGAGTAGTACAAGGCTGTACAATAGTTGTTTTGACAGTCTTTCACGATGTGGTCACTGTGAGTGGCGGTAGTCAACTGATGATATTCTTGATAAGGGTCCTCTGATATACCCCTGGTTAAGGGTAACAGCTGCTCGCTGCATATGACAAGACTAAAGACTGGTTGTTTCAACGGTCTTTCACAATGTAAACACTGTGACAGGTAGTAGTCAACTGAAAATATTCTTATATTCTACTCAAGGTTATCAGGTACTTACTGCATATCAAAAGGCTATACACTCATGTGTTAGAAAGTCTTTTTTTTTTGGCCAAAGACCCTCTATATTCCCTACACAAGGCTATACATGTTAGTTCTAAACACTTAGTGGTTAATTTTATAATAAATTTAAATACACAACATATACGAGCACGTTTTCACTCGGTAAAACTTTACCAAACAGTAAAATGCGACACGCAAAGTATGTTTCCGCTATCTAGCGGTGACTATGAGAACTACTTGAACGACCAGCATGCTACCTAGCGCTCCATTTCAACACTCGCTCACTGAACGACCACCATGCTATCTAGCGGTCGATATCAATACTCACTCAACTACATGCCTGCTACCTATCGGTTAATATAACAACTCACTCAACTACCAGCATGCTACATGGCTTTTTTGGTCAGTATTTTGTTGGCTTTTTTTGGTCAGTTTCTGTTGGCTTATGTTGGCTTTTATTGGCTTTTGTTGGCTTTTGTTGGCTTTTGTAGGCTTTTTTGTTGGCTTTTGTTGGCTTTTGTATTAGCTCTTTCATATTTGCTCTTGCTTGTGGGGGCTTATTATTTGGTCTTGGAAAGTATGTCAGTCCTTTTTTTATGGCTGCAAAATGCTTACAGCCATGTTTGTAAGCAGCAACAACAACAACAGCAACACACAAAATTCCAAAAAAAAATCCAAAGTACTCTAAGGTTTATCAATGACTCTCAACTCTTACACTTACCTCTATCCCATGCATAGTCAAAAATTAGTGTATTTTTCAAATTTTTCAAAAAATATTTGGAAAGTAGGCTATATCATTAATCTAAAAATCCTGAAAAGACATATGTTAACTCCAACACCTACCGCTATACCACTCTCAGTCCAAAAATAGTGTATTTTTCAAATTTTCCAAAACATATTTCCAAAATGGGTTATATTTCCAAAATTAAAAAGTTAACAAAAACGTTTGTTTGACATAAATGAATGGCCTTTGTCCCCTCTACCACTGTACCAAGTCCCAGGTCTCCAGGACAAAAAAAAAATTTTAAAAAGCGTTTTATTTCCAAAATTAGGAATTTTACAAACACATTTGTCTGACGTAAATCAATGGTCATTACCCCCTCTATCCCCACACTAAGTCTCATGTCTTTAGAACAACAAAAATAAAATTTTGAAAATGGGCTTATATTTCCAAAATTAGGAATTTTACAAAAACGTTTGTCTGACGTAAATCAGTGGTCATTACCCCCTCTATCCCCACACTAAGTCTCATGTCTCTAGAACAACAAAAATAAAATTTTGAAAATGGGCTTATATTTCCAAAATTAGGAATTTTACAAAAACGTTTGTCTGAAGTAAATCAATGGTCATTACCCCCTCCACCCCCACACTAAGTCTCATGTCTCTAGAACAACAAAAATAAAATTTTGAAAATGGGCTTATATTTCCAAAATTAGGAATTTTACAAAACCGTTTGTCTGACGTAAATCAGTGGTCTTTACCCCCTCTATCCCCATACCAAGTCTCAGGTCTCTAGGTCAACAAAAATAAAATTTTGAAAAAATGGTCACTATTTTGGAAACTAGGAATTCTACGAAAAAGTTTGTTTAACATAAATGAAAGGTCTCGATCCCCTCTACCTGTAAACCAAGTTCCAGGTCTGTACGACAAAAAATAAAAAAGATCAACTGGGAAAGTAGGCGATTTTTCATAAAACCAAACATTCTAAAAAATGTTCTATGGGCTTAAAGGAATGGCCTCTATGTCCTTTATTTTTTATAATAAAACTTTTTTATTTTTTACATTTTTTTGAAAAAAGTTCAATTTTGAAATGTTTATATTTTGGAAAGTAGAAAGTTTACAAAAAAATTTGTTTGACATAAATGACTGGCCCTGACCCCATCTATCAACAAAATAAATTTCAAGTCGCTAGAACAAAAAATAACAGTAGGGGGATGGTGGTGCTTCTGGCCCCGCCCTGAAATGTGTCGTCAAAGGGAGAGGAGGTGGGGGGGGGGGGGGGGGGGGGTTAGAAGCACCACCATCCACCTACTGTTATTTTTTGTTCTAGCGACTTGAAATTTATTTTGGTGATAGATGGGGTCAGGGCCAGTCATTTATGTCAAACAAATTTTTTTGTAAACTTTCTACTTTCCAAAATATAAACATTTCAAAATTGAACTTTTTTCAAAAAAATGTAAAAAATAAAAAAGTTTTATTATAAAAATAAAGGACATAGAGGCCATTCCTTTAAGCCCATAGAACATTTTTTAGAATGTTTGGTTTTATGAAAAATCGCCTACTTTCCCAGTTGATCTTTTTTATTTTTTGTCGTACAGACCTGGAACTTGGTTTACAGGTAGAGGGGATCGAGACCTTTCATTTATGTTAAACAAACTTTTTCGTAGAATTCCTAGTTTCCAAAATAGTGACCATTTTTTCAAAATTTTATTTTTGTTGACCTAGAGACCTGAGACTTGGTATGAGAATAGAGGGGGTAAAGACAATTGATTTACGTTAGACAAACTTTTTTGTAGAATTCCTAATTTTGGAAATATAGCCCATTTTCAAAATATTATTTTTGTTGACCTAGAGACCTGAGACTTGGTATGGGGATAGAGGGGGTAAAGACCACTGATTTACGTCAGACAAACGGTTTTGTAAAATTCCTAATTTTGGAAATATAAGCCCATTTTCAAAATTTTATTTTTGTTGTTCTAGAGACATGAGACTTAGTGTGGGGGTGGAGGGGGTAATGACCATTGATTTACTTCAGACAAACGTTTTTGTAAAATTCCTAATTTTGGAAATATAAGCCCATTTTCAAAATTTTATTTTTGTTGTTCTAGAGACATGAGACTTAGTGTGGGGATAGAGGGGGTAATGACCACTGATTTACGTCAGACAAACGTTTTTGTAAAATTCCTAATTTTGGAAATATAAGCCCATTTTCAAAATTTTATTTTTGTTGTTCTAAAGACATGAGACTTAGTGTGGGAATAGAGGGGGTAATGACCATTGATTTACGTCAGACAAATGTGTTTGTAAAATTCCTAATTTTGGAAATAAAACGCTTTTAAAAAAATTTTTTTTTGTCCTGGAGACCTGGGACTTGGTACAGTGGTAGAGGGGACAAAGGCCATTCATTTATGTCAAACAAACGTTTTTGTTAACTTTTTAATTTTGGAAATATAACCCATTTTGGAAATATGTTTTGGAAAATTTGAAAAATACACTATTTTTGGACTGAGAGTGGTATAGCGGTAGGTGTTGGAGTTAACATATGTCTTTTCAGGATTTTTAGATTAATGATATAGCCTACTTTCCAAATATTTTTTGAAAAATTTGAAAAATACACTAATTTTTGACTATGCATGGGATAGAGGTAAGTGTAAGAGTTGAGAGTCATTGATAAACCTTAGAGTACTTTGGATTTTTTTTTGGAATTTTGTGTGTTGCTGTTGTTGTTGTTGCTGCTTACAAACATGGCTGTAAGCATTTTGCAGCCATAAAAAAAGGACTGACATACTTTCCAAGACCAAATAATAAGCCCCCACAAGCAAGAGCAAATATGAAAGAGCTAATACAAAAGCCAACAAAAGCCAACAAAAAAGCCTACAAAAGCCAACAAAAGCCAATAAAAGCCAACATAAGCCAACAGAAACTGACCAAAAAAAGCCAACAAAATACTGACCAAAAAAAGCCATGTAGCATGCTGGTAGTTGAGTGAGTTGTTATATTAACCGATAGGTAGCAGGCATGTAGTTGAGTGAGTATTGATATCGACCGCTAGATAGCATGGTGGTCGTTCAGTGAGCGAGTGTTGAAATGGAGCGCTAGGTAGCATGCTGGTCGTTCAAGTAGTTCTCATAGTCACCGCTAGATAGCGGAAACATACTTTGCGTGTCGCATTTTACTGTTTGGTAAAGTTTTACCGAGTGAAAACGTGCTCGTATATGTTGTGTATTTAAATTTATTATAAAATTAACCACTAAGTGTTTAGAACTAACATGTATAGCCTTGTGTAGGGAATATAGAGGGTCTTTGGCCAAAAAAAAAAGACTGTCTAACACATGAGTGTATAGCCTTTTGATATGCAGTAAGTACCTGATAACCTTGAGTAGAATATAAGAATATTTTCAGTTGACTACTACCTGTCACAGTGTTTACATTGTGAAAGACCGTTGAAACAACCAGTCTTTAGTCTTGTCATATGCAGCGAGCAGCTGTTACCCTTAACCAGGGGTATATCAGAGGACCCTTATCAAGAATATCATCAGTTGACTACCGCCACTCACAGTGACCACATCGTGAAAGACTGTCAAAACAACTATTGTACAGCCTTGTACTACTCAGTAAGTAGCTGTTGGTCTTGACTATTGTATATTAGAGAACCCTTAGCAAGTATATAATCAGTTGACTACTACTTGTTACAGTGTTCACATCGTGAAAGACCGTCTCACTGTCCAGTATACAGCCTTGTCATACGCTGTAAAGAGCTGTTGGTCTAGACTAGGGGTATATTAGTGGACCCTTCACAAGAATATCACCAGTTGACTACTACCTCTCACGGTGTTCACATCGTGAAAGACCGTCTCACTGACCAACCTCTAGCCCTGTGATACGCAGTAAGCAGCTGTTTGCAGAAATCAACATTCATAATGGAAGAAGCCATTTCTAGCTATATGTGTAAAGAGTGTGGAAAGACTTTTCTTCGAGACTATCATAGGAAGCGACATGAAGTATCGTGTGGTGAATTTCATGAGTGCAAGACCTGTGGTAGTACATTCAACAATGCCTACAATGGACGTCGTCATGAAGAATGTTGTAATGTTGTGTCGGCAGCTAAAAGACAAAAGGCAGAGCCTACAAAACATTACCTACTGTCATTGGTCCCTGACAAAAATGGACTTATTGAATATGAGACATCTTTTGAAGGTCGACTTAAATCCTATTTCATTCGTTGCGATACGTGCAAGGATTTAAATTCATACCTTAAAGAGTCCAAACAGCAAATAATACAAGCTATGCAGAAAGAACTAGCAATGCACAAGTCGATAAAAGTTAATCTTGTGGCTGAATGTAGATTCATTCATACATCTACCAATGAAATTACAGATCGTGCATTTAAAACACGAAATCAGGCCCAATTTTTGGAAACGGACTTAAGTAGTTTCTTGGAAACACAATTTACAAAGTTAACTACGGAAATGGAAGAATCTGAGCTAAAATGCAGTAATTGGGCTTTGTTAGCAGTGGAAGGAGTACGATTGAAAATAAATAAGTACAATCCCTTGCGTGGAAGCACATATATTCCATTACCAGCAGCTATACAAGCAAGAAAAGCCTGCATTAATCCTGAAAATTTGAATGATGAAAAGTGTTTTATGTATGCCATTTTAGCAAAACTGGTTAAAAAGAATGCTCATCGCATTAGTAAATACAAGGACCTGGACAACAAGTATGATTTTTCTGTAATATCGTTTCCTACATCGCTAGTTGACATTCCCAAATTTGAAAAAGCCAACGATATATCCATTAATGTATTTGGATTGGAACAAAACAATAAACTGTTCCCTCTAAAGGTTGTGGATCAAGAGATGCAAGACCATCGTGACCTCCTTCTGCTAAGTTCATCATCCGGCCAGAACCACTACGTCTTTATCAAAGATTTTGATAAACTAGTAGGACATCAGATTACTCACCATGGGCATAAGATATATACGTGTAAACGGTGTTTTACTCACTTCGATAATCGATATGGTCAACAAGGAATAGAAAAATTGAAAGAACATAGAGCTTTGTGCGTCCAGCATGACATTGCTAGGGTTGAAATGCCTATTAAAAACCCTATTGTCAAATTTTTAAACGTGGAAAAAATGCTGAGAATACCTTACGTTATCTATGCTGATTTTGAAAGTATACTGTTACCCTATCAAACATGTCTACCCAATCCTGAAGCAAGTTATACAGTGCCATACCAGAGTCATGTTCCTATGAGCTTTGGTATATACGTTAAACCCTCACCTGCTGTGGAACACATAAAGACAAACCTTCCAAGCCAACCTCTTATTTATCGTGGACCTGACGCTGCAGAAAAGTTTATGGTCTGTTTGATTTCAATAGCTAATGAAATTGATCGCCTTTACAGCTTAAATGTTCCAAAGGCTTTAACTGAGGATCAAGAAGCAGAGTTCCAATGTTCTGAAACCTGTTATTTGTGTCAAAAACCGTATACCAAAGAGGATTGGAAAGTTCGAGACCATTGCCATATTACAGGGGAATACCGTGGAAGTGCTCACAATAACTGTAATTTGAGGTGTAAAACACGTAACCCCGTTCCTGTATTTCTACATAATATGAGTGGCTACGACGCAAATTTCATTGTAAAGCAATTAGGATGTACTACTGAGAGAGTTGATGTTATCGCTAACTCCAAGGAAAAATACATTTCCTTCACCAAATATGTAGGAAATGTTAAGCTTAGATTTGTGGACACGTTTCGGTTAATGCCGAGTAGTTTGGAAAACTTAGTTTCCAACTTAACATCATACCCTGAAACAGACAAGTACTTTGGAAAAGAAAATGCAATGCTCATGACTCGTAAAGGGGTATTTTGTTATGACTACATTGACTCATGGGAAAAGTTAAGTGAAACGTGTTTACCTCCAAAAGAGGCATTCTTTAACAAATTAAGTCAAGAAGATGTTAGTCAAGAAGACTATGAACATGCCAAAAATGTCTGGAAACAGTTCAACATTAAAACTCTAGGGGAATATAGTGACCTCTACCTAACATCAGATGTACTCCTTCTTGCAGACAGCTTTGAAACGTTTAGAAACAAAACACTAGAAACACACCGAGTGGATGCTGCACACTTCTTTACTTCGCCTGGTTTAAGTTTCGAGGCAATGCTCCTTTACACAGGCATTGAACTGGAATTGCTACAGGATTACGATCAGATTCTTTTAATCGAGTCTGGAATACGTGGAGGCATATGCCAGGTGTCTCATCGGTATGCTGAAGCTAACAATAAATACATGGAAACCTATGATTCTGAGAAACCATCGCAGTTTATTACCTATGATGATGCCAACAACCAATACGGGTGGGCTATGTGCCACTCCCTTCCTTATGGTGGATTTCAGTGGGTTTCTCCAGATACTGTTGATCTAGAAAAACTAAAGAACGACGATCCTGTGGGATACATTCTAGACGTTGATGTTGATTACCCATCTGACCTTCATGATCTACACAACGATTTACCTTTCCTACCAGAGTGTACACAACCTAAGGATTCGTCTCTGAAAAAACTAATTCCTCATCTTGGAAATCGAAGGCGATATGTTGTTCACTACATGGCATTAAAACAGGCTTTAGATCATGGAATAAAATTGATAAAAATTCATCGTGTGTTAAAGTTTAAACAAAGACCTTGGTTAAAGGCATACGTTGATTTTAACAACAACCTTCGAAAACAAGCCAGAAATGATTTTGAGAAAAATCTGTATAAATTATTCAACAATGCCATTTTTGGGAAAACAATGGAAAATATCCGTAAAAGAATAGACATACGTCTTGTGACTGACAGCAAAAAGGCAGAAAAGCTAATAGCTAAACCAACATTCATCGACAGAACAATTTATGGTCCCAACCTAGCTGCTTTCCACATGGCTAAACGTAACATTGTATTCAATAAGCCTATATATATTGGAATGTGTATACTGGATATTTCAAAAACTCTAATGTATTCCCACCACTATGATGTTCTGCTACCCTATTATGGAATGAACAATCTTAAACTCATGTATATGGATACCGACTCGTTCATTTATTTGGTTAACACCCAAAATGTATATCAAGACAAGTTGGATTTCCTAGAACACCTGGACACATCAGATTATCCTACTAATCACATATGTTACTCTACATCAAATAAGAAAACGTTGGGGAAATTTAAAGACGAGGCTTGTGGACAAATTATAAAAGCATTTGTTGGACTTAGAGCTAAAATGTACGCTTTAGACATAAATGGTAAAGAAATCAAAAAGATTAAAGGTATTAGCAAAGGGGTTGTCAAAAATTGTATAAGCTTTCAAGATTATAAGGATTGTGTCATGAACAACAATGTAAAAAGAATACCAATGAACATTATCGCTTCTAAACAACATGACATATCATCTATAAGACTAAACAAAATTGCTTTGTGTCCTGGTGATGATAAAAGAGTGATTGATGCTGATGGTATAGGTACACATGCCTATGGTCATTACTCAATCATTGACTATGCTTAAAGAGTTAAGTTATGAATATCAAAATCTTCTGCCTGCAACTAGCAAATACATAAAACAAAACAATTTAGGAAATAAAACAATAGCACTACAAAAATAAAAAACCAAAATAAAAAATGGCATTCATAATCAAAAATAAATAAAATAGAAAACAAAATAAAAACAAGTGTACAATTTATAACAAAAAGGAATATATATAAAATGTATTATGTGTAAATAGTGTACATGTATTTAAAATAAAAGAATATTGTACCGTATGGAAACTGCTTGTACATTTTTAATTACTACCCACCTCTCTCCGCTCCTAATGCAAAATGAACATGTAAAACACAAATTGGAAAATCCATGTTTCCATATTGACAAAATAAAAAAAAACATTAAACTGAAATTTTAAAAACTGTAAATGGGAATTCGGTAAATTGACAAATGTGTAAACAACAAATTGAAAAATCCATGTTTCTATATCATGAAATTGAAAAACTTTAAACTGACATTTTAAGAACTGTAAATGGGAAATTGTGAAATTGAAAAATGTGTAAACAACATAATGCAAAATCCATGTTTCCATGTTATGAGATTGAAAAACTTAAAACTAACATTTAAAAAAAACTGAAAATGGGAAATTGGAAAATTGTCATGTGTGTAAACAACAAAATGAAAAAAAAAACCGGTTGGTTAGTTATCATGTTGTACAGTAACCTATAAAACTAGCATAAGGATAGTTGCTTGTACCCGTATATACTTTGTGTATGTGCATTAGCCTTTGGATTAGCTTAAGTTAGGTTTGGTAAAGTTAGGTTTGGTGAGGTTAGGTATGTAGCCTTGTAGTTTACTCTTTTCGGAAAATGTAAAATCTAAAATCAAAAAATCTTAAATTGAAAATGTAACATCTAAAAAACTAAAATCTAAAATATAAAAAAAATCAAAAATGTAAAATCTAAAAAAAAATGTAAAATGAAAAATCAAAAATGTAAAATGTTAAAATGTAAAATGTTAAAATGTTGAATCTAAAATATTTAAATAAGATTTCTGTGGGTTAGGTTAGGTTAGGTTAGATTAGGTTAGGTTAAAACTCAGTTTATTATTTGTGCTCTCTCATTTGCTCTTACTTATTTACGCACACTTTTTGCTCTCACTTTTTTTGCTCTCACTTTTGCACTCACTTTTGCACTCACTCTTGCACTCACTTTTGCACACACTTTTGCACTCACTTTGAAGTTTGGTTATGTTAGGTTAGGTTAGGTGAAGTTAGGTTAGGTTAGGTTATAACTTAGTTTATTATGTGTGCTCTTACATTTGCTCTCACTTTGAAGTTTGACTAGGTTAGGTTAGGTTAGGTTAGGATAAATAATGTTTGTTAGGTTAGGTTAGGTTAGGCGAAGTTAGGTTAGGTTAAGTTAGGTTAGGGTAGGTTAGGTAAAGTTGGATTAGGCGGAATGGCTGAGGTATGAATGAAACCCCACGTTTTCTTACTTTCACGTTATGAGGCTGAGTGTACCCCAGTCCAGCTCTCAGCCCAGAATAAAATTTCTTGGTTGAGGCGGGAATGAAACCCACACCTCTAGGGAAACAGCTAAAATGCTAGCAACTACACCAAAAGTGGACAATATAAGGCTGGTCTGGATTGCACATGATCAATTAATAATTACCTAATAATAATAATAATATTAATAATATATATTCAATTTAGTAACTACACGGCCGACCTCCCCCTGTGACAGCGTGGCAGCCATATTGCCCATTAGCCCCTGTGCCAGCACTGAATGACCCCTCCATATGAATAACATAGGGCTGGTTGCGCGCGGCGGCCATCTTGCCCATTAGCCCCTGTGCCAGCTTCGGCCTATATATCCTACTTGATATTTTTCATGACAACACATTTATGATGGGATGTACTACCTTTGAACACACCCAGAAAGCAACTAGAAGCTGAGAGCTTATACAATTCTCTTTGGAGTAGCGAAGGATCGCACTTTTGACTTTGGTGAAGTCTGCTAATTAATCTGCGGTCTTATTAATCAACTTTAACTTTCTGCGAGACTCAGAATATTCCCTTTCGTCATTCAGTATTATTGAAACATTTAGGAGAATGTTTTTTTTTTCACTTTAAGGTATGGTGATATCATTGCAGATATGCAAATAGGAATGTAAATAGTCGCTACACGACTTAGTTTGACGACTTGATTACACGGGGAACGCAGTTTCGTGCACTACGTCTTGAGGATCCGCCCGGTTGAGGCGTGTTTTAATACCCGTCGTGTAAGACGTGGGAATAGTCCGCTTTATAGCGAAGAATTCTATCAAGTGTCATCGAGCACCATCGTATTGTGCATCACGATTATCAAAGTGTAGTGATCAGCACTAATAGTATTGTGAATTTATTCGAAACGTATTGTGAATTTTCTACGATTTTGTGGCACCGCATTTTGTACCCACGTGATTTGTGGAGGGCTAAAGCCTGGTGTCAAATATACAAGTAATTGTGATAACGTTGCATTAAACGAGTGTTATATTAATTACGCTTCGTGTATAAATTGCTACAGTGGATTTATCCGCAAGAATTCGACGCCAATTTCACGGATGCCACGTGATTGCAAAAATAGAATCTGTGCACTTGTGAACCAGCAGATCAGTGCATGGCCATTTATTTATGATATCTGCAAAGTGTAGAGGCTGTGTTGCTAGATATATGTGTAACGCCTGTGATAGCTACAAAGCACACTGCAATTTCAAGTGATAAAGAAATACATAATGTCTAATATTACTGTCCACGTGTTCGACATTTATAACACCATGTTCGAGTCGAAGATGATGGGATAGATACCGTCATGGTATGAGGGACACGTCTCGGATGGAACGAGCATGATTTGGAACTTCAAGAACGTCGAACGAGAAAGAAGAAGTCGAGGATGCCCTTTCTAGGCATGTCCAACCCATTCACGATGTCAACTACGGGGACAGACCGAACCCTGGTCTTTGGGAGAGCCTAGATGGAAGATCTGATATGGACAAAACCAATCCTGAAAGCCAGAGGTGCTTTTGTTCAACCCATGTCGTTGGAAAGAGCTAAGTGTGGGCTTCTTCATATCGTGAGTTTTGTACAACCCTTCATTGTTCTAGTCATTGGTGGTATATTTAGGTTAGCGTAGATTGTAAATCAGCCGAACTTCGTGACATCCATTTTATAGGCAGGGAATGTAATTAGTATAATTAGATGTTATTTATTTAATTGATTGTGAGCCACCCTTGGGTTCGATATTTTGTTTAACCCTGGTGCAACCTGATGGACGTCGTAGGACGCCAATTCCTGTATATTGCTAAACGTGACCGTAGTCATTTCAGGGCTTCTTTGTTTAACCCCATCTAGGGTGATTTTCGAGTCTTAGCCGAGTCCTGTCATGGCAAGTTGATGCCATGGTCATAACTCTTTAACTGCACTTATAGCAGCCAGTCAACGTTACGCCCCTGACTTGATTAGAGAAGTTGTATCATTTAGGTAATCGACTGTAATTACCAGTTTTGTAACTGCATTTATATTTCATTCAAGATGTGCTCAGAAGCCATCCAGGTCGAGTGTAGACCTTGCAAGTAAAAGGGATGTTCGTTGTAACCTAGCATCGAACCCAGTTCCCAACGTATCATTAAGCAAATCCAGCAGAGTGGGGTTTGCGCCATAATATTATTTTGTTTGTGTCAAGTGTAATGACACGTGATTTATTTGAATGTTTGATACAAGAAACAAATGAAGTGTTTTATCATTGAGAGCAAAGAGATCCAGCAATGATAGACATTGCTATCTTTTAAACGTCTTTGCTATGAAAGACAGATTTATATATTTATATTCAGCTTTATAGCGTGCTCTTAATGCACACATTCTTTGATGTTTATAACCCATGGTAAAGGTATTATTATGAGGCCAGTTTTATAGTTATTTTCTTGCCAAGACTGCCGGCCCAGTCAACGTGTTGTGTCAAATAGTACAGGGAGCCTGTAACTCGCTGTGACACAAAGGCAGGTGAGTGAATATTTCCCAGCGCACGATTGAGAGCGCTTGCTTCCAAGTGAGACAGATTTATTTTTAATACAGGACGCAATGCTTGCAGCATTTTCTTTTTCATTGCATTGATAGCTCATGGAACCCAGTGTCCATTTCTGTGTCTGAACACATGTTCTGTAGATTGTTATTTGTTAGTTAAACGCCCTTTGCGTGTACCGTTGTTTCGACGAGTACAGTTATGTCAGGATTCTTATGTTATGTTGGAGGCTAGTGATCCCTCCCCCCCGTGAAGAGGCTTTTCATGTAAGAAGGTATTTTGTGTACCATGTCCGGGACAGTTCCCGTAGACCAAATACTTAGGGAGGGTAACTGATGTGTTTCCAGGCCTGTCCCAAAGTTATTGAACGCGAGCTGTGCGCCGCTGGTAACTCGTGTTTTTGTGTGTCCGAAATGTTATTACTCGTTGATCGTATCCCGACTTTTGAGTCGAGGCTCTTCGGCAGAGATGATCTCGCAGAGACGCTCCATGCCAGGCTAGTCAGCTGTTATTCGCCATAAACCAACTATAATTTAAACCGACATCTTAATAATAAAACGCATAATTTTGATAAACAAAATATAAATAAAAAATCTTTTCTATTTAACCTTGTTCATTTGCATTTGGAACCTGCTGACATAGCCGTGCCAATGAAAGTATTTCCTGGAGGAAATGACCTTAGGACAGCTGACACTTTTTGTAACGACAGAGGCTTGCTTGAACCTATAGTTCGTAGCTGGTGGAGCTCAGGCCATACGATGTTAGACGTAGTTTCCACTACGCAGTAGTCACCGTAATTACACACGTTAAATGACTATGGCTTACAAACAGTAAACCAAGGTGTAGGTAGGCTTTGAATAAAACTGTGGTCTTGTATTTATTGATGTGAAAGTGTATAAATCCTCCATGTCACCTTTTGTGTGCCGATTAGCACCTAGTTTGTAAGAATGCCTTAGATGTTTTTTTTATGGCTTGTCACATAGCTTTGATTGTAATTGTTTGATATTACGGACGTCACCGCCGTAATTTTTTTAATTAATTGGTAGGACTTAGCTAGATGAATTAATATTAAATGTAAATGAGGAAATGGTATCATCCTAACTTAGATTTGTTTTGCTGCCCTGTTAAATGTAAATTCCGATATTAGCTTGATCTTGTAACTTGATCTAGGGTTTTTCGCCGTACCATTTTCCTAGTGTTGCTGTTGTTGCTTTAATAATTGTGAGATAGATCTTTCGCGAGGGTTTACAGTAACTTCTCGGGTAGGGACCTGCTCCTTATTTTTGATTATTTATTAGCTTGCGGATTAGCCGATAGAAACCCTCCGAACTAGGATAGGGGTTTGTCGATTTTAAAATAAATCTTTACGATGTTTTACATAAGTCTGGATGTTTCTTTTCTCAGTCTAGCTTTTAAGGTGAACCTTTCCTTAGGCAGTCCACGACCTTTATTCACCATGTACCACAATCCCCGTGGATGATGGATTCTCGTGCCGCTTTGGCCTGTTTGGAAAATCACCTGATCCTCTTGGCATTTAGGTCCGGCGGATGAGATGTTAGGGAAGTCATTTCGGTTGATGGCTGTCCTGGCAGCTCCTCTGACGGGCTCAATAGACATACTGAGAAAATCACAGTTGTGGCCAGGAAGAGACGTCTGGCTTTCTATGGACATGTCTCATGGATGAACCCAACAAGACAAACAAACCGGCTTCTCAAATACTGGGGGAAGAGAAAGAGCGTGACACCGTCGCTAACAGTAGTTAACAATGATATCCAAGAACTGACGATAATGAAAAGTTATATTAGAAGCCGATCACATCTCTGAAAGATGCTTAAACAAACGTTTTTTCAGGACAGACCACCCTATAAGAAAACCGGCATCATCTGGACATAAGAGAGGAAGGAGAAACATAGCCAGAGAATGTGCGAATATTGGGCCAACATCAAGTCCCTCGCCAAGCTGAAAAGTTCAACGTCGTGGTCCTTAGCTGGCCCATCCGAAAGAAGAAGAAAAACATGAAGAAACTAATGAAGTAATGCAAGCCAGTAACCATGACAACAGTGTCACAATAGGTGCCATCCAACTTTCCATCTATTTCTGTAAGAAGCAATTTATTAAATTTCCGTTAAAGTTTGCAAATGGCTATAAGGTTATCGTGGAATCAAACATAGACTGTAAAATTCAACAATGCGATAAGGGGTTCAAGGGGTACCTAGAATTTTTACACGTGACTTACAAGTGCGATATGCGATATGGTGAACAGAGGGTCTATTATATCTCCAAACAGCAACATTAGTATCAAAAATTCCTGAATTGGAATAGTATCTTTTGCAGCTTTTGGGAATTTGGGCCATTGGAGGCTAAACATCCCGAATTTGCATGCACCACGAGCCTTTATAATTTCCTGGGGATGGGGACTTTCCACAACGGTGAGGGTCAGTTTTAATTTGACATATATTGCGTTTCGTCCACGAGGTTTTCAATATTATTTTCACGTCAGGAAGTACACGTTAGGTGAATTTAGTTTGAGAGCACATTTCCAATAATCATATTTTTGTCGACAAATGGGTTCATCGTAAAGATGATTTTGTTTGATACTGTGAGGTTGATATATCTTTATGTTTATGTACGCTTATAATTCATGTTCGGGTGCTTGGAGCATCGTACAATTAGGTATTGTGACCATGAGTCAATACACCAATCATTTAGAAAACTCTTCAACGTACTTCTCATAGAAGGGTGGGTATAACGAACAACTTTTCAAATTACATGCTAAATAGGCGAAAAATAAAAATTCTCCTAGAAGGACGACCAAAGCTTCTCAATGTGTGACACAAAACTAGGGAGTCTATAAAGGGTCTCCGAAAACCACATTTTACGGTCCTTAAATTAACAGTGTCTGCGATATTCCCAGAAAACTAACTTCGTTCTGATAAACTTATCAAGGAATGACAAGCCCCTAACCATTGGAACAGTATCTCAATTGATAACGTCTGGTTATTAACACCGAAGGCCGTTCGAAGAGCGGGTACTTCTGCTAGTATCGTCATAGAGGTGTTCTTAGCTGCATACTTCTGTCAAGGATACGGTACCTCTATATTCCCGACAATTAAATATTGTAAACTGCGTTTCGCTGATAATCTGCGCTGGGAACTGAGAATACAATATCCTTCCGCCGTAAGACCAATTACCGTACCTTATCTTATTTTTGTCGCATGTCTCCACAACTTTTGAAATACTCCTACTTGGATATGTCATCTAACTGGAAAAGAGTTCTCAGTTTGTACATTCTCACCAAAAAGTAAGGTATTCAAAATAAAATGCACTACTTCTACAAAAAACATTCTCCTCATGTTACAAGCCGCCAGGTTCAAAGGAAAATTATTGAAAGCCCTCATTCAACAGAAGTGACTTTGAATTTCTCCGAGTGTGTGTTATTGTGCCCAAATCCACTGGTGCAGATTTGAGAGCCCAGACACATATCCTAAGTCCCAGGCGGAAGATTTGAATAGCGCTCCATTTGTTCTTAGGAGGAAATCGAAGGAATATGCAGCCTACAGAATGGCTAGTGACGCGGCTGAGTGTCACAAGCGAGGCTATATTTTGGATAAAATATTTTCCGATTGATTGGATACTTGGGACTCATACCAGATTAATGGCACGGACAAGAGAAGATGAATGAGCTATATTAGAAGAAAATCGCGTTAGTGGAAGCCGAGATATGAGAAGTTATTTGATATAGGACACACTCCGCTATGACGTCAGGAGACTGCTCTGGACTGTATAAAATGAGCGCCGATCTGGACTCAATATTCACTTGGATTCACTTCTTCGGAGCGCTTGATTGCTAGTTCTACGTGATGCTTATCTACCAGCGCATGGTCGCTATGTTCGTCGTAATACTTGTCCACAACACATGGTTGCTAAGTCTTCGTGTGAATCGTCAGAACAGGACATGGTTACTGGTACTTTGAAAGTGTTGGAATTTGTTCCAGTGGAACATAGAATATTTTTTACTTTTATCTCTCAAGTGATAAACATTGTCGGCAGCCAACTGGTAAATATCAAGTTACAAACGGACATATGGTAGACTTAGTCTACATTATCCACAGTCCACAATTATTATTGGAATATTTTCATTTCCATTTACCAGAGGCAAGCTTTGTCTTGGTGACTAAAAGTCCAACCAAGATCACATATCAGTACATTTATAAATACCTTTCTTGTTGGGTAAAGATCAACTTAGCCGACGACAGGGGCCAGCTGTGCATAGTGCTGTCTGGAGAGTGCATAACTCGACCCAGGGACAACTAGAACATCAGATTTGTTACCACAGCTCAACAAGATTGTTAGCGTATTAACCTGTACTGAATGCATCACTGTTGGGTCTGCGTTACATCTGGTATTTTTACCATGGATCAAAAAGATCCATCCCCTTTCAAGAAATAAACTACAGCTATTAGAGCTGCCATCATGAACAGTTTACGTCAAGATTGTTACAAGGCAACGAATATAATCACCGCTATGTCTTGCTAGACCACTTGCGGGTGGAAAATGGAGGCCGATACCTGGATTTAGGTACGAGTCCTAATGGGACTGGAGACTGGAATGGTCTGGTTTTAACCAGATTATCTTCTACAACTACATCTACCAGAATGTAAGCTGCATTTACAATATTCTTATGCATAGTTAGCCAGCCGGAATTCTCATTTTTCTACAGTCTTATCAACACTATTTTTTCTCTTGTAATTTGCTGTTGCAAATTGTACTGCGAGGCATGGGAAGCCTAGTTCTGAGCATTTCCTACGTTCAGACATGTTGATTCAATGCCTTCAATCTATGGACAAGCATCATGAGCACTTAAGTTGATTTTTTAAATTTTTCTAATCACGTTCATCGGCCGTCGTATCTGTAAATATTAAAATAAATTCAAGTTGAGGAATGGATATTTTCCCATGTTTAAAAAGTCGAGTTTAATCTTTTCTCGAATCGTTTAATGAAGTTAAGACCAGTTTTGGAAATAATAATAATATTAATAATAATAATAATAATAATATTTAATAATAATTATTATTATTTTCATTTTTTAGATAATAATAATACTGATTTGTAATCCCTAATAATCAAGTTATGTTGTGTGAATTTATAAATTGAATATTTAAAGCAGTTCACTAAGTCGGATACTTGTTTTCCGAAGGTGAGTGGTTGGACACACGCCCACATTCTAATAACAGAATAATATGTTGGAAACATTTCATAATTGCATCACTCAGTACAATCATGTAGTACAGTAAACTCATTGGAGGAGCTTACTAGCTTCTTAGTCTTCCAGTTGGAATAACAAGCAAGGGCTTGATTATCATTATAATGTATAATTTGGGAAGAAATATTGTGTGTGGAAATAATGAAATTGAATTTTGTCATTCTGATTGTGCAATTAAGTCACAGAAATGAAATTATTGTTAAGCATCAACCATTGTGAAGGTTAGATGACTTTTATAAATATGTAAAGAAATATGGAAGTTGAAAATATAATTACAAGCCACACTTTCGACGAATTTGTTAACTTGGGGTTATTCTATGCAACCATCACAGTTGTTCTCGTGTTCTATACATAATTTTCCCAGTACTTGTCAACCCGATTTGTTACAGATTAACATTCCATTACACGATACCTTACCGTTTGTCTAATGCTAAATATGATCCGGTGATTTTTGACAAACATAAACAGAATGGGCCGATGCTATAAATAATAATAATAATACTGCTATTTCATGAACAGCCACTTCCAGTTAAAGGATAATTGTGATCCTATTGAAAGATATAAATATTACAAAATGTAAAATAATGTCATATTAATATTTTCTTATTCTGTTAAAGAATTATAATTTTTGATAATATTTGTTACTATTTTGATGACAATTTTCTAAATGACAATATTTGAAAGTCAAATGATTGGATGGTCCAGTTAACATTGAAAGAATTGATATTTTTGTTGATAATTTTTGACCATGAATTTACAGTCGAGTCATGCACTCAGAATTATTATTTTGGATCGAGAACAGATAATATAACACATTTTCTGCTCAACATTGAAGTTCTTCGAATCCATGCTCATATTGTTTAAACGTTGTTTTTCAAAGATGCTCAGATGTCCTATAAGTTGATATTTTGTGTTAACCCCTTGATATGATCTAAAATTTGCTAATTTATGGAATGATGATTCCTGGAAAGTGTTAGTTTTTCTTTCAATGAAATGAACCCAGAAACAGTGCCTTTTTTTACAACGAGTGAAACATTAACAATTTTTCTTTCAACAAGCGAATGCTAATAATGTAGGATTCAGGCTGGACAATTTAATTTGCCCTGAAGAACCTACTACTGTAAATAATTACCATTTGAACGAAGTCAACAGGACTGACATTATGGCTTTCGTTCAAATTCAAGTGTCACGTGTTGATAACCCTGTATTTTTCTTGTACATAAATGTATGATTCTTCATGTATTCCTAATGCTTTACTGGCATAACTTTAAAGTAACATTTTAAAATTTTAATAAAATGAGATTGTTTTTAGGAATTGTACTATTTTCAAAGTCTCCTTCTATCCTTATTGTTGCATCGAGACGAAAATCAGTCAAGCATTTTTTCTTGATATTGTTATTGTTGTTCACTATAACCCATATGGCGCCCTGAGATGTTTCGATCTGTCTGATTTTTGGTGAAATGCATAAGTGGTCGTTGGACTTCGGTCTAAACGGGCACATAAAATAAGATAGAAAAGAGAAATGGCTTCGAACGTGGGGCCCGATTTAAATTGTGACTTTTAAATATATATTTTTGGGATTTGGAAGATGTCTGTTATGGGTAAATAAATTGATAGGAAACCCAATTAGTGGGAAATTTAAAAATTAGTTTGGGTTAATAGTTAGTGTGGTTTTGATTGTTGTATAATGGCTTATCCGTTAGGGTGTAAAGTCAAGTTTGTAGAATACGTTCAACAGTCTGGAAATACACAATTTCTTAGAATCCAGATGGAGGATATTTTGAACTTGCATATTTTTGATAATGTTGTTTAAATTAGTAGATTGTAGAGAATTTTTTTCCATCACGTCTTCATTAAGACATATCTCATTTTATTTCAAGAATTCCGAGTAGCTACGTACATTTCATTTTCTAGTTTTAAGTCTTGGTGTCTGCCAACATTTCTACCCCTAACTCAAATATATATAGTGTGAAAATTATGGAGGAGGTAATGACTATCTTAACTCGTATGGAAGGGAATTCCTAAAGTACATAACTGCAGGTTGCAGAAATTGTATGGTAATTTGTCCAGACGTTCCACACACATACCCTAGTTGCTCTCTGTTATTATTTATTGTTTTTCTGAGTTTCTGAAGGTAACTTGTGGGTACATACTTTATAGAGAAGTCCATTAAGATGGAAGCCAATCTAAAAGAAAATTCCTATACTTTATGGGAAAAATTGAAGGAAAATTCAGTATCCTTAGAAACTAGATTAACCAATTCCCTAGAAACTAGATTGACCAATTCTTTAAAAATAAATCTTGAAAATTCATTGGAAAACAAATTAAAAGAAAATTCAGAGTATTTTAGACCCCCATGGAAAACAAATTAAAAGTGAATTCAGATTCCTTGGAAGCTAAATTAAATGAAAATACAGTTAATTTAAAAGCTAAAATTAGAGAAAATTCAGATTATTTAGGAGCTTCTCTGGAGAATAAATTAAAAGAAAATTCTACCTAATTAGAAAATAAAATAAAATTCGGATTCTTTAAAAGCTTCTTTGGAAGGTAAAATGTCTAAACATTTCGAGAAAACTCAGGAACTTGAAACATCAATAGCTGTTACCGCGAGTACTATGGATAGTAAATTTCATGATGCTGACCAGAAGGCTCAATCATTAGCTGACATGATGGAACGAGGTCTCAGGAAAATAGGAGAAGACAGGGTTGATTTGGAAATTCGTGTCCATAAGGAGAATAATGATATGGCAACAAAAGTAATCTAACGCCTGACGGAAAACTTCCAAGTACTTGTAGTAGGAGAAATAAATGAAGGTGTAGTCATGAAATTGACAACCGAAGAAGACAGTTGTAATCAGCGAAGTGAAGGAGGCACATTAGCTGGAACTCAAGATGGGATCAAGGAAATTCTAGAAACTATGACATCACATGTGCAGGTGATAACCAAAGATATTCAGACAACCCATAAAGACATTGAGGATATGACGAGTTCATAGAAGAATGATGAAGAAATCATGAACAAAATCTCCACTGATGTGAAAGGTAATTTCAAAGAAACGGAATAAATTAGAAAAGACACTGAAGAAATCAGAAGGAAATCCGAGGAAAACCATCGAGAGATAGAAGACATAAGAAAACAAGTCAAAGATAGGAAACATGTTGATTATTCTCACAATAAGATTAGCACGGAGGAAATAAAGTAATTAGTAGGAGAGGAAAACGCTGAATGAAATGAAACAATCTGGAAACTTACTAATAAATTCACAGATTATCAGCAGAAGGTGAAAAACGTTGCTGAACCTCAAAATATACATATAATTACTGATATTGGCATGGACGTAGAGAAAGCGAGCGAAGCGAGCAAAACAGATAATTCCCATAAACAAGAGGATATTAAGGCATTTGTTCAATCTACTCATATAACTTTCTACAAGAATGTTGAAGACAAACCTTCAAAATTCTCAGGTACAGGGATTGTTACAGCAGTCGAATTCCTGGGGGAAGTGAGAGATTACCTGAAGGATTCAAAGATTGACAAAGAACGAGAGATCAGGGTCATTGGGATATTTTTAGATGGTCCCGCACTTACTTGGTTTAGAGCGTTTCGGTCCTCTTTAAACAATTATGAAGAGTTCTCTAGGGGATTGTTGAAAAAGGTCTGGTCACCAGAAACGCAACAACAGGTGAGAGCGGAGCTCTATTCCAAAAGATACTCCACATCTCAACCCACTCGTTACTCAACGTATTTTGCAGGACAATTATCCAAGCTGCAACATTTAGATCCACCTATGCCAGAGGGTGAGTTAATAACTGCTTTGATCAGACAATTTCCTGCTGATTTTCAAAGAACGTTAATAGCTGCTGATATCTACAATATCGAACAGTTCGATGAAGTTTTTCAGAGACTCGTCCATACAAACGCTCAATTCTTCCATGGGAAGGGTGGTAATAATGAACATACGGTTTATGCGGTTATGGCTGACAGATATTCTCAAACACCTCGGGAGCTTCAGGAAGAGAAAACGACGAGGGATGATAGAGAGAAAAGAAATTGGAATTCAAATAATTTCAGGTCCTATGATAACAGACCATACACGAGACCTGGTGGAAGGACTAATTTCAGAAGTCGATGGAGGAGACCCAGAGAGAGCCAAGGAAGATATAAGGAAAGAAGGTACTTTGGAAGCAATGATCGTAATTTCCAGAGAAATGAAAATTCCTGGTGGTTAAACGAGGAAGAAAGGAGGAAAAACCTAGATGACAGACAACAGGAAAGCAAAGAATACCAGGAACGGTTAAAACAGGAGAAACCCAGTACTTCAGGAATAAAGAAAACCAAAGAACAGAATGCTGAAGTAAATACTTTTTGTCCTACAGATTATAATTTCGAAGAGGAAGACGGAGAGTTAGATACTTTCCGCAGAACACTACAAGGAGCGAAGAGATATATAAAATGTAGAAAACAACATCGTGAGGACTATTCATACTTTTACCTGAGATTATTAAACTTGTCGAGTCGAGGAAAGTAATGACAAGAAACACACGAACAGGTAACTTTGTAGGAACTTACAATGCATTAGCGTTAGTGTCGACCCATTCATGGTCAAATCAAATTATCCAATTCTTTTTGATAAATTCAAAGATCAATTGCCAAGAAATTAAAGATTATGAATCAATTAATAATTTCAATTAGGTCCAGAAGTAATTTTCAAAATTTTATTATACATGCATTGAAGCGAATGGCCTTAGAAGGGCGTATTAATTGAACGCCCATGGGCTAACAGCAAATTCAATTTCAAGGAGATCCAACTGACAACTAGCAGTGAAATATGAAATATGATCATTTTTCATAACAAGCATTTATATCCTTTCCAACTTTTGGCACAATTTTGAAAATATATTAACTTAGAGTTATCGTTTAAATGGATCCCAATAGTCTGAGTGCCTTTACTGTCATTTAACAAAATGTTTTCTACATTAAAATGTGAATCTACAATAACTGTATTTGCATTCACATATACTGCCTGCGTAGCCACTATGGGATACCTAGTGGGTCATCAAAGCGTCATTGATAGAATATTGTCTTCGGAGATGTTTCCTTGATAAAGCTTATCGCCGCTGTGATTTACCACGCGTTTTAGCTAATTCTTTCTCCAAAAGCAAATTGGTTTAGCATATTCTACATGAATAAGGCGTCTCCCCGCAAAGGGTGAACACTTGTGTTTTCAAAGAATGTTAATAGTAATTTTGCTTCCCAAGTGCACAATATATTTATCTCCGTGGCACCATGAGCGTCTACATAATATCTAGGTACAAGTACCCAGTAATAAGCTTTGCATATGGTAGAGAAATATGGCGTCTTGGATGGGTGCATCCTGTTTTACCAATATCACTTTAACTAAAATGGCCCAAGAGACATATAATCGATCTTTCTCTCGAAGAAAGTGGGTTTCTTAGAGATAACTTGATTAAAGTTTCTCCCCGCTACGGGTATACATGTGCTTCGACAATAATTGTCTACTCTTGGATAATTTGACATCTCACCTCTGTGAATATACGAGTGTCTGTTCAAATATACTCTTGCAGCACACTTGTATTCTCATAAAATATATGAATATGGCTACTTTTGGTGTGGGTAAATAAAGGTGTCTTCAAATGTCCTTTCCGAGCATATGCATATGCTACTTGAACATGGCTTCTGGCCGCTATGGGCTAGTATATGCTAATCGAAATATCCTCACTCAAATGAAATGGATTTTCCACGAACATCGCCTCAGAGTTTAACATGTATTCGTACACTCCCACTCTGAGAAACATTAAATTTGCATAATACACGAATATGGCTTATTCCTGCTATGGACGATGGTTCATTTTTCAAAAGTCCTACGTAAAAATATGCAATTTTGCGGCTGTGGGTTAAGACGTGGGTTAATGTTCTTTTCTGAGAAGATTTCAATTCGCATTTAATTAATAGCTTCCCATCATGATGGATTAGCTTGTGAGTCATCAGATTCTTGTTTGGCCGAAGAAAGATACTCGCCTGCAAGGGTTGGCATGTGGCTCTTCAAATGCCGTATCAAAGTAAACTTGCCTTTACAAGTTTTGTATGAGTAAGGACTCTCCCCATTATGGGTTAACAATTGCGGCTTTTAAAAACCTTTGACGGCGAAGTTTTCTTCACATATGTCACAACAGAAAGACCGCTCTTCGATGCGTAAACATGCCTTTCTTTAAATCCCTTATTAACGACAAGGTTGGGATTTGGAACTGGTAAGGGAAGATGGTGTTTTCCAGGACCACGGCGGATTGAGAAAAATACGTGGCTCTGGAACGACACTGTCAAGGAAGCGGTACATAAGAAGAAGCAGTTGTACCATGAGTTTCTTGCCATCTCGCTGGAATGCCTATAAAGTAGCCCGTAGTGAGGCGAAGAAAGTTGTTGCCTCAACAAAAGCAGAGCATTATGCGGAACTCTACAAGAAAATTGATACGCGTGAGGGCGAGCGTGACATATATCGGATAGTCAAATCAATGCATCGAAAAACGGAAGACATCCATCATTTCTATGGCATCAACAATGAAGTGGGTGAGCTGCTTGTAGACTGGGAGAAAGCAAGGGAAAGCTGGCGGAGCTACTTCAAGAAAATTTCGACTGGTGAATTTCCCCATCCACCAATCCCAACCACCTGTGCTGTTGAAGGACCAATTAAGGAGATCGACATTGCCGAAGTTGAGGCTGCTCTGAAGGAGATGAAGCCTGGGAAAGCCACCGGCCCCGATGATCTTCCAGCAGAGTTATGATGCTCTAAAGAGTGGGATGCTGCAGGATGGTTAACACAATTCTTCAATCGGATTACCAATGAAGGTCGAATACCAACAGATTGGCAATGGAGTATCACAGTACCAATCTTCAAAAATAAGGGAAGCCCTGACGAATGTTCAAATTACCGCCCGGTCAGACTTCTGTGCCACGCAATGAAAGTTTTCGAGTGTATCCTTGACAAAAGAATTCGTGCGATAGCCAAAATCACAAGGAACCAAGCAGGCTTTGTGAAAAACTGCGGCACAACAGATGCAATCTTCACTGTATGGCAACTGGTTGATAAATACTCCGAAAGAAGTAAACCTTTGCATCTTGCTTTCCTCGACCTTGAGAAGGCTTTTGATCAGGTGCCACATGACCTAATCTGGTTAGCGCTCCGTCAACACGGCATCCCAGAACACCTTCTTAAATGGGAGCAGCTGCTTTACGTAGAACCAAGGAGCTATGTCCTAGCTGCCACGGGAGCGTCTAATGACTTCCGCATCACCGTAGGTGCCCACCAGGGCTCCGCCTTATCACCACTGCTGTTCATTCTTGTGATGGGCACTGTAACGTCAGACCTGCACCATCCGTTACCATGGACACTTCTCTATGCAGATGACGTCATGTTGGCTGCTGAGAGGAAGCTAGATCTCCAACGTCAAACACAAGAGTAGTACAATCGACATGCGCAATATGGTCTACACCTCAACAAGAAGAAGAGATCCGATACACAAGATGTGGGCACCATAACTGTTGACGGAGACGATTTACCACGTGTAGCGAAATCTATGTATCTTGGTTCCACTATCTCTGATGATGGGCGACTTACTGACGAGGTCAACACAAGGATACACGCAGCCTGGACGAAGTGGCGAATGGCAACTGGCGTCACCTGTGACCGTAGGATGAATGGCCATCTGAAATCTAAGATCTACCGGACTGTCATTCGTCCTGTCGCTCTCTACGGCAAGGAGTGCTGGCCATCAACTAAGGAAGCAGAACGTCGCCTATGTGTCATGGAGACGATGATGCTTAGATGGTCTGCAGGTTTCACTAGGCTGGATCATATTTCAAATGATGCCATCAGAAATCGGTTTGGTGTTGCCCCAATCGGGGAAAAAATGCAGGATAACCGGCTAAGATGGTTTGGACATGTGCTACGCGCAGAGGGCGACACAATGACAAAAGCAGCTTACACACTGGATGTGGCTGGAAAGAGGCCCACAGGGCGACCAAGGCAACGGTGGGCCGATACACTGCACAATGATCTAAAGGCTGTCAATCTTCATCCAAACATGGCCCATGACCGAGGGAAATGGCGACTACGATCCCACATAGCGGATCCGCCACAAGGTGGGACAAACGCTAAAGTAAAAGTGGAAGGAGAAGAAGAAGGGTAGATGTTCTTTTGACGCTAAGAGCCAACATGTGCTTCTGTAAATGCCCTGCCCATATGCTACATGAGTATGGTTTCTAACCGCTATAGGTTAACAGGTGGCAGTGTCCAATCCGAGCAAATTTGTTATCGTATACACTACACGTGTATGGATTCTCTCCGCTATGCATTAATACACGTGTTTCAAAATTTCCAGCCCTCCATGCAAATTCGGCTTCGCATAAGCTACATGAGTACGGATTTTCACCACTAGGCGTTAACATTTGTCTACAAATGACCTTTCAGGGCAATATTGGCTACGCATATACTGCACTATCTTATCTCACCGCTGTGCGTTAAGAGAAGTCACTTTAATTAAATATGCCCAGCTCGAGCAAATGTGGCCTCCCATATACTTCTTGAGTATAGTTTGTCACCACTGTGTCTTAATATGCGTTTCTTCAAATGCCCAGACATTGAAAATTTGGCTTCGCATGTACTTTATGAGTATGGTCTCTCACCGGTATGCGTCAACGTGTGATACTTCAAAGTACTCTTCTGGGCAAATTTAGCTATGCATATATTGCATGAGTATGGTTTGTCACCGCTATGCGTTAACATGTGTCTTTTCAAATTACCTTTCAGGGCAAAATTGGTTTCGCATATACTGCATGAGTATGGTTTGTTACCGCTATGCGTTAACATGCGAATCTTCAAATTACATTTGAAGGCAAATCGGCCTTCGCATATACTACATGAGTATGGCTTATTACCACTATGCGTTAACATGTGTGTCTTCAAATTGCATTTGTAGGCAAATTGGTCTTTGCATGTACTACATGAGTATGGCATGTCACCGCTATGCTTTAACATATGTCCCTTCAAAGAAATTTTCTGAGCAAATTTGGATTCGCATATATCGCATGAATATGGTTTTTTACCGCTATGCGTAAACATGTGTGTCTTCAAACCACCTTTCCGGGCAAATTTAGCTTCGCATCTATTGCATGAGTACGGTTTGTCACCGCTATGTGTTAACATGTGAGTCTTTAGATTGCCCCTTTTTGAAAAGTTGGCTTTGCATGTTGTACATGAGTACTGCCCCTTTGCGCTATGGATTAGCAAGTTCACTTTCAAATTTTGTTCGGTTGTACATTTTCTTCCCCATACGGAGCTAGTGGAATGTCGCGTTACGTAAGTATTCCTTACTACAGGATTCGAAGCATCAGGATATAATAACCTGAAATCAGTGGTATAAATATATTGTAGTGCGCTCATAATTGTTGAATTATTTCTGATGAATTAATCATTCGCGATCCAGAGTTGAAACTAACAGTATGAAGTATTGGAGCAACTTTAATAATATACAACCAGGAGTGTCGTCTTCATCTAGTACCAGGTACTGATCTGGTTACTGTACTCCAAATTTATTTCCTATAGAACGATTACGTAAAAATTACTCATATATTATGCAGAAAAAGAGGTGTGTCATGTCGGAGTATTTGGAATCATACCTTCCATGGACATGATTTGCCAAAAGTCAACCTGATTCTTGATTAGTTCAATAATTGAAATTACTGAATGGTTGCAGATATTGTGTGCTGATTCATGCTTCCTCTGCGAGTGTTAACCTTTTCCTCTTTCATATTGTGTTGTTTTAACAGCAAGGCTGTGCGAGGATATAACGATTGTCTAATTGAATCATGGCAACTGAACAGCAACTGACTTACAAAGTTCGCTGTCTTACAGGTGGCAGAATGATTGATATTATACTCCCTACCGAATAGTTATTCTGTTTTATGGATAAAGGAGTATATTTTGGATATGCGGTCCGTGTGAATTCGGAACTACATGGTTTATCATGCTTCACCGCTGAATAATTCGTGGATGTTTACTACTATTTTGGGCATCATCAGATCTAAATTTCATGTCAACAGATGTCAACCCAAACTTTATATATAATTTTCCTTGTCCATTTTAAGCCGAAGTTTTTTATCTTCCTGCTGCATTCCATTTTCTATGTATATGAAAATGAAAGTTTGTCTGTTTTTTCTGAATTTCTACGAAAACTTGCGTTATTAACGCGTTTCAGACTGTTTCATGATGGATGCGCGAAAATATTTTTTTTTGCCTGTCTGTCTGTCTGTCTGTGGACGCCTTTGTTCCCTTATAACTCTAGGACGGCTGGGTGGATCAACGTAAAATTTGGTACAAACATCCATCAGAGCGACGACACCAATCATTGATGTAAGTTTTCTCCGTACCTCTCATACGAGGGGGCCTACCCCCCTTAAAATGCATGCTGAAATAGAAATAGAAGGGCCAGACAAAGCTTATTTTCAGCCCCTCGATATCAGAAACAAAACTCGGAGGTCCAAAGGACCCCGAAAACTACATTTCAAGGCCCTAAAACCAATACTTTTTGTGTTATTCCCAGAAAACTAAATTCTTTTAATAACATAATGAAAGAATTCAACCCGGTAACTATGGCAACAGAATCTCACAGGTTCATCTATTTCTGTAAGACGCAATTCAATTCCAATTATTACATTACTGTGAAAGTTTGCAAACGGCTATACGGGTTCACGGAACCGAATTAAGCTGTAAAATTCATCAATACATACTGTATAATGCGCTTAGGGTCAAGGGGTACTCTAGAATTTTTTTTACGCGATTAACACGCATGGGTGTGGAACGGAAGGTCTATTTTATCCCTATCCCTATATAATTATTATTAATATTAATATTATTATTAATATATTTTAGCGCACAACGACGAGAAAAAGCTCAATTTCAGCCCCTCGGTGTCGGAAACAAAACACGGGGGCCCTAAAGGGTCCCCGAAAACTACATTTTAAGGCTCTATAACCCAAAGATTCTGAGATAATCCCTGAAAACTAATTTCATTTTATAAACAAATCAAGGAATGCAAGCCGGTAACCATGACAACAGTATCTCAAGAGATGACATAAAACTTTCCATCTCTTTCTGTACGAAGCAATGCCACTCCAATTATTACATTTCTGTGAAAGTGTGCAAATGGCTATAAGGTTATCAAGGAACCAACTTAGGCTGTAAAATTCATCAATGCGCTTAAGGGGGTCAAGGGGCACTCTAGAATTTTTTCACCTGACTTACGCGCGAGATATCTTGTACAGAAGGAGGTCTATTATATCTCCAAACAGCAACATTATTTTCAAAAATTCCTGAATTGAAATACTTTTTTTGCGGCTTTTAGGAATTTGGGCCATTGGAGGCTAAAAAAAACTGAATTTTCGTACACTACAAGCCGATATAAATGAATTTGTTTGATACTGTATGGTTGATTTATCCATATTTGTACATCTGGGTGATACGTTGTAGTCGATCGAGTTAATTTCCCCCTTGGACACTAGTTGCCTCTGTTCTCCCATAAATACACTTGTCTATAAATATATGATTGTTTGTTTATTAACATTTCATATTTGTTTCTTTTACGTCGGTGTGTTTTTTGAC
Organism: Meconema thalassinum; assembly: GCA_946902985.2. Classification (NCBI taxonomy): domain Eukaryota; kingdom Metazoa; phylum Arthropoda; class Insecta; order Orthoptera; family Tettigoniidae; genus Meconema; species Meconema thalassinum. The sequence goes on along the minus strand of OX336401.1, from coordinate 13,880,182 downwards.
GGATGTAAGCAAAAAAGTGGATTTTTGTGTCTGTATTTCTGTGTACATATCTTTATGTGCGCCTATAATTCGTGTTCGGATGCTTGTAGCATCGTAAAATAAGGTAGGTATCCAAGAGGGTGAATACACTAATCATTTATAGAACTCTCCACTGTACTTCTCATAGAAGGGTGGGTATAGGGAAAAACTTTTCAAAATACATGCTAAAAAGGCGAAATATAAAAATGGTCCTAGAAGGACGACCAAAGCATACGTTGCGCTTCTCAATGTGAGGCACGAAATTCGGGAGTCTATAACGGGTCTCCGAAAACTACATTTCAAGGCCCTTAAATTAACAGTGTCTGTGATATTCCCAGAAGAATAACTTCGCTCTGATATAATTATGAAGGAATGACAAGCCCCTAATCCTTGCTACAATAGCTGAATTGATAACGTCTGGTAATTCATACCAAAGACCGTGTCCTAGGCGAAACCCCACACAAGACACGGCACAAACCTAGAAGAATTGCTGAGTTTTAAAGATGGCAATGTTTTCAGTAGATCACTAAGTCGAAATTACTTTACCTTAATCCTTTAAATTTACGTAAAATTTAAATCTCGTTTCTTTCGTTACTTGCTAAATGTATAGATTGAAATGTGCTAGTTATAAAATGCAGCCATACCTTAAATGTTTCTAAATACCTGCCTCTCTGTCATGTCCATCGAATCTTATAACTACCATCTGTTTGTAGATACTCTCCCGTCACTGGATTTTATTCCAATTCTTCTCAGATTGTCAGAAAGCAACGGTATGAAATTGGGAGTATTTCAATATTTGAGACATTCAATATTTTACCAGTTACAAATAAAAATTCGTTGAAATATGCATTTGTAAATGCAAAGTAGATATAGAATGTCACAACTACGCCATGCATTTTATAGCATCTAAAACAGCTGATTCTCTAGATGCAAGGAGTATAATCCACTAAATAAAATTATGACTTTGGAATATATCGAAGGAAGAAATCTCAATTACTACATCAGCTTCAGCACATTCCATCGCAAGTCCAGTTAAGAGACAAAATTACCTAAGTTAATAAGCTATTACGAAAATAAGCCAGTTGATAAAGTGTGTGACTTTGGCAGATGTCGAATGTAGAATTCTATATTCCCTATATTATTGATTTACATCGTCACCAGAATCCATCGCAACTCAAGTTTAGTAACAACATATATTAGAGCTTGATGTTTTCTTTTATTTATATTCGGAAATTCTTATTCTATCTTAATCAAATAATTGTAACGACATCCATCTTATTTTATTAAGCGGCTTCGGTGGCCTAGTCGGTAGCATGCTGAACTGCTATGCCCAAGATAGCGGGTTCAAACCCAGCCGAAGCCGTCGGATTTTTTTAAGAGCGTGAAAATCCTTCAGTATGCCTTCCTTCGGAGGGGAAGTAAAGCCGGCGGTCCCATGTCATAGATTTATGGCATGTAAAAGATCATTTCACTGACTAAACTTGTGTAAAGCAAAATTTGTTAGGTTAGATTTCGTCAGAACGCTCTATCAAAGTTCCAACGTTCACCACTAGGTATCATTGATATCTGGTGGCGAAAGTTGGAACTACTTGAAATTGAACGGAACTTGTAGCTCACCCTTTAGGGTGTCCACTGGAAGCAGCTACATACTCAGGCGAGCCGAACATGTCCTCGGACACTCCCGGCACTAAAAGCCATACGATAAATAAATAATAAATTATTTTATTAATGCTACACTCTATTAACGCTGAAGATGATATCATTGGATATCGAAACATGCACGTTTAAATATTATTAATCATCATATTCTTAGTATTGACATGGCGGATAAAAATAAACAATCAACATTATCACCAGCTCTTTTAAAATTAAATATGCTTTCCTTCTATTCTACCTTCTGAGATCAGTGCAATACTTAATATAGCTCCCCTTACCCCTAAGATTTTGTTGAAGCAGACTCAGCCGTCATCCCACCCACTCAGTAATTATTCTATTTGGAAACTTTGAAGCGTGAGTTATCAAACCATCTGTCAGCTGCATGACATACAGCCAAAAAATCGTACGTATTAATAAGCGAAACAAACAGACCAGATCGTCAACCCCTATGCAACGTAGCAACTCGGTCGGTACCTCACCCAAGTTCCTTTCCATCTGTCTTCTAGTGACCAACCAATTCTGATCCCGAAATTATATCTTCTTACTTGTGACCAGCAATTTTCTGGAATATTTCTCTGGAATACACATAATCTCCTAATCTCCTAACGCACACTTTCTCTTCTATATCAATTACAGGTTTTCACCCCAGTCACTAATATTAGAGCACTTAAACCATCTTTACCCGAAAGTATTATTAACCTTTCGATAAGCTGTATCAACTACTTCTACATAAAACAATTTTCTACACATGGACATTTCTGTCATGTTATCTTAGAAGCTTGTACATCGTGGTCATTTACCCCCGAATGTTTCGTTTTTTCTGATAACCTATGTATTGTGATGGCAGTATTAGTTTGTGTACTCGTAATTAGGTATAGGAGTAGGAAGGAGGTGTACGTGGCCCTACATTTGAAAACATCCATGTGATTCCCTGGAGTAAAAGCGGGAAACCCCGCCAAACCAGTTCGAGAATGGCTGGTGAGGAAATCGAGCCCACGTTTCCTCAGTTTGGCCCCAAGATGCTGAGCGTACGCCTTGATCAGAATTTCATGCACCTCATCCTTATCTCAATTTTCAGACGTCGGTTTTCTGCGTTCTCTATTTTATGTCGTTCGCTTTTGTTATTCCAGGATTCATTCATTAATTGCAATTTATCCTGAGTGATTCCAGGTATTTATCTTCCACGTATTCAGTCTCTTATTTTAACAATGTGCCAATCTTTTCTTCTACGGATTTTTTTCTTCTTCATAAATTCGCATTCCTTGCATTGCAGTTCTTCGTTAGTTCTTCCCATATACTTCATAACAACTAGATTGTAGTCAGAATTTATTTGTCCCAGGAGTACGTTTTGACATCCAAAATCAGCTTTCGGAATTTCTGCTTGACCATAACAAAGTTAATTTAAAAACGTCCTATATCTCCTGAGTTCATTCACGTTGAACCCGTATTTTGTGAGCTCAGTCACATGTCACAAGACAGGAGTCGAACGGACTTTTACGTGTTCATTTATGTTTTAATTTAAAGGGGAATCCAGGCAACCAACTCAGCAGTATATATGCAATCCGCTTCTTGACAGTCAAGGAAACTCATATCATTGGAGACAGAAAGAGGAAATATTGAAGGCTGACAATGCATTGTATTAAACCAGAAGGCAGTGGAAATGACACAAATCTCGCCAGTGAGTTGACTAGCTCAAAAAAAAAGAATGGTCCGCTTTATAAACAAGTTCCGCACGCCAAAGGACTTGCCGACTTCATAAAAAACTGAAAGTGCGGAGGAAGGAAGCGCACTGCCCGCACACTTCTCGGTACGTGCGATATTGGCGCGAGCCAGATCACACGACTACCTGCAGCCTATAAAATAATTGGGTTTCGATAAAAGTAATTACATCGCTGTAATTACTAGACATTATTTAGAAGAGATGTAAGGACATTGAATGATACGGGATTGGATAAGAAACAGTTTCATTTGAAGAAAATTTTAAGAAGAAGCTCTACTTAGCCAGGAATTATATTAGAATGGAGACATGAGTTCTGACCGCCAAAATTCACGAAAGGACGCTACGGTAGCAGGAAGGACGAAAATTGGAGAGCGACCCTCGGGGATGTATTTCGAAAGACTTCGAGAGGGACAGACGTATTAGTTCTACCCAGAGTTTGCACGCCAGTTTGCGATTATTTCAGACGGCGAGGACAGGGTCTTCAACGGTCATATTTGAGTCATTAGACGGTGAAAGCATTACTACAAGATTGAAGGACTTAGAATATTTTCGAATCGGAAGATACAAGCTGTACCCGGCATGCGTTGCAATGCCAATCAAAGAAAGTGTTGGCGTTGTAATTTTGTTTGTTGAAGTGCCCTTGGATACACAATCTAGAAACATACGTGGGAGCGAGCACTACAACTCACCTAAGTTTCATCGCAATTGGATGAATGGCATATGACGCAAACGGGATTTTGTTTAAATGATTCGTGCGCTGTCACTCATTTGTTGAATCTGCTCGTGAACTACCAACTGTGAAATGGATTTACTAAGTTTGAAAGCTTCACGTAAGAGTACACAACAACTCATCAAAGTTTCATCGCAATCGATGAATATTATATGAACGTATCTGGGATTTTGTTGAAACGCTTCGCAAGTCGTCACTCAATTGTTACATCTACGCGTGCGCTACCAATATTGTCCAATGGATTTACTAAGTTGAGCACCTTCCCAGTCGTGTACACAACAACTCATCAAAGTCTCATCGCAATCGGATGAATGGCATACGAACGCATACGGGATTATCTTTAAACGATTCGCGTGCTGTCACTCATTTGTTGCACTACCTCTTGTGAAATGGTTTTACTAATCAGAAACATTCTCTTAAGTGTACACAAGAACTCATCAATGTTTCATCGCAATCGATGAATGGTATATAAACTTATACCGAATATTGTTGAAACGCTTCGCGCGACGTCACTCATTTGCTGAATCTACTCCTGCACTACCTGTTATAAAATGGATTTACTAAGTCAGAAGCCTTTTATGGAGTGTAGACAACATCTCACCCAAGTTTCATCGCTATCGGACGAATGGTATATGAACGCAAACGGGACTTCTTTGAAACACTTCGCGCGTCATCGTTCATTTGTTGAATCTACTCGTGCGCTACCTACTGTAAAATGTATTTACTAATCCAGAAGCCTTCCCTGGAGTGTACACAACATCTCTTCCAATTTTCATCGCTATCGGACGAATGGTATTTGAACGCATACGGGACTTAGTTGAAACGCTTGGCGCGTCGTCGCTCATTTGTTGAATCTACTCGTGCGCTACCTTTTGTAAAATGGATTTACTAAGCCAGGAACTTTCCCTGGAGTGCACTCAACATCTCACTCTAGTTTCATCGCAATCGGATGAATGGTATATGAACGCATACGGGACTTTCTTGAAACACTCTAACGTGCAGAGACAAACAGAAGAATTCGACATCACCGCCACGGGCGGAGTGTAAGGTGTAAGGTTGCAACCAGGTGGTTTCAACGTACAGCGACAAACAGTGCAAAGACTTCAGCTTTCACTAAAACTAGCGGTTTCCATGACTACTGTTTTTGACTGTATGTTGTAGTTCTAAAATTGTGTGCAAATTGTGGTTCTTGGGTTCATTCCACAACCGGGACAAATTGTGAATCTAAACCGTACAGGGAGCCACTCTAATATACATAAAAAATGTCATAAAAATCGGTCCAGCCATTTAGGATTAGTTCAGTGACATACACACGTGTCAAGAATCTCTATACATATAAAAATGAAAGTTTGTCTGATTTTCTGAATTTCCACGGAAGATTGAATTATTAACGCGTTTCAGGCTGGTTTATGGCGGTTGCGCGCAAAAACACATGTTTGTCTGTCTGTCTGTCTGTCTGTTTGTCTGTGTACAACTTTGCACGCGCATCACTCGAGAAAGGCTGAGTGCATCAACGTAAAAGAGGTTGGTTGGTTCTTCAGTTTAGGGGCTGCGACAACGCGGTCATGTAGCCCCGCGTACTTTGGGTGTGTGAAGAATCTGTCTGATAACCGGTGTTAATTGTGATGGCTATATTAGTGTATGTATCTGTTTTTTAATTTAAGTACAGACTGCAACTTAGAATTTTTCAAATAGTTCCTACCTTTGCCACCAAACGCCACCGTCAACAACTACTAGGCCTAGACGCCAGAGCAGTCGGCTCTTGGCAACGAAAGTAGAAACATAAGAGCGTTGTTTACATTCTTAACCTATCCAGTTTAGCTTCCCACAGGTGTAATTAGTGGAAGGTTCTTTAACATGCCATAAATCTATGACATGGGACCGACGGCATTACTTCGCCTCCGAAGGAAGGCATACTGAGGGATATTTAACGCTCTTAAAAAAATCGGTCGGGTTTGAACCCGCTATCTTGGGCATAGAAGCTCAGCATGCTACCGACTACCCCGTTAAAATGCATGTTGAAATGGGCATAGAAAGTCGAGACAAAGCTCATTTTCAGCGTTTCAATGTAAGAAACAGAACTCGGGAACCCTACGGGCCCCGAAAACCACATTTTAAGGACCTAAAACCAACAGTTTTTGAGATATACCTAGAAAACTAATTTCATTTATTTAGCTATTGAAATAATGCAAGCCAGTAACCATGGCAACACGATCTCAGAAATCCATCTATTTCTGTAAGACGCAATGCCATTCCATTTGTTACATTACTGTGAACGTTCGCAAACGGCTATAAGGTTATCACGGAACGCAATTAAACTGTAAAATTCATCAATACGTAAATAATGCGCTTAAGGGGGTCAACGGGTACTAAAGGTCTATTATATCCCTATCCCTATATTATTAAATTATTATTATGATTATTATTATATTATGGTGTACAAGGACGAGCAAATCTCATTTTCAGCCCCTCAATGGCTCGGAGGCTACTACGTTTTAAGGCTCCAGAGTTGAAACTAACAGTATGAAGTATAGGAGCAACTTAAATAATATACAACCAGGAGTGTTGTCTTCATCTAGTACCAGGAACTGATCTGGTTACCGTACTCCAAATTTATTTCCTATAGAACGATTACTTTAAAATTACTCATATATTATGCAGAAAAAGAGGTGTGTCATGTCGGAGTATTTGGAATCATACCTTTCATGGATATGATTTGACAAAAGTCAACCTGATTCTCAGCTCAGCTCGGCTCAGCTCAGCGGTTTGGGACCCATACCAGGTAGGGCTCATCAAAGAGCTGGAGATGGTACAAAGGAAGGCTTCTAGGTTTGAACTGAACGATTTCAATCCTAGAAGTAGTGCAACTCGAATGATAGAAGAACTAGGGTGGGAATCTCTGGAAGATAGAAGGACGCTATGTTTAACACTTACACTAATCGGCCAGCATGGAAAGAACTAAACAAACGTTGGGGAAATCCCACCTACTTGAGCAGGGCAGATCATCCACATAAAGTCAAGGTCCGACCACAGCGCACAAATTATGGGAAATATTCTTTCATTAAATGTGGTATTGATAATTGTAACTCATTACCTGCCTCAGTCTTAGAGCCTTTCCCCAAACGTATTGATGTGTATAAGAGAAGATAGAAATGTTGTGTAAATACTATATAGTGTTTGATGTTATTGTTGGTAATTTTCTGTATTTCTACAATTTGCCACCGGGAATTACCCCCATTTGCAAATATAATAAATAATAAAAATAATAATAATAATAATAATAATAATAATAATAATAATAATAATAATATTTTTTTTTTTTCCTATGGCTTTTAGTGCCGGGAGAGTCCGAGGACATGTTCGGCTCGCCAGTTTTGTAGCTGCTTCTAGATGGACACCCAATGGGTGAGCTACAAGTACCGTAGGGGAGGGAAGTTGGAATGTAAGGAGGAGGAGTTGGAAGATAGCGGCTGTGGCCTATAGTTAGGGACCAACCCCGGCATTTGCCTGGAAGAGAGATGGGAAACCACAGAAGACCATCTTCAAGGTTGCCGGCGGGGGGATTCGAACCTCCTCGCCTCCCGGATGTGAGCGACTGCCAGCAGTCATGCCGTAACGACCACGGCTGACTCACCTGGTATAATAATAACAATAATAATTCAGGATTGCGTACGGTAGCCATTTTGGCCATTGTTTTACAGTGCTGCCAACTTGAGAAAGCAAAATTCTCCTAAATGTGTCCTAATTTTCCTACATTCGAATTTTGGCGTGAGATTTTATTAGTGGAAGAAATAATCTTGCAAAAACAAAATGGGTTACCAAGGAGGTACAGTGACAAGGGTACCAACCAGTGAGTCATGAGAGAGTTTTTCAAGATTTCTGAAGATGTAACTTAGGTGCTATGTGATTCCCAGAGTAAACACAACGGCTTATCATGGAAACTCAGTGGAGGTTGCATAGAGATACCAGCCAGTGTGATGTGAAATTTACAAAGATTTTAAAAAATGCCCTCAGATTTGAATTTTGGCGCTAGACGGATTACAAATAAACAAGACGGGTTGTCATGGTGACCAAGTAAGGATAATTTTAAATATTTAGGACTATATCACACAGTAAGGGAAGAAATTCTTTCAGGTTTGAATTTAGATGCTAAACGGTCCACGATGTAATCTAAATGGGTTGCGATGGTGACAAGTGGCGGTCATTTTGAATACGTACGGTGGATATCAACCTATTTAAGTTGAGATTTTTATGGATTCAAATTTAGGTAATAAATTACTGAAAATGAAACGAAACGGATTTACATGGCTACTAAGTGGCGGTGGTTTTGGATAATGATTGTGATTCATGAAATTTTCGAAAACGATATGATCAGGACTATCGAAAGACATGGTTTTGAAATCCAGCTTTTCTAATTTTATAAAAATACGGTAAAATTTACTAGTAGTGTTGTAGCAATGGTGGATTGCTTTTAGATGAATGTACGGAAAATAATACACAGAGAAACGTATCTTAATCCGTGTCAAGGAATTCTCCATCACTTGAGGATTTCATGATATCTAGTGTGACTTTCTAGGATAATGAACACTTCCACCACCTCGTGACTTTACAAACAAGTTGATTCATGTATTTGAGAAATTGTATGATCTCAAGCGAAAAGGTATATCTTGTGCCTCACAGGGAGAGAGGGTCCGCTTTTCGCTTTCATCATGGTTTCAGGATTAATTCATATTACCTGGCAATTGTTCTATAGGACCCTCGTAATATAAGATGGAGATTCCTTTAAGCAAATGTTCAATGTAATGTAATAATTGGTCCCCGCACGTAAGAGGAGATGGCTTTATGCTCAATGTATTTATGTCAAGGTTCATTGGGGTTTATCCTCAATAATTTTAAAAATTAACTTAAAACTGTTGAAGTTAGTTTTTTGACGCTCCTATATATTCTTGTTAATTTTGAAATGTTATTTGTTCAGGTTGTATAAATTTTGATCACCTATATTTAACAGAACTTTTACTTGTATTGGATTAGTTTGCATTCCTTCATGGCTTAGGTTAATTCATATCACAACCATTTTCAACTATTGTATGTATAATAGATCCTGGTTTTGCCCCATGGCAGTTACACCACCTCTTCTATTATCAAGAACCTCAATACTCAAACCTTCTTGTGAGCAGGTGCTAATCAATAGTTATATCATATTGATCATTTAGATCAACCTTGTGCGTCATTCCTTTAAATTTCGCTTTGTTACAACATCAATGCATACAAGGATATGCGTAAAACAGTCAGAGGTTGGGAATAATATAAGCGGTGCCGATATTTTCAGTCATACATTACAGTAATTTAAAAGAAATTCACAATAATCATAGAGGCGTGGCTAAATAGATTATCAGCAGCCAAAGAGAAAATAAGGAATGTGAGCAATTTGAACATTGGATATAAGACTGAACCCTTTAACTAGAAGAGAATAGGCAATGTCTATGTTAAGATGTAAACAAAATAGAAAATGTCAGATCACTATCAGAAAATACCTGAACCTGCACCTTACAACCACTGTAGAGAGTTAGGTCCAGGGAGAATTACCACGCGAGTAGGATATAAAGGCCGAAGCTGGTGCAGGGGCTAATGGGCAAGATGGCCGCCGCAACCACTCTATGTTATTCTTAGGGGAGGGGACAGTCATAGCTGGGTCAGGGGCTAATGGACAAAATGGCCGCCACACGCTACTACACTCTTTATTGGCGGGCTTTTCAAATCATTATTTGTTTGTTATTAATTTATAAATTTGTATTTATTTAATATTTAATTTATTTTTTAGCACAGGGCTAATACACAAAATGGTCACTGCACACAACCACTTACACATATAACATGCTAACCTAACCTAACCTAACCTAACTTCACCTAACCTAACCTAACCTTACCTAACTTTACCTAACCTAACCTAATTTCACCTGGTGATGATAAAAGAGTGATTAATGCTAATGGTATAAGTACACATGCCTATGGTCATTACTCAATCATTAACCATGGATAAAGAGTTAAGTTATGAATATCAAAATCTTCTGCCTGCAACTAGCAAATACATAAAACAAAAAAATTTAGGAAATAAAACCATAGCACTACAAAAATAAAATAATGGTATTCATAATCAAAAATAAATAAAATAGAAACAAAATAAAAACAACTGTACAATTTATAACAAAAAAGAATAGACTATATATAAAAATGTATTATGTGTAAATAGTGTACATGTATTTAAAATAAAACATATTGTATGGACACTGCTTGTACATGTTTAATTACTACCCACCCCTCTCCACTCCTAACGCAAAATGAACATGTAAAACACAAGTTGGAAAATCTATATTTCCATATTGACAAAATAGAAAAAACATTTAACTGAAATTTTAAAAACTGTAAATGGGAATTTGGTAAATTGACAAATGTGTAAACAACAAAATGCAAAATCCATGTTTCCATATTATGAATATGAAAAACTTAAAACTGACATTAAAAAAAACTGAAAATGGGAAATTGGAAAATTGTCAAATGTGTAAACAACAAAAATGAAAAAAAACGGTTGGGGTAGTGATCATGTTGTATAGTAGCCTATGAGACTAGCATAAGGATAGTTGCATGCACCCTTATATACTTTGTGTATGTGCATTAGCCTTTGGATTAGCTAAAGTTAGGTTAGGTGAAGTTAGGTTAGGTTAGGTTATGTTAGGTTAGATTAGGTGAAGTTAGTTTAGGTTAGGTTAGGTGAAGTTAGGTTAGGTTAGGTTAGGTTAGGTGTGGTTAGGTTATAACTAAGTTTATTATTTGTGCTCTCACATTAGCTCTCACTTTTTTTATGACAGTTTTTGCTGTCACTTATTTTTGCTTGCACTTTGAAGTTTGGTGAGATTAGGTAGAGTTAGATTAGGTTAGGTTAGGTTAGGTGAAGTAAGGTTAGGTTAGGTGAAGTTAGTTTAGGTTAGGTTAGGTGAAGTTAGGTTAGGTTAGGTTAGGTTAGGTGTGGTTAGGTTAGGTTAGGTTAGGTGTGGTTAGGTTATAACTAAGTTTATTATTTGTGCTCTCACATTAGCTCTCACTTTTTTTTTTGCTTGCATTTTTAAGTTAGGTGAGGTTAGGTAAAGTTAGGTTAGGTTAGGTGAGGTTAGGTTAGGTGAAGTTAGGTTAGGTTAGGTTAGGTGTGGTTAGGTTAGGTTAGGTGAAGTTAGTTTAGGTTAGGTGAAGTTAGTTTAGGTTAGGTTAGGTGAAGTTAGGTTAGGTTAGGTTAGGTGTGGTTAGGTTATAACTAAGTTTATTATTTGTGCTCTCACATTAGCTCTCACTTTTTTTTTGATTGCATTTTGAAGTTAGGTGAGGTTAGGTAAAGTTAGGTTAGGTTAGGTGAGGTTAGGTTAGGTTAGGTGAGGTTAGGTTAGGTTAGGTGAGGTGAGGTTAGGTTAGGTTAGGTTAGCATGTTATATGTGTAAGTGGTTGTGTGCAGTGACCATTTTGTGTATTAGCCCTGTGCTAAAAAATAGTAAATTAAATATTAAATAAATAAAAATTTATAAATTAATAACAAACAAATAATGATTTGAAAAGCCCGCCAATAAAGAGTGTTGTAGCGCGTGGCGGCCATTTTGCCCATCAGCCCCTGACCCAGCTATAACTGTCCCCTCCATAAGAATAACATAGAGTGGTTGCGCGCGGCGGCCATCTTGTCCATTAGCCCCTGCACCAGCTTCGGCTTTATATCCTACTCACGTGGCCATGTACCTCCTTTAGTGGCCAACAAAATGCAAAGCTTCCTACGAGAGATCATATTTGAAATATGTGGTGAGGTACGGTCATTCAACATCCTGGGTTATTAACAACAACGACGCCTCAGGCTTAACGCACAACGAACAAGAAGCTTCAAAAGAGCATGGCCCAGACGTCCACTACCCCACCGGCGGTCCGGGCAGTCCGCTCATGCGTCTGACTTTATGCGCCCAGACGAATCCCCGCAACAATCACGGCAATAACCTAGATTACTTGCCGGAGCTTCATTATGTAGACGTGAAGGCTAATATTCCAATTAAAATATTATTCGCAAGAGTTAATTTACCTAGCTGATTCAGACCGATATGCTTGTTGTGCTATTATGTAAACACTATAGCAAGACCTGTCTACCCAAAATATATTTATCTTCAGGAGCAAGGTGCCCCAAAAAAAAATCCGCAGACACAAAGCATAGCACAACTATTAGATAGGCCGAGAAGCTGTTGAATTTTATGTTGCAAACCAAACCCCATCCATCCATTTGTTTCTCAGAAAACTCCCCATATAATATTATCACGACTTCCCAAGCCCCAAACAGTAAACCTACAATCACACCAGCAGCGTATGTGGGATATGTTGACACCTGTCAAATTACTTAAATCCTCCCAAAGTTAAAGGTTAGATGTAGAAGATATTTGATAGGATTTACTTGTACCATTACCGGGAGAGGTGGAAGCTACTTACGCTCAATACTTAGGGTCACAAAAAAGTCATCTGGGGCTGAGGACAGAGCAACACACTAGGGGAGTTAAAAAGTAGTGGAGTTCCTAATAAATCTCATATTACAATCATATACTCTTCATTTTGGCATGGGCATTTCCTCCAACCATATGAAATGGGATTCCACCAAGTCAGAAATAACTGTAAGAGAATGGATATTTTGTGGGTTGCTAAATAGAAAGTTAATATAAGACATGTATCATATGCTCCAATGAAACATTTTCAGTTATGCACTCATAAAAGAGGAAGAACATTTTTTCTCATTATGATGTCCACTTACTCATTCAATTGACTTCCACTTGCATCACTTTCTTCAACATGGATTTCTTCTTTCAAATCCTAGGGAAAATAAGATGGAATAATGTATTTCTTTGCTGTCAATTTACACATTTAACAAATACAAAATATGAAACTCTACCACATAGCTTAATTGTTGTAAAGATATATTCGCTTTACAACTACCAGACACAAGTTTCATACTGTTCAACACATCTTACTGATGGACATTATCGTTATGTCCTCCCTAGTTCTGAAACTTACTATACACCACCAAGCCGTCACTCCTTTGGAAACCAAGTGAATCTTAGTGTGAGAGAAAATGCGGAGATCACTGCCTTAATAGAAAAATATGCATAAGCGTATGTCATGGGGTCTAACACACGTTTCATTGAGTAAAAAGCGGCTAGGACCGCAAGATTTGTACCAGCATATCATATGAAAATGAAGGTACAGAATTATGTAAGGCACAAAACCTATACAATATTTTACAAGAGATTTCTTCACGAAACATTACAGTTGGAGCTGAGAAAATTTCATAAGACGTATGAGTAAGCCAATTAAGTGGTTCTGGAGGGCGAGTGTTATGTAGAGTATATATCATCAATTTGATACCACTAGCTACAAGCATTATGTCGTATGTTCTACGGGAGCTCGTAGTTCGTAATGGAGATACAGGCCAAGGAAGAGAATGGGGAGCTAAAAGGGAAGTCTATTTCAAATGCTTTCTCAAATGTTGTCACACGACACTTAATAGAAGATATTTCCAGAGATAAGCAGCATCAACAGATATTCAGGAAAATAGATATCCGAGCTTCAAACTTGTGCATTGAATCCAACCCTTAAAGTTCCTTCCTTAGGATAGACTAAGAATTCAGCGCATTTCCAGTACTACATAAGTTAAATGTTTCAGGCCACTTGGTCAGTCTGCAAACACAGAAGATGAGTGGCTATAATCCCCACCCTCAGTCAAATTAGAAGAGTTTTACATGGTTCCCAGTTTTCATCAACAGGCAAATGCTGGGGCAGTTACTCGTATGAAGCCGTAGTCGCCTCTTTGCAACTACTTCTTATATTCATTTCAACCGAAATTAACACCTCTTAGGGGATGGAAAAATGGGCACGTGGATGTAAAAATTACTGTCACACAGAACCTCCTTTCATCCCTCCCTTAACACTGAAGAAATGGGAATAATAACGGGTAGAGATACTTACGCCTATCTACACACAATATTAAATACATGAAGAAATGTGGTAAGATAGAATATTTTCATTATTTACTAAAAATATGTAGGGTTAATTAAGTTCTCCATTGTACTTGTGCTGCTCAGGATTGGGAAGGGGGCGTTCCCTCTCATTAATTAAAACCATCATTGCAATTGCCTAGAAGTTGAAGTAATACACTACTAAAGACCACTTCAAGGTTTGCTGAGGTAGTGAAACCCATCCATCCTGAGTTGCCCTTATGAGAGCATCTTATTTGAGCACTCTGGCTAGAGTACGTATATTTGACCAAACCAAGAATATTTGGTATACCTTTAAAAACCTCCAAGTCAATCATGGTAAGTCCTTGATATCATACAACTTTATACAATGAGAGTTTCAATGCATCCCCCATTAGCTCAGTGGTCAGAGCAACAGAGTGTGAAGCCTCAGGTCACAGGTATATGTCCCACATTGGTCAGATATTCTATAGCTTGTGCTTTCTGTACTGCACACAACCTATCAGATGAACGCTTCCATTTATCATCAGTGCTGTTGTGAAAATCAATTCTGGAATCTCTAAATACCATTTGGTGATAAAGAGATGGAGAACAGGTAATGTCTTGTAAAGAGGCATAAAGTTTTAACATGATAAAGTACTTACCTGTTTGATATCCAAAGGTGCTGTTTCTATTTTGATGCATGGAACAAACTCGGGTGAGGGACATTCTTCAGTCTTGATATCCCCAGGGAGGTCAGTATTATCCTGCAGAGAAGTGATTTGTTTCACAAATGTATTCCTTTGCACAGCAGAAATTAAATCTCACAAATGATTTGTAAACTTACACTAATGTTTTTTATATTCACATGAGATACAAACAGAGGTATATCACCTCTTCTGTATCGCCTATTAACCATTTGTGCTCATGAATATACTAAAATAAAAATATTAATATTCATTCTTTCATTTTTTATGATAGAATTACAACGTAAAACTGAATAACATTCGGAACAAAGAAAGCGATATTATTCAATGATATCTCGGGAATGTGGAATTGGAAATCGAACGAAGAGAAATAAAAACAAAGACGCTTGTCAAACAAATATAAACGTGGTCAAATTATTAGAATAAAGGTTCCTTTTCCCAATTTATAATCTCCTTGCAACCTTGATGAAGTATTTACCCAATATTTGTTACAGTTCTGTTTTTAACTATTTCTTTCAATAAATTGTGGATATAAGACCCTTGTAAAATAGTATTACAAAGTTTCCATTGTAATTCACTCAAAAGTGTTTAATACAAGTTTTGTTGACTAGGGTATTATTTTATAATGGTTTTGATTTAGGTCTTAAATAATTAATTAATATACTGAACATCGTATGTTCAAACAAGTGTATTCAATATAAGTATCGTCATCCGTCTGCATTTAAGAAATAACTGATACAAGTCAATTTGGATCAACATTCACAACAATACCACAGGTTAATGGATTTGCTTACTATAACAATCTATAAACCAGCTGCTCTTCTATCCTGACCAGAAGCCTAAAACCGAAATGGTGGCCACTAAACCCTAATATGGTCGATCCTCTTCCTACAATCCAATATTGTGAGGACAATCTACTTTCTCTCTAAGACCATAGTCAAGAACCAAAACGGTTGACCATTAGGAACCAATTTAGATGACCCTCCTCTCTTTCAAACCCCATCCCCAAGTAAGTTAACTCGTCTGAATTGAAACTTCTTGGAGACTGTCACAACGTGACGTCATGCATTGTCTCAAAACAAGAATCAACTTAATTGTAAAGCCACGTAGTCTGTCATGGACAGCCTCGTTTGGAAAATTTCCCTGTCAGACCAAGTGGAAAAAACTACATGTCAGGAACCCAGGACAACCATCATGGCCGCTGAAGGAACGTAAGACCACCGTGGCAATGTGATCTGTATATAGAGGAAGACAAATGGAAACAAAATTCAAATCACGGGAATTTATTGAGGAAATCTAGGTTGCCTACCCTGATTATCGAAGATGGTTGCAACTTAGAAACTATGGCAGCTCATTGGTCAGCCTACCAAGATAGTACCAATAGCGTGGGGTTGGCATTCCTGACTTACTGAGAAAGATGGCTCCTAGAGACTTCATTTCAACTATATAAGTCGTGTTGATATTTGGGATGGCAGGGTGGGTCTATGACAGCGGACGAGTCAACATCTATTAATTTATCATTTCCAGATACCATTACTACAGGTACTTTGGCTAATTTCATTACTCATTTTTTGATACATATGTTCTCACGGTGTGCAGCGCTACCATGATTGCAATAAGCAATACTCTCCACCCACTAGTTAACAGATATTGATTAACTTACTGCTTAATATAATTTACCACGCTAACTACAAAAATGTTGTGTTGGAGATCACTAAGATTGCAATGTTACAAAATGTGTGGATTTAAAATACACTTACAATGTCGGCCAAGTCATCTGTTTCTGTCGACCATTCTGGCTCACTTTTGATCACATCTTGCTCGTCCATTACGTTAGTAAACTAGAACAAAGAATTTCACCTGAAAATTATTTACATACGCACTTATTCATCGATATAGCTTCATTATATAATACGACAAGATACGTAAAATGGGGTCCCGCAAATGTAATATTGGTGTTCTAAATATATCCCGTGAGGTGCACAGTGTCAATAAACAGTGAACCCTGCTTGAGCATGTACTCGACTTGACTACAAATGAGTTAGCATAGAGAATTCAATTCTAGTACAAGTAATTGAGGCTGAGTGGAAGAAATGCGGAATTTATGGTATTATTAACGCCAGTTCCTATATATACATAAGTGAAATGGAGCAACTCTCGAATGTGTCCATCATATGCTCAGTGCCTTTGTTCCCAAACACACACAAACCTGAACAATGTTTGGGCGAGACGGGGATATCTGATTGTTAGTTCATAACACAACTATCAACGCGACTGAAATAGGTTCCGTATAAGTTAACTGATCGTTGCAAACGCTTCTTTGACAATCGGGACTAGGCGAGTTCAGGCCTCCAGTTATCACACAATACCCAGTTCAAATGAAATTTCCTACATTGAACGGAAGTGAGAGAAAAGATTGATTGATTGATTTTTATTAATTACATTTGATCAAATACATGCATTCAATACATTTTTGATATAGGACACGTCAGAATTTACATCTAAAAAATAAAAGAACTAACAGGTATATATTACTAATATTATAACTATTTATAACTTATTCTTCTTTCTTCGTTTTGCCCACTTAGGGAGCGCGCTTGAACTTGTTGACTCGGGTTGATGGAGCTTTCCTCTTCTTCTCCTCCCAAAATCTCCTCATGAACTCGCTATGCCCCTTCTTACGTTCCTCCGTCCATTTTTTTCCAGTGGTCTTTTTAGCTTTTTCGGGAAAGTGTGATTTGTAACTCGGGTTCCAAAAGTCTTGCGATTCATGATGCTATCTTCTGTAATGTTTATTTCCTTTAAGTCCCGTTTGATTTCTTCTAACCAACTGATTTTGACCTTCTTTGAATTAATTATATCAAGCAGTTTTTTTGCATATCTGGTGTTGTCCATTATTATTATTATTATTATAATAGCAAATCTTAATAGATACAATCTTATTGCACAACTATTTACACGTCACTCTATTATCATAATATGAAAACTTAATTCTATAAATACAACAACATACAGACAGGTATTACAATTAAATTAAAAAAGTAAAATATAATTATAGATATCATCGCTCCTATACGCTAAGATATTCAACTACTGAGTAAAAACAATGGCACTGCAGATAAGCTTTCAACATTCTATCAAAGGTTTTTATTTTTGGGGCCAGTTTTATATACTGGGGTAGTTTATTGTATAATTTAACTCCAGTGTGAAAAGTTCCTTTTTGATATATGCTTGTGTGTGTGTGTGTGTGTGTGTGAAATATTAATGTTTGGATTTTGTCTTGTGTTATGCCTATGAACATCATTGTTTGTTTTAAGGAAAACATCTTTATTCATTAAATTCTTTTTAAAAAACATAATACTTTCAGAGATATATATGCAGGGCAGTGGGAGAATGTTTAAATCTTTAAACAGAGGTCTACATGATTCTCTAGAGTTTACATTTGCCATAATTCTAATCGTCCTCTTTTGTATCCTAAACGTGCTTAGTACATTTGGCGACATACCCCAAAATATGACCCCATATCTTAAGTATGAATGGAAATAAGCAAAATAAGTATTTCTTAATGTGTGCATGCTAGTGCAGGTTTTCAAAATACGTAACGCAAAGCACATCGAGTTCAGTTTAGTATTCAGATATTGTATATGTTTATTCCATTTCAAATCTTGTTGTATCCATAGACCTAAAAACTTTGTTCCTGATTTATTTTCTATTTGATGATCATTTAATGTTATATTGGGCTTCGCAGGATTCCTATTCTGTATAGTGTGGAAATTTAGACATACTGTTTTTTTTATAGTTTATTATGAGGCGATTATCTTGTGACCGTTTGGTTAACTCTCCTGTAACGGAGTCAGCAGACTGCTGTATGACCTGTTTAGTTTCACCTTTTATTACGAGTGTTGTATCGTCCGCAAACAAAATGTCCTTATGTGAATGAAAGTTCTGTGTTATATCATTGATATATAGAAGAAAGAGTAGTGGGCCCAAAACCGATCCCTGGGGTACTCCAAATTCAATAATTCCCTCATTGGACAATGTTTCATTAAGTAATTTGGTTCCATCATCCTTGTGTCTCAAGCTTACTATTCGTTTACGCCTTGTTAAGTAAGACTCTATCCATTTATTAGCTAGACCTCTAATACCATATTGATTTAGTTTGGTAAGGACGATTTTATGGTCAACAACATCAAATGCTTTCGATAACTCCAAGAATTGGCCAGTTACATGTTCCTTATTGTCAATTAATTTCAGTATACAATTACTACATTCGTAAATTGCTGTCTGTGTAGATTTTTCCGTTCTGAATCCATGTTGTGAGTTTGATAATATTTTATTTTTTTCTACGAAACTTATCAGTCTCTTATACATAATTCTTTCCACAATTTTTGCAATACCAGTTGGTAAGGTAATAGGACGATAGTTATCTAATTCATCTTTTAAACCGTTTTTGTGCACTGGAATTACTTTTGATAACTTCAAAATATCCGGGTAAGTTCCTGAGAGAATGGAACTGTTTATTAACTGCGTAATTGGATTTATTATATTTTCTGCACATTTCTTTAAAATTGCATCAGAGATGCCATCAATGCCAGCACAGAATTTATTTTTTAGCTCTTTTATAACTATTCTTACCTCTTCACTTGTGACATGATTTATAAATAAAGAATCACTGCACATATTTATTTTATTATTAGAATTTAGTGTATTTACCTGCGATTTATTTAATAAACTTTTGTGGAATTTCCAGAAAATAGTCATTAGAAGTGTTTGCTATTTCCTCTGGATTATTAATCACTTTATTATTTCTGGTCAGTGTAACGTTCCTTTGTATTTTAGCAGATTTTCCAGTTTCTTTCTTTATCACGGAAAACATAGTCCTGTTTTTATTAGATGATTGGGAAATAAAATTATCATTATGCATTTTCTTTGCTAGTCTTATTTCCTTATTTAATATGCTAGTGTATTTTTTGTAGTATAAATTGAATTCAGGTGTTGTGTGGTATTGTTTATATAATTTGTGTAGAAATTTCTTTCTTTGACATGAATTTATAATCCCTGTTGTTATCCAATTGCTAGTTTTGTTATTTTGAACAGTTCTTCGTTTAAAGTGATATGCTATTTCAAAATAGTGTTCTAGGGTACTGTTAAATGCATTAAATTTATCATTTACATTTTCTAGTTCATAAATTTCTGACCATGTTTCCTTATTTAATAAGTCATTGAAATATGTAACATTTGATTCAGTAAATCACCTGCACTTGGATTTTACTCCATTATCATTATTATTGATTGTTTCGGATACTTCAAAACTCAGTATTTGTCCATGGTGGTCACTAAAACCCGGACAATAAACTTCTATTGAATGGTGATATTTATCTATATTTATAAAAATTTGATCAGGAGTGGTTTTACAATTTTTTTTATTATTCTTGTTGGAGTATTTACTGTAGGTTTCAGTCCATAGGAAATTAGTAACTGTGTTAACAATTTACAATTTCTATCAAATTTTAAGAAATCCACATTTACATTCTCACAAATTATTATATCGACATTTACTTTGCTCATGTTATTGAGTAACAATTCTAATTTGTCTATAAATAAAGGAAACTTTCCTGACAGAGAACGGTATACGCATACAATTATTAACTTAAACTGCTGTATTTTTACGGCAGAGAATTCAAAATCCTGTTCCATAATTAGATAATCATAAGCTGTTATCTGTGCATGATCTAAATTATTTCTTAAGAAGATGCAAGTACCACCATGGCTAATATTAGATCTAGAGTATTTACTAGCTTGTATAAACCCTGGGAATTGAATTAATTCGAGTTGTTCCTCTTTCAGCCAATGTTCTGAAATACATAGTGCTGAGATGTCTTTAAGTTCATTTTTAAGCATTAGATTTATGTAATCAATTTTATTATAGAGAGACTAGACATTATGGTGGTAAATTTTAAATTTGTTACTTTTGCAACCTTGTGTTGGTGATTTATTTACATTTTTTTATTTGCGAATTGACCACTTCGGATCACGCTACAATTTCATTTTTTCTTTGCCTGAAGTTTCCTCTTCCTCCAGTACTCCTTCATATGGGCGCTATGCTGTTTCTTCTGCTCATCCGTCCAGACTCATCCCTTCTTTGTGGTTCATGTGAAGTGAAACCCTTCGAAATTTTGAATTATGTACCGAAATGTTTCCCTGTTTGACATCTGAACTTCCTGGATGTTGGAATTTTCGAGATCATTTCGAACTTCCTTAATCCATGTCGTTGTTGTCTTCTTGTTCCACAGGTAGTCGAATAACTGTTTGGTTAGTCTAGTTTTGTCCATTCTGTACAAGTGTCCGAGAAACGATAACCTCCTCCTCTTCATGGTCTCCGAGATTCTCTCCACATTTTTATAGACTTCATTGTTGCTCCGAAGTTTCCAGCCGGTGTCAGTCTGGACTGGGCCCATGATTTTCCGTAGTATTCTTCTTTCTAGGATCTCTAGCTTCTCCAACTTGTAATTCATCGAGAGGCATTCGCTGGCATACAGGCATTCTGTTTTTACTACCGTGTTGTAATGTTTTAGTTTGGCATTCCATGAGATGCATTTCTTGTTGTAGATGTTTTTAGTTAGCCCATAAGCTCTTTCCATTTTTGAGATACGATCTTCTACAGCAGCTTTCTCTAGGCCGTTCTCTTGTATGGTTTCACCAAGGTATTTGAACTTTTTCACCCTCTGAATCCGCCCAATCTCTGTTTCAAGGAATTGTGGTCCATGTTTGTCATTCATCATGAACTTGGTCTTCTCTTTCGAGATCCAAAGTCCTGTCTTGCTAGCGATCTTTTCTAAGAGGTTGATCTGTATGGCCGCTTCTTCTAGGTTCTCTGAAAGTATCGCAAAATCATCAGCGAAAGCCACGCAATTGACTTTGATTTCTCCAGTTTTTCGTCCTAGGCAGATCGGGGCTATCTCTTCAATTTCAAGTTCGGAATTCCAAATTCTCACAATCCTCTCGAGGACACATTTGAATAGTAATGGTGATAATCCACCAACCTGTCGCACACCTGTCTTGATTTCAAATGACTGAGACAATTCTCCCATGAACTTCACCTTAGAAGTTGTGGCTGTTAAGGTTTCTCTGATAATATTGGCCAGTTTGGTTTTGACTCCAAATTCTCTAATGATCTTATCTAGAGTCCCTCTGTCCACCGAGTCGAAGGCTTTTTTGAAGTCAATGAATGAAACCAATATACTTTTGCCGTTCAGCGCTCTGTGGCGAATTATTGATTTCAAATTTAGGATTTGTTCGGCACAGGAGCGGCCTTTCCGGAACCCACCTTGGTATTCTCCAAGTTGCTTATCTAGGATTCCTTCTATTCTATTCAGAAGTATCCTTGAGAGGATTTTGTAAGTGACTGGGAGTAGCGACACGCCTCTGTAGTTGTTAACATCTTGTTTGTTCCCTTTCTTATGGAGTGGGTGGATCAGCGCTGTTTTCCATTCGTCTGGTAGCTTTTCCGTCTCCCATATTTGTTGGAAGATATGGTGCAGGGCGTCTAGGATTTTTGGTTCTGCCCACTTCAACATTTCTGTTGATATGGAGTCTTCCCCTCTTGCCTTGTTGTTCTTGAGACTTTTCAGGGCTTCCTTTATTTCTTCTTTTGTTGGTGGCATATCATCTTCTGAGTTTATAGGATGAGCCTGAAATTCTAGTTTGTTGGTTGGAGGTGGGCAGTTGAGGAGTTTCTCAAAGTATCTGGCTAATAGGCTGCAGTTTTCTTGATTGTTCAGTCCAATTTTTCTTTCTTCGTTTTTGAAACTTATACTTGGAATTTGATATCCTCTAAGCTTGTCCTTGAAGGTTTGGAAAAAATCTCTGGTGTTATTCTTAGTGAAGTCGTCCTGGAGGATTTGTAACTTTGCATTCTCAAACGATCGTTTGGTCCTGCGGAATACCCCTGATGTTTCTTTCCTTTGGGTTCTGAATTGTTCCAAATGTTCCGTATCTCTTGAACATTTCCATTTTCTCCATGTGTCGGATCTCTTTTCAAGTGCTTTCTCACATTCTTCATTCCACCTGATTGTACGTTTCCTCTTTGCCAGTCCGAATGTTTTCTTAGCGGCATCATTGATCTTTGTACAAAGATGTTGCCAAGTCTTTGTTCTAGAAGAGCGGATTTCTTCTCTGAAGTTATTTATAATATCTCCATTGATGTTCATTCGATTGGTGTTGTATTTTTTCATCTTAGGTGGATCCTTCTTTTGTTTTGGTGGAAGAAAACGTATTTTAACTTTGGAGAGATAGTGATCAGAGTCAAATTTACCATTTCTAATCACTTTAACATTCATCACCTCCCTAGTATTTGTCCTTGATATTGCTACATGGTCTAATTGGAATTCTCCTAGGTTGGGATTTGGAGATACCCATGTCTTTGCTTTTCTTGGAAGTTTCCGAAAATGAGTCGACATGAGATTCAACTGGAAGATTTTGCAGAGTCCAAGGAGCCGTTCGCCATTCTTGTTTGTCCTCCTGTGTGCTGGATAGTCTCCTACTATATCTCTGTATTTTCTTTCTGTCCCTATTTGTGCGTTGAAGTCTCCCAGAAGGATTTTTACATGGTTCACAGGTATCCGAGCGATTTCTGTTTCTAAGAGGTCCCAGAAGTCATCGACTTTCTGTGGGTTCTTCTTGTTGTCTTCGTTGATAGGAGCATGGCAATTTATGAGAGTATAATTCCTGTTTTTGCACCTGAGTGTCAATAGGGATAATCTCTCAGATTTAGATGAAAAGTCTGTGACACTATCCACTATGGTTTTGTTTATGTAGAAGGCAGTCCCAAGGAGAGGGGTGGTAGCCATTATCTTTATTGCTGGCTTTCCTTTGAATACTCTGTAGTGCTATATATCCATGATGTGGTCATCTAGGAATCTGGTCTCTTGTACACCCAAAATCTGGATTTGTTGGTCGTCCAGGAGCTTTTCCAATTCTTTCTGTTTTCCGACTCGCAGGAGTGAATTGACGTTAATGGTCCCGATGAAGTATTTCCTCTTGAATTTCAATTTGGAAGGTGTTTCAAGACGCTCCGACTCATCTTGTATGCAGGTGGTGGGACTCCCCAGAATCCTAGGTCCCGATGCATTGCCTACTGCAGTGGCGGATTTCTCTTTCAAGTTACCACCTGGGGTAGTGCTCTCATTTAGCAACATTTCCATTCTGCATATGAAATTGTGTTGTGTAGGTGTAGTAAATAAAATTCCGAAATACATTATTATTATTATCAAAATTGTTATTATTATTGTTGCTAGACAAATCCGAAATACCATTGTTGCACTCCGTTAAACTTGACTTCAAAAGATCTGAATGCCAAACCTCACATTTGGCTTCTTCTACCAGTTTCCCTGCTTCAACTCTAATGATATTACTGTTGAATTATTCTTACCATTTGAATTTACAATTTTGCAGATTTCATCACTAAGATACTAATTTCCTAATCTATTTAAGTGTAGGCCATGCCGAGTGTGGAACTTCCTGTCTAATTTACTTACATCTACAATTTGGACATTTGGAAAACTCTTACAAATTTTATGAATTTTTCCATTTGTAGCCTCTATTTCTACATTTACACATGATTTGGGAATTAAATCGTATCTCTCCGGAATGTTTACATTAATGACATGTTTTCTGCATGGATGGCAATGTACCCATTAAATCTTTGATTACCTTTTTACTCTCATTTCTATAGACGTCGTTTGCTCCAGCGATGATCACTGCGTAGCCCTTTGCAGTATGGGACGCACACTCTCCTATCATCCCGTTCGTGACCTCTGCAATTTGAGCTCCTGGCTTTACTGTCGAAGTGACCTCCATGTCTCCGCTTCTCTCCAATACGCTTGCTGCTACATCTCGCCCGTGGCTATCCGCAAATATCCTCATCTTCCTGGATTTTCTCTTTATCACTTTCTTCTTTTCTTCTTGAGGAAAGTCATCATTTTCTTCGACAAGCACTCCAAATGAATTTGAGACGGGAATTTCAGTTACATGTACTCCATTTATAGGCCTAGGCTTATTCAATCTTACCTTACCAGCAATCACTGTCGACCAAGTTTCCTTGCTTTCCTCTCTGTTTCCTTTTAATTTATTCAACTCTTCCATTAACTTAGCAATATCTTCCTTTAGCAGCTTTATAATTTCGTCTTTTGAGGACAGTTCGTTTCTCAGGTTATGGCATTCGCATAACGGTAGCGGTAGGCCCACATTACGATAATCGGTTTCACTTTTCTCCTCATTCAATTTTACCTGAGATCTTGTGATGATTTTATTTGCATTTTTTACTTTTATTTTACACGACGAGCATAAATCCGTAACGGTTACACTACCTGACGAGACACTAATACTGTTTACTGTCGTCATACTAGAGATCTAAGTTAGCCTAGATGTTAACACCAAATTACACTAAATGTATTTTAATTATTACTACCTAATAGAATTAATCTAATTACCTACCAATAAAGAAGAATGTGAAACACGTATATCTTCCAATCGGGCGAAGTCTCGTAAAAGCACCACTGCTCTACTTGGTTCAAACAGTGATTGAAAAAGTCACCGAATCTTTGGATACACGTTCCCACAACGTAACTTAGTTTAAGTTTATTAAATTATCAATAAGAATTTCTAAATATGACGTATTACACTAGATCTAAGGAAAATAACTTTATAGATTTTAAACCTCTGTTATAATATTTTACCACTTTTATCAAATATTTACACTAGCTGCTATTTCACTACACTTTCACTGTGACGCCATCTTGCCTGTGCGACATCTATGCTGACTTACAGAACTAACATACGAATAATTTGCATAATATCATCATCATAAAGGTGTTCTTAGGCACATACCTCAGTAGCATTGAATGGACGTACAACGAGCGATAACATTCTCCAGAGGCCTTATCAAACGATGAGAAATAAATCAGACAATACATAATATCGCCCAGAAGATGAAACAAGGACACAAGGTATGTAAAAGTTACATTCATGCCTAATGCGAGTGTATAAGCCGCGTTGTACTTTCATTCAGAATTAATAATTATACCTCTGTCATGGTTACCTCTATATTCTGAAATTGAAAACTGAGGGTCACTGATACACTGCGCCGGGCACTGAGCATACAATACCCCTCCGCCGTGAGACTAATTAGGCCTATTTTAACTTATTTTTGTCCCATGTCTCCATAACATTTGAAATACTCCTGCTTGGATCTGTCATCGAACTTTAAAAGAGTTCTCAGTTTGTTCATTCTCACCAAAATGCAAGGTATTCAAAATAAAATGCACTAATTCTATTAAAAACATCATCCTCGCGTTGCAAGCCGCCAGGTTCGAAAGAAAATAATGAATGGATTCATTCAACAGAAGTGACTTTGAAAGTCTCCTTAGACACATAATATCTTTGTATGTGGTTATAGTCACACTATTTGTAGATTGAACCAGATATTACAGTCAAAAATCTAAATGAAGAATTATTGATATTTGCGTTTTCAGTCTTATTGACTGCTTTGATGCAGCACTCCATGCTTCCCTGTTCTGGGCTAATCGTTTCATCTCTACATAGCTACCACACCCTACATTCAAGGGAATATGTTTAACATATTCTAGCCTTGATCTAATCCCACAGTTCTTATCCTGGGCTCTCCCTTTCATAACAAAGTTTGCCATTCCTGGGTGTCTTAAGTACGGTAGCCTAATGTCAATCAACCCATGTCTTTTTAGGTAGATTTCATTAGAAAGCTAACTATTGCAATGGGTCCCATGTTTCGACTTCCGGAAAATTTCGACATATCTTCGCGTTTCACATCCCCCAGACCCCAAAAACCACCGTCAGTTCAAAAGTTTATATATAATTTAAGTATGTATATATAAATTTATGTATATCAGTTTCTTGTGGACACGATAACTGACGTAATTTTGCACCAATCACTTTGAATTTTTTACATAATATGTATCCCCTTAAAATATCGGTTGAGTTCGTTAAGGGGCAAAATCGGTCAAAGGGGGTGAAAATGGGAGGCTTTTTTCGAAAAAGTGAAATATCGCTATAACTCTCTTAATATCTGAAATATTGAATCCATTCAAAGTGCATACTATGTGTCGGACAAGGCCCTAAAATTTATGTTTGAAAAGTTTTTTGATAGCACCAACCATTGACCAAAGGGGTGGGAAAAAGTGGGGTTTTCGGGAAACATTAATCGTATCTCTGTTAATAGGCACAATATCAAAACCGTACAAAATGGACAATATTCCTCCAATAATTACCTAAAACTTTTGTCTGAAAATTTTTTGATATGACCCACCATTACGCCACGGGGTGAGCAAAATGATTTAAATTATAAGACAATGCCAAGTGCCAAGAGAGGTAGCCATGACAACTTTACTTTTAATTGATAAGGGATGAGCCATCAGCAGTTGCTATGACAACTCCACTGCACGAGATCACATTCAGTTATCCATCTGTCTGTCGGAAGCGACTTCGGTATCGGAACTGGTAGCATGCTGAACTTCTATGCCCAAGGTCGCGGGTTCAAACCCGGCTGAAGTCGTCGGATTTACTAAGAGCGCTAAAAACCCTGAGTTGGCTTTCCTTCGGAGGGGAAGTTCCAACGTTCGTTGCGAGTTGATGGTTCCGGTGGCATCTAGTAGCCAAGTTCACAGCTAGGTGTCGTTGATGGTAATATTTTAGGTAGATTTCATTAGAAAGCTAACTATTGCAATTTCGATTTCCGGAAAATTTCGACATATCTTCGCGTTTCACACCCCCCAGACCCCAAAACCACCGTCAGTTCAAAAGTTTATATATAATTTATTTATGTATATCATGCTAATATATAAAAATGAGATGGTGTGTGTCTGTCTTTCTATCTGTCTGTCTGTGTGTTACTCAATAACGCAAGAACCAGTGGTCCGATTTAAATGAAATTTTGCATGGATGTAGCTGATTTACCATGTTTACATATAGAATACTTTTAATTTCGATACTTTGCACTATTAAAAAAAGGGTGACCATTTTAGTGACGTCACTACACCCTTTGGTATCAAAATTTGATATTTCCATATCAAATAAAAAGAGAACGCTAAGAAATAGCAAACTTTTGATGGCACATAGAAGCTTAAAAATTTAATTTCCTATCCGAAAGGTCCTTATCACTTTTCGTGTATCTCCAACGGTTAGCGAGTAAAACCCACATATGTGACGTCACTACACCCTTTGGTTTCAAAATTTCATAATTCCATTTCAAATAAAAAGAGAACGCTAAGAAATATCAAACTTTTGATGCATACACAAGATTTAACATTTAATTTGCTATCCAAAAGGTCCGTATCACTTTTCGTGTATCTCCAACGGTTAGCGAGTAAAACCTACATTTGTGCAATAAAACACGGTCAACACCGATCGGTGCAGTATATCTCTACATACATAAAAATTAAAGTTTGTATTTTTTTCCCGCAATTTCAACGGAAATTTGAGTTATTTACGCGTTTCAGACTGTTTTATTATGGATGCGCGCGAAAAAAATTTTTTGGTCTGTCTGTTTGTTTGTCTGTGGACAACTTTGTTCCCTTATAACTCGAGAACGGCTGGGTGTATCAACGTAAAATTTGGTACAGATATCCATCAGAGGCACGACACTAATCATTGATGTAACCCTTCTCCGTACCTCTCATAAAAGAGGGCCTACCCCCTTAAAATACATGCTGAAATAGGAGTAGAAGGACGAAACAAAGATCATTTTCAGCCCCTCAATGTGAGAGACAAATCTCGGGGGCCCTAAAGGGTCCCCGAAATCCACATTTTAAGGCCCTAAACCAACCGTTTTGAGATATTCCCAGAAAACTAATTTAATTTAATAAACTAATGAACGAATTCAAGCCGGTAACCATGGCAACAGATTCTCAGAGGTCCATCTATTGCTGTAAGACGCAATGCATTTACATTAATTATATTAGTGTGAAAGTTTGCAAACGGCTAGAAGGTTATCACGGAAAGAAATTAAGCTGTAAAATTTATCAATACGTATAATACGCTTAAGAGGGTCAAGGGGTACACTAGAATTTTTTCACGCGATTTACACCTGCGGGTGTGGTACGGCAGGTCTATTATATTCCTATCCCTATATTATTATTATTAGTATTATATTATGGCGTACAACGAGGAGACAAAGCCCCTCGTTGCCAGAAACAAAACTTGGGGGCCTCGAAAACTACATTATAAGGCTCTAAAACCAACAGTATCTGAAATATTCCCAGAAAACTAATTTAATTTAATTTAACAAACAAATGAAGGAATGGAAATCGGTTACCATGATAACATTATCTCAAAGGGTGGCATCCAACTTTCCATCTATTTCTGTAAGAAGCAATGTCACTCCATTTATACCTTGCCACGATGGGTGAGTGGATAGCGTGTCGGTCTACTAACCCCAAGATTGCAGGTTCACTCCTGGCCGTGGTAAGTGATTCTTGAAGGGCGGCAGAAATACGACTCGCATGTCATACGATGTTGGCATGTCAAAGAACCCATTTGAATTCAGTAGGCTGTGTTCATAATGGCAAAATGAATCTCAGCAGTTTCCGCCAACACAAAATTCCTCATTTCTCTACTAGAAAGTGCTATAGTGTTCAAGGTGCTTAGATATCTACCCTCCTTGACTCTCATAGTGATTCAAGGAACAACGAAATTTTGACATGCAAGTTACCTTCTGGGTGTCAAATTACGAAGCTTGCACCCGGTACCGAGGCCATACGATATTATTATTAGGCTACTCCATTTATTACATTTCTGTGAAAGTTTGCAAATGGCTATAAGGTTATCACGGAACCAACGTAGACTGTATAATTCGTCAATGCAATTAAGGGGGTCAAGGGGTAACCTAGATTTTTTTCATGCAATTTCAGGTGCGATTTATAGTACAGAAAGTCTATTATATCTCCAAACAGCAACATTATTTTCAAAAATTCCTGAGTTGAATCAGCTTTTTTTTGCGGCTTTTAGGAATTTGGGCCATTTGAGGCTAAAGAACCTGAATTTTCATGCACCACAAGCCTTTATAATTTATGAAAGAGGTCTTCCTGTGTATGGGGACCTAACACAACGTAGAGGGTCATTTTTATGTGAGGTGTATTGCGTTTCATCTACAAGGCTTTCAAATTTATTTCACGTCAGGAAGTACACGTTAGGTGAATTTAGTTTGAGAGCACATTTTAACTAATCTTTTTTTTTGTCGACATACGAGTTCATCGTAAGGAAGATTTTGTTTGATACTGTATGGTAGATATACCCATATTTGGATATCTGGGTGATATGTTGTAGACAATAGAATTGTCTGTCTGTCTTTCTGTGTATCTTTATGTACGCCTATAAATCGTGTTCGGATGCTTGGTGCATCGTAAAATTAGGTATGGTAAAAATGAGTCAATACACCAATCAATTATAAAACTCCTCACCGTACTTTTCATACAGTAGAAGGGTGGATATAGGGAAAAACTTCTCAGAATACATGCTAAAATAGGCGAAATATAAACATTATCCTAGAAGGACAATCACTGCATATTGTGAGACACAAAATTCGCGAGTCTATAAGGGGTCTCCGAAAATCACATTTTAAGGCCCTTATATTAACAGTGTGTGTTATATTCCCAGAAAACTAACTTCGTTCTGATAAACTTATGAAGGAATGACAAACCGCTAACCATTGCAACAGTAGCTCAATTGATAATGTCTGGTGTTAATATTTAACACCGTTCGAAGAACGGGTACTTCTGCTAGTATATATATATATATGTATCTTCTTCTTCTTCTTCTTCTTAGCGTCATCCCGTAGGAACGGGGTCCGCTTTTTGGATCAATGCACGCCATTTCTTGCGATCTAATGCTTCACGTGATTTCAAGTTTCTTGATCGTAAATCGGCGTTAATGGTGTCGAGCCACCGCAATTTTGGTCTCCCACGCTGTCTCTGGCCGTCGACCGTTAGATGGTAGGCCGAGCCGATGACTGAACTTTGTGGTGCACGGACAACGTGCCCATACCAACGTAGTGTCCATTCCTGCATTTTCTCATTGATTGGAACCACGCCAGCTGTATGTCGAATCGTCGTGTTGGGGATATGGTCGAGCAGAGAAATGTCTAATGATCTTCACAGCATCCGCATTTCCATGACATGAAGCGAGTGCTCAGCACTTCTAGGTGCTGGCCAACACTCGGTACCATATAATGCAACTGGTCTCACCATTGTGCGGTATATCTTTGATTTTAGGCGGATAGGCATCTTCTTATCACAAAGAACACCGGTGACATCTCTGAATCGCATCCAAGTCGCATTGATTCGTGCTCGAAAATCTTCATTCACAGAGCTGTCGCCATTCAATTGTGAGCCTAGGTATCGGAATGTATTTACCTTGGTAAGAGGAGCTCCTTTAATACCTATAGTTCCAGGGGATGGAATCGTTTCGAGGTATTCAGTCTTGTGGATGTTCAAACGAAGACCAAATTCTTGCAGACGATCATGCCATTTCTGCACTTGGGTTTCAAGATCCTTCCTGGAGTCTGCCGCAAGCATCACATCATCAGCGTATAGCAATGCCCATGGGACACACTTCTGCAGGTCTCGCGTTATGGAATTCATGACGATAACAAAGAGCAGGGGAGACAGAGCTGAGCTTTGATGAACCCCAACTGTCACAGGGAAGCTGTCAGTGAGTCCTGCAGGGCATCGCACGTGGCTTTTGGTGTTGTTGTACAGCATTTTTATCCAGTTTATATACATTTCGGGAACTTGATGAGCTCGGAGAGCGTACCAAATCATCTGGTGTGGTACTCGATCAAATGCCTTCTCGAGGTCAAGGAAAGCCAGATGTAGTGGCCTCCTCTTCTCTCGGAATTTCTACAACAGCTGGCGCACAGCAAAGATTGCGTCTATCGTGCCACATCCCTTGACAAACCCACATTGATCTGCTGAGAGCTGTACGATGTTCCTCAGCCTATTGTCTAGGATACGTTCGAATATTTTCATAGTGTGGGAGAGAAGTCTAATTGGACGGTAATTGGTACATTCAGCTGGGTCACCCTTATCCTTTAAGATAGGTACTGTGATACTAGTTGACCAATCTGTAGGTATTTGACCACAGAGAATAATTGAAGAACTCTGTCAGCCAGGTGGTCGCGTTGTCAGTAAGTTCCTCAATTTTCCAGATGTCTGCAGGAAGGTCATCTAGCCCTGGGGCCTTTCCATTTTTCATGCTACGAATGGCAACTTTGACTTCATCTTCAGTGATACAAGGTACTGGTCCAGCTGTAACATAGATGTCTGGTATTTGTGGGTGAGGGAATTCAGTGTTGAATACTTCACTAAAATACTCTCGCCAACGGTGCAGAATCATCTTGCTATCGTGAAGTCGTCGACCATTCTTATCCTTCACACACATATAGTGTTCTATATCCTGACCTGCTCTACACCGTGCTCGGGCTAGTCGGTGGATAATTTTGTCTCCGTCTTTAGTTGTCAGTTGATCATATAAATGTTTGTAGTGATCTACTTTAGCCTCAGCAACTGCTCTTTTTGCCTCCTTCATGGTGGCTTTGTATTTCAGAAGATTCTCCTCAGTCGGTGATGTTCGCAACTGTTTAAAAGCGTTTTTTTTTCATGCACCATTTCCTGTACCTTGTCTGTCCACAACCACGACT
Organism: Meconema thalassinum; assembly: GCA_946902985.2. Classification (NCBI taxonomy): domain Eukaryota; kingdom Metazoa; phylum Arthropoda; class Insecta; order Orthoptera; family Tettigoniidae; genus Meconema; species Meconema thalassinum. Next base: position 13,847,607 of record OX336401.1, on the reverse strand, counting down.
GTTTATCAATTCTACGTGTGCCGGGCTGTGTTACACCAAGCTCAGATTGAGCTATACTAGTTACGCAGTTGTTGAATGATGCCCTAGTATAATCCGTATTTACAGAATCAACTGGAGGGAACACAATATTCTCACTGAATGCCATTTAATGGTCTTGTAGCTTCCACCATTTGATTTTGGCATGACATTTTACATAGGGTTTCCTTATGTAACCTTTCATTCTAAGATCGGTAACTAGCAGTTTATGTTGAGGGGCTAAACATTCAGATGGTATGACCTTAGTGTCTATGGCAATTGGGAAATCTCTCCTACGAAGTAGTACATAGTCAATCTGAGTATTGTGCCCTCCACTAGTGTAGGTGATCAAGTGTGATGTGCGTTTCTTAAAGAAGGTGTTAGTGATAATTAGATCATTTGCTTCAGCTAATTCAAGGATCCTGTTCCCGTCTTCATTTCTGAGATCATAGCCAAAATTTTCATGGCATTCATACCCCTCGCTGGTACTGCCAACATGTCCATTAAGATCTCACCAAAGTAGAAATAGGTCTTCTTCATTGCACGTTGTAACGGCATCTTGAAGTTCGTTCCAGAATGTGTCTTTAGCTGTCTCATCACAGCCTGTCTGTGGGGCACACGCTGAAAATATATGTATACGTCGAGTTGGGGTGTCGATAACTGCTGACATGAGACGATCGGAGTAGCGATGTACAGCTGATACTTGGTTGCGAAGATTTTCATTCACTACAATAGCGACTCCCTGGCTATTAGTCGTACCATGATAGATCAACTTATACCCTTCTCCAATATCTCTAGATTTCTGCCCTTTCCACCGTGTCTCTTGTAGACAAGCCAGATCTACGCAACGAGATTTTAGGATTGGTGCCAATTCGCGACTGTGACCTGTCAATGTCCCAATGTTCCAGGAAGCAATATATATATATATGTATATCAGTTTCTTGTGAACACGATAACTGCCGTAATTTTACACCAATCACTTTGAATGTTTTACCGAATATGTACACCCATAAAATCTCGGTCGAGTTCGTTACTGGGCTAAATCGGTCGAAAGGGATGAAAATGGGGGACTTTTTTTTTCTTTCAAAAAAATGAAATATTTCTATAACTCTCTTAATATGTGAAATATCGAATCCGTTCAAAGTTCATACTATGTGCCGGATAAAGCTCAAAAATTTATGTTTGAAACGTTTTTTGATAGCACCTACCATTGACCAAAGGGGTGGGAAAAAGTGGGTTTTTCGGGAAACATTAATCATATCTCTGTTAATAGGCACAATATCAAAACCGTACATAATGGACAATATTTCCCTAATAATTACCTAAAACTTTTGTCTAAAAGAATTTTTGATAAGAGCCACCATTACGCCAAGGCATGAGAAAAATGATTTCGGAATTATAAGAAAATGCCAAGAGCTATCAGTGGTTGCCATGGCAACACTACTAAATTGATGAGGGATGAGCCATCAGACGTTGCCATGACAACGCACTTGCGCGAGATCAGATTCAGTTTTCCATCTGTCTGTGGGAAGCGACTTCGGTATCGGAACTGGTAGCATGCTGAACTTCTATGCCCAAGGTCGCGGGTTCAAAGCCGGCCAAAGTCGTCAGATTTTCTAAGAGCGCTAAAAAACCCTCAGTATGCTTTCCTTTGGAGGGAAAGTTCCAACGTTCGTTGCGAGTTGCTGATTGCGGTGGCATCTAGTAGCCAAGTTCACAGCTAGGTGTCGTTGACGGTAGTATCTGGTAGCAACGTTAGGAACTACTGCCTGAAATTGAGCGTCTGCATTCCTTACCTGAATTACAGACTAATACAGCCATCACAATTCACACCGTTTATCAGACAGATTCTACACTCACCCAAAGTACACGGGGTTACATGACCGCGTTGTCGCAGCCCCTAAACTGAGGAACCAACCAACATCTCTGCGGGAGATATAATTTTGCGTGAAGAAGTAACAGACCGTTACATAGTTACACAACAGTGTCGAAACCTTGCATAAGGACAGTGTGACCACAAGTATAAAAATGGACTCCAAATGACAAGAAGGTTACCGTCATCATAAGACAATAGAATGTTTAATATATGCATTAAATGACGAAACACAAAGTTAATTAATCTACAATTATAAAAGACTTTCTCGCAATAAATGAGGTCTGATCCTTCTACGAAAACCTGCATATTCTGCCTATTTTCGCCTATCCCCAAGTTTGTCCGGTGAAATCTACCTCCGCCTTCCGGCGTGCCGAGAGGACTTTTTTCATTAGCAGTCGCCACGAACATCTCTCCTCTCCCAATCGACTTAGTACCTCATCATCTTCCACCCTATCTACCCATCCAATCTTCATCATTCGCCTGTAACACCACATTTCAAAAGCTTCTATTCTCCTCTTTTCTGCTGCTCCATCTGTCCAAGTTTCACTTCCATTGAGCGCCACGCTCTAGAACTAGGCTTTCAAAAATGCTTTCCTTGCCTGTGCTAACCTACTTTTTATATCCTCTTAGCTTCGTCCATCACTGTTTGTTTTGCTTCCTAATTACAGGTAACAGAAGTCTCCTACTTCCTTTAGCTTTTCACCCGCCAATTCGACGTCCATAGGTGTAACTTATTTCATTTGGCTGCGTTCCAATATTTTTGTTTTACATTTATTACAGTAATTTTCATCAAGAATTCTCTCCTCAAGACAGAAACCACACCATTTAAAAACTTATTCAAATCCTTTGGTGTGTCGGCTAGGAAGATGTCGATGTCATCAACAACTCTCAGACGTGAAGTTATTAAGAATGTAGTTCAGTAACACTACTCGGGAGTCGAACATAGGATAAAAACTGATAAACTGCAGTAATTAGCCGAAATTCGGTGTGTTATGATGAATGATAATAATTGAGGAAATGATGTAGTAATAGATGTTTTTTCCTCAGCTGTCCATTAGCCACCCACCAACCCAGGGGGCGTATATAAGGGGGGGGGGCACGTATATTATTTGTTTATGAATTAAAAATTAAATACCAATATAATCATGTGCTATTGTCACTAAGTGACGTATGGCAACGTTGCAAAGCAAGGTACTATTGTCACTAAGTGACGTATGGCAACGTTGCAAAGCAAGGTACTATTGTCACTAAGTGACGTATGGCAACGTTGCAAAGCAAGGTACTATTGTCACTAAGTGACGTATGGCAACGTTGCAAAGCAAGGTACTATTGTCACTAAGTGACGTATGGCAACGTTGCAAAGCAAGGTACTATTGTCACTAAGTGACGTATGGCAACGTTGCAAAGCAAGGTACTATTGTCACTAAGTGACGTATGGCAACGTTGCAAAGCAAGGTACTATTGTCACTAAGTGACGTATGGCAACGTTGCAAAGCAAGGTACTATTGTCACTAAGTGACGTATGGCAACGTTGCAAAGCAAGGTACTATTGTCACTAAGTGACGTATGGCAACGTTGCAAAGCAAGGTACTATTGTCACTAAGTGACGTATGGCAACGTTGCAAAGCAAGGTACAGTTGTCACTAAGTGACGTATGGCAACGTTGCAAAGCAAGGTACTATTGTCACTAAGTGACGTATGGCAACGTTGCAAAGCAAGGTACTGTTGTCACTAAGTGACGTATGGCAACGTTGCAAAGCAAGGTACTGTTGTCACTAAGTGACGTATGGCAACGTTGCAAAGCAAGGTACTGTTGTCACTAAGTGACGTATGGCAACGTTGCAAAGCAAGGTACTATTGTCACTAAGTGACGTATGGCAACGTTGCAAAGCAAGGTACCGTTGTCACTAAGTGACGTATGGCAACGTTGCAAAGCAAGGTACTGTTGTCACTAAGTGACGTATGGCAACGTTGCAAAGCAAGGTACTGTTGTCACTAAGTGACGTATGGCAACGTTGCAAAGCAAGGTACTATTGTCACTAAGTGACGTATGGCAACGTTGCAAAGCAAGGTACTATTGTCACTAAGTGACGTATGGCAACGTTGCAAAGCAAGGTACTATTGTCACTAAGTGACGTATGGCAACGTTGCAAAGCAAGGTACTGTTGTCACTAAGTGACGTATGGCAACGTTGCAAAGCAAGGTACTATTGTCACTAAGTGACGTATGGCAACGTTGCAAAGCAAGGTACTATTGTCACTAAGTGACGTAAGGCAACGTTGCAAAGCAAGGTACTATTGTCACTAAGTGACGTATGGCAACGTTGCAAAGCAAGGTACTATTGTCACTAAGTGACGTATGGCAACGTTGCAAAGCAAGGTACTGTTGTCACTAAGTGACGTATGGCAACGTTGCAAAGCAAGGTACTATTGTCACTAAGTGACGTATGGCAGCGTTGCAAAGCAAGGTACTATTGTCACTAAGTGACGTATGGCATCGTTGCAAAGCAAGGTACTATTGTCACTAAGTGACGTATGGCAACGTTGCAAAGCAAGGTACTGTTGTCACTAAGTGACGTATGGCAACGTTGCAAAGCAAGGTACTGTTGTCACTAAGTGACGTATGGCAACGTTGCAAAGCAAGGTACTATTGTCACTAAGTGACGTATGGCAACGTTGCAAAGCAAGGTACTATTGTCACTAAGTGACGTGTGGCAACGTTGCAAAGCAAGGTACTATTGTCACTAAGTGACGTGTGGCAACGTTGCAAAGCAAGGTACTGTTATCACTAAGTGACGTATGGCAACGTTGCAAAGCAAGGTACTATTGTCACTAAGTGACGTGTGGCAACGTTGCAAAGCAAGGTACTATTGTCACTAAGTGACGTATGGCAACGTTGCAAAGCAAGGTACTATTGTCACTAAGTGACGTATGGCAACGTTGCAAAGCAAGGTACTATTGTCACTAAGTGACGTATGGCAACGTTGCAAAGCAAGGTACTGTTGTCACTAAGTGACGTATGGCAACGTTGCAAAGCAAGGTACTATTGTCACTAAGTGACGTATGGCAACGTTGCAAAGCAAGGTACTATTGTCACTATGTGACGTATGGCAACGTTGCAAAGCAAGGTACTATTGTCACTAAGTGACGTATGGCAACGTTGCAAAGCAAGGTACTATTGTCACTAAGTGACGTATGGCAACGTTGCAAAGCAAGGTACTGTTGTCACTAAGTGACGTATGGCAACGTTGCAAAGCAAGGTACTATTGTCACTAAGTGACGTATGGCAACGTTGCAAAGCAAGGTACTATTGTCACTAAGTGACGTATGGCAACGTTGCAAAGCAAGGTACTATTGTCACTAAGTGACGTGTGGCAACGTTGCAAAGCCAGGTACTATTGTCACTAAGTGACGTATGGCAACGTTGCAAAGCAAGGTACTATTGTCACTAAGTGACGTATGGCAACGTTGCAAAGCAAGGTACTATTGTCACGAAGTGACGTATGGCAACGTTGCAAAGCAAGGTACTATTGTCACTTAGTGACGTATGGCAACGTTGCAAAGCAAGGTACTATTGTCACTAAGTGACGTGTGGCAACGTTGCAAAGCAAGGTACTATTGTTACTAAGTGACGTATGGCAACGTTGCAAAGCAAGGTACTATTGTCACTAAGTGACGTATGGCAACGTTGCAAAGCAAGGTACTATTGTCAATAAGTGACGTATGGCAACGTTGCAAAGCAAGGTACTGTTGTCACTAAGTGACGTATGGCAACGTTGCAATGCAAGGTACTATTGTCACTAAGTGACGTATGGCAACGTTGCAAAGCAAGGTACTATTGTCACTAAGTGACGTATGGCAACGTTGAAAAGCAAGGTACTATTGTCACTAAGTAACGTATGGCAACGTTGCAAAGCAAGGTACTGTTGTCACTAAGTGACGTATGGCAACGTTGCAAAGCAAGGTACTGTTGTCACTAAGTGACGTATGGCAAGGTTGCAAAGCAAGGTACTGTTGTCACTAAGTGACGTATGGCAACGTTGCAAAGCAAGGTACTATTGTCACTAAGTGACGTATGGCAACGTTGCAAAGCAAGGTACTATTGTCACTAAGTGACGTATGGCAACGTTGCAAAGCAAGGTACTATTGTCACTAAGTGACGTATGGCAACGTTGCAAAGCAAGGTACTATTGTCACTAAGTGACGTATGGCAACGTTGCAAAGCAAGGTACTATTGTCACTAAGTGACGTATGGCAACGTTGCAAAGCAAGGTACTGTTGTCACTAAGTGACGTATGGCAACGTTGCAAAGCAAGGTACTATTGTCACTAAGTGACGTATGGCAACGTTGCAAAGCAAGGTACTGTTGTCACTAAGTGACGTATGGCAACGTTGCAAAGCAAGGTACTTTTGTCACTAAGTGACGTATGGCAACGTTGCAAAGCAAGGTACTGTTGTCACTAAGTGACGTATGGCAACGTTGCAAAGCAAGGTACTATTGTCACTAAGTGACGTATGGCAACGTTGCAAAGCAAGGTACTATTGTCACTAAGTGACGTATGGCAACGTTGCAAAGCAAGGTACTGTTGTCACTAAGTGACGTATGGCAACGTTACAAAGCAAGGTACTGTTGTCACTAAGTGACGTATGGCAACGTTGCAAAGCAAGGTACTATTGTCACTAAGTGACGTGTGGCAACGTTGCAAAGCAAGGTACTATTGTCACTAAGTGACGTATGCCAACGTTGCAAAGCAAGGTACTATTGTTACTAAGTGACGTATGGCAACGTTGCAAAGCAAGGTACTGTTGTCACTAAGTGACGTATGGCAACGTTGCAAAGCGAGGTAATATTGTCACTAAGTGACGTATGGCAACGTTGCAAAGCGAGGTACTATTGTCACTAAGTGACGTGTGGCAACGTTACAAAGCAAGGTACTGTTGTCACTAAGTGACGTATGGCAACGTTGCAAAGCAAGGTACTATTGTCACTATGTGACGTATGGCAACGTTGCAAAGCAAGGTACTATTGTCACTAAGTGACGTATGGCAACGTTGCAAAGCAAGGTACTATTGTCACTAAGTGACGTATGGCAACGTTGCAAAGCAAGGTACTATTGTCACTAAGTGACGTATGGCAACGTTGCAAAGCAAGGTACTATTGTCACTAAGTGACGTATGGCAACGTTGCAAAGCAAGGTACTATTGTCACTAAGTGACGTATGGCAACGTTGCAAAGCAAGGTACTATTGTCACTAAGTGACGTATGGCAACGTTGCAAAGCAAGGTACTATTGTCACTAAGTGACGTATGGCAACGTTGCAAAGCAAGGTACTATTGTCACTAAGTGACGTATGGCAACGTTGCAAAGCAAGGTACTGTTGTCACTAAGTGACGTATGGCAACGTTGCAAAGCAAGGTACTGTTGTCACTAAGTGACGTATGGCAGCGTTGCAAAGCAAGTTACTATTGTCACTAAGTGACGTATGGCAACGTTGCAAAGCAAGGTACTATTGTCACTAAGTGACGTATGGCAACGTTGCAAAGCAAGGTACTGTTGTCACTAAGTGACGTATGGCAACGTTGCAAAGCAAGGTACTGTTGTCACTAAGTGACGTATGGCAACGTTGCAAAGCAAGGTACTATAGTCACTAAGTGACGTATGGCAACGTTGCAAAGCAAGGTACTATTGTCACTAAGTGACGTATGGCAACGTTGCAAAGCAAGGTACTATTGTCACTAAGTGACGTATGGCAACGTTGCAAAGCAAGGTACTATTGTCACTAAGTGACGTATGGCAACGTTGCAAAGCAAGGTACTGTTGTCACTAAGTGACGTATGGCAACGTTGCAAAGCAAGGTACTATTGTCACTAAGTGACGTATGGCAACGTTGCAAAGCAAGGTACTATTGTCACTAAGTGACGTATGGCAACGTTGCAAAGCAAGGTACTGTTGTCACTATGTGACGTGTGGCAACGTTGCAAAGCAAGGTACTATTGTCACTAAGTGACGTATGGCAACGTTGCAAAGCAAGGTACTGTTGTCACTAAGTGACGTATGGCAACGTTGCAAAGCAAGGTACTATTGTCACTAAGTGACGTATGGCAACGTTGCAAAGCAAGGTACTATTGTCACTAAGTGACGTATGGCAACGTTGCAAAGCAAGGTACTGTTGTCACTAAGTGACGTATGGCAACGTTGCAAAGCAAGGTACTATTGTCACTAAGTGACGTATGGCAACGTTGCAAAGCAAGGTACTATTGTCACTAAGTGACGTATGGCAACGTTGCAAAGCAAGGTACTGTTGTCACTAAGTGACGTATGGCAACGTTGCAAAGCAAGGTACTATTGTCACTAAGTGACGTATGGTAACGTTGCAAAGCAAGGTACTATTGTCACTAAGTGACGTATGGCAACGTTGCAAAGCAAGGTACTGTTGTCACTAAGTGACGTATGGCAACGTTGCAAAGCAAGGTACTGTTGTCACTAAGTGACGTATGGCAACGTTGCAAAGCAAGGTACTGTTGTCACTAAGTGACGTATGGCAACGTTGCAAAGCAAGGTACTATTGTCACTAAGTGACGTATGGCAACGTTGCAAAGCAAGGTACTATTGTCACTAAGTGACGTATGGCAACGTTGCAAAGCAAGGTACTATTGTCACTAAGTGACGTATGGCAACGTTGCAAAGCAAGGTACTATTGTCACTAAGTGACGTATGGCAACGTTGCAAAGCAAGGTACTATTGTCACTATGTGACGTATGGCAACGTTGCAAAGCAAGGTACTATTGTCACTAAGTGACGTATGGCAACGTTGCAAAGCAAGGTACTGTTGTCACTAAATGACATATGGCAACGTTGCAAAGCAAGGTACTATTGTCACTAAGTGACGTATGGCAACGTTGCAAAGCAAGGTACTATTGTCACTAAGTGACGTATGGCAACGTTGCAAAGCAAGGTACTATTGTCACTAAGTGACGTATGGCAACGTTGCAAAGCAAGGTACTATTGTCACTAAGTGACGTATGGCAACGTTGCAAAGCAAGGTACTGTTGTCACTAAGTGACGTATGGCAACGTTGCAAAGCAAGGTACTGTTGTCACTAAGTGACGTATGGCAACGTTGCAAAGCAAGGTACTGTTGTCACTAAGTGACGTATGGCAACGTTGCAAAGCAAGGTACTATTGTCACTAAGTGACGTATGGCAACGTTGCAAAGCAAGGTACTATTGTCACGAAGTGACGTATGGCAACGTTGCAAAGCAAGGTACTATTGTCACTAAGTGACGTATGGCAACGTTGCAAAGCAAGGTACTATTGTCACTAAGTGACGTATGGCAACGTTGCAAAGCAAGGTACTATTGTCACTATGTGACGTATGGCAACGTTGCAAAGCAAGGTACTATTGTCACTAAGTGACGTATGGCAACGTTGCAAAGCAAGGTACTGTTGTCACTAAATGACGTATGGCAACGTTGCAAAGCAAGGTACTATTGTCACTAAGTGACGTATGGCAACGTTGCAAAGCAAGGCGAAGTTCTAGCGATGTAAACAGTGTGACAACATAACCTCTTATTACTCTCCAGTGCCTTCGCTCTTATGAACGAACCAAGAACAGCAACAAGTGCCCTTGAAGCGTGTGACAAAAGTTTTTCCCTAACTTTTATACACATATCAAACTTTTGGCAAATTTGCCTCTCTCTGTAGCCACTGGTACTGCCGAACGGAGTTTGAGTTGGTTGAAAACATACTTAAGAAATTCTACTTCTGAAAACAGACTCAACGGCCTAGTATTGTCATCTATTCACAGCGACATACATCTCACTGACGATGAAGTTATGAACCGATTTCGCAATGCTTCAAGCAACCTTGACTTTATATTATAGTGTAAGTTGTAAATCAAAACAGTAACATTAATTCGTTCCATGTAAATACTATCAAGTGAACAAGATGATTGTACATGGGTTGTTTTTTAGTTTTTTTAGTTTTGGCACCTTAATTATAACTGGATTAATAACTCGCTTAGATGGTTCCATGTTTCTCAGGCCCTCGATGTAGTCCCCACCGTTGCGTACAACGAGTTCCCAGCGTAGGAACCCGTTGGCACTGCCCAATCTATTGATGGTACGAAGAGAGCGCTCGGCAGCAAGCTTAACGTGTTCAATGGTACGGAAGCGCTCCCCGCGCATTGTCATCTTCATCTTCGGGATGAGATCATAGTCGCAGGGACTGATGTCGGGAGAAGATTGGGGTGATAGAGGACGTCCCAGCCCCAGCGATCCAACAATGCCGACACAACGCCTGCTGTGTGTGCCCTAGCATTGTCATGCTGAACGATGGGCGGTGTAACCATGTGGTGGCGCCGTTTCCTTCTCAGTGCTCCTCGGAGATGGTCTTGCAGAAACGAACAATAGTACGCCGCATTAACGGTTTGCCCTCGGGGAACAGTATGGTGAATGATCACACCATCCCAATCATAGGCAAGAATCAACATTACGGTAACTTCACATTGGTGGGGGTTGGTCGAACTGTTTGTTTCCGTGGTGATCCGTGGTGCCGCCACTCCTTCGATTGGCGTTTTAACTGTGGCTCATAAGATCTGGCCCACGTCTCGTCAATGGTTATGATACACCGTAAGAAGGCCTCTCCTTAGCGCTCATAACGCTGCAAGTGCATACGACAAGCGTCATATCGCAGCCATTTGTGCATGTCGGTTAAGTCATGCGGAACCCATTTGGACGCAATCTTCCTCATTTTCAGTAAGTCCTTCAGGATGTGGAGGACAGTAGAATGCGCCAGTCCGGTATCTTGCTCTAATTGAAGAATCGTTACGTTCCGATCCACCTCTACTAACGCGGACACCATCTGTACATTGTCATCACTTACTGGTGGGTGACCAGATCGAGGAATGTGCTCCACACGTTCGCGCCCATCTCGAAAGGCTGCAACCCATCTTGCTACCGTTCTGAACGGTAACGCAGCTGCACCTCACGCTTCCTGAAATCCTCGGTGACACTGTTTAGCACTGCGACCCCTAGCACACTGAATTTTTATCCACGTTCTCTGCTCCTGCTTGGAAAACATTGCGACTGTCTTTCGCGAGCGCTGGTCTCACACTACTCATCTAACAGGCGCGACTGCGCACGAGCGGTGGTGAGGACGGGTTAGGTCATGTGCTCTGAGGGAGGGGATGCAGGGCAGCAATAGTCGGTAAAAGTGGCAGCGCCCAACATTGTTGCTACTTGGCACTGAAGCATTGGTGACAAAACTAAAAAACCAACCCATATATTAATAAAAGTATCATAAAATGGTCTTAGTTGTGTTTGACATTAGCCAAACATAAAACATCACATCAAGTTGGTTGAAAAAGTGATGCCAGATAGCCTTAAAACTCATCATTTTGCACGAAATTACACAAAAGTTTCCCGGGGAGAACCCCGGACCCGCTATTCATTGGGCCTATACCATGCCCCCTAACCCGAGTTGGGCACCCCCCAAAGTAAAACTCTATATACGCCCCTGCTCCAACCCCTCTTTAGACCACGACATGTATTAGAATTCCAGCTGTGTTCTAAGTAAAACACTACATGGTCACTTTCGTGACAGCCCTGTTTGACTGTTCGCCTTTTTTCTTCCCGAGAACTTCCAAACAAATTAATATGATAAACACTCTATTGTGTTATTAATGTATTAATTTTTATATAGTTGGCTTAGTTTTCTAAAGTTCTCACCTTGAGTGTTCCAGTCGCTTGCTCTCTCAAGCTTCCGTACTCCCGACATACAGGGCATCTACTGGCTTGATCTGCTGCCCGTTGAGTGTCAGTGTCGAGTGACGTCACCGTGACCTTCGTCCAGCCAATAGCAGGACTCGTGAGTCTAGGGTCTAGCACCGTCTAGATACTTCTGTGACCATCGTATATAAGACGCTACTTGCTGGCGTTCATCATCATTCTGATCACATCGTCACTCTGATCACCTTGTCATTCAGATCAGCTCAGCATTCAGATCAACGCTGCCACACCGCATGGCACTATTGCCAGTCGCTGCTTTATCTCGCTGCTACGTCACGAGGCCTCTACTCTGATACATTGCTCAAGAGGACAGGAATGTTTGCCAGCCACAGCACACTGCAAGTTGCACCTTAGATGGTGTAACTCACTTTAAGCCTCTAGGCAGCAGCAGTCGTCCTGGCTGCAACCAATGTCGACTTATACTCAGTCACCGCCTGGACACTACCAGTGTCAAACCTTCACCAGAAGGGAAAAGAAGAGTTGAATATTCCTATTTTCGGAATATGCATCTTGAGGCCATGAGCGCCTCACCCCAGAAGAAACTGTGGAGGGCTTTTAAAACAGTTTTAGGCTAGCTGGAACTTTTATGGAGCTGGCTCAACCAATTTTGAAGATAAGTTCAAACTTTATGAAGAATTGAATTTTTACTCTCATCATAAATTTCATCTTTTTTATGGTTCTTTTTATTAATATGCACATTATATTTCAATTCCAATTTCTCTCAAATCAAGGCAAGCCTTAACATTGGTTTTTCTTCATTAATCAGGGTTCTGTCACCAGACCCTCTCTATTTGTTAAAATTAATTTCTGCGTAACTCTTTTGTGTGCATTTACTGTGCATTTTAATGTTATTTAAACAAAAATTGTCTCAATAATTATTATTTATACCTTGTCAACTAAACTTTGGTTTTCTCGTGATGCACTTTTATGCCCATTGCACCGCACCGCCTCAGTCTATTCGCTGTTTTACAGTAGCTATTTCGGTCAGGCTTAAGCCTACTTCCCGTTATGGGAAAGATTAGGGCAGGGCTTTTAACCATAAAACGTTGTTGCCTTAAACCCGGGAATTAATCCATTACAAATCTTGCACACCAGAAATCAAAGGGTTATTACAATGGCCAAATTAATTACAATGTATTAATACATGTGTATTTTTCAGCTCAAACTTGAGGCGAGCAGCGACAGGAAGGATTTTGGGGACGTGCCAATTCTTCCTTCGCTGGTGTTCACTTCAGCTGACGCACGCAATACAAGTAAAATACAGGTGGCGAGTTTGCTTCAGTTTTCAACATGCCTCTTGATACTACAATTATAAACACTCGCGCTTCGTATAAGGGTAAATTAACCCGCTTTAGAATGTTTCTCTCAGAGTTAACAGAACTAGTACGTAACTTAGATATTATATCTCAAAGACTCAAAAATTATGAGCAGGCTTTTGAAATATACCATGAAATGCAATGCAGCATTGAAATTCAAAGCCCCGGACAACAAGCTGATCGTAATGAAACTGAACGATTATATTATCAAGGCTTTGCCGGAGCGAAAGCCTTACTCAGAACTCTGCTAAGAAAGAAGATTCAACTCCTTTTTTCTCTTCGTCCGCACCAAACCGTACTATTCTCCCTAAAATTGAATTACCCACATTTCGTGGCGATGAAAGTTCCTGGGAACCACTTTTTGAATTGTTTACTTCATTAATTCATGACAATGAAAGCCTTCCGCCGATACAAAAGTTCCACTACTTGCGCTCAGCCGTTCAAGGCCAGCCACTTAAGCTCATCGAGGCATTAGCCCTGACAAGTGACAACTACGAGGTCGCTGTAGAATTACTTAAAGATCGCTATGTAAATTCAAGGCTTAGGACTCAAAGACATATACAGGCTTTATTTAATCTCCCTAATATTCAATCTGATAACGCCATAACCCTTCGTAATTTAATTGACACAGCAGAGCTTCACATTCGTGCTTTGGTGAATTTAGGTCAGCCTGTGCAATTTTAGGATTTATTCATTATTTATCTGGTTACCAGTAAATTTGATTCTGCTACCCTAAAAGCCTGGGAGATGGAACTATCTCAGCATTCGCAATGCAATTACGACGCCGTTGTTAAGTTTGTAAAAGCCAGGTGCCAAGTTTTGTCCGCTATAGCCTGCCAAAAAAATGCTATTGTTTCTACTAAAATTCCTTCAAACCAAAAGGTCAATAGTCATGAACAAAGAGTTTTGTTATCTCATGCCTTTGCCGCACATACTCAATCACCTGGTCAGATCCAAGGTTGTGTCTTATGCCAACAGTCCCATAACTTATATCAATGTTCCGATTTCAAAGCCTTGTCGGTGGACGAGAGACGCAAAATAATATCCCAACGAAACCATTGTTTTAATTGCCTCTCGAGATCACATTCTTTGAATAACTGTCTTTACGAACGCCTGTGCTTTCATTGCAAGGGCAAGCATCATACCTTATTACATAAACATGAGAAACCACGATCATCAGCCCCTAGCTGTTCTTCTCAAAAACCTAATTCTGAAATTCCTTCTACTAGTGCTCAGTCTTTTACTCCAAGCTCCACTTCCCTTAGTAAGGTTCAAGTGTTCCTATCAACTGTGCAAGTCTTATTGATAAATGCTCAGGGCAAATGGATCACCGCCCATGGGTTACTTGATAATGCTGCCACTAATAACTTCACCAGTGAGCGTTTAATTCATAAATTTGGTCTGCAAAGGCAACCCACATCAATTGTAGTCACTGGAATTAATCGTTCCAAGTCCAAATCTTTAAGTTTCGTCAAGGTTGACTTAAAGGTCTCTCATAATTTTGACACTCGTTTTCAACTGAATTGCTTAGCGATTGATTCCATAGGCAATGAAACTCCAAGTTCCTTTTTTCCAGTTCATGAATGGCATATTCCGCATTTTATAAAATTTGCTGACCCAAGTTTCAACGAAAGACTACGCGTTGACTTTCTTCTCAGTTCTAGCATTTTCTGGCAGTGTTTGCATTCTGAGAAGGTCAAAGTTGCCCCTAGCGTCTATTTTCGAAAAACCGGCTTTGGATGGATTGCTACTGGACAAATACATAGCAGTCCTGTTCAGTCTGTCTCAACTTGTTATCATGTTTACGCCGATTTGGGCCATGACCTGACGAAATTTTGGGATATAGAAAATGTCCAAGCCGCAACTTCTTCTTCCTCGAACAACGAAATTTGCGAATAGCTTTTTCGTGAAAGTACAGTTCGTACCCCTCAAGGTAGATTTACCGTAACTCTTCCTAGAATTTCTGAACCCCCTGTCATTCTTGATTCTTACCCAGGGCACATAAGGCTTTGTTTGCTGTAGAAGGTCGCTTCAAGCAAGACAAGGCTATAAAAACTCAGTACACTTCTTTTATGGAGGAATATGAGTCTGCTAATCACATGGAGGTAATTTCCAAAATTGAAGATGAAAATATTCCTTCCAAAAATATAGTTTACTTGAACCATCACGCTGTCTGGAAAAACCCTTCCACGTGGGAACAGATAAGAGTGGTATTTAATGGTTCTTCTCCTGACATCAATGGCATTTCACTCAATGACACTTTGCATTCAGGACCCGCAATTCAGAATGGTCTCACTTCTGTCTTATTGAATTTTCGTCTTCACCCAATTGCATTCTTAGCTGACATTAAACAGATGTATCGACAAATCTTAGTAAACCCCCAGCAGCAGGATTTGCTAAGGATTTTGTGGCGCGACGAACATTCAAAACCCATAAAAATATTTCGCCTAAGAACAGTAACTTATGGTTTGAAACCCTCTTCTTTCCTCGCAATTCGCTCTCTGCATATGCTGACTGAGCTAGATGGTCATCAGTACCATCCCGTAGCCTCTGAAATGCTTAAAAATTCTTTTTACGTGGATGACTTCCTCTATTCCTTTTAGAATTTAACTGATGCTTGTATTATTTCTGAAGATCTTAAATCTTTATTGCTTGGAGGTGGTATTTCGCTCCATAAGTGGAGCTCAAAATCAACTGAGTTTCTGTTAAAGATTTCATCGGACTCCCCCACCACTAAGTTAATTGAGCTGCCTACTGAGGAAGCTACCGTGAAAGCCCTAGGTATTTTCTGGTCTCCTTCTTCTGGTAATTTTTCCTATAAGGTTCAGTTGTCAAATTTGAATCCTCAAACTAAAAGGGAAGTTTTATCAGAGATAGCCAATATCTTTGATCCACTTCAGTACCTTGCCCCTGTTGTAATTACTGCGAAAATCTTTATGCAACGACTTTGTTTATTGAAATCAGGATAGGATGAATTAGTACCTACTCCCTTTCTGAATGAATGGTTGGAATATCGAAGCAGCTTATCTGATCTTTCTTAAATTTGTATTCCCCGCCTTTTAATTTCAGATCCCATGTGTCAATCCTTTGAATTGCACATTTTCGCGGACAGTTCCGAGAAAGCCTATGGCTGTTGTGCCTATATAGTAGGACGTTCCCCCACCTCTTCTAGTGGTTTCTCAAATTTGATTTGTGCTAAGTCAAAAGTAGCTCCTCTTAAGTCAATTTCCATTCCTAGATTGGAATTATGTGCCGCCGTTATGGCCGCCGAATTATCTGTCAAACTAAACAAAAATCTGAATGTTCAATTTTCCCGCACATATTTTTGGTGTGACTCTACGGTTGTTTTGGCTTGGCTTTCGAAACCATCCTCTCATTGGAATACTTTTGTTTCGAATCGTGTTTCCAAAATTCAGGAAATCTCCCGCTCAGAGCGGTGGTGTCGAGTTTCTGGTATAGAAAATCCCGCTGATATTATATCACGTGGCTGTTCACCTGCAAAATTGGCTTCTTTTGATTTATACTGGCATGGGCCGCCGTGGCTTTTGCAAAACTCCGCATTCTGGCCTCGTCCTTCATGTAATGTGTTGACAGAAGTACCAGAAACGCGCATTGTTTCCGCTTCCTCTGATGTTGTTTCAATTTCAATTAGTCTTTTTCAGCGCTATTCCTCATTCTCTAAATTAATTCGAGTGATGGCATATCTCTTTCGATGGAAATATTTTATAATCAATCAACCTCTCAAACCTCAAGGTTTTCTCACAGCAGTAGAACTGGAATTCGCAACGCGAAGAATTCTACTGTTAACTCAACAAGAAGTGTTTTCTTCCAAAAGGCTAATGCTTTCGAATGGTCAGGAAATACCGAAGTCTAGTCGACTTTCAGCTCTAACTCCCTTCCTTGATCAGGATGGTTTGATAAGAGTAGGAGGTAGATTGTTATTTTCAAACTATTCTGATGAAAAAAGGCTTCCTATAATTCTTCCATCAAAACATCATGTGACCGCTCTCAGAATACGGAGGATCCATTACCAGCATTTACATGCAGGAACTCGTACTTTGTTGTGTTTGATTAGAGAACACTACTGGCTTATTAATGGAGCTCATGAAGTGTCATCTGTTGTCCGCATGTGTATACCTTGTTTCAAGGCCAAACCGCGTCTTACCACTCAGATTATGGGTCAGCTTCCTTCCTTTCTATCTGAGCCTAACAAGCCTTTTGCACTTACCGGTGTTCATTATTCTGGTCCTTATACCTATCATGTGAATTCTCCAACTTCTAAGCGCAAGGTGTTGGGAAAGCTATACATAGCTTTATTCGTTTGCATGGTTACAGGAGCCATTCATCTGGAGTTAGTAACCAATGCATCCACATCAAATTTTTGGGCCGCCTTCTCATGGTTCACCGCTAGACGAGGTGTACCTTCTGAAGTATTTTCAGATAATGCGAAAACTTTTATTAATGCTTCTGATCTTCTAAGAAAGTCACTAACCTCTCCTTCCTCTAAGGAACAACTCTCGAATTTTTCCTACAATAAGGGTTTCAAGTGGCATTTCACCCCTCCTTATGCCCCTAATCATGGTGGTCGCTGGGAATCGTGCGTGAAGCTTATTAAGAGGCAATTACGGAAAACTCTTGGTCCTTCTGTACTTTCGTATGAAGAATTTGATTCCCTCATAATTCAAATTGAAGGAATTGTTAATTCTAGACCGCTTACTCCCTTATCCAATGATCTTAAGGATCTTATTTCTTTAACGCCCAGTCATTTTTAATTGGTGGCGCTTTAGCTTCCACTCCTCCCTTGTAGACTCGGCGCTTTGACATCAATCTGCCTATTTATTGGCGAAATATAGAATCTTTCCGTAATGCTTTTTGGCTTTTTGGAAGCTGGAGTATCTTAGTTTACTTCAGCGGAGGGAGAAGTGGCGCCTTTTTCATCCTAATGTACGTGTGGGTGTCATGGTGCTCCTTCGGGACCCCATTCCCCCCCTCGTATGGAATCTCGGCAGAGTTACCCTTTGCCACTCTGGTCGTGATAATCATGTTCGAGTGGTAGATATTCTTGCCAGTAAAGGTCATTATACTAGATCCATTTCTATGATAGCCCCTCTACCACTCGACTCCTAGTGTTTATGCTTCTCTGTTGTTGTTTGTTTTTAGTTTGTTTGTTTGTTTGTTTGTTTTGGTGGTTTTCAGAGCATGGTCACTTTCGTGACAGTATGATGTTTGTATTTGTTTTTTGCGACAGCCCTGTTTGACTGTTCGCCTTTTCTCTTCCCGAGAACTTCCAAACAAATTAATATGATAAACACTCTATTGTATTATTAATGTATTAATTTATTTATAGTTGGCTTAGTTTTCTAAAGTTCTCACCTTGAGTGTTCCAGTCGCTTGCTCTCTCAAGCTTCCGTACTCCCGACATACAGGGCATCTACTGGCTTGATCTGCTGCCTGTTGAGTCTCAGTGTCGAGTGACGTCACCGTGACCTTCATCTAGCCAATAGCACGACTCGTGGGTCTAGCGGTCTTTTCCGTCTAGATGCTTTCATGACCATCGTATATAAGACGCTACTTGCTGGCGTTCATCATCATTCAGATCACATCGTCATTCAGATCAACTCGTCATTCAGATCAGCTAATCATTCAGATCAACGCTGCCACACCGCATGGCACTATTGCCAGTCGCTACTTCACCTCGCTGCTACGTCACGAGGCCTCTACTCTGATACATCGCTCAAGAGGACAGAAATGTTTGCCAGCCACAGCACACTGCAAGTTGCACCTTAGATGGTGTATCTCACTTTAAGCATCTAGGCAGCAGAAGTCTTCCTGGCTGCAACCAATGTCAAACCTTCACCAGAAGGGAAAAGAAGAGTTGAATATTCATATTTTCGGAATATGCATCTTGAGGCCATGAGCGCCTCCCCCAGAAGAAACTGTGGAGGACTTTTAAAACAGTTTTAGGCCAGCTGGAACTTTTATGGAGCTGGCTCAACCAATTTTGAAGATAAGTTCAAAACTTTATGAAGAATTGAATTTTTACTCTCATCATACATTTCATACTTTTTATGGTTCTTTTATTAATATGCATATTATATTTCAATTCCAATTTCTCTCAAATCAAGGCAAGCCTTAACATTGTTTTTTCTTCATTAATCAGGGTTCTGTCACCAGACCCTCTCTATTTGTTAAAATTAATTTCTGCGTAACTCTTTTGTGTGCATTTACTGTGCATTTTAATGTTATTTAAAGAAACATTGTCTCAATAATTATTAT
Source organism: Meconema thalassinum (assembly GCA_946902985.2). Taxonomy (NCBI): domain Eukaryota; kingdom Metazoa; phylum Arthropoda; class Insecta; order Orthoptera; family Tettigoniidae; genus Meconema; species Meconema thalassinum. The sequence continues at coordinate 13,828,337 of OX336401.1, read as the reverse complement.
TTATACCTAGTCAACTAAACTTTTGTTTTCTGGTGATGTACTTTTATGCCCATTGCACCGCACCGCTTCAGCCTATTCGCTGTTTTACAGTAGCTATTTTGATCAGGCTTAAGCCTACTTCGCGTTCTCCCGTTATGGGAAAGATTAGGGCCGATCTTTTAACCATTAGAGATACCTAGCGTTGGGCGAACACTGTAAGTTGTGAAAAGTACGGTACCGTAGTTAATTTGTTGAAAGCTAGGGGCTTTAGACATCACGTAATCCATCAAAATACATTTGAATAAATTGTGATCGTATTTGGAAGGATCACCTCTTATCTTGTTTAAGAAATAATACGGCAAAAAGCCATGGTTCTTTGTACAAGTGGGTGAAGTTGGGAGGAAGGAATTGGGGAGATAACAAATATAGGGAATACCATTTGTACTACCGTAGTTCACAAGATCTAGACTGGGCGGTGTTATGGAGTCCTTGTCTTCCTTGAGACTGGTTGATGGGTTATTTTGATCCTTTAATCTTGGCCGTGACAGGATGGGAGATTGGTCCATGGTAGATTGTAAAGCCGTGGCGAATTCTCCCATACACCATATATAACGGTGATATCACCCGAGATTAGGATGTAAGAAGATTTTCTCGTCATAATTTAGACTTCTTGTTAATAGTGCAGTCTTGACAATCGGACATGCCATATATTTTCTGCAGATTTGATGGCATTAAAGTCGAGTATCATTGCCGCGTACCATACTTAATTTTATTTGTGGTGCACAGTTTAAGTCAGAGCAGAGCAAGACAGCTTTAAGCGGTGTGACATATCGAAAAGAAGGGCAAGCCTATCAGTTCGGGAGACATCAGGCGAGTGCCGAGTAATACCATGTTGCCTAGATTAACGGCGCTGTAAAGACAGCGCACTTTCCGAGGTTATCGCACGTGCATTTTCCTGATAATTGTCTCTCGGAAAAATAAGTGCAAATTTAACGAAATCTTTGTCACCAGTTTCAGTCGAGTTTTCAAGATGTCGAAGCATGGTCTACAATGTTTCAACTCTTTAAACCTCGTTTTCCTTAGATGTCAACAGTGTTCCTGCCAGGTACCAAATATAACTGCAAACTTTTTTAAACGGCTGCCATATTTCGACAGCGCTTGCATCTCGTTCAACCAGTGGTGGCCAGTAATAACGTTGCAGTGTTGCACAACGACCAGATTATTCATTGAGAAATATATAAAGAATTTAGGCAATTGTTTTTTTCCCACTCTTACATGGGTAGGAATTGATAATTTTGTTCTTTACTAGTCCAGGGAATCTCATAGTACTGCGAATCGAATTCAGAAAGTAAACCGCGCAAACAGTGTAGGAGCGTTAGCCGTGTGATCATTGCATGGCTGGAACACCGACCGGATGTCAATAGTGAAGGGTATGGAAGAAATGCAAGACCGAGTAAGTTCTATCCCAACAGTTAATTTGGCTCATCGCTGTCCGGTAATAAGAGAAGAGTGAGGCGGACGATGATACCCGATTTGCTCCATGAACTGCCGATATGATCGTCTTGCAATGTAATTAGCACATGAGTGAGACACTTCCGGCCATTTCATACCCTCGTGCGCAAGTTACGCTGATATAATAGACATCCTGTTTAAATGATGTAAGAGATTAATACTACTATAATAATAATAATAATAATAATAAAATATTGACGAATGGGCTAAACCGAGACGAGCAACCGAAGAGAAGACATGGTGTCCCTTGGACAGAGGAGAGTAAGCAGGCCCTCTCACAAAGAATGAGGGAAATCTGGGCTCTGAAGAAGGCCAAATGCAACAAGACTTAACGTCGTCCTTGATGGTCCCAGCGAATTATATATAATAATCATCATCATCATCATTTATTGTACATATCAAGCCATTAAGGCCCATGACAGAAAACAAAAACATAACAAACACATCAAATATACAACATTACATTGCATAACACTATCCTAATGAATCACACAGGAGGCATTATCTCGAACACAATCTCAAGCATTTGTTGCAAATGCCGTTCCATTTTTCTCTATCCATTGCATTATATATAATAATTATAAAATATAGCCTATAGACATCCCGTAAGGGCAAGGTCCTCCTGTTTGTTCAGGGACGTTTAGGCTCCAAAGGTGAGTAAAAATTCTTATCATTCTCGATTGTCTTTGAATTATATGTGTATCATATGATTTTGTATTTGATTGCTTACTGTGTGATTAGTGGATACTCTGTGTTATTGTGGCTTCTGTCTTCACTATCACTAAAAGACTTGATTCTGAGAAATGACGTCCACCGGTTCTGTCGAATTCAGATTGCCCACTGAGCTTTCCGATAGGCCCTGTACTACACGGCTCATATTACCTCCATGACCTCCAATCAGGGAAATGTTTGTATACCTCAATTATTACCTGATGGCACATGCTTACGAAAAGAGATTCCTACAGGGGCAGGTGACTTTGCTGTTCCGCCATTTAAAACAACAATCACTGACAATAGAGTTTTATACGGGAGTAAGTCCATGTGCTGCAGCGGGGACCAGAGGGGAGGAACGTTCACTTCGCTCGTTGCTAAGGAAATGCTTAGATCCGCTCTTCCTGCAACAGTAACTATATTGCACGTGTTAGTTTTTGTTGCATTATGGGGCGGAACAGCGAGGTCATCTGCCCCTCAATATTGCAAGCAGGTGTAGCTCCTAGCAGCAGTGACCCCCTCCACTACCTCCCTTCCCCTCCTCACTCGCTAGCTTGCGCCATCAGATATTAATTGCTGTTTTCTAAATAAGGATGAATGTGACTGAATTGTTTCCTTCTCTCCTAATAGCCAATATTGCACGTGAACTTTCTTCTGTAGTTTTTGCGGAGAAATATTAATTTTATTATGGATGTGCTGTTCTATTCAAGCGATCACCTCTAAGCATTCCTGGCCGGAGATATTTGAATTGTCCATGAATAATGTCCAAGGTCTCGTTTAAACATATCTGTTTTCTGCCTCTGGATGACGTGTGGTGAGTAGGAGTTGATTTGTCGTCGGCTCCCGTTGCATCATCGGTGGCTGTTCTGGTCGAGGGTCGCACGCTGTAGTTAAGGATGGGTTCCGAAGAATATACCAAAACTTCCAAACAAGGGAATTGTTTTTTCTCCCTACACAATAATATTTTCTTACAGACTGATCAAACCGAAGCAAGTATACTTATAATGTTATGAAATTTAGTGAATAGCATAACTAGGGTAACTGACAGCAGGTACGTTTGATCGAAGCTTATATTTGCTTTACACGTACATAATATCACAACGGATAAGGTGAATGATGAATTTACGAGCAGTGAATGAGATAAGGGTGTAAGGTTGGCGTGCCAGCCTCTCGCCCAGAGGCCCTAGGCTCGATTCTCAGCTCCGTCGAGGATTTTAGAAACTGTCGTGAGGGCTAGACTGGGGTGCACTCAGCCTTGTGGGGGCAATTGAGTTGCTCTCGGATCAGAGGGGCAACCAAATGGTCTGAGCAGCCATCGCGTGGCACGCCAAACCCATGAATGGGCCGTAGAGCCACCGTTCTTCAGTCAATGAGCTAACAGTGTACTATTCAACAAATATTAATAATAATCAAAGATCAAATAATGTCTTAAACACAAGGGATGAAGGCAACCAGATTTAAGACGCTGGCTGTGCCAAGTGATCACTAACGAGGCGCCTTAAGCCAGAGTTTACGTGTGGAGATTTGTGCGTAAATCTGTCATAACCAACATTTAAATAATCATTAACATTCTAAATATCTTTTAGTGAATCGTTATTTCGAAATTATACGTCATTTTGAATTATTTTACTGAAGTAATTTTGTACTCAGGCTTAGTAAAAAAAATACTGTTAATTTTAAGGAATCACTTGCATCCTTTGTTCGTTTGTTACTGAAGTACAGTACATAATTTTGATTGCATAATGGATTTATCATTACTTTAAAAAGCTCAGTCGGAGTTATTCTATAACTGTAACATGCTGGGTTATATATGGGCTGAGCTCCCTCCGGAAAAGAAACCCTGGATACGCAGAGGCGACCCTAGCAAAATTTTCAGGTGGTGTGAGATATCATGGTAGCGCCCCCTTCCCTGTAGAGAGTAAATAACAAACGTTGTTTTTACATTATTAATAACTATTATTTTGTTATTAAAAATAATATTCCTAGACCGCAACAAAAAATTATTTAATATTTGACAATACTGTTCGCTTATGGTCGCGCTTAGACCAGGCTAGGCATGATTATTATCTACACAAAAGGAAATAAGACTGATATTATGGTTTTAAAAAAAGTTTATATTACTTTAATGAAAAAAATATTAACAAAGTTGTTCTTGATTCATGTTTCAGGGACCATTGAACTAATGATGTCCCCTTCATCAGCCAAATGAAATGCGTTGAAATAATAAACTATGTTAAAGCGTAGCACTAAACTATGAATGATCATTTAACCCGATATGGTGCACCATATATATAGGTTGTTGAAATAATTATGGTATGGATCAAAATAAAGTAGTTGTTGACGGTGTGACATGTGCGAATAACACTGAGTATAGTAGTAACGTTCTAACAGTAAGTAAAGCTTCAATTTCACTCGTAGCTTGCAACACAGACACAAATCACAATCCACATGCACCCGCACGCGATCGAACGCCAAGAAAACAGGTGGCAGAGAGAACTCGTTAATATTTATACAACGCTAAGTATATGTCTCTACCTTTGAAATGTACGCAACCCAGATCACTTATACAGGTATATACAATTATTTTTGACGGGTAGGGTTAAGTAGTGGGCTAATAAGGTGATCATACTAATATATAACAAGTAGTTCCGTGAAGAACTATACAGCCTATTTTCATATAGACTATCCTACTTAATGTTAATTGCCACTATCAACATACAAAATTTCAGTTTGATTGCTGTAATATGGGTAGATTCGTAGATATTGAGAACCGACTGAATATTTCGGATGGTCGCCATGTTGGATTTTATATATGTAGGTCCTAGCGTTATGTACTGTTACATGAAGATTATTGTATACGTGTAGCATTCAAACTTCAATCGCATGATTAGGACACAAGAAGTAACAAGGGGATTTTAAAGTTTTGCACAGCTGCCATCTTGTGATTATGGAAACAATTGAAATAAATTAGATGCCAGTGGATTAACATTCGTATAAGGATTTATTGTACCAATTTCCGCTGCACTCGGATGGTTATATTGCGAGAAACGTCCATGTGAATATTTATACTTTGCGTCGCCGCCATGTTGGATTTGTGATCACCAGGTTATTTAAAGTCTTATAGGTGAACGTAAGCTCATAGCCCCTACGAAAATAAAAAAAATTCAGTTTGATTGCTATAATAGATTCGTAGATATTCAGAGTCGTCTAAATATTTCGGATGGTCGCCATGTTGGATTGTTATATGTATAGGCCATAGAGTCATGTACCATTAAAGGAAAATTATTGCGTAGGTTCATTATTCAAACTTTCACATCGATCGCATGATTACGACACAAGAAATAAAAACTTAATTTTAAAATTCGCACAGCCGCCATCTTGAGGTTATGTAAACAATTGAACTAAATTAGATACCAGTGCATTACAATGTGTATAAACATTTCCTGTACCAGATTTCATTGCGTTTGTAACATCAAATCGCGAGAAAGGTCTACTTAAAATTTTCAAATTCGCTTGACCGCCATGTTCGTTTTGTAGTTAACCGGTTTTCGGACGTCTTACAGTTGAACTTCCAGTAGTGACCTTTATCTTAGTACAAAATTTCAGGGTGATACCGCTAATAGTTTCAGAGATATAGAATGCTGGTGAAATATTTTGCACATCCACCATCTTGTGGTTATGTAAACAATTGAACGAAATTAAATATCGGTGCATCACAATGTGTATAAACATGTACTGTACCAAGTTTTATTGCGTTTGGTTCATTAAAACGAGAGAAACGTCTATTTAAAAGTCGCAATTTCGCGTGGCCGCCATGTTGGTTTTGTAGTTACCAGGTCTTGAAATGTAACATAGGTGAACTTCTAGTAGTTCCCTTTATGACCGCAAAAAAAATCCAGGGTGATATCTTGAATAGTTTCGGAGATATTGAATGCTGGTGAAATATTTCGCACAGCCGCCATGTTGGGTAGGTGAGATGTAACAAAATTTGAAGGGCACGGTCGTCCAAAATAGTGCTATGAACTTACCAAATTTCATTGAAATCGCTCCAGCCGTTTAAAATTTATTAGGGACACACACGCACACACCTCACACACACACACACACACACACGGACAAAAGGTGATCTCATAAGCCTATTTTTTTCAAAATTGAAAATAGGCTAAAAATGAGATGGTGTTAGTCGTCCTGTCTGTCTGTAACTCAATCACGCAAGAACCATTGGTCCGATTGAAATTAAATTTTGCATGGATGTAGCTGATTTACCAGGTTTACACATAGGCTACTTTTGATTTCGATATTTTGCACTATTTAAAAATGGCGACTATTTTCATATTTCCATTTCAAATAAAAAGAGAACGCTAAGAATAGCAAACGTTTGATGGCACATACGAGCTTTAAAATTTAATTTTCTATCCGAGAGGTCCTTATCACTTTTCGTGTATCTCCAACGGTTAGGGAGTAAAACCCACATTTGTGACGTCACTACACCGTTTGGTTTCAAAATTTCACATTTCCATTTCAGATAAAAAAGAACCCTACGAAATAGCAAAATTTTGATGGTATATGTGAGCTTTACCAGGTTTACACTTAGGCTACTACTGATATCGATATTTTGCCCTATTTAAAAATGGCGACTATTTTCATATCTCCATTTCAATTAAAAAGAGAACGCTAAGAAATAGCAAATTTCTGATGGCACATACGAGCTTTAAAATTTAATTTACTATCCGAAACTTTTGATTTCGATATTTTGCACTATTTAAAAATGGCGACTATTTTCATATTTCCATTTCAAGTAAAAAGAGAACGCTAGGAAATAGCAAACTTCTTTTCGTGTATCTCCAACGGTTAGCGAGTAAAACCCACATTTGTGACGTCACTACACCGTTTGGTTTCAAAACTTCATATTTCCATTTCAAATAAAAAAGAACGCTAAGAAATAGCAAAATTGTGATGGTATATGTGAGCCTTAAAATTTAATTTTCTATCCGAAGGGTCCTTATCACTTTTCGTGTATGTCCAACGGTTAGCGAGTAAAACCTAAACTTGTGCAATAAAACACGGTCAACACCGGGCTGTGCAGTCTATCTTTCTATAAATAAAAATGAAAGTTTGCCGGTTTTTTCTGAATTTCTACGGAAATTTGAGTTATTTAAGCGTTTCAGACTGTTTTATTATGGATGCGCGCGAAAATATTTTTTGTCTGTCTGTTTATTTGTTTGTCTGTGGACAACTTTGTTCCCTTATAACTCGAGAACGGCAGGGTGTATCAACGTACAATTTGGTACAGATATCCATCAGAGGCACGACACTAATCATTGATGTAACTCTTCTCCGTACCTCTCATAAAAGGGGGCCTACTCCTTTAAAATACATGCTAAAATAGGCGTATATGGACGTGACAAAGCTCATTTTCAGCCCCTCAATGTGAAAGACAAAACTCGGGGGCCCTAAAGGGTCCACGAAAACCAAATTTTAAGGCCCTAAAACCAACAGTTTTTGAAATATTCCCAGAAAACTAATTTCATTTAATAAACTAATGAACGAATGCAAGCCGGTTACCATGACAACAGATTCTCAGAGGTCCATCTATTGCAATTCCATTAATTACATTAGTGTGAAAGTTTGCAAACGGCTAGGTTATCACGGAACCAAATTAAGCTGTAAAATTCATCGATATGTATAATGCGCTTTAGGGGGTTAATGGGTACTCTAGAATTTTTTCGCGCGATTAACACCTGCGGGAGTGGTCTGGCAGGTATATTATATTCCTATCCCTATATTATATTATTATATTAGCATTATATTATGGCGTACAACGACGAGACAAAGCCCTTCGGTGCCAGAAACAAAACTCGGGGGCCCTAAAGGGTCCTCGAAAACTACATTAAATGGCTCTAAAACCAACAATTTCTGAAGTATTCCCATAAAACTAATTTAAACTTAATTTAACAAACAAATGAAGGAATGCAAATCGGTAACCATGACAACATTATCTCAAGGGGTGGCATCCAACTTTCCATCTATTTCTGTAAGAAGCATTGCCACTCCATTTATTACATTTCTGTGAAAGTTTGCAAATGGCTATTAGGTTATCATGGAACCAACTTAGACTGTATAATTCATCAATGCAATTAAGGGGATCAAGGGGTAAACTAGAATTTTTTCACGCAATTTTCACGTGCGACTTATAGTACAGCAACCGAACAACAACATCATTATCAAAAATTCCTGAATCGAATCAGCATATTTTACGGCTTTTTGGAATTTGGGCCAATTGAGGCTAAAGAACCTGAATTTTCATGCACCACAAGCCTTTATAATTTATGAAAGGGGTCTTCCTGTATATGGGGACCTAACACAACGTAGAGGGTCAGTTTTTATGTGACGTGTATTGCGTTCCTTCTACAAGGCTTTCAATTCTATTTCACGTCATGAAGCACACGTTAGTTGAATTTAGTTTGAGAACACATTTTAAATCATCATTTATTTTTCATTTATGTTTTGTCGACATGCGAGTTCATCGTAAGGATGATTTTGTTTGATACTCTGTGGTAGATATACCCATATTTGGATATCTGGGTGATATGATGTAGACAATAGAATAGCCTGTCTGTTTTTCTGTGTATCTTTATGTACGCCTATAACTCGTGTTCGGATGCTTGGTGCATCCATGAGAGTCAATACACCAATCGTTTATAAAATTCTTCTCCGTACTTTTCATACAGTAGAAAGGTGGATATAGGGAAAACTTCTCAAAATACATGCTAAAATAGGCGAAATATAAACATTATCCTAGAAGGACGACCAGAGCATATGTTGCGCTTCTCAATGTGAGAGACTCAATTCGGGAGTCTATATAGGGTGTCCGAGAACCACATTTTAAGGCCCTAAAATTAACAGTGTGTGTGATATTCCCAGAAAACTAACTTCGTTCTCATAAACGTATGAAGGAATGACAAATCGCTAACCATTGCAACAGTAGCTCAATTGATAATGTCTGGTATCAACGGGTACTTCAGCTAGTTTGGTATAATTATATGCGCTGTCAAATTCCATTTTCTGCGCCCCCATATGACAGCACCCGGTGTTGTCCGAGGAGCATACAATAACAGACTATGGACTCTTAGGTAAATCTTCGATTCCTAAAATGCAAGGTGATTGCGTCATTGTTTGGGCTCGATCTGAAACGCACATGGTGAATTCCAACGGCATTGAGATGCAATAACAGACCGTATATTGTTATACCCTGGGGTTTCTACAGGGTATAACTACCCCCTATCAGCCCCCTTTCAGCACTCTTCACCCCATTTTAAGCCTAAACCACACAGAAACCAAAAACCAACAAACCATTTAGCTATCACAGTTATATTCAAGCCTTGGCAGGCTAGCTACACGCATGTAGCAATTCTTACGATATCATTACAACACGAAGTACAAACAAGTAGCAACTGCTAAGTGGAACTAGGAATGTGCCGACAATAACAACGATCCCCTTAAATACCGGAGGCACCAGGAAGCGGGGTCTTGCCTCGTCTCTCACGCCGCCACTTGCAGCCGAAGGCGCCGTCCGATTGACCAGCAAATCCGGTGAGTGTGTACCTAGAGGTTTATCCTAAAACAATTCCTTCCCTAAACCATACCTCTGAACTTGTAATCACTGCATCCCCTTTAGTAGGGGCGCTGTACCGGTTCTAAGCCATAGCCTACATTCCTGGTGACGTCATTTAAGATGGCGGCCATGAAGTCACCGTGACGTCATTCAAGCTGGCGATCATGACGTCACCATGACGTCACACAAGATGGCGACCATGATGTCACCATGACGTCACACGGTTATGACGTCGCCAACACGTCGCACAAGATGGCGACCCTGAAGTCACAAGATGACGACTATAGCCTAACTAACCTAACCCAACCTAACCTCACTTACGAGGGGTGATCAAGAAGTTCCAAAATGTTAATCCATAGCCTACTTTCCTGGTGACGTCACCAAAGAGGTGTGATCAAAAATTTAATCCATAGCCTACTTTCCTAGTGACGTCGCAACGAGGGGTGATCAAAAATGTAGACACATAGCCTACTGTCCACTAACCAAAATGGCGGGTAACCAAAGTGGCGTCTAACCAAAATGGCGGCTGACCAAAATGGCGGCCATGGCTTAACTAACCTAGCCTTACCTTACCTCACCTACGAGGTGTGTTCGAAAAGGTCCAAAAATGTTAATCCATAGCCTACTTTCCCGGTGACGTCACAACGAGGGGTGATCGAAAAGTTCCAAAATGTTAATCCATAGCCTACTTTCCTGGTGACTTCGCAACGATGTGTAATCAAAAATTCTAAAATGTTGACCCATAGCCTACTTTCCTGGTAACGTCACATACTAACCCGCTATACATTCAGGGACAAAGCCGATATCTCCCGAGCGCATGATCGGATTTTGACAAATGAGGTTTCGTTGAACTGGAGCTGATAACCCCTTTCCAAATTCCCAAAATGTTGACGCATAGCTTACTTTCCTGGTGACGTCGCCTACTGCTATGGCAAAGCCGATATCTCCCGAATACATGATCGGATTTTGACGAATTAGGTGGCGTTGAACTCGAGCTGACGCCCCGTTTCAAAAATTTCAAAATGTTGACGCATAGCCTACTTTCCCGGTGACGTCACCTACTGACCTGGAAAAGCCGATATCTCCCAAATGCATGATCGGATTTTGACGAATGAGGTGTCGTTGAACTTGAGCTGATGCCCCCTTTCCCAGGTAATAAGTTAGATCCTGTTTGATTCGAACGTGACAAAATGCAATTCAATGTGTCACATGACCTCGCGCAGGTGTTGGCCTTGAACGTTGGGTATACACGTGCGCGATGATTGAATGTGTGGAAGCATGACTGTATTGATTGAAAAAACAATTGCAAGAATGATTGCCGAGCCACAGGACATGGCATTGACCAATTGTGAATAGGAAATTGGAGACGTGGAACATGAATGTGAATTGTTAAAGCGTGGGGATAACAAGTAAGAAAAAATAATGAAAACAGAGCATACTCATACATGCTATATTTTTTACTTCATTAAATTACAACTTTTTTCTTTACACTAGGTTTTTTAAACCCATGACTTGTGGTAAATAAGTTTTCCACGAGGGGCAAGGACGGAGGTGGTTAAAAACTGGGGAAGCCGCAATGGTTTGATCCTCTTCTTTTACATCATTGTCATTATCATTATCATGATTATCATCATCATAATCATCATCATTAATATAACTATGATCACTATAACTATGTACTTCGTTTTGATGTTCTTCCATGGACACTTCTTGTTGAGTTTGCGCGGTTTTTGATAGTGTTGTTCGCTTTACAGATGGCTTGGAAGAGGGTTTATACATGCCTTTTTGAGGAGAAGGTAAATGGTTTTTCACAAAGAAAATACTATATTTTTGTTGCACTTGCTTTTTCTTGACCTTTTGATCATGTTTTGTTAACACTAACGTTGCTTCATTTGATATACCACATTGATGAGTACCAACTCTTAAGACCTCACTATTTTTACTTTTCAGCTCACCTCGACACTGTTTTGAACGATGTTTTGAACAACGCCAAATAACAGTTCCGTTTTTATTAATTCGTTTTACAATATATGTATATCCCTTATAGTATGCATATGGCATACCATAGCTATTCGTTGATACTTCCATGTCAATTGTCAAGCATGAACAAATCTCTAGTCAAGTTCACTCGATTATATAAATAATAGTTTAAAGAGGGTGCAAATCTGGGTACAAAAGTTAGTGCAAAAGTGGGTGCAAAAGTGAGTGCAAAAAGTGGGTGCAAAAAAGAGGGTGCAAAAAGTGGGTGCAAAAATCGGGTGCAAAAAGTAGGTGCAAAAAGTGGGCGTAAATGTGGGTGCAAAAAGTGGGTGCTAAAAGTGGGTGCAAAAGTGGGTGCAAAAAGTGGGTGCAAAAGTGGGTGCTCAGACTCATGTCTTAAACCAGGATGACTATGGTGATAAGAAAGGGTATGGTATAGTAGCTATGGAATTATTCATAAAGTCATTGAATATAAACCCCTGAAAAAACCTACCTTGATTCTCCTTTTGTGGTTCCAGCACTCAGCTTGATGATTGTTTGAGAGGTGGGTGAGACATGCAGGTGAGAAGTAATGATATAGCTAATCATAACAGTGATGCGTTATTACGACGTGTTGCTAATTATTAGTGGAATAGTAAATGACTTTTATCAACCTATAAACTTTAGGAATAAAACAACTATTAAAATGTATTGGAAAACTTGTTTTTATTTTATAGCCAATAGCACTTTATAGAAATAGAATACAAAGAAATACCAATTCCTCGTTCCTTATTCAATGTTTATGTCCACACATCATTAACTTTCCTTTCATAACACACATCACAATCAAGGCTGCAACCTCTCTCCCACTGAGGCATCACAGGATGCCAAACATTGTTTAGCTTTTTTCAACAACACTTTATCCGCCACATGTCTTAAACCAGGATGACTATGGCGATAAGAAAGGTCATGTTCTTTGCATGCTTGATCCAAAAGATTAATGGATACATCACCACGCTGCAAACATTCTTCAAGGTGAGTTCCAGGTCCACAAAAACGATAACCAGGAAGATGAATTTCGAAAAGCAAGTATTGAATGACTTTGTTTATGAGGCCATGGCCAGTACAAGTTTGATATATCCTTTTCCATTGATGGTGAAAAGGTTTGATCTTCCTCCTCCTCTGTGGACGATGTTTGTTGTTGTTGTTTCTGATATTTCTCGCCATCACACCCGTGGAGCGAGGAAACAAAGTCTTTACACATTCTTTTATGACCGTTATACAGTTTCACCAGCTGGCAAGTAGCACACTGTCGTATAGAGGGTATTTTTGCCATGGCCACTTGCTTATGATTATCGTAATCAATACATGGTTGCAATTCACTCAACACAGGGTCTTGAGTACATGATTTTGGTACATGTTCCCAGATTTCTTTCACAGCATTGGCTGCCACATAATAAATGAATGACTTGGGGAGCGCCAATAATTCCTCATTGATAAAACTGTCTAGTTTCTTTTTGCACACAAGGAATTTCCTAATCGCTTTATCAGTAGCATCTCCTCTCTTCATGGTATTATGTTGATGTTTACACGTCGCTTGTAGAAATATCACTAATGTCATCCACGGGTGAACCTTGAGTTTTAATTTTATTCAACAACTCTCAGCAGGCATTGGTGGTTAAGCAATGAAAGAGATGCCATACTTGGGTCAAGGCTTTATGGGTAATGTTGCCACAGGGACAGCGATCTATGTTTGAATCGAGGGACATCCCAAGGTCATGAGATCAATACATTTACAGTAAAGTGTTAATAATGGTTGTAACCATTGATGTTTTTCATTACCTTTCACAAATACTACATGGGCAAAGGACAAATGGGCTTTCATCACCATGTCCAGGTGCTTATATGAAATGGTTCCTTGATTCCAGTCTAGTTGCAAATGTTTTTCAATCCATTTAGTTTGTTTTCAGTCTTTCTCATACAACAAATCAAAAGCATAGGGTGGTTTAAACACTAAATGGATAGCTTGTGATATCCAAAAGGTCGAACAATCAATAATGGCAACCTCTTTAAATATAAATGTGTTATCTCCAATGTTAAACCCTTGACAATCCACAATCAGTGTGCTCAACATGTTGATGCTTGTCCGAGCCATGTCCAACTGACCACTAACGGACTATCAGCGACTAAGATATATTCATGACATTGACTTACATTCCCATTCTAGTAAACAAATTAAGGTTAGGATATGACAGAGAACATGAGAGATAATAACATTAACAGCAACCTTTTTTTACATCATTTTATTGGTATAACAAGTTTTACATGCTTTTGTCATTTTGGGATAAGGACGATACCAACTCATACAACAATATAGTCTTTTATGTTTATAGCGTCCAAAACATCGATGATATCCCAATGTCTCTAAACTGGGTGATTTTGACTGTGAGCTGCTCATCGAAGCACCGTTGACGCCATAAGGTCCACACGTATCATAAGTTGTTTTTTCATTACTTAGAGGTATTAGTGAGGGCGAGCTTGAATGATAGGGTATATTACCCACCTCTATTCCACACAGGTAGGGACAGGTTGGTGGCCAGCGCTGATGTTCATGCATAGGTTCATCACCTTCTTCCCATTGATCTATGATGATGGGGCAAAAGACACATTTCACTTCATCTCTTGTTTTTAAATAATAGAAACCAGCGGCTGCCAAAGCTTGAGGGTTTATGAAAGGCACAGGCCACGTCGCAAAAGTCTTGAAACGCTCTTCCTCAGATTTTAAAGACATGGGTGTAACACTTGTTGAGGATTTAAAGCAAGACATGACTGAGTGACTTGACATGGGTTGGCCTGTTATTTATATACTCGTCACCTGGTTGGACAGTGGATAATAGTTGGCTTGTTTGTCATGAATAATCAAACAGTAGGCAGTGGTATTGGCTGGAACCTTGTCATGCGTTTCAAAATCTAGTCGAATGTAAATATTGGATTGCTTGATAGACTCTTCCAAGTAGGAACAGTCAAAGAAAATCAGTGGTGCCCTTGTCATAAAGGCTTGGGGTGACAACTTGGGAGAATTTTCTTTTTGATAATATGATCATCTAAATTAAAACAAGTAGTTCCGTGAAGAACTATACAGCCTATTTTCATATATCCTGCTCATGTTAATTGTCTCTATCAACATACAGAATTTCAGTTTAATTGCTGCAACAGATTCGTAGATATTGAGAACCGTCTAAATATTTCATATGGTCGCCAGGATGGATTTTTATTTTTGTACTATTACATTAAGATTATTGTGTACGTGTGGTATTCAAACTTCAATCGCATGATTAGAACACAAGAAGTAAAAAAGAGATTTTTAAAGTACGCACAGCTGCCATCTAGTGATTACGCAAACAATTGAAATAAATTACATGCCAGTGGATCAACATTTGTATAAGCATTTAACGTGCAACGTTTCACGGCACTCGGATAGTTAATTCGCGAGAAACGTCCATTTAAATATTTATAATTCGCGTCGCCGCCATGTTGGATTTGTACTCACCAGGTTACTGAAAGTCCTATAGGTGAACATATGTTCATAGTCTCTATGAACATTAAAAAAATCAGTTTGGTTGCGGTAAAAGATTCATAGATATTGAGAACCGTCTAAATATTTCGGAAGCTGGCCATTTAGGATTGTTATATGTATAGGCCATAGAGTGATGTACCATTCAAGGACAATTATTGCCTAGCTTCATTATTCAAACTTTAATTTCGATCGCATGATTACGACACAAGAATAAAAACTTATTTTTAAATTTCGCACAGCCGCCATTTTGAGGTTATGTAAACAATTGAATTAAATCAGATTGCAGTGCATTACAATCGGCAAAATCATTTACTGTACCAGATTTCACTGCGCTCAGAGAGTTAAATCACGAGAAAAGTCTATTCAAATATTTCAAATTCGCTTGGTCGCAATGTTCCTTTTGTACATTACAGGTTTATGAAATATACATAGGTAAACTTGTATCAGTACCCTTTATCACCGTAAAAAATTGAATGATGATATCTGTAATAGTTTCTGAGTCAGTGAAATATTTCGCGCAGCCGTCATTTTGAGGTTATGTAAACAATTGAATTAAATTAGCCTCCAGTGCATTACAATGTGTATAAACATTTGCTGTACCAAGTTTCATTACGTTTGGATAGTTAATCGCGAGAAATGTCTATTTAAAAGTCTCAATTTCGCATGACCGCCATGTTGGTTTTGTAGTCACCAGGTTTCTGAAAGTCTCATAGGTGATTTTCTAGTAGTGCCCTTTATCATCCTACACAATTTCAGGGCGATATCGATAATAGTTTCGGAGATATTGAATACTAGTGAAATATTTCGCACAGCCGCCATGTTGGATTGGTGACACGTAACAAAATTTGAAGGGCACGGTCTTGGTCGCCGGGAATAGTGCTATGAACTTAACGAGTTTCATTGAAATCGCTCCAGCCGTTTAGATTTTATTAGGGGACACACACACACACCTCACACACACACACGGACAAAAGGTGATCTCATAAGCCTATTTTTTTTTCAAAATTGAAAATAGGCTAAAAACAAGTCGTACAGGGGGCTAAACTTATTTTTTGAAAAATCCAAATCTAGTCCTTCATAGGGAAAAACAGCTCCTTTGAGGAAAAGACGTGCATTTCTCAATTGCAGATGATCAAATTGTGTAGCATCTTTGGTTTGTTGATACTTGCGATTGGTTTGAAAACCCAAGATAATGTAGAGAGGTCTTTCTGTATAGCGTGCTGTTTTTACAGACCACCTATGTGTGTTTGTGGTGGGTAATAGGGGATACTCATGGAGCGCCCAGCTTCTAAATTCCATGGGTAATGGCATATCTCTTTCCACAATCTTGAGCCTGTCCAGTTTTTTGCTATCGGCAAGGGTCTCGTGGGGTACTTTCCATAGCATTCGTTGTAGTTGAATTTTTGAATCTATGGGTGCATCTTGAGCTCCCGTGAGTGCAATATTATCACTCCTGTCTCTAACCAGATAAAGCACTTGCCTTGCGTTAACCACAATACTCTGGCGATGTTCGGCAAAGCCTAAAATGAGTTTAAGAGGTAAAAATCCAGTAAAGGTGCCATCGGTGTGTACCTTCCACTCATTGGTCGAGTCAGGTGACCAACCTGCCATGCAAAGTGTTTTACCTTCTTCCTCACTATAAGAGGGGTATAGTTTCATGACACTTGAAATACCCACATTTCTAGTGCTATCCACCACAATATCGATAATCACATAGCGCACCTCAGAAAACAGAAACGCAAAAGCATGGTTGGCTAACTTGGATGTTGTTGGTGTAGAGCCATCGGCTTTAGTGAGTCGACCTTCAATTTGAATAACACTTTCATGCGGTAGGGTGTAAATATCTTGGTTGTTGATTACACATTGAATTTCATCATTGTTATTGAGTACAGGTGTTTGCGCTTGATATGAATGAAGGCCAATTCTTACCACCCCTGGTTGCTCCTCGATGTTGTTCACCACTTCTAAAATTGAATTCATCATGGGGGTATATGTGGTAACCTAGATGTTGTAAAATCTGCTTGTCCTTATGTGTGAACGTGTATTCACCTGCAAACAACTAACACCATTCCTAGACGGTGTTGATACTTTATACACCAGCTTCATAGTGGCTTTAGCACCAACTTGTAAGTCACTGGTGTGGTAGAATCTTGTTGAATGAGTTGTTGATCTCTATTAACCAGTCTTAGCGTTATATTACTAATAGGATTAACAGCCACACAATGAAAGAGCACTATGGAGGGTTTTCACGAATAATATAGCCATTGGGTGACGTTACAATAAAGTCATAAAGCGAATGCGATGGTTATTGATTGGTATACACTAGGCTAATAATATTACACGTCACGGACACATGATGATCCTCAATCAATTTCACTTCATAGTCTGAATCATGTTTTTTGTTGGGCTCCAACACTCGTGGTTTAAATCCTAGTAATGGACCAGTGGAATATCATCTATCGTATATCCACCAGGGCTCAGGGTGAGCACAGAATCATTATAGTAAAACTTGTTGTTTACATCTTTAGATATGTTGTATATCCTATTGTACGTTTCAAGAGAAACAAGTCCCAAACCATAAGGTCTTGCACTCAATTCAATAGGCGGGTACAAGTCTAGGCTGAATTCAGGTCCAGGTCCATGCAGTGTAAACGTCTTACTTCCTGTCGACATACTGTTGACGTTTTTAGCTAACGTTGTGTCTTATATAAAAACATTAAACACAAACGCCCACACCCTTGGCTGTTAAACGTTTGCTCACGTTTCACATTATAATATATCTTAGTCCTGTTTCCGAAATAGGTGACTAGTTCCATGGGCGGGGGTAGATTTCCAAAACAGTCAAAATACCATACCATGGATCCCTCTTTTACATAAGTTACATAAAGCGTTCCTGGTCCTGTACTCTCATCTAGATTTAAAACTGCACATTCCTGTTTCCATTATCGTCGTGGTAATTGATTCCGCATAAACACACCTCGAAAATGAGCAAGCTTTAGTTGTTTTGCATAGCTTTTAACTTCTTCATGGGTTAGGGCATGTCTTGCTATGGCTGAGGTTTAACATTTTTATTATTATTTGGAGTTGGAAAAATCCCTAATCCTTGTTGATAAAAGGCTGGCTTTAAATTGGTGTTTCTAGCACCCATAGCAATGGCTTCCATCGTTTCATGATGTCGCTGACTTTCTTTCAGTTCTTGCTTACCCTGCTGTGCTGCTTTAATGGTTTAAGCCACCGCACTGGCACCGCCTAAAAGTGAACCCAGAGTAGCCAGACCAGCGAATAAAGCCGGTAAAAATCCTGCTCGTTTGGGGACAGGGATCACTCGACATTGTTTTGAACCCTGTCGCTGACGTTTTGGAATATCACGTCTCTGTGCTGCTGGAAGGGCTTTCCTTATGGTCAGCACATTATGTTTATTTATTTTTATTTGCAAGGGCTTGTCCACTAATGCCTTAACCTCATGCATAGGCAAGGACAAGGTATTTTTTTAGTCTTTTTCACTACATATCTTTGTTTCACCTCTATGATGATCAACAACCTTTCACAAGAAAGTTTAAGTCACAACTAACGTGTTACCATTTTTCATGGCCGTATATTCTAATTCTACATAAATTGAGAAATCGTTTATGCTTTTTCCTGCTTTCTTTTCATTCCTTGTGAGCATGAGATGAAAGTATAATTCATCACCTACTTTGACTGTTTGATGGTTATGGACTAACATCTTATGACCGTTTATCTCTACATGTAAATGATTCTCATCAGGCATGGATTGTTTGATGTGAATGTTTCCATCATAGTGTAATCGATAGTTTCTTAAACGCGAGAAAGCACATAAGCTAAGTAGTTATTGACTAATGGTAAATGGGTTATGTCATTGACATATTTTTCATTTGTTAGATGTACTAAAAATATGGATGGAATAAATGTATCAAGCCTTTTCATTTCATAGGTCACGTAACGTTTTGTGCAGACATCATCCTCTTCTTGTGGATCTTCCACGTGAATAATGCGGTGATGATTAGCCGTATAGCCATTCACTGTAAGCAGAGGTACTTTGTCATATAAACCGTGCTCCTTGTTATCCACATACTTTTTGTTGTAACATCCGTAGACACTTGAGGATGTTTCACATGAGTCAATCGCTTTCCTGTAAAGTCATAATCTCCCTGTTTAGTGCGTGGCACCACAGACCTATCCACATAGTGTTTATTAGCAGGATCGGTTTCTTGTTTAGGATCATGCATGAGCACAGACCTAGCTTTAGCCGATAACACACGTCCAAAGACATCCATCGTTAACCTGTAGTAGAGGTCTACTGTTTCTATGACAAGACATGGTTCCATGTATATAGACAGCCTGCTCACCGCTCTAAGCCTTAGTTGATATGAAGATTATTAAGCAGCAAGAGTTATTCCCCGTGGGGGACATGGTTTCCTATCTCAATCCAACATCACATGAACAACGTCACGGTTCACTGTTTCCGTCTTCCATTCGCTGCATTATTGTAGGGCCTTCAGGATGTGGAAAGACTAATCTTTTGCTCACGCTCATCACAGCGCCCAATGGTTTGCGATTTCAAAATATTTATATTTTTGCAAAATCTCTATACCAACCCCTCTATGTATACCTGGATCAAGTCATGTCTGAATTACAAAAAGAAAATATGGGTTATTTTACATTTTCTATGCAAGAAAATGTTATTTCCCCGGATGAGGTAAACCTGATTCACTCATGATTTTCGATAAGGTATCCACTGAACGACAAGCTATCATTCAAAGCTATTTCAGCATGGGTCGTCATAAACATATCGATTGCTTCTATCTTGGACAAACATATTCTAAAATGTGTAAACAACTTATTCGTAATAATGCCAATGTCATTGTTTTATTTCGGCAGGATGAGCGGAATAGTCGTCACATTTATAATGAACATGTGAATCCTGATATGACCTTTCAAATGTTTACCGAATTGTGTGCCAAGTGCTGGAACACTCAACGCCATGCCGGTTTCGTGATTGATAAACAAAGTGAACTCAACCAAGGACGTTATCGCTTAGGGTTTAATCATTTTATTACTATTTAAAAGACAGTCTCATTCCCTCTCAAGTCAATTGACAAGACACCATGGCGTTAGCAGAGAGTCAATTGAAAAAGCATATTATTAGAGCAAAAAAATACAATTCGCCAAAAGTTTTGTCAATTGAAACGATCACGTGCAGATCATGCATTGTTTATTCAACAACATTTAGCACCTCCGCTAAAAGCCATGTTTAAACCCTCTTTAAAGCCATTTGAATCGCTACCCACTGTTTCACAAGCCACGCAGACGCTACACGAGGAGCTTGTGAAAGAGGAAGAGGAACAGGAACATTTAAGTAGTGCCAGCGAGGTTGAGGATGAGGATGATAATAATCAAATGTTTACGCCTCAAAACAAATCCTCACCCCTTGCAGAGTTTATTAGAAAAAATAATTCATTGGTCATGCTTGAAACACCTTGCCCTTCCAGATCGTCCCCGTTTTCACAACTCTTGGCCACGCCTCAACATAAATCTCAACTCAAAAACATTTTAATAAAATATTATGGATCAACACTGGAACCCTATCTTACAGATCTATTTATTGGAAATACAGATACCACATATGTTCGCTATGAGAATGATGGTTTTAAAATTGGTGATTCATCGATTAAATTCGCTCGTACTGGTGTCATCAATAAAAAGATCAACTATAAATTAACTCCAGGACTGTTAAAGCTGCTATTCTCTCGTCCCCCCCCCCTTTCGAATGATTATACGCTACAAGACCTTGCTAAATATAAAACCATTTCATTGGATACTCATGCCCACAAAAGACAGTATGATCCCACTCAACAAGTGAATGCTAATATATCTCAAAAATATAAAACTATCATTGCAAAAATGTTTCCAACCAGTCAAAGTGTTCATAGTAAAGTGTCCGCTTCTGGAGTGACATTTAAACCATTAAAACCCCTTGTGGATATTACCTACTGGCATAATCCCAGTAAGCTCATCCAACGACTACAGCTGTTGCATGTTTCACGTCAAGCTGGCAATACCGGTCACGGTTGGGAAATTCAAGAAATTGAAGAAGAACTTCGAAATGCCAAAATTATTTTTAAGCCTTCGCCTATCAAAGTGGGCATTGCTCACCAGTTGCATCGCCCTGCTAGACGTCACTATCACAGACTCAATATGATTTCACGGGGTGTGGATGAACTTTGGCAGGCTGATTTGCTGGAAATGATTCCCTATGCTAGCGTTAACCATGGTGTACGCTATATGTTGACGGTCATTGATGTGTATTCCAAAATGGCCTTTGTTCAACCTGTTAGTCACAAGTCTGGCCCTCTAGTCATCAAAGCTTTTAAACATATTATTCAACAATCCAATCGTCAAACACAGTTGTTGCAAACCGACCAGGGAAAATAATTTTTCAACAAGGATTTCTCTAGTTTTCTCAAATCTTTGCATATTCACCATTACACCACGTACAGCAATCTCAAAGCCAGTGGGGTCGAGCGATTTAACCGAACATTGAAAACTCATATGTGGAAAGCGTTTACCACTGAAGGCTGTTATCGCTGGTTGGACTTGTTACCTGAGCTAGTGTCACGTTACAATGACAACAAACACAGAACTATTGGGACCAAGCCACGGCTTGTGACCAAAAATATTCCGCGACAGGATAAACTGTTTAACCCCATAAAAACAGCAGACCCTAAACGTCACCTCCTCAACATCGGAGACCATGTTCGTGTGAGCAAGTATAAGTCTGTCTTTGATAAGGGCTACACACCAAAATGGGGAACTGAACTCTTTCGAATTCGTCGAGTCAACCTGGACAGCCCAGTCACATATTTACTCGAGGATCTCAATCATCAACCTATAAAAGGCAGGTTTTACCTTCATGAACTTTGCAAGACAGCGATTCCAAAACATTACCTTGTGGAAAAAGTGTTGAAACAAAAAAGGAATAAGCTCTATGTAAAATGGCTAGGATTTAGCTCAGCCTTTAATTCTTGGATTAATAAATTACATGTTGTGTAAATTCATGTGCTTTAATTTATTTATTCATTCATGTTCTGCTTTACCTATACCCCTGTGTGTATACTGTCCTCAGCTACACATACAAGTTCCAAATGTTCAGAGACTTGTAACTAAGAGTAAAGTGTTATGAGCAACACATCTCTCTTTTCATTCTCTTGCTTGCCTGCTCTCTCGTTCCTCTTAAACACTCCACCCAACCCCTCTTACCCAGCCTCAACTAGAGGTTACAACATTCCTACACGTGCATGTTACTTTTACTGACTCAGCGATTTACACTCTTGAACATTCAATCATCGCGCACGTGTATAGCTAACGTTCATGGCCAACACCTGCGCGAGGTTATGTGACACATCTACTTGCATTTTGTCACGTACGAATCAAACAGGATCTAACTTGTTAGCTTGGAAAGAGGGCGTCAGCTCGAGTTCAACGACACCTCATTCGTCAAAATCCGATCATGCATTCGGGAGATATCGGCTTTTCCAGGTCAGTCGGTGACGTCACCAGGAAAGTAGGCTATGCGTCAACATTTTGAAATTTTGGAAACGGGGCGTCAGCTCGAGTTCAACGGCACCTCATTCGTCAAAATGCGATCATGTATTCGGGAGATATCGGCTTTGCCAGGTCAGTAGGTGACGTCACCAGGAAAGTAGGCTATGCGTCAACATTTTGAAATTATGGAAACGGGGCTTCAGCTCGAGTTCAACGACACCTCATTCGTCAAAATGCGATCATGTATTCGGGAGATATCGGCTTTGCCAGGTCAGTAGGTGACGTCACCAGGAAAGTAGGCTATGCGTCAACATTTTGAAATTTTGGAAAGGGGGTGTCAGCTCGAGTTCAACGACACCTCATTCGTCAAAATCCGATCATGTATTCGGGAGATATCGGCTTTGCCAGGTCAGTAGGTGACGTCACCAGGAAAGTAGGCTATGCGTCAACAATTTGAAATTTTGGAAAGGGGGCGTCAGTTCGAGTTCAACGACACCTCGTTCGTCAAAATCCGATCATGTATTCGGGAGATATCGGCTTTGCCAGGTCAGTAGGTGACGTCACCAGGAAGGTAGGCTATGCGTCAACATTTTGGGAATTTGGAAAGGGGATGTCAGTCCGAGTTCAACAACACCTTATTTGTCAAAATCCGATCATGCGTTCGGGAGATATTGGCATTGCCCCTGAATGTACAGCGGGTCAGTATGTGACGTCACCAGGAAAGTAGGCTATTCGTCAACATTTTGGGAATTTGGAAAGGGGATGTCAGTCCGAGTTCAACGACACCTCATTTGTCAAAATCCGATCATGCGTTCGGGAGGTATCGGCTTTGCCCCTGAATGGTTAGCGGGTTAGTATGTGACGTCACCAGGAAAGTAGGCTATGGGTCAACATTTTAGAATTGTTGATTACTTCTCGTTGCGAAGTCACCAGGAAAGTAGGCTAAGGATTAACATTTTGGAACTTTTCGATCAACCCCCGTTGTGACGTCACCAGGAGAGTAGGCTATGAATTAACATTTTTGGACCTTTTCCAACACACCTCGTAGGTGAGGTTAGTTTAGGCTAGGTTAGTTAAACCATGGCCGCCATTTTGGTTAGCCGCCACTTTCGTTAGACGCCATTTTGCTTAGTGGAAAGTAGGCTATGAGTCAACATTTTTGATCACCCCTCGTTGCGACGTCACTAGGATTTGTAGGCTATGGATTAACTTTTTGATCACATCTCGTAGGTGACGTCACCAGGAAAGTAGGCTATGGATTAACATTTTGGAACTTCTTGATCACCCCTCGTAAGTGAGGTTAGGTTAGGTTAGTTAAGCTATAGTCGTCACCTTATGACGTCATGGTCGCCATCTTGTGCGACGTCATGGCGACGTCATAACCGTGTGGCGTCATGGCGACATCATGGTCGCCTTCTTGTGTGACGTCATGGCCGCCATCTTGAATGGCGTCACGGTGACGTCATGGCCGCCATCTTTGATGACGTCACCAGGAAAGTAGGCTATGGGTTTGAAGCGGTACAGCCCCCCTACTCCCTTTTGTACTTTCATGACGCTAATTTCAACTAGCAAATCTCTACACATCTCACGCCAAACAGTAATTAAATCATTTGCCTTCTTTTAAGCTTATTTTTTTTCTTGAACCCTATTTGTACGCCGGCCACCAGCCAGTAAATCCCAATCCGCTGCGCCCCACTGCCAGCGCAAGGCGGTCATTGTCTCTTTACCTTAGTAAACAACCACCAGCTTGAAGCTTAGACAGCATTTCCTGGTAGCAGCCTGCCTGCTCACTCTCTTGCACTCATCTCTCTCTCTCACACACACTACTCTACTCATGTTGCGCCCGATAAAGAAGGACACACGTCTTTTAAATGCAGGCACCCAAACTGCACTAACAACCCCGGACACAACAATATCGTAGCAATAAATATAAATGACCGGAGGATCTAAGTGGCTTTTGCCGAGTATCTTATCCAACTCATGAAATGAGACGAAATCGGATCGAGTTTGATTATTCGGTTTATACATCGTTATTAGTGCTTTAAAGCAACTACGTCCATCACGTTGCGCTAATTTTCCAAAGGACCAAGAAAATAAACGGTAAGTCTCTAAAATTTAGCGACAATACAAGGATGGAAACAAACGTTAAATAGTTCAGGCCAAAACACAAAGAATAATTAACTTACGAACTCAATGTGAGGATTGGAGTTTCTAAGACCTGATGCGGTCGTATCGTTCGCACCGTCCTAGTGCCGCCCTTGTGGATACGCGTTTGAGTGAAAGGGAAGAACGGTAGAACGTTATTATCTGGAATGTGAGGACTGCGACATTCGTGACGAATGAGTTACACCAGTTAAACCATACTTGTGTATCCCGAGCATCTCTGATCAAACCGTCTTTAACAAGAAGTGCAACACCCAGAACGAAAACGCACCAGCCGCCACTTCGTTCAACTGTCAACACTCACCTTGGTGAACACAATGTTGCCAACATGTGGGATACAAAATCACTGTTGATAATAAATAAATGTGGGATACAAAATCACTGTTGATAATAAATAAATCACTGTTGATAAACATTCATCGGGACGCGTTAGACTGCAACCGTTGTCAAAAACCATTGGATTGGACAAAACGAAGTTTAGAATGTGCGGATGAAGGTGCAGCCTTGGCCGCGCGCAGCTAGCGGGGCACCGTCGACACAAAACCATTGATCTGGACGGATTAGGCAGTAACCATTGCCAAAAACCATTGGATTTGACAAAACAAAGGTTAGAATGGTCTGGTGTAGGTACGGCCTTGGCCGCACGTGGCTAGTGGGGCACGGTTGACAGAAAACCATTGATCTGGCCTGTTAGGCTGCAACCATTGTCAAAAACCATTGAATTGGACAAAACGAAGTTAAGAATGGTGGGGTGTAGGTGCGGCTATGGGCGTGCGCAGCTAGTGGGGCACGGTTGACACAAAACCATTGATCCGGACGCGTGCGGTTGTAACTATTGTGAAATACCATTGGATAGGACAAAACGAAGGTTAGAATTGTCGGGAGTTGGTTCGGCATGGTACCGTAAGGGCGAGGTTGACAGTACTGAAAGATGATGATTGAAGTGGACAAGGGCGGCCACAGCTGGAAAATTGGCATATATAAGTTGTGATCCTATCAGCGATGGCTGAGGAGGGGGATCACAGACAGCGGAGGAGGAATCTTCTATTAAAAGATCATTCCCTGACTTATTTCTCATCGTTTGATAAGGTACGATATTCTGGCTAATTCATGTACCGGTACTATAGAGAATGTTATCGCTCGTTCATTCAGTGCTACCATATTTTTAGATTGCTTAATTTGATGACTAACGTCAACACAAATAGAACAATAATACGATTATCAAAATACAGCTACATATATATGTTTGCTGCTGTTCCGTTCCATATATGAGCGACATCTGTTGCGCGCCTGACTGCGCCTCTGGTGGCCTGGTCGGGAACGTCCCTTTATTCTTTGGTTTTCAGGGAGTTTCTTGATCCAAGAAAATAACAATGTATGTTAAGTTTTGCAATAACTTGTGTCACAAACATAACAGAGCCGAACCAAATAGGTTTGTAATGAAATAAATACACTGCTTCTACCAATAAAACTTTGGTCCTCCGCACGCGAATATTGACCGCGACGTGGATACTACAGTATCATAGTACATTGAGCAGTGAAATAGCCTTCTAGTCCAAGTCAAGTTATGTGTTAGGTCTAGCATTCCTTTCTATCCCTTTACTCATATACAGTCCAACTGTGGATTCTACAGAATTAAAAGTATTGATAAAGAAGCGAGGCATTTTGAAGGGCAGGATGGCGCGTATTCAGTCATATGTCGAGCAGTTTGATAACTCTCAGAGTATAGAACTAATAAAAGGCAGGCAAAACCATGGAGAAAATTTTCAACGACTTCAAAGTCATTCAGTCAGACTTGGAACTGTACGATGACAAAACAGAGGAGCATGTAGACTACAGAGATAGTTTCGTATCCACGAACCGGGATATTGTTGCCAGAATTAAAGTATGGGTAGAGCCATTTGATTATGGTATATAATTGCAGTCTGCAGGTTCACAAGCAGGTAGATTAAAATCATGTATGAAATTACCTCCAATAAACATCCCTAATTTTGACGGTGACTATACAACGTGGGTACAAGATCACGATACATTTGTGGCTACGATACACAACAATGAAGATCTAACCAACATTCTAAAATTGTACTATCTAAATTCATCACTTAAGGGTGAGGCACTCTAAATAGTACAAACATTTCCAACATCTTCTGTGAATTATCAAGCAGCATGGGCAGCATTAATTGCACGATACTACAATAAGAGGCTATTATTAAGCAAACACATCAAGGTTTTACTAGAATCTGATGAAATTCACAAAGAATCAGCACGCGAGTTGCGATCGTTGGTAGACACACATAAGGGACATTTGAACTCATTAGAAGCTAAGGAAGAAGCCATTGTTGTGCATTTAATCGTAGAGAGATTAGATTCAACATCCAGGCGAGAGTGGGAACTTCACACTCCGGCTAAGCAGATGCCGACCTCTAAAGAACTGTTTGCATTTTTAGATAAACGATGTCAAGCTTTAGAGGCAATGTTAAGTCAGGCCAACAAGCTTTCCCATCCTCCAAAACCTGCTTCAGACAAAGGGAAATCAGAGAAAATATATAATTCCTTTGTTGCCACGGCTCGATCGTGTCCTAGGTGTGGGCAAGAGCATGCATTGTTCAATTGCAAGCTATTTAAGGGTGACGATGTTACCAAGAGGCAAGAATTAGTTCGTAAATATAAACTATGTATCAACTGCATGGCCGCAGGTCACAACTACCAACAATGTAGGCTTAGTCATTGTCGCCAATGTGAGCAGTAACACAACAAACTTCAGCACAAGAACAAAATCAACCCAACACCTAATCGGGGCAGCAAAAATTGTGGTGAAGGTAGCTTAGAATGTGATGTCAATGCAACTTCGAGAAACAGCAATCAGATACCGCTCACGAATAGTTACTGTGCTTACAAACAGAGTATTCAAGGGCAGGAACTATTATCCACAGCCATTGTTTATGTAAGTGAACACAGTGGTAATTTGTAGCAGTGCAGGGCACTTCTAGACTGCAGGTCGCAATCATATTTCATATCTGAGTCGTGTATTCAACGGCTAAGATTGAAACGCCTGAACAATGTTAATCCAATCAGTGGAATTAACAATTCACTCTCCATGGCTTCTCACAGCGTGTCAGTTCATCTACAATCCAGAGTCAGTAATTTCATTTCACAATTCACATGTTTCATTCTACCAAGGATCACAGGGGTTCTGCGTACGAAATATCTTAACAGTGAGAAGTAGAATATTTCAGGTCATCTGGAACTAGCAGATCCTACTTTCAATGTGCCAGGCTCCATATATATATATTGATTGGAGCAGGGTTATTCTTCGATATGTTGCTACGAAGAAGAATCAAAGCACCCGGCATACCAGTGATCCAAGAAACCTCACATTAACGAGATCAGCAATGGACCATCAAGCGTGACTATGTTCGTGTTCAGTCAGGACAATCGATAGCTTCAATTACAGAAATTCTGGCAATTGGAAGAACTGAAATGTGAGTCATTCTCTCTTGAAGAAAAGGAGTGTGAAGCACATTTTCAACAGTGCATAAGACGGGATGTCACCGGCCGTTTCACTGTGCGACTTCCATTCCGTAGTTCAACAATGAAGCTAGGTGACTCCTACCAAGATGCCAAATGTAGGTTGGAGCCAATTGAAAGGAAGCTAGCAGTGAATCCCACGCTTCGAGAAGACTACAAGCAATTCATGAAGGAATATGAAGAGCTTGGACACATGGATGTAGTACCTCACCCATAAATTATCCAGGAGACGGCACATTTATTCGACACGCCACATCATGCAGTGGTAATGGAATCAAGTTCAAGAACTAAAACACGCGTAGTTTTCGATGCTTCAGCTAAGTCCAGCACTAACATATCACTGAATGACATGCTAATGGTGGGCCCGACCATAAAACCAGATCTATATTCAATTATCACAAGGTTCCGCACACATCATTTGCTTTTACTGCAGATATTGCAAAGATGTACCGCCAGATACAAGTGGATTCAAGGGACACTGATTTTCAGAGAATTCCGTGGCGACAGTCACCTCAAGATGTACTTCAATCGTATCGACTGACTACCATGACTTATGGTACAGCATCTGCACTCTTCTAGGCAACCAGGTGTATGAAGCAATTAGCGGTGGAGGACGAAGCTCAACTGCCAAAGACCTGATGAGTGGAGGGCAGGCGATATAAGAAGCACTAGAATTGCAATCAGAATTACTTCTGTTGATGAATAGAGGTGGATTCCATCTGCGAAAATGGGCTTCAAACTGTCGTAAAGTGGTATTAGCAGTCCCTGAAGACATGTGGGAAACCATTTGATCTATCCCCATGGACAATGATCATGCCATTAGAGCATTAGGGCTTCTGTGGCAACCATCTACAGACCAATTCATGTTTTCCTTCAACATAGCTGAACAGCCGCCAGTGACAAAACGGAAAACACTAACAGTGACAGTCTCCACTTTTGATCCATTTGGTTTGGTGGTCCAGTCGTGTTGTCCTGCAAGATCTTCCTTCTGAGTTTGTGAAAAGTAAAAATTGGTTGTAATGAAATTCTACCTACCGGTCTCAATGATGAATGGCGTCAAACGTACAATTATTTGTCAGATTTAAGTAACATTTCAGTACCTCGTCCACTAATAGGAACAGGTACACTAGTGAACGTACAATTGCATGAGATTTCGGATGCTTCACGACCAGCATATGGTGCTTGTGTATATCTACGATGTGTAAACATGGCGGATGATGTTTCGGTGAAATTAATCTCCTCCAGATTGAAGCTAGCACCATTGAAGTAAGTGCCTATTCCTCGCCTCGAGGTAAATGCAGCAATGCGCCTGACACATCTAATTAAGAGAATCAAGTCTATCATTCAACTTAGCATACACAGCACACATCAGTAGACAGATTCCACGGTCGTATTGGTTTGGATTAACTCGCCTTCGAACCGTTGGAAGGCATTTGTGGCCAATCGCGTTGCAGAAATACATGATGCATCGAGTGTTCTAGACTGGGGACATGTTTCAGGGAATGATAATCCAGCAGATATCCTGTCAAGGGGAACAAACCCACAAATACTCAAACAATTAACTTCTTTGTGGAAAGATTCAGCGTGGCTATCAGAGTCTACAGAAGCATGGCCTCCGCAAGAATCATTCCATGATACAGACACTGCCTTGTCCGAATTGCGTCAAATTGCAGTCAGCTTGCTAGCGACCACACCAACTACAATTGACACTATTTTGGAAAGATTTTCTTCACTTCAGAAGATTCAACGCGTAATCGCCTTCTGTTTTCGAATTGTACCTAACCTTAAACGTTCCAAGCACTGCAGAGAAACTGGCATCTTCTCCCACAAAGAATTGCGACACTTATTACGTGTTTGCATTAGACTTGTTCAGCAACAAGAATTAACTCGAGATTTGCATGACTTGTAAGTCCACAACTCTGTACAACATAAGAGCAAAATCAAGGATCTTCATCCGTTTGTGGACGAATCGCAATACCTCAGGGTGGGCGGTCGATTGCAGGCTTCATCATTACCTTTTGATCAAAGACACCCTCTGATTCTGCCAGTTAAATAAAAGTTGACTCAACTCATCATTGAGAATGAACACTAACGACTTCATCATGCAGGTGTTCAATTAACATTGTCATCACTCAGATTGCAGTTTTGGACTCCTAAGGGAAGAAGTACTGTCCGGCAAGTCATTCACAAGTGTGTCAGATGCTTCAAGTTAAGGGCACAAACATCCCAGCAATTGATGGGACAATTACCTGCACCATGTGTGGAACCATCTCGCCTATTTTTAGATTCGGGAGTGGATTATGGTGATCCGTTTCTCATTCGGCTAGGATCAACAAGATCAAAGGTCAGAGCTAAGTGCTACGTGGCTTTGTTTATATGTTTAGCCACCAAGACTATTCATTTAGAGTTGGTCAGCAGTCTTTCGACAGATGCCTTCATTGCAGCTCTACGCAGATTCATTGCGAGAAGAGGAATTTGCGCAAATTTTTACTCTGACAATGGTACGAATTTGGTGGGTGCAAGGAACGAGCTGAAATAGTTACATAAACTCTTTCAATCACAGCAACACAATGACGCTGTTCAGCAGTGCGCCAGCACATCTGGTTTCACATGGCATCTTTTACCACCCAGTGCTCCTCACTTTGGGGGTTTGTGGGAGGCTGGAATCAAGGCAATGACATATCATTTGAAGCGTGCCGTAGGAACAGCCTGTCTAACCTTCGGGGAATTTAGTCATCTCCTTATTCAAGTTGAAGCATGTCTGAACTCCAGACCTATCCTAGCTATCTCCAATGACTTCAACGATCCTCCTGTTTTGACTCCAGCATATTTTCTTGTTGGGTAAAGCCTTACTGCTATTCCAGAGCAAAGATTACCCGGTTGTCCAGATGGCAAATGGTTAAACGATTCCAGCAGCAGCTATGGAGGCGGTGGTCTGCAGAATACCTGGGACAGTTGCAGCAAACACAAAAGTGGGTTTCAGTTCAGTCCAACATTCAGCCTGGGGCTATGGTGTTAATAAAGGACGACAAACTCCCTCCACTTGTATGGAAGACAGCAGTCGTAGACAAGGTTCATCCCGGTGCCGATGGATTGGTTCGGGTCGTTAGTTTGCGAACTAGCAAGGCAACAATACAGTGGCCAGTGAGGAAGCTCTGTCTCCTTCCATTTTCAGATGGTGAGAAAACTATTGACATTTGAACTGTTGTTTGCATAGGAATTGAGCCAATGGTTTTAATTCAATTTATTGATCGTTTGTATAATTTGTATATTGTACCAAATATGTGGGCGGTATGTTCCGTTCCGTATGAGCGACATCTGTTGCGCGCCTGACTGCGCCTCTGGTGGGCTGGTCGGGAACGTCCCTTTATTCTTTGGTTTTCAGGGAGTTCCTTGAGCCAAGAAAATAACAATGTATGTAAAATATTGCAATAACTTGTGTCACAAACATTCCAGAGCAGAACCAAATAGATTTTTAATCAAATAAATAAACTGCTTCTACAAATAAAACAGCTGCCAACATTACAAAATGAACAACAAATTACAAAATGTCTCGAATATAATGTTGACTGCCTATGATATATTTTGGAAGAGATATTGTTGGCAAAGGTAAAGATATTAATGTTAATTGATCAACAAAGGGACTAGCTCTGCGGAATATTCATAAAAAATAAGCTGACATCTCTGATATTTAGTTTCTTATGTTTCCTCTACCCGGAGAGAAATGGTTGGGTTATTTTTTAGTCGGATTTGGGAAATTATTTAACACAGGAGCTAAGACTCTGGTATTTTATCCTCTTTGTTTGATATACAGTCTCAGCGAGATGTTATTCTAAGGATTTAAAACAAATATCTAAATAAAAGGTGCATGTCAAATCTTGGGCAAATGATCACGTGATTCACAGCGAGCTCAGTGCCCAGTGCAGATTATCAGTGGCATGTAATTTACAATATTGATATGTCGAGGATACAGAGGTAACTAGGAACAGCCGTATGATGACAATATACAATAGCGCTTATGTTGGTTTAATAGCCGCCAGGGACTCACATCTAGTGGGACGTGGGATGGTGACCATGGGACCCCGGCCGAGTCCAGCATTGCTTCCACTCAGGCCTAGATGTGCTGAGCTCCTCTCTATCTTCTTTCCTGTCGACCTCCCATGGTCAACTCTTGTTCTTTTCCGACCCCGACGGTATTAGGACATTCGAGATCTTGGGAGTCTTTCACTTTCTCGCCCGAAATGACCGTTGTGTTATGTTTCCAGATACGCCCTTCATCGAGGAGTCAGACCTCTTGTTTTCTCTTTAACATTCCCTCACTGTTTATGTCTATCTAAATTCCCTTCAGCGAACTTGGAGGTATTTTCAATGTACGTTGCATTTTGTAATTCTTTTTGATCTATGTTGCATTTCGCGGGAATTTTCAACCTCAATTGCATTTTGTAAGGATTGACAATCCAAATTGCTTTTTAGTAAGTCTTTCAATAAGGGGCTGGAACATTTGTGAGTACCGTATTTTGAATTTCAATTGCAATTTGCAAGTATTTTCAACCGTAACCGCTTTTTGCAAGTATTTTCAGTCAAAATTTCATTTTGTATGGAGGGCATTTTGTACGTTCGGTATTTTGATTCTCAATTGCATTTTGTGGGTATTTTGAATCTAAATTACATTTTGTAAAGTATTTTCAATCTAAATTGCATTTTGTAAGTATTGTCTATCCAAATGAGTAGGCCTAGTTGAATCTAGCCCCACCATACATTTTGTTAGCATTTAGCATTTAATCTGCATTTTGTAAGCATTTTGAATTTCAATTGCACTTGGTGAGTTTTTTGGATCTGAAATGCGCATTTTTCTATTTAAATTGCATTGAGTATTTTCAATTTCAATTGCATTTTATAAGTATTTTGAACCTCAATTGCATTTTGTACGTAGATTTTCTACCATACCTCATTTGCATTTTGTAAGTACAGTACCGTATTTCGAATTTCAATTGCATTTTGTCAGTATTTCGACTGTACATTGCATTTTGTGCGTATATTTCTATCCATTCCTCTTGTGAGTATTTTCCTT
Source organism: Meconema thalassinum (assembly GCA_946902985.2). Taxonomy (NCBI): domain Eukaryota; kingdom Metazoa; phylum Arthropoda; class Insecta; order Orthoptera; family Tettigoniidae; genus Meconema; species Meconema thalassinum. The sequence continues at coordinate 13,794,659 of OX336401.1, read as the reverse complement.
CTAAATTCCCTGTTGTAAATAGCCTATTACCGCTCCCCATTTTTTGAGTCGTTTCAATCTGAGTTACTTTTTAAAGTATTTTCAGTCTCCCTTAATTTATTTATTTATTTTTGTTCTGGTTTCCATTTCATTGTCATTTTCACTATCACCCAGACCATGAGGGGCCGATGACCTCGATGTTAGGCCCCTTAAAACAACAATTATCACGATCATCAGTTAGTTTAATAAGTCTCATCGGTAGGATGATTACGATTTTGTGTTGAGCTGGGCGTCCTGTAACGTTGGGGAGAAGTTTCATTTTGAGGCTTCGGAAAGCCCGCATGCAGCTGGTGCCAATTTATAATACACATGCATTAACAAAACTTCAGTTTCGCGTAGCTTATTTAAAAGTGTTGGTAAGTTTGTGATGTACCCTTGATCGTCTCAGAATACTATATTTAGGCCTACTCCAAATCAGGTTTTTATGTCCATAGTTGTAGGCCACTTAGGAGTTGATGAACGGCAAGTAGGATGCTTAAATTATTAATTGTGAAGTAAGTAGAACGCGGCTTATACGCTTGCATCAGACATGAATGTGACTTTTACATACCTTGTGTCTTTGTTTAATCTTCTGGGCGATATTACGTATTGAAATTAGGAATCCTGGTCATTACTGCACCTCATAGAGTACATGAGCTTAAGTATGGTACGTAAATACATGTTTGTGTTTTTATTTTTTGCTCTTTTATAAACTGCTGCCATATTCCGCTTGCATCTCGTTAACAACTGTCAACAAGGCGCACTCATTGTTGCCATCATCTGTTGATATAAACAGTGGGATATAAAAAAGCTGTTGGAAAAAAAAACATTCATCGGGACGTGTTAGGATGTAACCATTGTCAAAAACCATTGATCTGGACGCGTTAGGCTGTAACCATTGTCAAAAACCATTGGATTGGACCAATTGAAGGTTAGAATGGCCTGGTGTATGTACGGCCTTGGCCGCGCGCAGCTAGCGGGGCACGGATGACACAAAACCATTGATCTGGGTGCGTTAGGCGGTAACCATTGGCAAAAACCATTGGATTGGACAAACGAAAGTTAGAAAGGTCGGTTGTGGGTGCGGTCTTGACGTCCGTGTATATTCTTGTTGCAGGTTACAGATAGGTTATGTTTTATCTACCTAACTTCCACTTCACAATTGCATTTCGCGCAATGTAGTGTTTTTCGTACTAAAATGTTTTGTTGCAATAGCTTCAGCAACTTCGACAATCCACAGTGAATAAATTATTCAATTCGGCGCGCTATCAAATGAACTGAGTGAGTGCTGCACACGAATGATGCGCACTAGCGAATGTACTGGGCCATGGTCGACTCTAGAGTCGACCGTGACTGGGCGCTTCTTTGTTTTATATAGTACCGTAAGGGCGAGGTTGGCAGTATTGTTTTGATGATGATACTTGCGCTTAGAGAAAGACCAGCGGGGATAAAGAAGCGACTCGAACACGCACAATCGCAACCGATGATTATAGATTTGTACAATGGCGGCCACAGCCGTAATTTTGGCTATATAAGTAGTGATCCTATTTGGGTGGAGGGGTCACAAACGGCGGAGGAGGCAACTTCTATTAAAACATCATTCCCTGATTTATTTCCCATCGTTTGATTAGGTATTTTGGCAAAATCATGTACTATAGAGAATTTTATCGCTGGTTTTATGTTCATTTAGTCCTACCGCTACATACATTTTTCTATTAATTCCGTTCAGTAAGGAGAATGTGGGAGTTTTCACTTGAACTGGGCATTGTGTGGTATCTGGAGGGCTGTACTCGGCTACTCCTGATTCTCAAAGAGGCGCGTGCTACTATCAGTTAACTTATACGGAACCTATTTCAGTCGCGTTGATAGTAGTTGTGTTATGTACTAACAATCAGATATTCCCGCCTCGCCCAAACATTGTTCGGGTTTGTGTGTGTTTGAGAACAAAGGAACGGTACATATGATGGACGTACTGATATCGCGTCAGGAGTTGGCAGTCGGGTTTGAACTGCAGGGGTCTTCCCGCTCACTGCGTAACGCGCATTCCAAAAACATTCCGATGGTCACTACTTGCTTCACTCACTCATCACATTCCTTCTTTCCGTGGCTGAGTGTCGCCTGCTGCAATGACAACCATTGGCATCCGGCAAGCCGATATATTTAACTTAGGAATAGGCCCGCGCATGCGTATTGCAAGACCCCCCACACCCCGTCACAGCGTGTTCAACTGCCATCTCCTGCCGCGATGACAGTACTCGAGCGTTACTCCATTCCACTTCTCTACCTCTATGTACGGACTGGCGTTATTAATATCCACAAATTCCTCATTTTATCGACTCAGTTCCAATGACTTGTATTAGAATTTACTGGTCATTATTCTCTAACTCATTTGTTGTCAATTCAAGCGTATGATCAAGTAGGGTTTACTGTTGTTGACAGGTGAAACGTCTATCACTGTACACCTCACGGGATATGTTTGGATCGCCAATATTACATTTGGGGCCCCATTTTACGTATCGTATTATACATGAGGCTATATCGATGAATAATTGCGTATGTAAATGATTTTCAGGTGAATTTCTGTGTTATAGTTTTCTTACATAATGGACGTGCAAGCTGTGATCAAAAGTGAGCCGGAATGGTCGACAGAAACAGATGACTTGGCCGACATTGTAAGTGTATTTTAATTCCACATATTGTGTAACATTGCAATCTTAGTGAAGTCCAAGACAACATTTTTGTAGTTAGCATGGTAATTTATAATAGGCAGTAAGTTAATCAGAATCTGTTGACTAGAGGTCATATTGTGTCTGTATATTCATACTTTTGTATTACTTGCTTTTGAAAAGCTGGAACAATGTTTACACGTTCAGTGTCATTGATATTTTCACCCTAAATTCTATGTATTTTTTTAATGCAATAGAGATAGAACATAGCCCTTGTTTAAATAATGACCTACAGTGTTGCCACATCATTATATGACTGTAACTGCACTGACTCACTAGAAAACGAGATTTATAAAAAGAATTAGATTTGGAATCCCCTCTGTTCCAAGACTTGAATTGCTACGGACTGGGGAGAGAGTATTACTTACTACAATCATCACTTCATGTCTACAACAAAGGCATGCTGAGCATGTTCAACTAATTTCAAAAAATTAACCACACAGAACACAAATGCAATTTTAAAATTTTAAATAAAAAAAACACACATATTAGCAAACTTTAAATTAGCTAACTGAAATATCTCAAAGAGTTTTGAACCGGGTAAAAACCTCCTGATGTATTCATGTTGATATTCTATATAATATTGTGTGTTATAGATAACATTGATGTTTTTCAGAGTGATACAGAGAGGTCGTATTATTAATTAAGTTACCGTCTGTAATATTCGTTTTGTTTTACCTCTGTCACTTTTCTATTCCACATTCCCCAGGTAACAATGAATACTTACCAGGCATGCTCAGTTCCCTAATAATCTCATTATAATGTCCATGTAACAATTTTCATTTAGGTGTATTTTTGAGCATATCTGCTGCGCCCATTACTTTCCCACATAGGAGGCCATGTTCCTTTTCCTCCTTCCTTTAAGCCTTGTTTTTATGAACTGCCATAACCATTCCTTTATCATGAATCCTTCGTGGTCTGTTATTTATAGCGAGGGTTGTTTATGAAAATTAGTTGAATACTATGAGGTTGAAGATACAAAATAAAACACTTAAGTCCGGCGCTTATTTCATTTTGTGATCTTTGAAAATATTTTCCATGTAAATAGGCCTACAGATCTAGACCGTCCATGCTGTATTGTGTATGGAAGAAATGAAAGGAAATGGAAACCAGATCAATGTCTATTTTTTTCTCAGATTCCTGTAACGTTCAGTTTGCACGTCGTATGTAAGATTTAGTTCCACCTATGCAAAGGAATATTTGTGAAACAAGTCATATCTCTGCAGGTTGATGGTCATCATAGGTGGGATATGAACACTGAATCATGTCCAACACAGCAGATTGTTGCAGTCAGTAAAGCAGATTGTCCTACTCCGGAGATTGTTCCATGGCTCAAAGTAGAATCAGCATCTCCAGATGTGAACGGAGTAAGTACGTTATCGAGTTAATACTCTATGCCTCTTTACAAGACATGTTCTTCATCTCCTTATCACCAAATTGTATTTATGGATTCAAGAATTGTACAGAGAGTCCAGTTTGTATATATCGCAGACCCTCGCTAGCAGGCTCGCCCGCCGCGCGAGCCTGTCTTCCGCCAGGCGCTTTGCCGTTTTGCGGCGCTCTCGCGGCATTGAGTCATTGAGTATAGGAATTTGTACTTAAATGTGTACTTCAGTGTGGTCCTTCACCAATTTTTTTGATGAACTGACTTACGGAGTGCGATTGTCAACTTATTCAACAATATTCTGCCACTGCTCACAATGACGAAGCATCCATTACAGAATTGCGTCGCATTTTTGGTACTAGGATTATAAGTCGGAACGTGTGGCCCCCGCGAAGCCCGGACTTATCACCATGTGACTTTTATTTGTGGGGGACGCTTAAAAATAGAGTGTATGCGAGAAACCCTCACACTATAAATGAGCTTAAAGACTATATTACAGCTGAAATTCAGTCAATCGGTGCTAAGGAACTTCAGAGAGTAAATGCCAGTTTCATAAAAAGGTGCCAGCGATGTGTAGCAGTGAATGGCGAACATTTTCAGCACCAGCTGTGAACTAGGTAAGTACAAATTCCTATACCCAATGACTCAGTGCCGCGCAGGCGCCGCATAACGGCAAAGTGCGTGGCGGGAGACAGGCTCGCGCCGCGGGCGAGCGGGCTAGCGAGGATCTCCGATACATACAAATTGGACTCTCTGTATTTTCACTCCTATATTGATGACAAATTTTAGGTTGTGTATTGTACTGAAAGCACAAGCCTTTTGGTTAAAAGCGCTGTGATAAAATATCTGACCCATGCTGGACGCAAACTAGCGGCCGCCGGCTTTGTATGCTTTGGCTCTGGCAAATGAGCTTCCATGGTGACCAAGTTGCGTCCATCTTCGATAATTAGTGTAGTCAACCTCTGAAGTGAAATTCATCTAGATTTCCTCCATAAGTCCCCGAGATTTGAATTTTGTTTCCATTTGTATCCCTCTACAATCAGAACATATTGCCATGGTGGCCTCGTGTTTCCTCAGTGACCATGATGGTTGTCATGGTTTCCTGACATGGTTTTAGTCACGTTTGTCAGACAGGGAAATTTTCCAAACAAGTCTGTCCACGACAGACTACGTGGCTTTACAAACAAGTTCATTCTTGTTTTGAGACAGCGCATGACGTCACGTTAAGACAGTCTCCTAGCAGTTTCATGTCAGACGAATTAATCGGGGATGAAGTTTGAGGGAGAGGAGAGTCGCCTAAATTGGTTCCTAATGGTCAACCGTGTTGGTTCTTGAATACGGTCTGAAAGAGAAAGTAGATTGTCGTCACATGGCTGAATATTAGGTTGGAGGAAGAGGGTCAATCATATTAGGGATTAGAGGCCACCATTTTGTTTCATGGCTATGGGCCAGGATAAAATATCAGCTGGTTTATAGGTTGTAATAGTAAGCAAAGCCACTAACCTGTGGTAGTGTTGTGTACATTGATCCTTATTGTCTTGTATCAGTTATTTCTTAAATGCTGACCCATGCCAATATTTATATTAAGTACAAGTTTACAATGAAGACGTTTCAACATACGATGTTGTGTACGGTATATTAATGAATTATTTAAGACCTAAAAATCTCTTGAAACATTATAAAATAATACCCTAGTCAACAAAACTTGTATTAAAAACTTTTGAATGAATTACAATGGAAACTTTGTAATAGTATTTTACTGGGATTTTATATGAAAAATTTTATAAGAGAAATACAGATCTGTAACAATTATTGGGTAAATACTTCATCAAGGTTGTTAAGAGAAAATAAATTTGCAAAAAGGAACGTTTATTCTAATAATTTGACCACGTTTGTATTTGTTTGGCAAGCGTCTTTGTTTTGTTTCTCTTCTTTCGATTTCCAATTCTACATTCCCCAGATATCATTGAACAATATCGCTTTCTTTGTTCCCAATGTTCTTAACTTTTACATCGTAACTTGTTGTAATTCTATCATAAAAATTAATGTTCATATTTTTATTTTAGTATAGTTATGAGTAAAATTGCTAATAGGCGATATTCTTCTGTTCGTATCTCATGTGTACTTAAAAGAAAAAAAAAACATTAGTTTAAGTTTACAAGTCATCTGTGAGTTGTAATTCCTATCCGAAGGAATATATTTGTGAAACAAATCACTTCTCTGCAGGATAATACTGACCTCCCTGGGGATATCAAGACTGAAGGATGTCCCTCACCAGAGTTTGTTGCATGCATCAAAATAGAAACAGCTCCTTTGGATATCAAACAGGTAAGTAATTTATCATGTTACAACTTTACTCTTCTTACGAGTCGTTACCTGTTCTTCATCTCTTTATTACCTAATGGTATTTAGAGTTTCCAGAACATAATTGATGATAAATGGAAGCGTTCATCTGACAGGTTGTGTGCAGTACTGAAAGCACAAGGTATAGAATATCTGACCAATGTGGGACATATACCTGCGACCTGAGGCTTCACACTGTGTTGCTATGACCACTGAGCTAATGCGGGATGTATTGAAACTCTCATTGTCTAAAGTTGTATTATGTTAAGGACTTACCATGAATGACTTGGAGGTTTCTAAAGTTATACCAATTATTCTTGGTTTGGTCAAATATATGTACTCTAATCACAGGGCTGAAATTAGATGCTCTCATAAGGGAAATTCAGGCTAGATGTGTTTCACTACCTCAGCAAACCTTGAAGGGGTCTTTAGTAGTTTTTTTACTTCAACGTCCAGGCAATTGCAATGATGGTTGTAACTAATGATAGGAGCAGCACAAGTACAATGGAGAACTCAATTAACCCTACCTCTATTTAGTAAATAATGAGAAATATTCTATATTCCCACATTTATTTATGTTTTTAATGTTGTATGTAGATAGGCGTAAGTATCTCTACCCAATATTATTCCCATTTCTTCAGTGTTAGGGAAAGAATGAAAGGAGGTTCTGTTGGGCAGTAATTTTTCACCCACATGCCCTTTTGCCCAGCCCTTAAGAGGTGTTAATGTCGATTGAAATGAATATAATAATTAGTTGGATAGAGGCGACCATTACTTCCTACGAGTAACTGCCCCAGCTTTTGCCAGTAGATGAAAACTAGGAACCATGTAAAATTTTTCTAGTGTGGCCGAGGGTGGAGTTCATACCCACTCATCTTCTGAGTTTGCAGACTGACAAAGTGGCCTGAAACATTTAACTTGTGTAGTACTGGAAATGTGCTTAATTCTTAGTCTCTCCTAAGGAAGTAACTATAAGGGTTGGATTCAATTCACAAGTTTCAAGCTTGGATTTCTGTTTTCCTGAATATCTGTTGATACAGCTGATTACAGGAAATATATTTTATTAAGTGACGTGTGACTACATTCATGAAAACATTTGAAATAGTCTTCCCTTTTAGCTCCCCAATCTCTTCCTTGGCCGTATCTCCATTACAAACTACGAGCTCCCGTACAATAGAAGACATAATGCGTGTAGTTAGTAATATCATGTTGCTGCAATATTCATGATATACACTCTACATAACACTCCCCCTCCAGAAGACATATAATGCTTGTAGTTAGTAATATCATGTTGCTGCAATATTCACCCTCCAGAAGCACTCGATCGGCTTACTCTTATTTCTTTTGAAATATTCTAGCTTCAACTGCAGTGTTTTTTGAAAACATCTCTTGTGAAATATTGTATGGGTGATGTGTCTTAAATAATTTTATTCCTTCATTTTCAAATGATATGCTGGTACAAATCTTGCGGACCTAGCCGCTTTTTACTCAATGAAACATGTGTTAGATCCCATGACCTTTTCAGGTCTTACTGCTAACTATTTATAAATAAATGTTCATTTTCCATTATGCTTATGCATACTCTTTCTATTAAGGCAGTGATCTCCGCATTTTCTCTCACACTAAGATTCACTTGGTTTCTAAAGGAGTGATGGCTTGGTGGTGTATCATAAATTACAGAACTAGGGAGGACATAACGATTATCTCCATCAGTAAGATGTGATGGACAGTATGAAGCTAGTGTCTGGTAGTTGTTAATCTAATATGTCTTTACAACAATTAAGCTGTGTTGTACAATTACATATTTTGTATTTGTTAAATGTGTGAGTTAATAGAAAAAAATAATTGCATCTTATTTTCCCTAGGATTTGAAAGAAGAAATCAATTTTGAAGAAAGTGATGCAAGTGGAAATCATTTGAATGAGTAAGTGGACATCATAATGAGAAGAAGTGTTCTTCCTCTTTTATGAGTACATATCTGAAAATGTTTTATTGGAATATATGATACATGTCTTATGTTAACTTTCTGTTCGGCAACCCACAAAATTTCCATTCTCTTACAGTTCTTTCTGACTTGGTGGAAACCCATTTCATATGGTTGGAGGAAATGCGCATGCCACAGTGAAGTGCATATGACTGTAATATGAGTTTTGTTGGGAATGTACACTACTTTTTAACTCCCCTAGTGTGTTGCCCTGTCCTCAGCCCCAGATGACTGTTTTGTAACCTAATGTATTGAGCGTAAGTAGCTTCCACCTCGCCCGTCAATGGTACACGTAAATCCTATCAAATGTCTTCTACATCTAACCTTGAACTTTAAGAGGATTTAAGTACTTTGACAGGTATCAACATATCGCACATAAGCTGCTGGTGTGATTGTAGGTTTACTGTTTGGAGCTTGGGAATTCAAGATAACATTATCTGTGGAGTTTTCTGAGAAACCACAATGGTAGAATAGGATTTGGTTTGCAACATAAAATTCACCAGCTTCTCGGCCTACCTAAAATTTGTCTCATCCTTGTGTCTGCGGTGTTTTGTTGAATACCTTGCTCCTGAAAAGAAATACACATTGGGTAGGTCTTGCTGTAGTGTTTACAACAGGCATGTCGGTCAGACTCATCTAGATAATTCAACCCTTGCCAATAGTATTTTTATTGGAATATTAGCCTTCACATATTCATAATGAAGCTCCGGCAAATATTCTAGGTTATTCCCATGTTTGTTGCGGGGATTCGCCTGGGTGCACAAAGTCAGACGCATCAGTGGACTGCCGGGACCGCCGCTGGGGTTGTGGACCTCTGGGCCATGCTTTTTTGTGGCTTCTTGTGCGTTGTGCGTTAAACCTGAGGCGTCGTGATTGTCAATAACCCAGGATGTTGAATAACCATACCTCGCCCTATACTTCAGATATGGTCACTGGATGGAAACTTTGCATTTTGTTGGCCACGAAAGGAGGCACATGGCCGTGTGGTAATTTCCCTTTGACACAACTCTCTACACTGGTTGTAAGATGCAGGTACATGTATTTTCTGATAGTGATCGGACATTTTCTATTTTGCTTTCTTCTTACCAGAGACATTGCCTACTCTCTTCTAGTTGAAGGGTTCAGTCTCATATCCAATGCTCACTTGAGAGCTGTTTCTATGTTAAAATTACTCACATTCCTCAGTTTCTCTTTGGCGTCTGAAAATCTGTTTAGCCAGGCTTCTATGATTATTGTGAATTTCTTTTGAACTACTGTAATGTATGTCTGAAAACCTAAGCCCTGTAGGAAATGAAAAAATAGCGTTTCAAATTTTACAAGAATAAATAGGAGAGTCTAATAAACTAAATTCAACAGTTTTAAGTTAATTTTAGACAAAACGTAAAACATTGCGGACAGTGGCGAAATGAACCCTGACGTATAAACAAAGTGCTTAAAGCAGGGACAAATTACTACATTGCATTAGACATTAGTTTGAAGAAATCTCCATCTTATATCACGTGGGTCCTATAGAACAAGTGCCGGGTAATATGAATAAATCCTGAAACCATAATGAAAGCGAAAAGCGGACCCTCTCTCCCTGACGCACAATATATACCTTATCGCCTGACTTCATACAATTTCTCAAATATTGGAATCAACTTGTTTGTCAAGTCACGAGTTGGGGTAAGCGGTCATTATCCTGGAATGTCTCTCTAGATATCATGAAAACCTTAAGTGATGGAGAATTCTTTGACATGGATTAAGATGATTTATTCTGTGTATTATTTTCCGTACATGAATCTAAAAACAAATTACCATTGCTAAAACACTAAAAGTAAAGTTTAACTTATTTTTATAAATATAGAGAAAGCTAAATTTCAAATCCATGTCTTTCGATAACGCTAATCATTTTTTTCTTCCAAAATGACATGAATCACAATCATTGTTCAAAACCACCGCCACTTGGTTGCCATAAAAACCCATTTTGTTTCAACTTCAGTCATTCCCAACCTAAATTTTAATCTATAAATATCTATAAGAATTTCAACTTAAATAGGTTGATATCCACCGTAAGTATTCAAAATATCCACCACTTCTCACCATCGCGACCCACTTAGTTTACCTCGTGGACCCTTTAGCTCCAAAATTCAAATCTGAGATAATTTCTTCCCTCACTGGTTGATATCTTCCTAACTATTTAATATGATCCTTACTTGGTCACCATGACAACTCGTTTTGTTTATTTGTAAACCTGCCAGGACTATGATTCAAATTTCAGGACGATTTTAACAAGAAGTTCCGTGACGAACTAAAGAGCCTACTTTTCATGCCAATGATTATTCTACAGTATATGAACCTATCTATAAAAATGACGAATTAAGTTGGTAATCGAAATGTCTAATTAGTTCGAAATATTCCTGGTATAATGTAGCCTAATAGAGCACTACAGTTGGCAGCCCTGGTGACTGAATATATTCTTAGTTCCATCTCTTAAGGTACAGAATACAAAATTTGGTTGAAGTCCAATGGACGTTACATGCAGTTAGACATTGGATCTATCAGCACGAAAAGTACTAGTACATCTTTACTCATACCAAATTTGGTTTCGATTGCTGCTGCCGTTTAGGAGTTGATAGGGACACACACACACACACACAGCCAGACAGAAGGACAGACAGAAGGTCAGACAGACAGACACACATTTTCCCGGATCGATCTCATAAGTCTACTTTTTCCTCATATTTGCAAAATGAGAATAGTAGGCTAAAAATCGCTGTAAATTTCACATCATACACTGGCTGGTATCCCTCTCTAAGCAACCTCCACTGAGTTTCCACGATAAACCATTGTGTTTATTCTGTGAATCATTTAGCACCTAAAGTCACATCTTAGGAAATCTTGAAACTTTGTAAAATCCGTCGCCTCCGTAGCGTAGCGGTCAGCATGGTTAGCTGCCACCCCGGAGGTCCTGGGTTCGATTGCCGGCTCTGCCACGAAATTTGAAAAGTGGTATGAGGACTGGAACGGGGTCTACTCAGCCTCGGGTGATCCAAATGAGTAGAGGGGGTTCGATTCCCACCTCAGCCATCCTCGAAATGGTTTTCCGTTGTTTCCCACTTATTCTTTGGGCAAATGCCGGGATGGTACTGTCCCCGTAAATCCGGATAGTAGGCTGTCAGATATCCGCCCCCTCAATCGGATTGCCAATAATCAAACGCACCGGCACAGCTACATCAATGAAAATGGCACTGACAGATACTACCGAGATTAGAGCACAGCAGTTAACAAGAAATTATTGTGGAACACACCAAAATATACGGGGGTTCATACTTACCTTTACTTACCTCTTCCAATTAATCTCGGGTATGGGTTGCCAACTGGATCACTTAAAGTATGCCCACACAATAACCTCCACCATGATATTTAAAATGAACCAAAACGGAAACAAGAAACTTTAAACTGTACAATAATTTATTTCACATAAAGGGATGACTCTAACAAAAATAGACAACAAAATACACGTGGCAATCAGAAGCCATTGTCAATATAATCATGTCCTCCTGTAGGACTTGTAGACGTTACATACAAAATTTTATCTTTCACTAGCTTATAAAGAACGTAATAATAGTAATACACTTGGAATGGATGAGGGAATTGGGGCGAGACATGTAGCAATTGTTTTCCTCTTTCATAAACATCACACTTTATTTATAACTGCAAGCCTGTTATGTAATCGACCTTGGCCTCTAACATACAGTTGTCAGGCCAGCTGCGATCCACACTACATCATGTCGCATGCCTACGTCGTTAAATGGACCCACCTGTCCAGTCAGCCTTAGCATATGCTCGTAACCTCTGAGCCTAACTCCTTTTCAAACATTTTAAATGTCCTCAACTCAACTCAAATATTAACACGCAAATCTTTTAAATGCTTCAATCACATGTTACTGGATTACTCTAATAATCCCAAAACTTGTGTAATTACATAATCCACTTGTATAATTAGCGTTCTTTAGAGTATATTAACAAAACTCTTAATGTTTATAACAAATGCTCATTAATTGTTAATAACAATTATAAATTGTTTATAATATTGTCAAATGACAATTGAAAAATCTGTACACGCCTCTATTAATCCCTTTCGTTTCACATTATTGTTAAAGATATTTACACAATTATTTACAATATTAATATTATTAATATTAGAAATACATTAAACCACACGTTTATCCGGTTGATAATTACTCAAATCAGGTTAATATAATCGACCAATGAAGGTTAGTTATATTTAAGCTTATATTCAGGTTTAATAAGTTTTAATAATTATTATTATTATTTGTGACGGTAACCTCCATTCAAAATCGTTATCTCAAATTATTTAACACTCTTGTTAATTTTAACAGTAATTTCACATGATTAATTTTCAAAGGACCTGGACAATAAACTCAGCGGAATAATACTTCGCTCAAATGCACAAATTGCATAAAATAGGCCCAGAATTCATCATATATCTATATATATATATATATGGCATAAAAATCTTCCACAATATATTCAACAAACCTCCACTTACAAATTCATTAACTTCATTCTTATTACTGTGGGAATCTCCTTCACTTATTCAAGGGCATTATTCATCAGCGACTTTTACATGTCCACTGAACTAACGATTATACATCCATAGTTCCACTTTAAAAATTCTTATATTCATTAATTGTGTCAAACTGTTATTATTTTTAACCTTTGTGGGTTTCATTCATGAATCGATATGAAGTAAAAATTTGCCAATCACAAATAAATTTAATAACAAATACGATTATACACGCCTTTCTGGTCTATCAAAATTGAGATTAATATCTCCTAAGTATCGTAGTATAAAAATACTATCTTCAAACAAAGTTCATCTAAACTGCATAATAGTCGAATAGAATACAATTAGACTTTGGAATGCAAACATTATTGTTCCAGTCTAAAATTGAGAAAAACTCCTATCCAATGTTCTTTACTATAGTGTATTCAATAAATCGTAATCAAAGTTCATATTTCATAAAATTGTCTATAATGCCATGGTATTTCATAACTGACGATAAATGTCTATGTTTCAATCATGTTCATAAAACGACTAGTATTTCCAAGATCGTCGATACAGAAATAGATTTTAACGCTCTAAAATCTTTTAATTATTCTTCTTTCTTGAGGATGACAGAAAATTGGTCAAAGTAATTTAGTGAAAAGAATTACTTTAATAAAGTGACACGCTGTCTGAATTCAAATCTGCCATAGAAAATCGTTAACTTTACAGTCAAATCGTGACTACAAAAATATGCAAATTACTGAAAAAATATATTATCAGTCTCAACTGATCCAAAAATATTTAACTATGCCAATGACATAACAATGTCTTAATAAATCGTAGAAAAAGGCATAACTCATCGAAGTGTACTGAGTACAGAATATCAAGCAAGAACATGGGGCATAATATATATGGGACAAAAATATGGGAAAAATGGTTGCTCAGACATCGCTAAATGACTCAAATAAAACAAGAAACGTTCACGACTACCTTATCTGTTGATTGAAGTTCTAGAGGAAAATCTTCCAAAGAAGACTGGTGATGGTTCCATTTCACCAAAAAGATGTGCTCCGACCTCGAACCTGGAACCAGTGCCCTCGGAGAATAGAACTGCTTCCTCCTCCGGAAATTGCACTGCTCCGTGTAGACAATAGACATCCTTCTGGCAAAACTCTTCTTTGTGAGCCGGGTCTACCCTGGCCTCTCTTGATAGTTCCCTGAAGTTCTGGCAGAAATTCGCCATGAAGTTTATTGCAGTTATTTCCGCAGAAATATTCATAATCGTGGAGTATGAAAATGTTTCCACTGCCATTTGATATAATTCAGCGTTGGACAACGATGCATGAGTGTAGTTGGATGTTCACTACATGCTCGCTTTTGTAGAAAGACGATTAGCGAAGTTCCATGCTGCTATTTCACTCCATTGATATATGTCCCAATTGCATTAAAGTCCTTAGCCTTCCATCTCCATCTCCGTTATAATAGTTGACAGAACTGCCATATTATATTGTTCCATGTTAGAATGCAGCGTTGTATCACCAAAAGCAATATGTAGTATCACGGCTGCACTACACGTGTCAGCCGTAGCGTAGAATGTGATATTTTAAAAGTGCTTCTCAGGTGGCGAGAAAATCAGTTTTGTCTGCCGTCTTAAATTGCCAATATCTTTCGAATTATAATCTTGAAAATGTTCAACCTTTCTACACACTTTAATATAGTACTGCACAATAGAAGTAGCTTAAAGGCATTAGTCAACTCTTGATATATTATCTTATAGACTCGTTAATGTGTGCGTTTCAACTTCGCCTAGTTTCAAACACCGTAAAATGGAACTGCGGCACGCTCGAAGCTCGTTCGATGCGGTGGGCTATACCACACGCGCTAAAGACAACTTGTTTCACTTATTCACTCGAAAATGACTATATGACATCAGAAATATATATGCGGTATGAGATATATATGCGATATGAGAGCTCCTCTCTGCTGTGCAAGACCTTTTATCAACTTCTTAAGGGGCGTATCCATCCCTTCCATAGCTTGTTTCTCCGTCATTGCTAGAAGTTCTAACTTTGGCTATACTTGACGGATTTTCAAATTTCAAAAACTTAAAAATAATTTCTTCAAAATTCCAAATCAATGCCATAACTGAAAATAGTTTTCCACATTTCTGCATTCCAAAAGTAATTAAATATCGTAGTTTCAGTAATCTTCGTCTCCCTCCAAACTATCGTTCATTGGTTCGAGTCTTTTCCTCCAATCGCGTAACTTCTTCCTCAGCACAATTCCATGTTTCCCTGCGACTGCGTCGTAAATCTCAGATCTTTCTCGAACAAAATTATGACGTCGCCAAGAATCTCAGCTCAAGCAGCCTACTTGCATAAAGTCTGCGTCATCCGTGCCTACGTCATGAATATACGCGTCACAACTATGACAGCCATAATTTTCTTCATATTTTCCAATACAGCCATCGTGGTCTCAATATAATTCAATTTACGGGGGCATTCTCCCTTCACCACGTTTTAAAAACAGTTGCAAATTGTTTTTAAACTCTGTGTTATAAATATCTCAATTCACTTGAACACGAAATTGAATTATCATTGGCTTACTCTTGTATGATATTTCCTCTATGTTCCTTAATCATAAGTCTCTTCTACTCTGGGTTGTGTGTGGCTAATGTATTCTCTCCTCTCTACTTTCTCTTCTGTCCAGTATTCCTATTTTCCAAGTTCTGCTGACTTGTAGAAGGACCAGGATCGATCACTACATCCTCTCTTTTCTTTTGGTTTTCAGCTTCCTTCTCCCGTAATTCCTTAAGATACTGCTGACTTTCTTTCTCTCTCTCTTGATATTTGTCGGGTGTCATAACCTGACCTTGAGAATTCTGATTTCGATTCTGGTAATTTCTATTGTAGTTTCTATTGTAGCCCTGGTTATTGTAGTATCTACCTCTTCCATTGTTATAATTTCCTCTATTGTTAATCCAGCCTCTTCTTTGCTGATATGGACGGTAACCTTGCGATCTGTGGTTGCGAAAGTGATGGTTCCTGTGAGGACCTACATTTTCAGTTTTTTCTTCATCAGGCTTGTCAGTTTGCTGAACTTGATCCATATAGACAGTATTGATGTCTTTAAATTCGTGCCTCTGACCTTTTTGTACCACATTTGGCATTGGACTCGTGTAGTCAAGCCTTCTTAATAATTCGTCCATACTGGTCAAATCCCTGATGTTTGACGATATGATGAGTCTTCTCACCTCCACAGGCAGCATACGAGAAATCGCATCTATCAACTGCTCTGTTGACAATGGGGGTTGCAAAAATCTCAAGCGTGATAACTGGCTCGTGAAGAAATCAGCGTACCGTGTTGGAAGAGTACCTGAATACTTCCTTGAGTATACCTCAGCTCTTAATGAATTCTGCGCTTCTATGGACCAGAATCGTTTTATCAGTGCCTCTGCAAATTCGTCAAAATTACTGAAAGTGTAGCGAAATGCTCTGAACCATTCAAGGGGTCCTCCAGCTAGAAATCTCTCCACTATCCTCATCTCTCTTTCTCTGGGAATGTGAGCTTCAATGAAATAGTCTTTCAGGTTCCTGATATATTCTATCGGTGTTAGACTATCAGTATTACTGAATTTTTGAGGTTTGTCCTCGAAGTTCCGGATGACTGTCACATTTCTCGGATATGAATCCATGTAATTCTTCCCACTATCACGATATTTCCATTCAGGTTCAATATTCCTATCCTCTTCCTCTTCCCGGAATCTGGATATACGTTCCTCAGGACTAATATCTCTCTCTTCTGTAGCGAGGTTACATCGTCTGACGTAATTCCTATCGTCTTCGCAAGTCAAGCCTTCTGGATCCTTATCCGTGATTTCCGTGATGACTTTCCTGATCAACTCTTCTTTATAGGTTTCCATCATGCTAGCTTCTCCTAGTTTCAAATTCTGAAGTTTGCTCGTAGTTTCATTAACATCAGAGACAACCTTATGAATTTGTTCCTCTAACGCGGTTTTTAATGCTTGCACGTCCTGACCTATTTGAGTTCTATCCTCTACCTGCTTTTCGGATAGCGAATCCATCCTTATACTCAAATCTTTCCTAATTTGCACTACTTCATTATTAATGTCTACTTGTGTACGGGCAAGTTTTCTTTCAATTCGTTCCTGAATCTGAGTGACATGTTCCCCACTTGACCTGTTCCATTCATCTTTCCACACCGTTACATTTGCAGTTAACATTTCCGCAATATCTACTTCAATGTCTTCCTTAAGTAAACGATTATGATCTAAGACTTGGGTTCTCATGACCTCTACATCATACTTTAAACGTGCTAAAGAAGCTGTTGTCCTAACAGACTCGTCAACCAACCTAGTTGTTAATGCACTAATGTTACGAGTACAAAGTGTTTTTGAAGTTTCAATTTCTTCTCTTACTTTATTAACATCAGTTTGAACTTTAGCAATATCTACAAAAACAGTGTTAACTTCTACTTGTATCTTAGTTATATCGCTTTGCATCTCATTTACATCTGAATGAATGTTATTAATGTCTACTTGAACATTTGACACATCGGTTCGAACATTTATAATCTCTCTTTGAACCTCTCCAACCTAGTCTTGTACAGTAGCAACATCGTTCCTAACAACAATTACTTTAGCTCTAGCACATGAAATATCACCCCGGACATTAGCAACATCAAGATTCAACATAGTAAGATCTTTCTGTACCTTAGAAACATCAGTCTTAACATCAGAAACATCTTTATGCACATTGGATAAATCTTTATGGACATTGGACACGTCTGTGCGCATGTCAGTTACAGCATTCTCGATTCCCTGGGTACTGATCTGTAAACGCGACATATCATTTTCTAAGTTCGCAGAACTGGTCTGAAGAACTTTCAAACTTTCATCCATCCTAGTAGACAAATTACTAGCATTCTCCTCCATCATCTGCTTCATTCTACTAGCACTCGTAGCTTCCATCTCCTCTAACATCTTTCTTATACTCTCATCTGCCATTTCAATATTATTTCAATAATAGACTGCTTTAGGGACATACATCAAACAGAGCAAAATAACAACATCTGAGCAACATCCTCCACCATATATAAGTTTGAGCAATTTTCTGTCTTAAATCTAACTTATAATTACCTTATAATTAACCTTCGTAGACACTTCATGTTGAAATAAACTCAAGCACATGTTCAAATTTCTTTGGTTCATTTTAAAATATCCTAACACAAATAATTTACATTTACAATTCAAATAATTTAATTTTATCTTTAATATGACGAAACATGTCATAAGCCGGTCAAATAAAATAAGATTCCAGATCATAGGCGATTTTTCTAAGTTTCCAGGCTATTTAACCTCTCTCAAGTTGTATAAGAACTGATCTTTTCTGAGTGTAATTTTCCTAATACAACACAACATTTAATCCCTATATAATCACACTCTCAAATTCTACAATTGGCCAAGACATCTAACAAAGAATCAACCTCTTTATTTGAGTCTTCACAATCCCATTGACATCGATAACTTGGTAATCCAATGTTATTCGAACACTCCTCAAAATTGCGGTGCCAATTCTACTGCAATAACTTGGTAATCCAATGTTTTGCTGATCGTGCCAATCGAGCTAATCGTGCCAATCGAGCTGATCGTGCCCCACGTTTTAGGGTCGCCAATCCTACTGTCCCCGTAAATCCGGATAGTAGGTTGTCAGATATCCGCCCCCTCAATCGGATTGCCAATAATCAAACGCACCGGCACAGCTACTTCAATGAAAATGGCACTGACAGATACTACCGAGATTAGAGCACAGCAGTTAACAAGAAATTATTGTGGAACACACCAAAATATACGGGGGTTCATACTTACCTTTACTTACCTCTTCCAATTAATCTCGGGTATGGGTTGCCAACTGGATCACTTAAAGTATGCCCACACAATAACCTCCACCATGATATTTAAAATGAACCAAAACGGAAACAAGAAACTTTAAACTGTACAATAATTTATTTCACATAAAGGGATGACTCTAACAAAAATAGACAACAAAATACACGTGGCAATCAGAAGCCATTGTCATTATAATCATGTCCTCCTGTAGGACTTGTAAACGTTACATACAAAATTTTATCTTTCACTAGCTTATAAAGAACGTAATAATAGTAATACACTTGGAATGGATGAGGGAATTGGAACGAGACATGTAGCAATTGTTTTCCTCTTTCATAAACATCACACTTTATTTATAACTGCAAGCCTGTTATGTAATCGACCTTGGCCTCTAACATACAGTTGTCAGGCCAGCTGCGATCCACACTACATCATGTCGCATGCCTACGTCGTTAAATGGACCCACCTGTCCAGTCAGCCTTAGCATATGCTCGTAACCTCTGAGCCTAACTCCTTTTCAAACGCTTTAAATGTCCTCAACTCAAATATTAACACGCAAATCTTTTAAATGCTTCAATCACATGTTACTGGATTACTCTAATAATCCCAAAACTTGTGTAATTACATAATCCACTTGTATAATTAGCGTTCTTTAGAGTATATTAACAAAACTCTTAATGTTTATAACAAATGCTCATTAATTGTTAATAACAATTATAAATTGTTTATAATATTGTCAAATGACAATTGAAAAATCTGTACACGCCTCTATTAATCCCTTTCGTTTCACATTATTGTTAAAGATATTTACACAATTATTTACAATATTAATATTATTAATATTAGAAATACATTAAACCACACGTTTATCCGGTTGATAATTACTCAAATCAGGTTAATATAATCGACCAATGAAGGTTAGTTATATTTAAGCTTATATTCAGGTTTAATAAGTTTTAATAATTATTATTATTATTTGTGACGGTAACCTCCATTCAAAATCGTTATCTCAAATTATTTAACACTCTTGTTAATTTTAACAGTAATTTCACATGATTAATTTTCAAAGGACCTGGACAATAAACTCAGCGGAAAAATACTTTGCTCAAATGCACAAATTGCATAAAATAGGCCCAGAATTCATCATATATCTATATATATATATATGGCATAAAAATCTTCCACAATATATTCAACAAACCTCCACTTACAAATTCATTAACTTCATTCTTATTACTGTGGGAATCTCCTTCACTTATTCAAGGGCATTATTCATCAGCGACTTTTACATGTCCACTGAACTAACGATTATACATCCATAGTTCCACTTTAAAAATTCTTATATTCATTAATTGTGTCAAACTGTTATTATTTTTAACCTTCGTGGGTTTCATTCATGAATCGATATGAAGTAAAAATTTGCCAATCACAAATAAATTTAATAACAAATACGATTATACACGCCTTTCTGGTCTATCAAAATTGAGATTAATATCTCCTAAGTATCGTAGTATAAAAATACTATCTTCAAACAAAGTTCATCTAAACTGCATAATAGTCGAATAGAATACAATTAGACTTTGGAATGCAAACATTATTGTTCCAGTCTAAAATTGAGAAAAACTCCTATCCAATGTTCTTTACTATAGTGTATTCAATAAATCGTAATCAAAGTTCATATTTCATAAAATTGTCTATAATGCCATGGTATTTCATAACTGACGATAAATGTCTATGTTTCAATCATGTTCATAAAACGACTAGTATTTCCAAGATCGTCGATACAGAAATAGATTTTAACGCTCTAAAATCTTTTAATTATTCTTCTTTCTTGAGGATGACAGAAAATTGGTCAAAGTAATTTAGTGAAAAGAATTACTTTAATAAAGTGACACGCTGTCTGAATTCAAATCTGCCATAGAAAATCGTTAACTTTACAGTCAAATCGTGACTACAAAAATATGCAAATTACTGAAAAAATATATTATCAGTCTCAACTGATCCAAAAATATTTAACTATGCCAATGACATAACAATGTCTTAATAAATCGTAGAAAAAGGCATAACTCATCGAAGTGTACTGAGTACAGAATATCAAGCAAGAACATGGGGCATAATATATATGGGACAAAAATATGGGAAAAATGGTTGCTCAGACATCGCTAAATGACTCAAATAAAACAAGAAACGTTCACGACTACCTTATCTGTTGATTGAAGTTCTAGAGGAAAATCTTCCAAAGAAGACTGGTGATGGTTCCATTTCACCAAAAAGATGTGCTCCGACCTCGAACCTGGAACCAGTGCCCTCGGAGAATAGAACTGCTTCCTCCTCCGGAAATTGCACTGCTCCGTGTAGACAATAGACATCCTTCTGGCAAAACTCTTCTTTGTGAGCCGGGTCTACCCTGGCCTCTCTTGATAGTTCCCTGAAGTTCTGGCAGAAATTCGCCATGAAGTTTATTGCAGTTATTTCCGCAGAAATATTCATAATCGTGGAGTATGAAAATGTTTCCACTGCCATTTGATATAATTCAGCGTTGGACAACGATGCATGAGTGTAGTTGGATGTTCACTACATGCTCGCTTTTGTAGAAAGACGATTAGCGAAGTTCCATGCTGCTATTTCACTCCATTGATATATGTCCCAATTGCATTAAAGTCCTTAGCCTTCCATCTCCATCTCCGTTATAATAGTTGAAAGAACTGCCATATTATATTGTTCCATGTTAGAATGCAGCGTTGTATCAACAAAAGCAATATGTAGTATCACGGCTGCACTACACGTGTCAGCCGTAGCGTAGAATGTGATATTTTAAAAGTGCTTCTCAGGTGGCGAGAAAATCACTTTTGTCTGCCGTCTTAAATTGCCAATATCTTTCGAATTATAATCTTGAAAATGTTCAACCTTTCTACACACTTTAATATAGTACTGCACAATAGAAGTAGCTTAAAGGCATTAGTCAACTCTTGATATATTATCTTATAGACTCGTTAATGTGTGCGTTTCAACTTCGCCTAGTTTCAAACACCGTAAAATGGAACTGCGGCACGCTCGAAGCTCGTTCGATGCGGTGGGCTATACCACACGCGCTAAAGACAACTTGTTTTACTTATTCACTCGAAAATGACTATATGACATCAGAAATATATATGCGGTATGAGATATATATGCGATATGAGAGCTCCTCTCTGCTGTGCAAGACCTTTTATCAACTTCTTAAGGGGCGTATCCATCCCTTCCATAGCTTGTTTCTCCGTCATTGCTAGAAGTTCTAACTTTGGCTATACTTGACGGATTTTCAAATTTCAAAAACTTAAAAATAATTTCTTCAAAATTCCAAATCAATGCCATAACTGAAAATAGTTTTCCACATTTCTGCATTCCAAAAGTAATTAAATATCGTAGTTTCAGTAATCTTCGTCTCCCTCCAAACTATCGTTCATTGGTTCGAGTCTTTTCCTCCAATCGCGTAACTTCTTCCTCAGCACAATTCCATGTTTCCCTGCGACTGCGTCGTAAATCTCAGATCTTTCTCGAACAAAATTATGACGTCACCAAGAATCTCAGCTCAAGCAGCCTACTTGCATAAAGTCTGCGTCATCCGTGCCTACGTCATGAATATACGCGTCACACCTATGACAGCCATAATTTTCTTCATATTTTCCAATACAGCCATCGTGGTCTCAATATAATTCAATTTACGGGGGCATTCTCCCTTCACCACGTTTTAAAAACAGTTGCAAATTGTTTTTAAACTCTGTGTTATAAATATCTCAATTCACTTGAACCCGAAATTGAATTATCATTGGCTTACTCTTGTATGATATTTCCTCTATGTTCCTTAATCATAAGTCTCTTCTACTCTGGGTTGTGTGTGGCTAATGTATTCTCTCCTCTCTACTTTCTCTTCTGTCCAGTATTCCTATTTTCCAAGTTCTGCTGACTTGTAGAAGGACCAGGATCGATCACTACATCCTCTCTTTTCTTTTGGTTTTCAGCTTCCTTCTCCCGTAATTCCTTAAGATACTGCTGACTTTCTTTCTCTCTCTCTTGATATTTGTCGGGTGTCATAACCTGACCTTGAGAATTCTGATTTCGATTCTGGTAATTTCTATTGTAGTTTCTATTGTAGCCCTGGTTATTGTAGTATCTACCTCTTCCATTGTTATAATTTCCTCTATTGTTAATCCAGCCTCTTCTTTGCTGATATGGACGGTAACCTTGCGATCTGTGGTTGCGAAAGTGATGGTTCCTGTGAGGACCTACATTTTCAGTTTTTTCTTCATCAGGCTTGTCAGTTTGCTGAACTTGATCCATATAGACAGTATTGATGTCTTTAAATTCGTGCCTCTGACCTTTTTGTACCACATTTGGCATTGGACTCGTGTAGTCAAGCCTTCTTAATAATTCGTCCATACTGGTCAAATCCCTGATGTTTGACGATATGATGAGTCTTCTCACCTCCACAGGCAGCATACGAGAAATCGCATCTATCAACTGCTCTGTTGACAATGGGGGTTGCAAAAATCTCAAGCGTGATAACTGGCTCGTGAAGAAATCAGCGTACCGTGTTGGAAGAGTACCTGAATACTTCCTTGAGTATACCTCAGCTCTTAATGAATTCTGCGCTTCTATGGACCAGAATCGTTTTATCAGTGCCTCTGCAAATTCGTCAAAATTACTGAAAGTGTAGCGAAATGCTCTGAACCATTCAAGGGGTCCTCCAGCTAGAAATCTCTCCACTATCCTCATCTCTCTTTCTCTGGGAATGTGAGCTTCAATGAAATAGTCTTTCAGGTTCCTGATATATTCTATCGGTGTTAGACTATCAGTATTACTGAATTTTTGAGGTTTGTCCTCGAAGTTCCGGATGACTGTCACATTTCTCGGATATGAATCCATGTAATTCTTCCCACTATCACGATATTTCCATTCAGGTTCAATATTCCTATCCTCTTCCTCTTCCCGGAATCTGGATATACGTTCCTCAGGACTAATATCTCTCTCTTCTGTAGCGAGGTTACATCGTCTGACGTAATTCCTATCGTCTTCGCAAGTCAAGCCTTCTGGATCCTTATCCGTGATTTCCGTGATGACTTTCCTGATCAACTCTTCTTTATAGGTTTCCATCATGCTAGCTTCTCCTAGTTTCAAATTCTGAAGTTTGCTCGTAGTTTCATTAACATCAGAGACAACCTTATGAATTTGTTCCTCTAACGCGGTTTTTAATGCTTGCACGTCCTGACCTATTTGAGTTCTATCCTCTACCTGCTTTTCGGATAGCGAATCCATCCTTATACTCAAATCTTTCCTAATTTGCACTACTTCATTATTAATGTCTACTTGTGTACGGGCAAGTTTTCTTTCAATTCGTTCCTGAATCTGAGTGACATGTTCCCCACTTGACCTGTTCCATTCATCTTTCCACACCGTTACATTTGCAGTTAACATTTCCGCAATATCTACTTCAATGTCTTCCTTAAGTAAACGATTATGATCTAAGACTTGGGTTCTCATGACCTCTACATCATACTTTAAACGTGCTAAAGAAGCTGTTGTCCTAACAGACTCGTCAACCAACCTAGTTGTTAATGCACTAATGTTACGAGTACAAAGTGTTTTTGAAGTTTCAATTTCTTCTCTTACTTTATTAACATCAGTTTGAACTTTAGCAATATCTACAAAAACAGTGTTAACTTCTACTTGTATCTTAGTTATATCGCTTTGCATCTCATTTACATCTGAATGAATGTTATTAATGTCTACTTGAACATTTGACACATCGGTTCGAACATTTATAATCTCTCTTTGAACCTCTCCAGCCTAGTCTTGTACAGTAGCAACATCGTTCCTAACAACAATTACTTTAGCTCTAGCACATGAAATATCACCCCGGACATTAGCAACATCAAGATTCAACATAGTAAGATCTTTCTGTACCTTAGAAACATCAGTCTTAACATCAGAAACATCTTTATGCACATTGGATAAATCTTTATGGACATTGGACACGTCTGTGCGCATGTCAGTTACAGCATTCTCGATTCCCTGGGTACTGATCTGTAAACGCGACATATCATTTTCTAAGTTCGCAGAACTGGTCTGAAGAACTTTCAAACTTTCATCCATCCTAGTAGACAAATTACTAGCATTCTCCTCCATCATCTGCTTCATTCTACTAGCCCTCGTAGCTTCCATCTCCTCTAACATCTTTCTTATACTCTCATCTGCCATTTCAATATTATTTCAATAATAGACTGCTTTAGGGACATACATCAAACAGAGCAAAATAACAACATCTGAGCAACATCCTCCACCATATATAAGTTTGAGCAATTTTCTGTCTTAAATCTAACTTATAATTACCTTATAATTAACCTTCGTAGACACTTCATGTTGAAATAAACTCAAGCACATGTTCAAATTTCTTTGGTTCATTTTAAAATATCCTAACACAAATAATTTACATTTACAATTCAAATAATTTAATTTTATCTTTAATATGACGAAACATGTCATAAGCCGGTCAAATAAAATAAGATTACAGATCATAGGCGATTTTTCTAAGTTTCCAGGCTATTTAACCTCTCTCAAGTTGTATAAGAACTGATCTTTTCTGAGTGTAATTTTCCTAATACAACACAACATTTAATCCCTATATAATCACACTCTCAAATTCTACAATTGGCCAAGACATCTAACAAAGAATCAACCTCTTTATTTGAGTCTTCACAATCCCATTGACATCGATAACTTGGTAATCCAATGTTATTCGAACACTCCTCAAAATTGCGGTGCCAATTCTACTGCAATAACTTGGTAATCCAATGTTTTGCTGATCGTGCCAATCGAGCTAATCGTGCCAATCGAGCTGATCGTGCCCCACGTTTTAGGGTCGCCAATCCTACTGTCCCCGTAAATCCGGATAGTAGGTTGTCAGATATCCGCCCCCTCAATCGGATTGCCAATAATCAAACGCACCGGCACAGCTACTTCAATGAAAATGGCACTGACAGATACTACCGAGATTAGAGCACAGCAGTTAACAAGAAATTATTGTGGAACACACCAAAATATACGGGGGTTCATACTTACCTTTACTTACCTCTTCCAATTAATCTCGGGTATGGGTTGCCAACTGGATCACTTAAAGTATGCCCACACAATAACCTCCACCATGATATTTAAAATGAACCAAAACGGAAACAAGAAACTTTAAACTGTACAATAATTTATTTCACATAAAGGGATGACTCTAACAAAAATAGACAACAAAATACACGTGGCAATCAGAAGCCATTGTCAATATTATCATGTCCTCCTGTAGGACTTGTAGACGTTACATACAAAATTTTATCTTTCACTAGCTTATAAAGAACGTAATAATAGTAATACACTTGGAATGGATGAGGGAATTGGGGAGAGACATGTAGCAATTGTTTTCCTCTTTCATAAACATCACACTTTATTTATAACTGCAAGCCTGTTATGTAATCGACCTTGGCCTCTAACATACAGTTGTCAGGCCAGCTGCGATCCACACTACATCATGTCGCATGCCTACGTCGTTAAATGGACCCACCTGTCCAGTCAGCCTTAGCATATGCTCGTAACCTCTGAGCCTAACTCCTTTTCAAACGCTTTAAATGTCCTCAACTCAAATATTAACACGCAAATCTTTTAAATGCTTCAATCACATGTTACTGGATTACTCTAATAATCCCAAAACTTGTGTAATTACATAATCCACTTGTATAATTAGCGTTCTTTAGAGTATATTAACAAAACTCTTAATGTTTATAACAAATGCTCATTAATTGTTAATAACAATTATAAATTGTTTATAATATTGTCAAATGACAATTGAAAAATCTGTACACGCCTCTATTAATCCCTTTCGTTTCACATTATTGTTAAAGATATTTACACAATTATTTACAATATTAATATTATTAATATTAGAAATACATTAAACCACACGTTTATCCGGTTGATAATTACTCAAATCAGGTTAATATAATCGACCAATGAAGGTTAGTTATATTTAAGCTTATATTCAGGTTTAATAAGTTTTAATAATTATTATTATTATTTGTGACGGTAACCTCCATTCAAAATCGTTATCTCAAATTATTTAACACTCTTGTTAATTTTAACAGTAATTTCACATGATTAATTTTCAAAGGACCTGGACAATAAACTCAGCGGAATAATACTTCGCTCAAATGCACAAATTGCATAAAATAGGCCCAGAATTCATCATATATCTATATATATATATATATGGCATAAAAATCTTCCACAATATATTCAACAAACCTCCACTTACAAATTCATTAACTTCATTCTTATTACTGTGGGAATCTCCTTCACTTATTCAAGGGCATTATTCATCAGCGACTTTTACATGTCCACTGAACTAACGATTATACATCCATAGTTCCACTTTAAAAATTCTTATATTCATTAATTGTGTCAAACTGTTATTATTTTTAACCTTTGTGGGTTTCATTCATGAATCGATATGAAGTAAAAATTTGCCAATCACAAATAAATTTAATAACAAATACGATTATACACGCCTTTCTGGTCTATCAAAATTGAGATTAATATCTCCTAAGTATCGTAGTATAAAAATACTATCTTCAAACAAAGTTCATCTAAACTGCATAATAGTCGAATAGAATACAATTAGACTTTGGAATGCAAACATTATTGTTCCAGTCTAAAATTGAGAAAAACTCCTATCCAATGTTCATTACTATAGTGTATTCAATAAATCGTAATCAAAGTTCATATTTCATAAAATTGTCTATAATGCCATGGTATTTCAGAACTGACGATAAATGTCTATGTTGCAGTCATGTTCATAAAACGACTAGTATTTCCAAGATCGTCGATACAGAAATAGATTTTAACGCTCTAAAATCTTTTAATTATTCTTCTTTCTTGAGGATGACAGAAAATTGGTCAAAGTAATTTAGTGAAAAGAATTACTTTAATAAAGTGACACGCTGTCTGAATTCAAATCTGCCATAGAAAATCGTTAACTTTACAGTCAAATCGTGACTACAAAAATATGCAAATTACTGAAAGAATATATTATCAGTCTCAACTGATCCAAAAATATTTAACTATGCCAATGACATAACAATGTCTTAATAAATCGTAGAAAAAGGCATAACTCATCGAAGTGTACTGAGTACAGAATATCAAGCAAGAACATGGGGCATAATATATATGGGACAAAAATATGGGAAAAATGGTTGCTCAGACATCGCTAAATGACTCAAATAAAACAAGAAACGTTCACGACTACCTTATCTGTTGATTGAAGTTCTAGAGGAAAATCTTCCAAAGAAGACTGGTGATGGTTCCATTTCACCAAAAAGATGTGCTCCGACCTCGAACCTGGAACCAGTGCCCTCGGAGAATAGAACTGCTTCCTCCTCCGGAAATTGCACTGCTCCGTGTAGACAATAGACATCCTTCTGGCAAAACTCTTCTTTGTGAGCCGGGTCTACCCTGGCCTCTCTTGATAGTTCCCTGAAGTTCTGGCAGAAATTCGCCATGAAGTTTATTGCAGTTATTTCCGCAGAAATATTCATAATCGTGGAGTATGAAAATGTTTCCACTGCCATTTGATATAATTCAGCGTTGGACAACGATGCATGAGTGTAGTTGGATGTTCACTACATGCTCGCTTTTGTAGAAAGACGATTAGCGAAGTTCCATGCTGCTATTTCACTCCATTGATATATGTCCCAATTGCATTAAAGTCCTTAGCCTTCCATCTCCATCTCCGTTATAATAGTTGAAAGAACTGCCATATTATATTGTTCCATGTTAGAATGCAGCGTTGTATCACCAAAAGCAATATGTAGTATCACGGTTGCACTACACGTGTCAGCCGTAGCGTAGAATGTGATATTTTAAAAGTGCTTCTCAGGTGGCGAGAAAATCACTTTTGTCTGCCGTCTTAAAATGCCAATATCTTTCGAATTATAATCTTGAAAATGTTCAACCTTTCTACACACTTTAATATAGTACTGCACAATAGAAGTAGCTTAAAGGCATTAGTCAACTCTTGATATATTATCTTATAGACTCGTTAATGTGTGCGTTTCAACTTCGCCTAGTTTCAAACACCGTAAAATGGAACTGCGGCACGCTCGAAGCTCGTTCGATGCGGTGGGCTATACCACACGCGCTAAAGACAACTTGTTTCACTTATTCACTCGAAAATGACTATATGACATCAGAAATATATATGCGGTATGAGATATATATGCGATATGAGAGCTCCTCTCTGCTGTGCAAGACCTTTTATCAACTTCTTAAGGGGCGTATCCATCCCTTCCATAGCTTGTTTCTCCGTCATTGCTAGAAGTTCTAACTTTGGCTATACTTGACGGATTTTCAAATTTCAAAAACTTAAAAATAATTTCTTCAAAATTCCAAATCAATGCCATAACTGAAAATAGTTTTCCACAATTCTGCATTCCAAAAGTAATTAAATATCGTAGTTTCAGTAATCTCCGTCTCCCTCCAAACTATCGTTCATTGGTTCGAGTCTTTTCCTCCAATCGCGTAACTTCTTCCTCAGCACAATTCCATGTTTCCCTGCGACTGCGTCGTAAATCTCAGATCTTTCTCGAACAAAATTATGACGTCACAAAGAATCTCAGCTCAAGCAGCCTACTTGCATAAAGTCTGCGTCATCCGTGCCTACGTCATGAATATACGCGTCACAACTATGACAGGCATAACTTTCTTCATATTTTCCAATACAGCCATCGTGGTCTCAATATAATTCAATTTACGGGGGCAGTACCTACTGTAAGGCCACGGCCGCCTCCTTCCCTATTCTTCGCCTATCCATCCCAATCTTCCATCCCTTCCCATCCCTCATGAGGCCCCTGTTCGCTTTGCAGGTGTAGCCGCCTGGGCGAAGTGCTGATCACACCTCCCCAGTTGTATCCATCCCGATCAGATGTTCCAGGCTCCAGGACACTCCCCATTGCAGCGGTAGTGGTGAGTTCCCTCGCTGAGTCCGTGGGAACCACCAACCTAGATGGTAAATTGACTAAATAAAAAAAAAGTTTATTTCTTCTACTAATAAAATCTCGCCCCATAATTTGAATATAGGAAAATTGGGATAAATTTAGGAGAATTTCGCTTTCACAAGTTGGCGGCAATGTAAAACACTGGCCAACTTGGCCACCGCGCGCAATCCTGAATGCTGGCTACTTGGTCCCCAAGAATACAATTGCATTTTACATTTGGAAAAGACAACCCCAGAGCCATTTTATTTACAAACTGCTTGAAGTCAGCATAACTGGTGTTTAGAGTAAAACACCATGTAGATAGAGTGAGATAACTCTTAACCGTGCTAGTGAAACCAATTGTTGTCTTATGCTAACAAGTGTATAGAACTAAACACCCTGTAGATAGAGTGAGATAACTCTTAACCGTGCTAGTGAAACCAATTGTTGTCTTATGCTAACAAGTGTATAGAACTAAACACCCTGTAGATAGAGTGAGATAACTCTTAACCGTGCTGGTGAAACCAATTGTTGTCTTATGCTAACAAGTGTATAGAACTAAACACCCTGTAGATAGAGTGAGATAACTCTTAACCGTTGTAGTGAATCAATTGTTGTCTTATGCTAACAGGTGTAGAGAACTAAACACCCTGTAGATAGAGTGAGATAACTCTTAACCGTGCTGGTGAAACCAATTGTTGTCTTATGCTAACAAGTGTATAGAACTAAACACCCTGTAGATAGAGTGAGATAACTCTTAACCGTGGTAGTGAAACCAATTGTTGTCTTATGCTAACAGGTGTATAGAACTAAACACCCTGTAGATAGAGTGAGATAACTCTTAACCGTGCTGGTGAAACCAATTGTTGTCTTATGCTAACAAGTGTATAGAACTAAACACCCTGTAGATGGAGTGAGATAACTCTTAACCGTGCTGGTGAAACCAATTGTTGTCGTATGCTAACAAGTGTATAGAACTAAACACCCTGTAGATAGAGTGAGATAACTCTTAACCGTGCTGGTGAAACCAATTGTTGTCTTATGCTAACAAGTGTATATAACTAAATACCCTGTAGATAGAGTGAGATAACTCTTAACCGTGCTAGTGAAACCAATTGTTGTCTTTTGCTAACAAGTGTATAGAACTTAACACCCTGTAGATAGAGTGAGATAACTCTTAACCGTGCTAGCAAAACCAATTGTTGTCTTATGCTAACAAGTGTCAATAAGAAAACTCTACAATAACTAGGTTGTATTATGTGAGATGAATTAGACCCTGGAGATAACGAGTGTCATCGAGGCTTCGAAAGGCGTCGTAATAATTGAACGACTCTCCTAACAATGGCGTTGAAGTTGTCAACGCAAACACGTTCGCATAACGAGCGCCCTGAAGATTTACTATTCGTATGGGAGTGGAGAAATTAAGGCTCACCGTATGGCTCGTTGGTGCCCGGAGTCTACCAACGACGGGATAATTAATACAGATGACACATTGACAGGTCCTTTGCCGCTAAAAGTAATACTGGTCTTTAAAGAGGACATAAAATGCATTGTGGTTAATGCCAGACAAAAACTCGATCTTATTCAAGATAGCCATTATAAAGTTCTCCAGGGGGCAGCCATCGTAATCCATTCGAAGATTCAACTGCACAGAATATTATGGAATGTGTGTGTTTAAGTCTTCAGTCTTTTGACTGGTTTGATGCACATCTCCATGCCTCCCTGTACTGAGCTAATCGTTTCATCTCTGCATTGCTACCACACCTCACATCCGAGGCAACCTGTTTATCATATTCCAACCTTGGTCTACCCCTACAGTTCTTGTCCTCGACCCTTCCTTGCATAACTAACATTCCTTTTCCTGGGTGTTCTAGTAAGTGTCCAACCAACCTATCTCTTCTCTTCATTAGCAGTCGCTACACACATCTCCCCTCTCCCAATTGTCTTAGTACCTCTTCACTTGCAACTCTTTAGTTATTGTTGTTTTAAGGGACGGCACTACGAAGTCATCTGCCCCTCACTTGTAACTCTATCTACCCATTTAATCTTCATCATTCTCCTGTAACACCACATTTCTAACGCTTCATTTCACCACCTTTTTGTTGCTCCAACAGTCCAAGCTTCACTTCCATAGAGTGCCACGCTCCAGACATAGGCTTTGAAAAATGACTTCCTAATACCTATAGGCTATTTATATTTGGTGTCAACAGATTCCTTTTCTGTAGAAATGCCTTCCCAGCCTGTGCTGACCTACTTTGTATATCCTCTTTGCTTCGTCCATCACTGGTTACTTTGCTTCCTAAGTAACAGGAGTCTCCTGCTTCCTTTAGCTTTTAACCTGCCAATTTGACGTCAATAGGTGCTTTTGATTTCTTTCTGTTCCATTCCAAAATTTTTGTTTACAATATTAATTTTCATCATGAATTATTTCCTCAAGACAGGATCCGTACCACTTAAAGACTCATTCAAATCCTCTGGTGTGTCGGCCAATTTGACGATATCATTAGCAAATCTCAGAGTGAAATTATTTCTCTTTGATTCTTTACTCCTGCTTTGAATTTTTCTCCAATATCCTTAATTTTTTATTCGATGAATAGATTGAAAAGTATGGGCGATAAGTTGCAACCTTGACTTACACCTTTCTGGATACCGGCTTCTCTCTCATATTCTTCGTCTCGAATAACTGGTGTCAGGTTTCTGTGTACATTGTGAAGCACCTTACTATCCCGGTACTTCATTCCAATCATTTTAAAAATGGCAACCAACTAACTCCAATGAACGTTACCAAAACCCTTTTCTAAGTCTACAAATGCTATGATCATTATCTTATCCTTCCTTGTTATATCTTCCAATATCAGCCTAACAGTTAGGACGGCTTCCCTTGTTCCAATGTTTCTCCTGAACTCGAACTGGTCTTGGCTCAACTCTGTTTCTATCTGTCTTTCCATCCTCTTGTAAATTATTTTAGTAAGGACTTCTCCGTGTTGCATTACTAACAATATATATTTTAGCTTTAAAAACCGTTAAAATACCGTTATATGGAGTTTATTTTCTCGAAATTAGAGAAAACTAAACTAGCAGACACGAATCCTCAGTTACCATCACTAACTTTGATGCATAAAGACACCTGGCCAATTACACCCATTGTACATTGTCGAAGCGCTCAAAGTTGAAAATTAAGTAAAGAATTAAAAATTATGATAAATTGGCTAATTATCAAGAATAACGTTTCAGTAGGAAACACAACCGAACTAGTCAATAAACTTAGATTTATGAAAATTATACCAGCATGATGATGGTTTCATTCGTCATTATGTTTATATATACAAACATTCCGATAAAGGAAGCAATAAAGGTAATAGAAAATCACTTAAAGGACAATAATTCAAAAAAGCAAACAGAAAAAAATAGTAGATTGCTCAAATTCACGCACAACCAGAATGTGTTCCAATTTCAAAGTAAACTATACGAACAAGCAGCAGGTCTAGCATTGGGATCAGCGGTTTAGTAGCCAACTTATATATTAGTATAGAAACACATCCCAGGGCGTTATTCACTGGACTAGATGACGTCATTTACATATATGGCACGGAGATAACGAATAACAAACACTACTTCAAATAATCAACAATTAGCACCAATCCATCAAGTTCACAATGGAACCAGAAAATAACCGGCTCAAAATTACTTAGACATAATAATAATAATATAATAATATCGTATGGCCTCGGGTGCCGGGTGCAAGATTTGTTATTTGACACCCAAAGGGTAGCTTGCATGTCGAAATTCCCATACTATTGACAACCGTACCATCCACCCACATACACACAAATTAGCTGGTGTCAATTCAGTGGCTAAGAGGGCTGTCTGATGTCAATCCAGAACTTCACTAAAGAAATTAAAACGATAAAACAAGTGGTCATAGAGAACAATTTCACACCCAATACGGTGGACACAATACCAATGAAACAACGAAAGAAAATAGAGGACAATTCAATAAACCAATATAGCATTCAGAAAGAACAACATACTCTGTAACAATATAAATAGCAACCTGCCAGTGAATTAAAACTCAGCAATTCTTCTAGGCTTGTGCCGTGTCTTGTGTGGGGTTTCGCCTAGGACACCAAGCTGGCTCATCACCGGGCGCTTGGTGTCCCCACTGGAGTAGCGAACTGCGTGCTACATCCCTTTATGTAAATTGCAACTGCACCTGTTTACTGCGGGAACTGAAAGCTCAAGCAGCCTTAACCTCCCGATGAAGGCTTCCAAAAGGGTGCTATATTGGCTTTCACGGCCAGTGAATTAAAACTCAGCGATTCTTCTAGGTTTGTGCCGTAGAAGAAAAGATTGGCACATTGGTAAAATGAGAGACTGAATACGTGGAAGAAAATACTTGCAATCACTCAGGATATATTACAATTAATGAATGAATCCTGGAAGAACAAGAGCGAACGACATGAAATATAGATAGCAGAAAACAGACGTCTGAAAATTGAGATAATGATGAGGTGCGAGAAATAATGATCATGGCGTACGCTCAGCCTATTGAGGCCAAATTAAGGTGGGCTCGAATTCCCCACCAGCCATTCTCGAAATGGTTTAGCGGAGTTTCCTACTTTTACTCCAGGCAATCACAGGAATGGTTTCAAATTTAGGGCCACGTACATCTCCTTCCTAATCCTATACCTAATTGCAAATACACAATCTAATACAGCCTTCACAATACATAGGTTATCAGAAAAAACGAGACACACGGGGGTAAATGACCACGATGTACAAGCGCCTAAGATGACAGAAATGTCCATGTATAGAAAATTGTTTTACGTAGAAGTAGTTTATACAGCTTATCGAAAGGTTAAGAATACTTTCTGTTAAAGATGGTTTAAGTGCTCGTATATTAGTGACTGGGGTGAAAACCTGTAATTGATATAAAAGAGAAAGTGTGCAGATGGATGTACTACATGGAGCGTTTGTGTAGGTCTTCGGAGATTATGGGTATTGTAGCGAAATATGCGAGAAAATTGCTGGGCATAAGAGAGAAGATATAATTTCTGGAACAGAATTGGTTGGTCACTAGAAGGCTTATATGGAAATGAACTTGGGTGAGGTACCGACTGAGTTGCTACGATGCATAGGGGTTGAAGATCAGGTCAGTTCGTTTCGCTTATTATTACGTACGATTTCCTTGCAGTATGTCAAGCAGCTGACAGATGGTTTGATGACTCACGTTTCACAGTTTATAAATAGAATAATTACTCTGTGGATGGGATGATGGCTGGGATGAGTTTGGTGAAGCCCAATCTGCTTCAACAAAATCTTAGGGATAAGGGAATCTATATTAAGTATTGGACTGATCTTAGAAGGTAGAATAGGAAGAAAGCATATTTAATCTTAAAAGAGCTGGTGATAATGTTGATTGTTTTATATAATCCGCCTTGTCAATACTAAGAATATGATGATTAATAATATTTAAACGTACATGTTTCGATATCCAATGATATCTTCTTCAGCGTTAACAGAGTGTAACAGTAATAAAATAAGATGGATGTCCTTACAGTTATTTGATTAAGATAGAATAAGAATTCCGCTTATAAATAAAAGAAAACTTCAACCTCTAAAATATGTTGTTACTAAACTTGAGTTGCGATGGATTCTGGTGAAAATGTAAAACAATAAGAACTCTACCTTCGACATCTGCCAATTATATTTTTGATTTTATTAATGCGGCAAATGGCCATGTACTTTTCCTTTCTGGACGGGTCAGGGAAGGGATTATGGAAGGAAATCGGCCGTGGACCTATTGAAAGGAACAGTCCCGGCATTTGCCTGGTAATGAAAATAGGAAACCACGAAAACCATTTTCAAGACGGCCGAGGTGGGATTCGAACCCACGCTCTCCCGATGCCAGCGAGACACGAGGTAGCGCGTTCGCGCTCCTGGCCATCGCATCCTGTGACATCTGCCAAAGTCACACCCCTTATTAGCTTGCTTTAGTAGCTTCTTCTCTTAGAAGATGGTGTTTCTAAACTGAACTTGCGATAGAATGTGGTGAAACTGATGTAGTTATTGAGATTTCTTCCTTCAATATTTTCCAAAGTCATAATTTTATTTGGTGGTTTATACTCGGTGCATCTAGAGAATCAGCTGTTTTAGGATGCAATAGAATGCTTGGCGTAGTTTTGATACCCTATATCTATTGTATATTTAAAAATGCACATTTCATCGAATTTTTTATTTGTAACTGGTAAAATATTGAATGTCTCAAATATTGAGATACTCCCAATTTCATACCTTTGCTTTCTGACAATATGAGAAGAATTGGAATACAATCCATTGATGGGAGAGTATCTACAAACAGGTGGTAGTTATAAGATTCGAGGGACATGAAAGAGAGACTGGTATTTTGAAACTTGTAAGGTAAGGCTGCATTTTATAACTAGTACATTTCAATCTATACATTTAGCAAGTAACGAAAGAAATGTGATTGAAATTATACGTAAATTTGAAGGATTAAGGTAAAGTTATTTCGACTCGGTGATTTACTCACAACATTGCCATCTTTCCCTATTCACCAGAGGATTTAAATGGGGTACTAAACAGTGCGAACGAGGTCTTGAGGAAAGAATTCATAAAAAATCATGATATTTAGAAGAGAATTAATGGAATGCAGCAGGAAGATATAAAAACTATTGACATAGACTGACAGATGGAACGCTTAAGTATTTTGGTGGCTCCTACATCGGCACAAAATGGACAAGGAAAATAAGATATAAAGTTTGGGTTGACATGAAAAATAGATCTAGGTTATGCACCGGTATCGGTTGTGCATTACTAACAAAATTACGCGTCATAATTGCAGAGATAAACGCGGTGGAAAAATATCAAATGTAGAAAATGGGGAAAGGAGATCAAGTTTAAATTACGCTGGGCCCAAGATTGCAATTTAAACCCAAGAACATTTCCCAAAAAAAAAACACAGAATGATAAAATTGCATAAGGCAATATCCAAATGAAATACAAAAATCTCATGAAATGTAATAATAGAAAACCCAGAGGCGTGTTAATCGTGCCTTTGTTGCATCACAATGCAAGATTGACGAAATTGAGAGAGAGGCAAGGAAATTAAAGAAAACTAAAATTATAAATGATGAAATCAAAACCAGTACAAATTACTTATTCAAATAAATAAAAAATTGAAAATCCGCACTTACATAAATATACCAATGAAAACAAAAATAAACATAAGCAAAAGTTAAAATAAGATGAATCAAAAAGGTACCTACAATAATAAACAACTAAACTGTAGGCACGACTCAAGAACAAACGTTAAAGGCAGAAATAAAGAGTTCGGATGAGACTCACGGAAACGATGAAAAAGCGTCTATATACGAAGATGACTGATACCGGAATGCCCAGAGTAAAAACAGATCTACGACACGTATGATGTTATGAAACACAGAGGGGGCAGGCAGAAGGGGGTGTAGAGGGAGCAGAAAGTGAGGGGGGGGGGGATAGGAAGTAAGAGGAAGAACAGGAGGGGGGGTCATCGAATTATGCAACATAGTGAAGTCTGAGGAAGTAATACGAAAATTAACCAACAAAGCAAAGGAAATGAAAAATACATGAAATGACGTCACATTATAGGGGGCACGAGACGAAAGAAATCAATAAGAAATGAAAATGTGTTTCAAGGAGAATAGGCTCAGCACAAAGGCAGAAATGTCGATTCACCACGACATACGACGAAAATAATGCGACGGCAGGACCAGTGACCATCGTCAGCATATATTTCAATAATAAAGAAAACGTATTTGCACAGGAGACGTGAAACTCAGTTCCGTAACTCCGCTTATACAGTTTACATAAACAGGCTCTGATACGATCAATCAAACGAGGGTTGCCTCAGGAGAGTGCAATTCTGTTTGTGACGAAACACAGACCACAAGCAAGCCTCGAAAATGAATAGCATATATTTCAAATTTGAGAGATCCTGATAAAAATAAAATACTTATGCAAGGGGAGGGGAAGGCAACGAAACACAAAGACTTCGCCTTGCTAGCAAAAACAAAGCAAGAGGATTATGGGTTCGTGGATCGTATTCACAACATTATAAGAAAAGAAAGATATAAACAAAATAAAAGGGAACACAAAATTAAAATGGTAAAACAGAAATTTGGAACAACAGCATGCCAGATAACTTACATTAGTTGCATCAGACGCGGGCGAGGAGCCCGGTGAATACTGAACCGCACTACATGACAGCAGTTTTAGGTTTCACTCATAGAGCGTTGAAAAGCCCTCGCAAGAACAAGATGCGTAGAATCGAAATACATCCTCTCTCCAAGATCGCCCTGGGGCTCACATCTAGTGGGACGTGGGTTGGCGACCACGGGACGCCAGCTGAGTCCGGCATTGCTTCCACTTACTTGTCCCGGGTTCCTCTCCGCCTCCTTTCCTGTCGACCTCCCTTGGTCAACTCTTGTTCTTTTTTGACCCCGACGGTATTAGGGTATCCAATGCCTAGACAGTCTTTCACTTTCCCGCCTTAATTGGCCCTTGTCTCATATTTCCTGATCCCTCCTTTTTCGAGGGGTCAGACCTCTTGTTTTCTTTTCATTAAATTTCCTTTTCTCATTATGATTCCCGCACTGTTTTTGTTAATTGGCTCTCCGTGTATCTAAATTACCTTTTGTGATCTTTTTTTCATCTATCCTCCATTTTGTAGGTATTTTCAATCTACGTTGCATTTTGTAGGTATTTTCGAAGTACATTGCATTTTGCGAGTGATTTCAGCCTCCATTGCATTTTGTAAGGATTGACAATCTAAATTGCTTTTTTTGGAAGTCTTGCAATATCTGGGCCGGGACTTTTGTGAGTATTTAGAATTTCAATTGCATTTTGTAAGCATTTTCAACCTTAACCGCTTTTTGCAAGTATTTTCAATCTAAATTGCATTTTGTATGGACGGCATTTTGCAAGTATTTTGATTCTCAATTGCATTTAGGGGTATTTTGAATCTAAATTACATTTTCTAAGTATTTTCAATCTAAAATTGCATATTGTAAGTAGTATTGTCTATCCAAATGAGTAGTTTGAATCTTCCGTGCATTTTGTAGGCATTTTCAATTTCAATTGCATTTTAAAAGCATTTTCAATTTCAATTGCACTTTGTGAATGTTTTGGATTGGAAACGGGAAATGGGAGCTTTCAATCTGAATTGCATTGTGTATTTTCTATTTCAATTGCATTTTGTAAGAATTTCGACTCTACATTGCATTCTGTGCGTATTTTGGACCTAAACTACATGTTGTGCGTATTTTTCAATCCATTCCTTTTGTGAGTATTTTCGTTCTAAGTTCCCTTTTATAAGTATTATCACTCTCCATTTTGTGAGTAGCTTCGATGAGTTCCTTTTTAGGTAGATTTCATTAGAAAGCTAACTATTGCAATGGGTACCATGTTTCGACTTCCGGAAAATTTCGACATATCTTCGCGTTTCATATCCCCCAGACCCCAAAACCACCGTCAGTTCAAAAGTTTATATATAATTTATGTATATATGTATCTATCTATCTATCTATCTATCTATATATATATATCAGTTTCTTGTGGACACGATAACTGCCGTAATTTTGCACCAATCACTTTGAATTTTTTGCATAATATGTATCCTTATAAAATCTCGGTCGAGTTCGTTAATGGGTAAAATCGGTCGAAGGGGGTGAAAATGGGGGGCTTTTTTCGAAAAAGTGAAATTTTGCTATAACTCTCTTAATACGTGAAATATCGAATCCATTCAAAGTTCATAATATGTGTCGGATAAGTGCCAAAAATTTATGTCAAATAAGTTTTTTGATAGCACCAACCATTGACCATAGGGGTGGAAAAAAGTGGGTTTTTCGGGAAACATTAATCATATCTCTCTTAATAGGCACAATATCAGAACCGTACAAAATGGAAAATATTCCCCTAATAATTACCTAAAACTTTTGTCTGAAAGAATTTTTGATATGACCCACCATTACGCCAAGGGATGAGAAAAATGATTTCGGAATTTTAAAAAATGCCAAGTGCCATCAGAGGTTACCATAACAACGCTTTTAAATTGATAAGGGATGATCTATCAGAGGTTGCCAAGACAACGCCATTGACGAGATCACATTCATTTTTAGCCTACTTTTCACACTTTTCAAAAATGAGGAAAAAGTAGACTTATAAGATATATCCGGGAAAATGTGTCTGTCCTTCTGTCTGCCTGTCTGTCCTTCTGTCTGTCTGGCTGTGTGTGTGTGTGTCTCCCCCCCCCTATCAACTCCTAAACGGCTGCAGAAATCGAAACCAAATTTAGTATGAGTAAAGATGTATACCGGAATATCTCAGGCCC
Organism: Meconema thalassinum; assembly: GCA_946902985.2. Classification (NCBI taxonomy): domain Eukaryota; kingdom Metazoa; phylum Arthropoda; class Insecta; order Orthoptera; family Tettigoniidae; genus Meconema; species Meconema thalassinum. Next base: position 13,754,306 of record OX336401.1, on the reverse strand, counting down.
ATATTTGGAAAAGATGCCAGTGCTACCAACTGCTAAAAAAACGCACTAGAAATTTGAGCTCCATGTTGGATATCTTGGAAGGTATACATGGGAGATATTCTAAAATTGGCACACATGTAGATAATACTATTTCAGTTTAATTTCCAGGTGGCCATACATGACAGCGTTGCCAAAATAATTTTAAGCCTTCTGATAAGTTCAATTTTTAAATGCATATAACTTCTACACTATGATTTGGATTTCAACCAAATTTTGTATGTAATATGTGTACATAAACATATATGACTGAGTGTATTCTTAAGAGCCACCAGGGCTGCCAACTGTTAATAATTGCTCTCTATTTTGTATCCAAATATATCAGAAAGTATGCAAGCCGACAGCTTTAAACTATGCACACGTAAATTACCCGACATTTTACATTAATTTGGAGTAACTTATATACGTCAGTTCTACCAACATGATTCTAAGCCTGCTGATAGGACCAATTTTTAAATAACTTACATGTAACTTCTATACCAACAAATGGATTTCATCCAAAATTGGCACAAAAATATATAATATTTCAGATTATTTCTGACCAGCACTCGCATGACATTGTTGCCAACATGCTTTTACGTGTACTAATAGATCCAATGTCTAAATCCATGTAACGTCCTTTGGACTTCAACCACATTTTGTATTCTGTACCTTAGGAGATGGAAGTAAGAATATATTCAGTCACCAGAGCTGCCAACTGTATTGCTCTATTAGGCTACATTATGCCTAGTATACCTTATTTCGAACTAATTAAGACATTTCGATATTACCCACTTAATTTCGTCATTATTCTAGATAGGTTCATATACTGTAGATTAATCTATGGCATGAATATTAATTTTAAGAAAAGTAGGTTCTTTAGTTCGTCACGGAACTTCTTGTTCCATCTGACTATGAGGGAAGCGGCTAACTGGTAGCATGCTGAACTTCTATGCCCAAGGTGCTGGTTCAAAGCCGGACAAAGTCGCCGGATTTTCTAAGAGCGCTAAAAATCCGTCAGCATGCTTTCCTTCGGAGGGGAAGTTACAACGTTCGTTGCAAGTTGCTGGTTGCGGTGGCATCTAGCAGCCAAGTTCACAGCTAGGTGTCGTTGACGTTAGTATTTGGTACAAAATTAGGTACTACTACTTAAAATTGACCGTCTGCAGACCTTACCTGAATTACAGACTAATACAGTCGTCACAAATAACACCGTTTATCAGACAGATTCTACACACACCCATGTACACGGGGTTACATGACCACCTTGTCGCAGCCCCTAAACTGAGGAACCAACCAACATCTCTGCGGGAGATAAAATTTTGCGTGAAGAAATAGCAGACTGTTAGATAGTTACACATTAGTTCCAAACCTTGCCTAAGGACAGTGTGATCACAAGTAAAAAATTAACCCCAAGAAGGTTACTATCCCCATAAGACAGTAAAATGTTAAAAGTATGTATAGAAAGACGAAAAAATGTTAACTAACCTCCAATTGTGAAATACTTTCTCGCAATAAATGAGGTCTGTTCCTCCTACGAAAACCTGCATATTTTGCCTATTATAGCCTATCCCCTAGTTTGCCCGGTGAAATCTACCTCCGCCTTCCGGCGAGCCGAGAGGAATTTTTTTGTAAGTATTTTACGTCTCACTTAATCTTCGTTCTGGTTTCCACTTCATTGTCATTTTCGCTGTCACCCAGACCATTAGGGGCCGATAACCTAGATGTTAGGCCCCTTAAAACAACAAGTATATTCATCTTATCATCTTCACCTCTCCAAGAAGGTGGAGGGGCTCCAATGGCGAGGACAAAACTTGACAAAATACCAATGTTCTGGCCAATGGAAGATATATAAGCGGACAAAGTGCCTAGGTTTCACCACGTGGTGATGTGTTACCATGAAATTCATGTTTAAGACGCAGTACGTGCGACAGAGGAACTATGTCACAATCATACGACATAAATAATAATAATAATAATAATAATAATAAAAATAATGATCGCAATAATAACAAGTAGTTCCGTGAAAAACTATACAGCCTATTTTCATATATCCTACTCATGTTAATTGCCTCTATCAACATACAAAACTTCAGTTTGAAGGTTGTGATGGATTCGTAGATATTGAGAACCGTCTAAATATTTCAGATGGTCGGCAGGTTGGATTTTTATTTGGTATTATTATATTAAGATTATTTTGTACGTGTGGTAATCAACCTTCAATCGCATGATTAGAACACAAGAAGTAAAAACGAGATTTTAAAATTTCGCACAGCTGCCATCTTGTGATTATGCAAACAATTGACATAAATTGGATGCCAGTGGATTAACATTTGTATCAGCATTTAACGTGAAACTTTTTACTGCACTCGGATAGTTAATTCGCGAAAAACGTCCATTTAAATATTTATACTTCGCGTCGCCGCTATGTTGTATTTGTGCTCACCAGGTAACTGGAAGTGCTATAGGTGAGCTATGTTCATAGCCTCTGTGAACATAAAAAATTCAGTTTGATTGCTGTAAAAGATTCATAGATATTGAGAACCGTCTACATATTTCGGATGTTCGCCATTTTGGATTGTTATATTACACCCGTTCATCCGAGGTATGCGATGATCCAACTGCCTTAACACCGCATACCCGGCATCCCAGGCCAGAGTGGATTGAAATAAACACGAAATAAAACAAGGAATGTGTCGGAGATTCAGTTGAAAAATAGAACAAAAGCAGTGGGTAACACGAGACAAAGTATCTCTGGGTCGTCGACGGGTTTAAATTTAATTAATTAGCAAACAAAAGGGCGCCATCAACTGAATTCCTAGCAGACCACATCCTTCCTGGTGAAGCCTTAATTATGACACACGAAAGAACTGGGAAAATACACCGACGTGAGATCACATAAATTAAAATCTAAAGAAGATTTATTCAAACTTGAATGACAAGACAAATAAATCAAAATTCCTGCCTAGGAGTATGGTGGAATACGACTGTTAGGTTGTAACTGTTCATTCAAGTCATACCATCTCCGCACTAGCTCAAAGAAATTTGTTCACGTGAAAAGAAAATAAACTAAAGATCTCTTGTTCTCTCAGGGTCACCGTAGCACTGTATCTATCACTCGTCACTGATTTCTTTGTGAGCCCTGAGACCTATCCTCATTAAATATAACATCATGACACGTGAACTAGTTAAATTTTACACTTATCTAACACACAACAACAATTAAATTCATATCAATAACATATTCAACCATTCCTAATTTCACTGAATGTTCATATTCCAAATGTTGGAATAATTATCACCGCTTATATAACTATCAACACATTTATACAAACTATTTACATTCATCCTGTCGAAGTCTCGATTATTAATTATCATTGCTACAATTATCTGGTATCATGCTCATAATTCACATAAAAATCATAAAAGGTTACCACATCAGCTGTTATTCAATCAGCTGTCTACTCAAATCATTACATTCCACTCGGCTAAAATCAGCTGTTCTAGTTTAATTATTATTATATTCACCATCAGCTCACTTAAATTATTATCAGATTAATTATCAGCTCATTTAATTTAGTATTATATTTATTATCAGCTCATATCATTTAATTTATTATTAGATTTATTATCATTTAATTTATTTAAATTATAGATTAGAATTCTACAAATTATTATTAGAGAAACTTGGATTACTTCCAGAAAATATTGAATATTGGTTAAAGAAAGTTGCCATCAAAATCTTTCACTTCAGTGAAATTATATTGCCAGACTTAATCACACATGTTACATGTCATAATTAACGTTTATTATACTCGATTGCCATGCCAAAAATTCATTGCCTCCACCACACCACATTTGACGTTATCATCCACAAATAACCACTTGATTCAAATACCACATAAACCACTTCATCAAATATCACGTTTGAACAGTATCATTTCACCACATTTCATCACCAATGTTCAGCGCACAGCATGAATTTCAAAATATAAGACTGGGTTCGACGACCTCTAGTCTGCATCATTACTATCAAAGTAGTAATATCACAAAACTTGGCAATAACACATAACGTTTGGCAAAAATATCTCCACTCAACGTATTTAATACTCCACAAATTTATTATTAGACTGGCTTTAGATATTCATAAATTTGACCTATAAGAACTGTAGTCACTATTATCATGTTTAGACAACTTCTCAAATACCATGAAAAATTACTGAAGTAATTGTAATCCAATCCAAGTTTTAATCAACTTTGAAGTGCAAAATCTCTATAGAGATCATTGAAATAACTGTGTTATATTTAATAATAATTATCGTAGCTGTTCATAGTCTGCCTGTGATAAATTCATAAAAAGGAAGAACTCGTCTTACAAGAATCAATCGCTCAAAATCCTTGTCAAAGGTTTAAATCAACTCACCAAAAAAAATTATAACTGATATTAAATAACTATACTCTTGAATAGAGCAATGCAACTGAAAACTACTGGATCTACCACACAAGAATCACGAAATGTAATCCTGTTGAAATTTATTTTTAAATTACTTAATGAAGATCAACTAATAAATGACCATTAAATTATTGCTTGATTCTCTTACAGTCACCATTGCATTTGGATGATAAGATGATATTTTCTGCGGATGGGAATAGCGTTTAACACCACAGAATTGCTCAGAGCAAAAGGCCCCATCTTCGACGGCTCAGATGATTAGTCCCTAGCCGACAGGTAAAGCGTTTAACACCATACAATTGCGTATAGCAACAGGCCCTGTCTTTGACGGCTAATGAATGAATGCACATGACTAGAATCAACAATTATTATACTGTCAGATAAAAGTGATACTGCTTCGCTAGAGCGAATTAAATTCCATAGCTCAAAACAGATCCAATAAAACAAAAATCCCTGTAAATAAATCCCACATACTCGCAAGTATGCGGTAAGCTGTCAAAAAATACCCGACTGTATGTCTCGAGTCTCGAAATGTTCGATAGAAAAAAAACTACTGTGCTCGGAATGCACTATAACTCAAGAAAAAGCATGATCCAAAACCCTGCCTAATAACATCGGTAAATAGCAAAGATCGGTGAAATGCGCCTGCCATCTCACCTGGAATCCACCATGTCTTAGCGAATTCATCAAGATGAAATTTAGAAAATATCAAGCAATGTCTCAAATAACACTCCTAATGATATACAAGTGTGCCCAGGGTCATATCAAAATCATATCAGTAAATCCATAAACGTTCACATTACCTTTCAATATTCCAGATGTTTAAAAAATATATTTTCCAAGATCGGCGATAATCCAAGTATGAACGATTGATTTCTCGAAAGATCGGCGAAATCTTCGTCCTGTGCCATTTGGAATGCATTCTCCCCATTCTAATGCATGTCACGATGTCGGCACTCGCCTCGGTAGGAATCGAACCCCGTCACTATGCTCCGCCATCCCGTCTCTCGTTGTGCCTGGCCGCTCATCGTAAAGTAGAAGATATCCACCATGGATATTGTCCAATAATCCATCGAAATGTTCCACTCAAATGGGTACTCCATTCTGTCCTTGGCTATACTACGCCACTGTTCCGTGAGGTAAATGCCGATGGACACTCACTGATAAAGTTCTTGCCAAGTACTGTTGATTTGCATTGACGAATAAAAATGTTTAAATTGTATGCAAGTTTGTATCTGAACGTGATGTGATAAGCATGTCCATAACTGTTCATAAATCCAAGTCATTTATCGAACACTTCACTGATCCAGAAAATATGTGAAGTCCATTGTTCCATTTGAACATTCGAGTTATAGATGAACTAGCCCGTGTTCGTCTAGTATGTGCTATACTAAAACACATCAGCTTTGCTATCCGTTATGCTGGTGAAAATATTTTAAAGTTCATCTGGTCGCAAGCATTCACATTGAAAATGCATAAGCTGTGAATTGTAGCAAGTATTCGGATCATTGAAAGTCTATGTCCAACTATCAGTGAAATAATGTCGGCTGCAATGTTCCGTAATGCGACTTCTAAATCCTCACAAAATGTCGGCCACTGCATTAAGATTCTGGCCTCGCCACATGCAGATAATCATGAAGTGATTTACTAGACTCATTCAACCAACGCTGCACAAGAATATTCATCGCAAAGTCTGACATAATACTGTTCGCTTTCAGCAAGTGAAACATCTCGCTTGCCTGCGTTACAAGTTATAAACTGTGAAAGTATTGCATGTTAAAGTGTACTGAAGCAACTTCACTGCGAAACTAACGTGCTTCTCATCACCGGCTGTTTCCGTTCTATCCACTGCCGTAGCGATCCTGCTTCCCGCATGCTACTTGACTTTGTCGCGCTATTCAGTCACACAATGTTAACTTCGCTAGCTTTAACTCTGCTGGTCAGGCAATACGCACTGTTCTGAAGTGTATACTGTAACTGAATAGACTAGAATAAAATCCTCTCCACACCGTGCTGCAACTGTCCACCTCGCTGAACACGTGACTTCTCTTTCCCCTGATTATGGAGGGGTAGACTGCTTGCCGCTGTACTACTGACGTCAGATATCCAACCATGGCCAATATCTGCTAATATAAAGCCATTATTCTCTACTAAGGCGTTATCCACCATCTCAATTATTATTATAATAAATATTCAACATTATTCCTTTCTTTTCTGATATTAAATACGGCTTCATTTCTAAGTTAATTCCATAAATTTCTTGCATTCTCTCGTGATGCCGCGCGTTGGAGGGGTAATGCTCTCTTCTCCCTTATCCTCCTAAGTCATTTACCATGTCGTCACTGGTGCGATCTCAGTGCAATCATTAATTTCCAAGCAATAAATTCCAACTCAAGCTAACGTAGCCGATAGCCTCAAATAAATATCGGGTACAATATGTATAGGCCATAGATTATGTACCATTCAAGGACAATTATTGCCTCGGTTCGTTATTCAAACTTTCATTTCGATCGCATGATTACGACACAAGAAATGAAAACTTAATTTTAAAATTTCGCACAGCCCCCATCTTGAGGTGATGTACACAATTTAACTAAATTATATGCCAGTGCATTACAATATGTAAAATCATTTACTGTACCACATTTCACTGCGCTCAGAGAGTTAAATCACGAGAAAAGTCTATTAAAATGTTTCAACTTCGCTTGGCCGCCATGTTCATTTTGTACTTTACAGGTTTATGAATGTTACATAGATGAACGCGTATAAGTACCCTTTATCAGCGTACAAAATTTCAGGGTCATATCTGTAATAGTTTCGGAGATATAGAGTGTCAGTGAAATATTTCGCACAGCCGCCATTTTGAGGTTATGTAAACAATTGAACTAAATTAGACTCCAGTGCATTACATTGTGTATAATCATTTGCTGTACCAAGTTTCATTACGTTTGGATAGTTAAATCACGAGAAAAGTCTATTTAAAAGTCTCAACTTTGCCTGGCCGCCATGTTGGTTTTGTAGTCACCAGGTTTTTAAATTACCATAGGTGAACTTCTAGTAGTGCCCTTTATCACCGTACGCAATTTCATGGCGATATCGGAAATAGTTTCGGAGATACTGACTGCTGGTGAAATATTTGGCATAGTCGCCATGTTGGATTGGTGAGAGACAATAAAATTTGAAGGGCACGGACTGGGTAGGCCAAAATATTGCTATGATCTTACCAAGTTTCATTGTAATCTCTCCAGCCGTTAAGAAGTTATTAGGGGGAACACACACACCTCTCTCACACACACGCACACACACACGGACAAAAGGCGATCTCATAAGCCTATTTTTTCATGAAATGAAAGTGGGAAAAAAATAGCTCAGTAATAAGAAGTTATTCTTGAAGTCCTTGTCTGCAGCGTAGCGCTAAATGGATCTGAAACTTGGACTGTTCGTTCTGCAACACTGAGGAATATATAAAACTGTCAATGTGATGTAGGAGAATAGTGAAGAATCAAAGGGTACATAGAGTAACAAAAGAAGGGTATTAGGTCAAGTGAGGGTTGATAGCTGAATCTGGCGAGTGGTAATGGATAGAATAGATCGCTTGGTATGGCACATACTAAGGCAACAGGATTAGCAAACTTACAGTTGTACTGGAAGGACGGGCCAAGGAAAAGAACTCCAAGCAATAACCAATGTTAGAATATGGTAAAAGAATTGCTTCGGAAGTAGGGTGTGGTAGTTATGGGTTGATAAAATAGCTAGCTTAAGAATGGCTGATATAGAAGGCAGCATTAAACTGGTCTTGGTACTGCGCCCGAATTCTCCAATCAGCACCTATATCTGCTGAGATATAAAGGATTGCTAGAACATAGATACCCAGCTAAAAATATCTTACTGTTGCCTGCTAGGTATAGAATTGGGAATTCGTGGATAAGAATATAAAAATAGAGTATAAAAATAGTACTACCAGACTAGTTACATACTTCTACTATTATTTACATTATCAGTATCTAACTAGTAGTACCATTTACGTCGATTATAAAATGAATAAGCGGTCAGTTAAGATAAAATGGGAGACAAGCAGACTAAAATGTGCTTGTTACGTTTATTAACAAAGGACAATACAGTTATGTCCATAACACATATAAATGAAAATAGTGTCCTATTTGAAATTCAAATAATTTCAAACAAAGACATTTTCGATAATCTCCATGTTGTCCTGAAATAATATTGGAGAATTCGGCACTCCACTGAGCCCTTATTCTCTCCACGTGGAATCTTATATATAACAAGTAGTTCCGTGAAGAACTATACAGCCTATTTTCATATATCCTACTTGTATTAACTGCCACTATCAAGATACAAAATTTCAGTTTGATTGCTATAATAGATTCGTAGATATTCAGAGTCATCTGATTATTTCGGATGGTCGCCATGTTGAATTGTTAAATGTATAGGCCATAGGGTCATGTACCGTTATAGGAAAATTATTGCGTAGGTTCATTATTCAAACCTTCACTTCGATTGCTTGATTACGACACAAGAAATAAAAACTTAATTTTTAAATTCGCACAGCCGCCATCTTGAGGTTATGTAAACAATTGAACTAAATTAGATACCAGTGCATTAGAATGTGTATAAACATTTCCTGTACGAGATTTCATTGCGTTTGGAACATTAAATCGCGAGAAAGGTCTATTTAAAATTTTAAAATTCGCTTGGCCGCCATGTTCGTTTTGAAGTTAAACGCTTTTTGAAAGTCCTATAGATAAACTTCCAGTAGTGCCCTTTATCTCCGTACAAAAATTCAGGGTGATACAGCTAATAGTTTCAGAGATATAGAATGCCGGTGAAATATTTCGCTCATCCGCCATCTTGTGGTTATGTAAACAATTGAACCAAGTTAGATGTCGGTGCATTACAATGTGTATAAACATATACTGTACCAAGTTTGAATGCGTTTGGTTGGTTAAATCGCGAGGAACGTCTATTTAAAAGTCGCAAATTCGCGTGGCCGCCATGTTGGTTTTGTACTTACCAATTTTTCAAAACTCACATAGGTGAACTTCTAGTAATTCCCTTTATCAACGTAATAAATTCCAGGGTGATGTCCGTAATAGTTTCGGAGATATTGAATGCTGGTTAAATATTTGGCACAGCCGCCATGTTGGATTGGTGAGACGTAACAAAATTTGAAGGGCACGGTCGAGGTCACCCGGAATAGTGCTATGAGCTTACTGAGTTTCATTGGAATCGCTCCAGCCGTTCAGAATTTATTAGGGGGACACACACACACACGCATACACACACGGACAAAAGGTGATCTCATCAGCCTATTTTTTCAAAATTGAAAATAGGCTAAATATGGAAATGTATATCTGTCCGAGGCTAATGGACTCCGACACCGTTTAACCGATTGCATTGGAATTTTGTAGGGTTGTAGAGCACACCCCATGGAAGGTTTTTGGCAACAATAATTTTAGATAGCCCTCTCCATTCCTTTCATTTAGGCCATTTGGCACAAATCTACACCGTTTTTCTTGGCTCAAATCTACACCGTTTCACCTATCTGAACCGAATTTTACGTACTTACCATTTGGAACAAGACGAGTAACACTATCTATGCGTTCATATACCATTCAATCGATTGCGATGAAACTTGGGTGAGATGTTGAGTACACTCCAAGGAAGGTTTCTGGCTGAGTAAATCCATTTTACAATAGGTAGCGCACGAGTAGATTCAACAAATGAGCGACGATGCGCGAATCGCTTCAACAAAGTCCCGTGTGCGTTCATATACCATTCATCCGATTGCAATGAAACTTGGGTGAGATGTTGAGTAAACTCCAGGAAAAGGTTCTGGCTTAGTACATCCATTTTAAAATAGGTAGCGCGCGAATAGCTTCAACAAAGCCCCGTATGCGTTCATACACCATTCATACGATTGCGATGAAACTTGGGTGAGATGTTCTGTACACTTCAGGTAAGGTTTCTGGCTTAGTAAATCCTCTTAACAATAGGTAGCGCACGATTAGATTTTATACAAGTGGTGACACTGTTCGTACGGAAGTTGGCGACACTGACGTCCATCTATTCAAGAGTCTGTTATTCCTTCATGCAAATATTATCCCTTACAGAGACAGAACGCAAGCGGAATAGGACCTCGACATATGGTGTTGCCATGGTATCGTTCATTAATCCCTATCCTCTTCTTATGTATATCAAGTAGTTCCGTGAAAAACTAAATATCCTATTTTCATATATCCTACTAATAATAATAATTGACTCTATCAACATACAAATTGTCAGTTTGATTGCTGTAATAGATTCGAAGGTATTGAGAACCGTCTAAATATTCTGGATGGTCACCATATTGGATTTTTATATTATAGGCCTTAGATTTATGTACTATTACATGAAGATTATTGTATTGGTGTTTTATTCAAACTTCAATCGCATGATTAGGAGACAAGAAATAAAACCGGGATTTTAAAATTTCGCTCTACCGCCATCTTGTGGTTATGAAAATAATTTAATCAATTAGATGCCGGTCGATTAAAATGTGTATAAGGATATGCCGTATCAAGTTTCACTGCGCTCGGATGGTTAAAACGCAAGAAACGTCCTTTTGAATATTTAAATTTCGCGTCGCCGCCATGTTGGATTTGTTCTCGCCAGGTTATTGAACGTCCCATGGGTGAACGTATGCTTATAGCATCTATACACTTACAAAATTTCAGTTGGATTGCTGCAGTAGATTAATAGATATTGAGAACCGTCTAAATATTTCGGATGGTCGCCATGTTGGATTTTAATATATGTAGGCCATATAGTTATGTACTATTAGATGATGATTATTGTGTACGTTCATTATGCAAATGTTGATTTTGATCGCATGATTAGAACACATGAAATAAAAACTTAACTTGCGAAATTTGCACAGCCGCCATATTGGGGTAATATAAACAATTGAACTAAATTAGATACCAGTGCATTACAATGTGTATAAACATTTGCTGTACGAAGTTCCTTTGCGTTTGGATCATTAAATCGCGAGAAAAGTCTATTTAAAACTTTCAAATTCGCTTGGCCGCCATGTTCGTTTTGTAGTTAACCGGTTATTGAAAGACTCATTGATGAACTTCCAGTAGTGCCCTTTATCTCCGTACAAACGTTCGTGGTGATTCCGGATATAGTTTAAGAGATATACAATGCCGGTAAAATATTTCACACAGGCACCATCTTGAGGTTATGAAAACAATTGAACGAAGTTAGATGTCGGTGCATTACAATGTGTATAAACATATACTGTACCAAGTTGTATTGCGTTTGGTTGGTTGAATCGCGAGAAACGTCTATTTAAAAGTTGCAACTTCCCTTGGCCGCCATGTTGGTTTTGTAGCTACCAGGTTTTTAAAAGTCACACAGGTGAACTTCTAGCAGTTTCCTTTATCAACGTGCAGAATTTCAGGGTCATATTGGTAATAGTTTCGGAGATATTGGATGCTGGTGAAATATTTCGCACAGCCGCCATGTTGGATTGGTGAGACATAACAAAATTTGAAGGGCACGGTCGTGGTCGCGCGGAATAGTACTATGAACCTTATGAGTTTCATTGAAATCGCTCCAGCCGTTTAGAAGTTATTAGGTGGGGACACACAAAAATCCACACACACACACGCACACGCAGACAGTCACACGGACAAAAGGTGATCTCATAAGCCTATTTTTTTTTTCAAAAATGAAAATAGGCTAAAAATGGAAATGTATATCTGTCCTAGGCTAATGGACTCCGACACCGTTTAACAGATTGCATTGAAATTTTGTAGGGTTGTAGAGCACACCCCAAGGAAGGTTTTTGGCAACAATAATTTTAGATAGCCCTCTCCAATCGTTTCACTTAGGCCCTTTGGCACAAATCCACACCGTTTTTCTTGGCTCAAATCTACACCGTTTCACCGATCTGAACCGAATTTTACGTACTTAACCATTTGGAACAAGACGAGTAACGATATCTACTTGAAAATTCGGACAGCCCTCTCCATTCCCTTCATTTAGGCCCCTTGGCACAGATACTGAATACTGAATCTTTATAATTTTATTTAAGGGCGTCGTCGCGATGATGGGGACTTACATCATTGGCGAGGATTCGTTATTTTACAGTATGAGCGGAGAAAATGTTATTTTCCTTGCTTCTATGCATACTTTATTTCATTTTTTCTATTTTGCCAAATGAATGCAAATCATCTTTTAGAGTCTTTTTTTTATACAAGTGGTGACACCGTTCGTACGGAAGTTGGCGACACTGACTTCTATCTATTTAAGAGTATGTTATTCCTTCATGCAAATATTATCACTTACAGAGACAGAATGCAAGCGGAATAGGACCTCGAGATATGGTGTTGCCATGGTATCGTTCATCAAATCCTATCGTCTTCTTCTTTATATATCTTATCTTCTTATATATAAAACTGAAAGTCTGTATGTATGTATGTGGGTGGATCTGTTCCGTATACAAATCTAAACCGATCCACCAATCTCAACCAAATTTTGCATACACATAGTTTAGGACTCAGAAGTAACCGCTGGCTACATGAATTTTCGATAGTCTTTCTCATTCTTCTGATTTCGGCCCTTTTTCACTCAAGCACAGGCTAATCAAATCATAAAATATACTCATGAAGGAATGGCAAGGCAGATAGTTTCAATGGCAACATAGCTCAAGTCGAGACACGGCCGACTGGATGCCAGTTGCGCTTGACACTACAGGTATAGAAAATGAGGATCTTTACTTGAAATCCCGTTAGTTACTCAACTGCTCAAACAGCACTGTCAACCGAGTTTAGCATAACAAAGACTTGACACTATCTACTACAGTATATATTTGTCTATTACCACTCACTCACTCACTCACTCATTCATTCATCACGAAATCTCAGAAACCACTGAACGGATTGGAATGAAATTTGGTATGCAGCTTCCTCAAGGGCCGCAAATGCCCACTAAGAGATGATTTTTGGATATTAAGGTTCTAAAGGGGTGTTAAGGGGGTAGACCTGCATTTCATTGAATAGCAATATCTCCCGATTGGTTTCATTGGGTGATGTGATACTCGGCATATAAACTCATCATTAAACAAATCATAAAAAAAAACAGGAAAGAAAGTGTCCTAACTGATTGACTCACTTACTCACTCATCAAACTCAGGGAGAAAACAGCTTTAAATAAGTAAATAGGTGTTCAACCGTTTGTTTCATAAATCCAATTTTAGGGGTTCATGGGGAGGGGTGAAATTATCAAAAATAAATGAAAGAAAAATGTCCTGACTGACTCACTCACTCATCATCGCCCAGCCAAAATTATTGAAGTTAGAAACATGAAATTTTGGGGATATGTTCGTTGTATGTCGAAAACGTCCACTAAGGAAAGAGTTTTGGATATTCAGGTTCTAAGGAGGTGTTAAGGGGGGTAAACGTGCATTTCATTGAATAACAATATCTCACGAGTGGTTTCATTTCGGGATGTGATACTTGGCATATATACTAATCATTAAAAATAAGCAGACACATGTCTAATGGTTTTTCGATGTAGTGTATATTATGAGGTGAAAGGGTTGAAAAGTGGGGGCTGAAAGATTCCTAACGGAGCGTGTATCTCTTAAACGACATAGGCGAGGAGTTTGAAACTCTGAGGAAATCAATCAGCTTAAAAATAAATAAATAAATAAATAAATAAATAAAATAAAGAGGTGTTTGACCGTTTTTTCATAAATGCAATTTAAGGGGCCTATGGGGAGGGGTGAAATTCTGGAAGAAAATCGTCCACTAAGGAAGGATTTTTGGATGTTCACTCTCATCGACCAACCAAAACTATTAAAGTTAGAAGAATGATATTTTGGGAATATGTTTGTTGTGGGTCGAAAACGTCTACTAAGGAGGGATTTTCGGATATTCAGGTTCTAAAGGGGTGTTAACGGGGTTCAACCTGCATTTCATTGAAGAACAATATGACACGACTATGACGCGAGCTAAACGAGCCTAAAAATGAGATGGTGTGTGTCTGTGTATTACTCAATCACGCAAGTACCACTGGTCCGATTTACATGAATTTTACATGGAAGTAGCTGATTTACCAGGTTAACATATAGGTTACTTTTGATTTCAATACTTTGCACTATTGAAAGATGGCGAACTTTTTAGTGACGTAACTACACCCTTTGGTTTCAAACTTTCATATTTCCATTTCAAATAAAAAGAGATCGCTAAGAAATAGCAAACTTTTGAAGGCATATACGAGGTTAAAAATTACTTTTTCTGTCCGAAAGGTATCTCCAACGGGTAACGAGTAAAACCTAAATTTGTGCTATAAAATACGGTCAACGCCGAGCGGTGTAGTTGGACAAAATGTTCCATCCTTAATCTCCCTCTTCGCAGCACCTCGCCTATTCCCTGTTTCAACTGTCACCTCCGCATTTTAATTTATTTATGACGCGTAGCGAATCACGGGATTGCGAACAAATTTTGGTGAGTTGTTGTAAAGACTTCCGGGAGGTTTATGGGCAGAGTTAATCCATTTCAAAATAGATAGCGCGAGTAGTTTAAACAAATGCGTAATTGCGATGCGTTCATATACAATTCATCCGATTGCGATCAAATTTTGGTGAGTTGTTGTGCACAGTCCCGGAAAAGTTATAGGCGTAGTAAATCCAATTTACAATAGATGGCGCGCGAGTAGCTTCAACAACATGGCGTGCATTTGGTTCAAGAAAGTCCCACATGCGTTCATATGCCATTCATCCCATTGCGATGAAACTTGGATGAGGTGTTCTGTACACTTCAGGTAAGGTTTCTGACTTAGTAAATCCACTTAACAATAGGTAGCGCATGAGTATATTCAACAAATGAGCGAGCCGGGCGAAGTGTTTAAACAAAGTCCTGTATGCGTTCACATACCATTCATCCGATATCGATGAAGCTAGGGAGAGAGGTTGTGTTCACTACGGGCAAGGTTTCTGGCTTAGTAAATCCATGTTATAATAGGTAGCACACGAGTAGATTCACCAAATGAGCGACGACTCGCGAAGCGTTTCAACGAAGTCCCGTATGCGTTCATATACTATTCGTCTGATAGCGATGAAACTTGGTTGAGATGTTGTGTACACTTCAGGGAAGGTTTCTGGCTTAGTAAACAGTAGGGGAGAGCGAAGGGTTTAAAATAGTTACACTAGCTGCTCAGCTACGCTGACCTTTTATGTACTGTATATTTCGCGAAACCATGGGCATGCGACATATCGTTGGACTCGGGCTGACGTCCTCCTTCCTATGGACGACTCGTTATATTTTTCAAAAAATTGTTTGAAAATTTTTGTTTTTAAAAGTAGGTGATAGTTCGAAAACCAAACATTCTAAAAAGTGTTGTATGGGCTCAAAAGAATGGGCTGTATGTCCTTTATTTTTTATATAATACTTTTTTATTTTTTGAGATTTTTTGAAAACACTTAAATTTTGAATTTCTACCATTTTGGAAAATTACAGGTTTACAAATAAGTTTGTTTGACATGAATGAAAGGTCTCTACCCGATCTACCATGAAAATAAATGTCAAGTCTCTAGGACGTGAACTATGCATTTTAAATAATTTTTTATCTTTTAAATAAAAGAGTGTTTGTAGACAGAGTGCCGGTAGCGCTTGACGTATGTCACAACGAGGCTATGACTGGCCATGGTGAATACAGGAAATGGCTATTTCGACGGGGAAGCAGGGCAAGGGAGCGTTTTTTTGATATTTTCCTATATGACGAACGAATGAAGGTGAATATTTTGAAAATTCCTCATGGCGATCTCGGTGACCGTGCCCGGAGGAAATAAATCGCTATTTTGGCTGGACGAGTGGGGCTGCTTATTACGGTTGGTTTTGTGACATTTCCTATGACTGATGGAGGCGAATATTTGAAAATGTGTTAGGTGTGCTAGGATTTTTTAATCCCTGAAGGGGATCTTTAACATGCTAGTAAACGGTAATAAGCGAGACTGCTGTCTGGCACTGTAAATGGTTTTAGAATATGGAAACCTATAACATTTGCTCGACCAAGTCATGTGCATGTACGCAAAGAGTCAAAACGGTAAGGTCATTGGCCTGAAATGTTATAATATAAATATTGAACTTTGTTAAGTCATGTGTTTTATGGTGAAAGTATGTGGTTAACATGATCATGTATTGAGAATGACCGCTTGCTAGTAATTATTATTACAGTAAAATATTTAATAATAATAATAATAATAATAATAATAATAATAATAAGACACACACGTTTTGAATGCTACAGAACTGTGTTGCTTGCTCGCATTCATTACACGACCTGGCCAGGCCTTGTCAGAGCGACTGCTGATAACACAAGAAAGTCTACGTGGGCAGGAAGTAAAGGGTCGGGTTACTTGGCTGGTAGAGGCTAGCAGGTCTGTCGTTTAAACAGACCTGGTAGAGGCTGGGAGTTCTGACCTTTAAACAGAGAGACCGCCATTTTGGTTCCTAGACAGCCGTACTACCGATGTATAAACAATCTATTACACTCTACACCAGCTTGTAATAATATTGTGCGTATAGCTATTTTGCACTATGCATTGCTAATAAATTATACTATTTATGTAAGAAATGCCCTAACTGTAGCAGATAATGCTTTTCTGCATATAGCACAAGTGTTATGTTCTAATGCACACTTGACACAGGCTATCATGTGTCCACAAGGAAAAAATACAACACCTAATTCATCTTGATAACAAATTTTACATAATTGCTGGTCACACTTTTGTATTTGTTGGTGAGACAAGTCATTTTTTTTTCAGCCTCATGTATTTGCTCCGCGTGTTCTAACTCTAAAGGCACTTTTATCTCTTGTACTGCAATCACGTTTTCTTTACGAATAGTTGTCATAAATTCCTGACCTTTAAGCAACACCATGTATTTACAGTTAGGTAACCAACGAGCGTGTTGCACAAAAGGGTCATCAGTCATTTGCCAATCCTTTAAAGCAAATCCACAATAAAAACATATTGTTTTATCCCCTTCACCAGTATAAAAAAAATCCAGCCTCACGTAGCTGTTTTGTAAAGTGTTTTAATATTAATGGCCAAACATTTTTATAAGATTCTAAACGTTATTCAACAGAGCTGTACTCTCCGTGAGCTAGCGCTTTAGTCTTGCAAACTCCCATTTTTTCAAAAGCACATGCCAATTCAACACTGTCTATGGCATATGGACCACATATATCGACACTAGTGTTGTTGGCTGGTAATACATCAGTATTATTATTATTTATTTGTGATTCAGCAACGTAAGTAACGGCCAATGGCCTTGTGGTTCGGTAAAATGAATACACGGGTATGTTACCCACTTGTTTTCCAAGCATGTAAGGACAACAAGGAGACCATCGCAAATGGTCTCGAAAGGGATCATCCCCTTCTTCCCAGTGTGAAAGTTCAATACGACAAAACACACAGCGCACAACATCTTCTCGGTTCAGGTAAAAAAAAAACGGCTTTTGCAAATTTATGTGTTGACAAAAAGCCTACAGGCCAGGATTCAAATGTTAACCAACGATCATGTTCTGATTTTAAATTTAATCCACGTGGTAAACCAACTTGCTCACTTGTTGTATTTGGTACTAACGCCATGTGTTATAATAAAACTTTTTCTTATTGTAAGTTATTAACGTTGCACGAGTTCTTTAAAGCACAATGTATGCTTTTTTCACTGTCTGTTCACTATGTTATTGGCGCATGACCACACCTAAAAGAACAAACAAAATAACCCATCACTCAATCAATCAATCAATCAATACTTGTAAATAAAACGTTAACGTTATTTGGCATTAATATCTCAAAACACCATTACAAAAAATAAACTGTATGTCTGCACTAACAGTTACCCATGTATTTTTTATAAAGCTGCAGTCATTTACATTTCCCTTTATCCAATTTATAAACAACAAAAAATGAATGCATGTCGTTTTGTCCAGATTATCTTGTCCTAACCTGTGGATATTTGTTGAGTCCATAGGGAACCGCCCATAAATTAAATTTAATTTTTTGTTTTTAGAAAATCCTACATAGCCTTGTACTTTTCCCAGTCAACAACCAATATAGTCTTGTACCGTTTGTCAATACATGGCCATTATTCAAGAAAGCAATCATCGTCCTAGTCATGTACAGGTAATGAATTTTTAGTCTACGAGTTTTCAGTAGTGGTAAAATGGAATAGCATTTTATGTTAGGCTTACCTGAGTTTTAAATAGTTCACTGCCTGGAAACAATGGTTGCACTCTACTGCGTCTCGGGTTTTCAGTCACTGCTACGGCTGTAAGGCTTTTCTTTCCAAGTTTTAAAAAATAAATAAAATAAACCGCTATAAATACCTAAATTCAGGTTAATACATACATTTCATAAAATAAAATAAAATAATATCATACAAAAAATGAAACAAGTTAGTTAAAAAAATAATGTCACCTTCACTTGCACTGGCTTGTTGCTGTTTCCTTCTAGTGGGGTGAAAAGTACAATGGTTTCTTGTATTTGAGACATGTATGGTATACCGGTTATCTGCAAAGAAATAAATAAATAAAATCATTAATTACCTTATCAATAACTACAAATTTAAGGTTCATTAGCATGACATTATTAAAATAATTGTTCCATAGGTACTTTCCAAAAAATAAAAGGATTTTTTCTTCCAGAATTCAGTTCAGAGCTCTACTGTATACGTCCGTTTGCTAAAATGGCAAGTGCATCACTAACGCAATCGTTATCAGTTAGCCTAGCAACAGAGAGAGAGTTGCATTTTCTCAGCGTTTTGACCTTGAAATGTTGTCTCTTTCACACGTGTTCCCTCGCCTCTTCACATTCCTCAATCTGAATAAGATCCATGTACCTTATACTAGGTTCATGTTTTTAATAAGGAACCAAAATGGCTGCCTCTTATACATTGGTAGTACGGCTGTCTTGGAACCAAAATGGCGGTCTCTCTGTTTAAACGCCAGATCTCCTAGCCTCTACCAGGTCTGTTTAAACGACAGAACTGTAGCCTCTACCAGCCAAGTATCCTGACCCTTTACTTCCTGCCCACGTAGACATTCTTGTGTTATCAGCAGTCGCTCTGACAAGGCCTGGCCAGGTCGTGTAATGAATGCGAGCAAGCAACACAGTTCTGTAGCATTCAAAACGTGTGTGTATTATTATTATTATTATTATTATTAAACATTTTACTGTAATAATAATTACTAGCAAGCGGCCATTCTCAATACTTGATCATGTTAACCACATACTTTCACCCTATAACACATGACTTTACTCAGTTCAATATTTAGTTTATAACATTTCAGGCCAATGACCTTACCGTTTTGGCTCTTTGCGTACATGCACATGACATGGTTGAGCAAATGTTATAGGTTTCCATATTCTAAAACCATTTACTGTGCCAGACAGCAGTCTCTCTTATTAACGTTTACTAGCATGTTAAGATCCCCTTCAGGGGTAAAAAAAATCCTAGCACACTTAACACATTTTCAAATATTCGCCTCCATCAGCAGTATGAAATGTCACAAAACCAACCGTAATAAGCAGCCCCACCTGCCCTGCCAAAATAGCGATTCATTTCCTCCGGGCACGGTCACCGAGATCGCCATAAGGGATTTTCAAAATATTCACCTTCATTCGTTCGTCATATAGGAAAATATCAAAAAACCGCTCCCTTGCCCTGCCGCGCCGTCGAAATAGCCATTTCCTGTATTCACCATGGCCAGTCATAGCCTCGTTGTAACATACGTGAAGCGCTACCGTCGCTCTGTCTACAAAAACTCTTTTATTTAAAAAATAAAACATCTTTAAAATGCATAGTTCTTGTCCTAGAGACTTGACTTTTATTTTCATGGTAGAGGGTTAGAGACCTTTCATTTATGTCAGACAAACTTACTTGTAAACTTGTCAGTTTCCGAAATAGTAAATATTCAAAATTTAAGTGTTTTAAAAAAATCTCAAAAAATAAGAAAGTTTTATTATAAAGAAATAAAGGACATACAGCCCATTCTTTTAAGCCCATACAACACTTTTTAGAATATTTGGTTTTCGAACTATCACCTACTTTAAAAAAATATTATCATTTTTTTTAATATAACGAGTGGTCTATATGAAACGACACCTCATTTGTTAAAATCCGACCATCCATTCGCCAATTATTGCCAATGTTCGCGAGAAAGTAGGCTATCATTTGTTTTCTCCTACACCCTTGAAACTTGCTGCCCCCCTACAGCATATACTTACCTTTCATTAATGTCAAAAAAACTTTTTTTTCCAAAATTCACCGTTTCCAAAATAGCGCCAATCCAAAAAACAAGAATTTTCAATATTTTTTTAAAATACCAACACACATTCTCACCAAAGAGGACGTCGTCCCAACGCCAACAACACGTCGTTCTTTAAAATCCTATCACCCGTTCGGGAGATACCGGCAAAGTTTATATGAAAGTTGGGGGAGTCCCAGCTCTCTTATCATCCCACTACTACCAGTTTTTATCCTAGAGACTTGAAATTTATTTTGTGAGTAGAGGGGTAGGTACCATTCACTTACGTCAAACAAACGTTTATGTAAACTTGTTAGGTTCCAGAATATAAGAATTTCAAAATTGGACTGTTTTCAAAAAAAAACAAAAAAATAAAAAGTTTTATTATAAAAAATAAAAGACATAAGGACCATTTGTTTGAACCATGGCGCAACGATCTAGCATGTTTGGTTTTTAAACTATTGCCTACTTTCAAAAACAAAAATTTAAAAAAAAAATTGAAAAATATAACGGGTCGTCCATAGGAAAGAGGACGCCAGCCCGAGTCCAACGATATGTCGCATGCCCATGTTTTCGCGAAATATACATAAAAGGTCAGCGTAGCAGAGCGGCTAGTGTCACTATTTTAAACCCCTCGCTCTCCCCTACTGTAAACCCACTTAACAATAGGTAGCGCACGAGTAGATTCAACAAATGAGCGACAACGGGCGAAGCGTTTCAAGAAAGTCCTGTATGCGTTCTCATACCATTCTTCCGATAGCGATGAAACTTCGGTGAGTGGTTGTGTACACTTCAGGCCAGGTTTCTGGCTTAGTAAATCCACTTTACGATATGTAGGGCACGAGTAGATTCAACAAATGAGCGACGACGCGCCAAGCATTTCAACAAAGTCCCGTATGCGTTCATATACTATTCGTCTGATAGCGATGAAACATGGGTGAGATGTTGAGTACACTTCAGGGAAGCTTTCTGGATTAGTAAATCCACTTAACGATAAGTATCGCACAAGTAGATTAAGCAAATGAGCGACGACACGCGAAGTGTTTCAACATAGTCCCGTATGCGTTCATATACCATTCGTCTGATAGCGACCAAACTTAGGTGAGTTGTTTTGTACACATCAGGGAAGGTTTCTGGCTTAGTAAATCCACTTAACAATAGGTAGCACACGAGTAGAATCAACAAATGTGCGACGACAGGCGAAGCGTTTCAACAAAGTCCTGTATGCGTTCACATACCATTCGTCCGATAGCGATGAAACTTGGGTGAGAGGTTGTGTACACTTCAGGCAAGTTTTCAGGCTTAGCAAATCCACTTTATGATAGGTAGGGCACGAGTAGATTCAACAAATGAGCGACAACGCGCGATGCGTTTCAACAAAGTCCCGTATGCGTTCATATACGAATCGCCCGACAGCGATGTAACTTGGGTGATGTTGTGTACACTTCAGGGAAGCTTTCTGGCTTAGTAAATCCACTTTAAAATAGGTATCGCACAAGAAGATTAAACAAATGAAGGACGACGCGCGAAGTGTTTCAACAAAGTCCAGTATCTGTTTATATACCATTCGTCCGATAGCGACTAAACTTGGGTGAGTTATTGTGTACACTCCAGGGAAAGTTTCAGGCTTAGTAAATCCATTTTACAATTGTTAGCGCACGAGTAGATTCGACAAAAGAGCAAAGACGCGCGAAGCTTTTCAAAAAAGTCCCGTATGCGTTCATATACCATTCGTCCGATAGCGATGAAACTTGGGTGAGATGTTGGATACACTTCAGGGAAGGTCTCTGGCTTAGTACATCCACTTTACAATAGGTATCGCACAAGTACATTCAACTAATGAGCGACAGCGCGTGAATCGTTTCAACCAAGTCCCGTATGCGTTCATATACCATTCATCCGATTGTGGTAAAACGTTGGTGAGTTGAGTACAGTCCTGCGAAGGTGTATGAATTAGTAAATCCGTTTTTCAATGGGTGGCGCACAAGAAGATTCAACAAATGAGTGAAGGCGCGTGAATCGTTTAAAAAAATCCCGTATGCGTTCATATGCCATTCATCTGATTGCGATGAAACGTTCATGAGATATTGTGTACACGCCAGGGAAGGTTTTCGACTTAGTAAATCCATTTTACAATAGGTAGCGTACGAGTATATTCAACAAATGTGTGACGGTGTTCAAGTCGTTTCAACAAAGTCCCGTATGCGTTCATATACCATTTATTTCATTGCGATGAAACTTTGGTGAGTTGTTGAGCACGCTCCCATGATTTTTTTGAGATAGCAAATCAATTTTACAATAGATTAGAGGTGGTTCACGGAAAATAAATAAATATTGGGAATCCAAAAGGACTTCAACAACCAAAGTTACAACGCCAACACTTTCTTTGATTGGCATTGCAACGCATGCTGGGTACAGCTAGTATATATATAAAGGAATGTCTGTGTGTTCGTCTTTTATGCGCTCATAAACCATTCATCCGATTGCGATCAAATTTTGGTGAGTTGTTGTAAGCACTTCCGGGATGATCCTAGGCATAGTTAATCTATTTCACAATAGATAGCGCGCGAGTAGCTTAACCAATTGCGTAATAGCGATGCGTTCATATAAAAATCGTCCGATTGCGATCAAATTTTGGTGAGTTGTTGTGCACAGTCCCGGAAGAGTAATAGACGTAGGAAATCCAATTTACAATAGATGACGCGCGAGTAGCTTCCACAAAAAGGCGTGCGTTTATTTCAAGAAAGTCCCACATGTGTTCATATACCATTCATCCCATTGCGTTGAAACCTGGGAGAGAGGTTGTGTGCACTACAGGCAAGGTTTCTGGCTTAGTAAATCCATGTTATAATAGGTAGCGCACGAGTAGATTCAACAAATGAGCGACGACGCGCGAAGCGTTTCAAGAAAGTCCCGTTGGCGTTCATATACCATTCGTCTGATAGCGATGAAACTAGGGTGAGATGTTGTGTACACTTCAGGGAAGGTTTCTGGCTTAGTAATTCCACTTAACAATAGGTATCGCACAAGAAGATTCTTCAAATGAGCGACGACGGGCGAAGCGTTTCAACAAAGACCAGTATGCGTTCACATACCATTCGCCCGATAGCGATGAAACTTGGGTGAGAGGTTATGTACACGACAGGCAAGGTTTCTTACTTAGTAAATCCAGGTTATAATAGGTAGCGCACGAGTAGATTCAACAAATGAGCGACGACGCGCGAAGCGTTTCAACACAGTCCCGTATGCGTTCATATACTATTCGTCTGATAGTGATTAAACTTGGCTGAGATATTTTGTACACTTCAGGGAAGGTTTCTGGGTTAGTAAATCCAATTAACAATAGGTATCGCACAAGTAGATTAAACAAATGATCGACGACGCGCGAAGTGTTTCAACATAGTCCCGTATGCGTTCATATACCATTCGTCCGATAGCGACTAAACTTGGTTGAGTTGTTGTGTACACTCCAGGGAAAGTTTTAGGCTTAGTAAATCCATTTTTCAATTGGTAGCGCACAAGTAGATTCAACAAATGAGCAAAATCGCGCGAAGCGTTTCAAGAAGTCCCAATTGTGTTCATATACCGTTCGTCCGATAGTAATGAAACTTGGGTAATATGTTGTGTACTCCTCAGGGAAGGTTTCTGGTTTAGTACATTCACTTTACAGTGGGTATGCACAAGTAGATTCAAGAAATGAGCGACGGCACGTGAATCGTTTCAACCAAGTCCCGTATGCGTTCATATACCATTCATCCGATTGCTATGAAACTTTGGTAAGTTGTTGTGAACACTATCCGAAATCATTATAGGCATAGTCAATCCAATTTACAATGGACAGCGCGCGAGTATTTTAAACAAATGAGTGTTGGCGATGCGTTCATATAGCCTACAATTCATCCGATTGCGACCAAATTTTGGTGGGTTGTTTGGCACACTTCCGGGATTGTTATAGGCATAGTTAATCCAATTAACAATAGATAGCGCACCAACAGTTTAAACAAATGGGTGTTGGTGATGCGTTCATATACAATTCATCCGATTGCAATAAAATTTCGATGATTTTTTGTACATACGCCAGGAAAAGTTATAGGCATAGTAGATCCAATTAACAATGGATGGCGCGCGAGTAACTTCAACAAAATTGCGTGCGTTTGTTTCAACAAAGTCCCACATGCGTTCATATACCATTCACCCCTATGCGATGAAACTTGGGTGAGATGTTGTATACACTCAGGGAAGGTTTCTGGCTTATTAAATCCAGTTAACAATAGGTAGCGCACGAGTAGATTCAACAAATGAGCGACGACGCGCGAATTGTTTCAACAATGTCCCGTATGCGTTCATATACCATTTGTCCGATAGCGATGAAACGTGGGTGAGATGTTGTGTACACTTCAGGGAAGATTTTTGGCTTAGTAAATCCATGTTACAATAGGTAGCGCAGGAATGGATTCAACAAATGAGCGACGTCTCGCGAAGTGTTTCGACAAAGACCCGTATGCGTTCATATACAATCGTCCGATAGAGATGAAACTTTGGTGAGTTGTTGTGTGCACTCCAGGGATGGTTTCTGATTTAGTAAAGCCATTTTACAATTGGTAGCAAACGGGTAGATTTAACTAATAAGCGACAGCGCGTGAATCGTTTCAATAAAGTCCCGTATGCGATCATATGCCATTCATCCTAGTGTGATAAAACTTTGGAGAGCTGAGTACAGTCCTGCGAAGGTTTATGAATTAGTAAGTCCGTTTTTCAATGGGTGGCGCACAAGAAGATTCAACAAATGAGTGGCGGCGCGAATCGTTTAAATAAAATCCCGTATGCGTTCATATGCCATTCATCCGATTGCGATGAAACTTTGATGAGTTGTTGTGTACACGTCAGGAAAGGTTTTCGAATTAGTAAATCCATTTTACAATAGGTAGCGTATGAGTATATTCAACAAATGGGTGACGGCGCCGTAATCGTTTCAGCAGTCCCGTATGCGTTCATGGACCATTCATTTCATTGCGATGTAACTTTCTTGAGTTGTTGATCACGCTCCCGTGAATGATTCTGAGATAGTAAATTATTTTTTTATATTTGTTTAGAGGTGGTTAACGGAAAAAGAAGAAAATATTGGGAATCGAAAAGCACTGCAACCAAAAAAGTCAAAACCCCAACACTTTCTTTGATTGGCACTGCAACGCATGCCGGGTACAGCTAGTCTGATATATAAAAATGGAAATGTATATCTGTCCGAGGCTAATGGACTCTGACACCGTTTAACCGATTGCATTGAATTTTTGTATTGTTGTAGAGCACACCCCAAGGAAGGTTTATGGCAGCAATAATTTTAGATAGTCCTCTCCAATCGTTTCACTTAGGCCCTTTGGCACAAATCCACACCGTTTTTCTTGGCTCAGATCTACACCGTTTCCCCGATCAGAACCGAATTTAACGTACTTAACCATTTGGAACAAGGCGAGTAACACTATCTACTTGAAAATTCGGACAGCCCTCTCCATTCCCTTCATTTAGGCCCTTTGGCACAGATACTGAATTACCATGCCCCACAATCTTTATAATTTTATTTAAGGGCGTCGTCACGATGATGGGGGCTTACAGCATTGGCGAAGATTCGTTATTTTACAGTATGAGCGGAGAAAATGTTATTTTCCTTGCTTCTATGCATACTTTATTTCATTTTTTCTATTTTGCCATCAGAATGCAAACCATCTTTTAGGGTCCTTTTTATACAGGTGGTGACACTGTTCGTACGGAAGTTCGCGACACTGAAGTCTATCTATTTAAGAGTCTGTTATTCCTTCATGCAAATATTATCCCTTACAGAGACAGATCGCAATCGGAATAGGACCTCGAGATATGGTGTTGCCATGGTATCATTCATCATTCCCTATCCTCTTCTTATATATAACAAGAAGTTCCGTGACGAACTAAAGAGCCTACTTTTCTTAAAATTTAAGATTCATGCCAATTATTAATCTATATGGATCTATCTAGAATAATGACGAGATGAAGTTGGTAATATCGAAAATTCTAATTAGTTCGAAATACCGTATACATGGCATAATGTAGCATAATAGAAAACTACAGTTGGCAGCCCTGGTGACTGAATATATTCTTAGTTCCATCTCTTAAGGTACAGCATACAAAATTTGGTTGAAGTCCAATGGATAGCATGGACGTTACATGCAGTTAAACATTGGATCCAACAGCGCGCGTAATATCATGTTGGCAACAATGACATACATGTATTGTTCTGAAATAATATGATCTATTGTCGTGTCAATTTTGAATGACATCCATTAGTTAGTACAGAAGTTACATGCATTTTAAAATTGGACCTATCAGCAGCCTTAGAATCATGTTGGCAGCACTGGCGTAGGCCTATATTAGTTACTCCAAATTAATCTAGAATGCCAGGTACTATACGTGTGCAAAGTTTAAAGCTATTGGCTTGCATACTTTCTGATATATTGATATTAGGGTAAGAAAAATAGAGACAGTATTTATTAACAGTTGGCAGCCCTGGTTACTCTTAAGAATCGGCATAGTCATATATGTTATGGTACACATAGCACGCACAAAATATGGTTGAAATCCAAATGATAGTATAGATGATACATATATTTAAAGTTGGACCTCTCAGTAGGCTTAGAATCATGTTAGTAGCACAGACGTATATAAGTTACTCCAAATTAATATAGAATGTCAGGTACTATACGTGTGCTAAGTTTAAATCTGTCGGCTTGCATACTTTCTGATATATGGGCATTTGGATTTTAAAAAAATTGAGTACATTTATTAATAGTTGGCAGCCCTGGTGGCTCTTAAGAATACGCTCAGTCATATCTGTTTATGTACACATAGCACATACGAAATTTGGTAGAAATCCATTTGATAGTGTAGAAGTTATATGCATTTAAAACTTGAACCTATCAGCAGGCTTATAATCATTTTGGCAACACTGCCATGTATGGCCTCCTGGAAATTAAACTGCAATAGTATTATTTATAAGTGTGCCAATTTTGAAATAGCTCCCATTCATATCTTCTAAGATACCCAACATGGAGCTCAAATTTCAATTGCGATTTTTCAGCAGTTGGTAGCACTGACATCATTTTCAAATATGGCCTTGAGATATTTAGGTATAGATATTTACTCCTACCAAATCTTGTTTCGATTGCTGCAGCCGTTTAGGTGTTGATAGGGGGGGGGGGGGGGTGGACACACACACACATGCCAGACAGAAGGACACTCAGACAATTTCCCGATCTCATAAGTCTACATTTTCCTCATTTTTGCAAAATGTGAAAAGTAGGCTACAAATGGAAAAGTATATCTGTCCGAGGCTAATGGACTCCGCAACCGTTTCACCGATTGCATCGAAATTTTGTAGGGATGTAGAGCACACCCCAAGGAAGGTTTTTGGCAACAATAATTTTAGATAGCCCTCTCCATTCCTTTCATTTAGGCCCTTTGGCACAAATCCACACCGTTTTTCTTGGGTCAAATCTACACCGTTTCACCGATCTGAACCGAATTTTACATACTTACCATTTGGAACAAGGCGAGTAACACTATCTACTTGAAAATTCAACAGCCCTCTCCATTCCCTTCATTTAGGCCCTTTGGCACAAATACTTAATTTTCATGCCCCACAAGCTTTATAATTTTATTTAAGGGCGTCGTCACCAGGATGGGGACTTACAGCATTGGCGAGGATTCGTTATTTTACAGTATGAGCGGAGAAAATGTTATTTTCCTTGCTTCTGTGCATACTTTATATCATTTTTTCATTTGCCAACAGAATGCAAACCATCTTTTAGGGTCTTTTTTATACAAGTGGTGACACTGTTCGTATGGAAGTTGGCGACACTGGCGTCTATCTATTTAAGAGTCTGTTATTCCTTCATGCAAATATTATCCCTTACAGAGACAGAATGCAAGCGGGATAGTACCTCGAGATATGGTGTTGCCATGGTATCGTTCATCAATCCCTATCCTCTTCTTTTTATATATAAAATGGAAATGTATATCTGTCCGAAGCTAATGGACTCCGACACCGTTTAACCGATTGCATTGACATTTTGTAGGGTTGTAGAGCGGACCCGAAGGAAGGATTTTGGCAAGAATAATTTTAGATAATCCTCTCCATTCCTTTCATTTAGGCCCTTTGGCACAAATCTACACAGTTTTTCTTGGCTCAAATCTTCACCGTTTCACCGATCTGAACCGAATTTTACGTACTTACCATTTGGAACAAGACGAGTAACACTATCTACTTGAAAATTCGGACAGCCCTCTCCATTCCCATCATTTAGGCCCTTTGGCACAGATACTGAATTTTCATGGCCCACGAGCTTTATAATTTTATTTAAGGGCGTCGTCACGATGTTGGGGACTTACAGCATTGGCGACGATTCGTTATTTTCCAGTATTATTGAGGAATGTACATATTTTATATCCGTACATGGACTGTATTACATATAAAGATGGATTACGGGGTCGGACACGAGCGTGATTTTGAGTCTAATTTTTTAGTCTCAGCGTCACTCATTGTACGTGAGTATTTGTACATTTACGACGGTTTATTGGGGTATTATTGTTTCCATTTTGCACGGGATGCTTTCTTACTCTTTATAGATTTCTTTTTTGTTACTTGAATGCTTCTATTTGTAAATATTTAACTACTGCTTGGTCGTTTTCTGCCATTATGTGCAACCTAAATTCACAGACTATTGTGGCGTATCCTACCGACCCTCCCATTAGTTTATTAAGTTTGCCTTACTGGTCAAACCCGTCACAAGACACGGCACAAACTTAGAAATATTGATATGGTTAAAATGGTTTTGTTATTATTACTTGAAATTATTATATTTTGTTTTGTTACTTTTATTCTAAATCATGACATGATACGTAATTTGCACAATATTACTTAGTGAGGATATGACAATTGCTACCATGTTTGATAGGGTTAGTTTGTCTCGTGGCCACAAGGTGTCTCTGCACTCCTATGTGTGGTTCTTATTTAAGTGTGCGTGGACATATACATTCTTAGATGATATGTTTTATGGAATTTATTAAGTATTCGTTGTTCCCCTAATGAAATGCATATATTATTATGAAGCTGGGATTCTAAACGTTTATCTGCGGACTGTCATTATACTCTTGAAATGTTGCTGTTCGGCAATACACGCGAGGTAAATACAATGAAGTTAAGGAAATTCATTGGTCTTTAAATGTAATAGTTAGGCCTAGGTTTATAATGCACACTTAGATTAAAATAGGCTCCTAAATATTGAGTTATATTAGCGAAATTTCAGGATTAATCTATTATAAGCAACAAGCAGTATAGAGCCACCTACTTAACAATTTCAACAAATTGCTTATCAGCGAAAAGAAAACGCACAACGACTTTGAGTGGCAAAATATTGCTCCATATAACCTTCCTCCGGGTTGCACACAATACGTCACAGCGAGCAAGCTTCGATATCCTAACATCCAATTGTGATCCCGAGCAACGCTGGGCTTAAGAGCTAGTAATGCATAAACTTGCATGTCAATCAAACATAAAAATTTAATATAATATTTTAACTGTGTGAACTTTCACTAAAATTCGTGAAATATGAAACGACCATAGTTTCAGACATTTCCCTAGTCTATACAATGCGTTTCATTCATATGAACCGTAGTTCCAAATCTAAATTAGAATAATGAAAATATTTAAATGTTTAATTTATTTACAGATTTACAGAAATTTGTGGTTTGCACAACTTTTTACTTCTCTAATAAAATCTCCAAAGGTTTTATTCCTTTCGCAACTTATATGAGTATAATCACTCATCTCAACATCTCCCATACCTATTATAAATTTCAAGTATTTACATACCCGTCATATCATAAAGAACAATTGTGCTGAACGATAAAGTTAAGCACTATTCAAAAATTGTCACACCAATCTTTGAATAGCTCCGATTGTAATGAATTTCGTTGCAAAACTTTCAGTTACATAAATAAAGTTGATATTAATTAGGTGCATGGTCATACATCATTCCACACCTCTGTTTCAAATTTGCATAAATAATTACTTTACTTGTTGAACACCCTGTACAGAATCTTGCCTCAATAGCAGTTAATAACTTCACACTCTCTGTGAACAAATCTAGGAAACATCTCTACTATGCCTCCTTTATAACAATGCGTAATTTCAATTACGTCAACTATCGCACGGAATCCCAAATACTAAATCCATTTCAATGCATTGTACACTAATGCAATGAACATCAGTAACTTTATTTCTTTTCACCTCAACTGTGAATATTTTTCAAGAAACACTCCAACAAATCTTCCCCTATTACTTATACAATTATTTTCTCGTGCTTTCACATTCCAAAATTTCAAATAATTATGTACAGCTCCTATATCATCCTGTAACGTTAATTTATCATCTTTTATTCACACATTAAATTTCGTTGTAACATTACTGTAACTTTCTGAGAAAAGTCTGCATGAATTCATATTAAATAAAAATACAAACATTTCATCTGTTCCTGAGAATTCAAATTCTGAATATAATTCAATTAAGTCCATCCTGACTTATTTCCGACACTAGGTTGACTTACAATATGTCAGCCTGTCATTTCTTTTGCTATTTAAATACATGTTCCTTAACAATGAAGTTTCTAGTTTCTCTTCACGAAAAATTTTAATCACAAAAATTATTTGGACTTATTGACGCCCTAATAATTTAATGTTTCATATATAAATGTTCTTGGAACATTATATCAACTGGATATATTTTATTCCAATACTTTCAGATTAGTTTCCGACAACTATCTGTTTCAACAAAGAACTAATGACATTAATTATTTAACTGGTCATATTAATTATAAAGACTTTCTTTTACATGATATTATGCGTCGTGTAATAAAGCATTTATTGCACGCAGTAAATTTTTAATACTTTCGAAGCTTGCATTAACATCATAAGCTTTCGAAACTCCCTGTAATTTCGCAAAGTTACAAACTTTCTTAACATACTGTATTTCGACTATCGACGCATTCCAACACTTTAATAAAACAGATTTAGTTACGCTTCGCAAGTTTTAACTACGATGAATTTACAATTTAATTTACTCAATGTCAGAACGACAACTCGCTGACGAAAATGTCAAACTGACTGAAATTTACTAGAAAATAGCAATAAAAACGTGAATTTAATACTTAAATAATCTACACAAAAATATTACAGCTATAAAAAAGTATGTTGGTCAATCACTGAATTAAACACAGAACATAACTACTCTACTACATATTAATAAAGACGTTCATCTACCTTCGCTGCCGAAAAGATTCTGCTCGGACTGCTGTGACCAAGCAAATGAGATTTGCCTGAGTTCCAAGTCCCAGCTGGTCTAACGGACCATATGCTAGCGCGCTGCTTGTGATGTAACGGGGTATCGAGGTCATGGCCAGGCCGTCCACCTCGCTACTCGCGTCTCTCCTCCCTCGTAATCTGCTTCCGAGTTCCCTCAGGATGGTGGCTTCTCAAATTCAGAGTGTCGTGGACATGTTCTGCCACGATATCCGTTATGTAAAGACATTCTGGATCTCACACTCTTCATTCATGTAGGTCAACTTCCCTTCATGGTGTATTTAGAACGTGACAATCACTTGACTAGAGGTTGAACAAGTGTAGCTTCCCCTTCGCCAATCTGTTAACTGCATTTTGTATACTGTTAAATATGAAGTATAGTTTATGTTGTATAATGCTTCTGTATAGGCGAAGTCTTTCCGTAGTATTATAAGCAGTAGTAGAATGATATATTTTCTGTGTTCTTGTACTGTAAGCCGCGTTATAAGGATAAAGTGTTCTGTTGAAGAACGCGCTTATACAAATCTGCTCAGTTTAGGGCGATACTGTTTCACTAAAATGCAGCACTCGAATAGTCCGGCCTTCAACTCGGCTCGCCGGCGGAGAAGTGTCTCCTTACTGGTCAAAGCCTGCTGTGCCTCGCACTCTCACTTATCATACGGTGCGCTTCTAATAATGTACTAGGTCTCACGCGCCGCGCACTCCGCTCTCGTCCCCTTCCTTGAGTTGCT
The DNA here is from genome assembly GCA_946902985.2 of Meconema thalassinum. Classification (NCBI taxonomy): domain Eukaryota; kingdom Metazoa; phylum Arthropoda; class Insecta; order Orthoptera; family Tettigoniidae; genus Meconema; species Meconema thalassinum. The sequence continues at coordinate 13,721,402 of OX336401.1, read as the reverse complement.
CAAAGCTTCCCCTCACGCGCCGCGCACTCCGCTCTCGTCCCCACTCTTGAGTTGCTCAAAGCTTCCCCTCACGCGCCGCACACTCCGCTCTCGTCCCCACTCTTGAGTTGTGATGTTGCTCAAAGCTTCTCCTCACGCGCTGCGCACTCCGCTCTCGTCCCCACTCTTGAGTTGCTCAAAGCTTCTCCTCACGCGCCGCGCACTCCGCTCTCGTCCCCACTCTTGAGTTGTGATGTTGCTCAAAGCTTCTCCTCACGCGCCGCGCACTCCGCTCTCGTCCCCACTCTTGAGTTGTGACGTTGCTCAAAGCTTCTCCTCACGCGCCGCGCACTCCGCTCTCGTCCCCACTCTTGAGTTGTGATGTTTCTCATAGCTTCTCCTCACGCGCCGCGCACTCCGCTCTCGTCCCCACTCTTGAGTTGTGACGTTGCTCAAAGCTTCTCCTCACGCGCCGCGCACTCCGCTCTCGTCCCCACTCTTGAGTTGTGACGTTGCTCAAAGCTTCTCCTCACGCGCCGCGCACTCCGCTCTCGTCCCCACTCTTGAGTTGTGATGTTGCTCAAAGCTTCTCCTCACGCGCCGCGCACTCCGCTCTCGTCCCCACTCTTGAGTTGTGACGTTGCTCAAAGCTTCTCCTCACGCGCCGCGCACTCCGCTCTCGTCCCCACTCTTGAGTTGTGACGTTGCTCAAAGCTTCTCCTCACGCGCCGCGCACTCCGCTCTCGTCCCCACTCTTGAGTTGTGACGTTGCTCAAAGCTTCTCCTCACGTGCCGCGCACTCCGCTCTCGTCCCCACTCTTGAGTTGTGACGTTGCTCAAAGCTTCTCCTCACGCGCCGCGCACTCCGCTCTCGTCCCCACTCTTGAGTTGTGACGTTGCTCAAAGCTTCTCCTCACGCGCCGCGCACTCCGCTCTCGTCCCCACTCTTGAGTTGTGATGTTGCTCAAAGCTTCCCCTCACGCGCCGCGCACTCCGCTCTCGTCCCCACTCTTGAGTTGTGACGTTGCTCAAAACTTCTCCTCACGCGCCGCGCACTCCGCTCTCGTCCCCACTCTTGAGTTGTGATGTTTCTCAAAGCTTCTCCTCACACGCCGCGCACTCCGCTCTCGTCCCCACTCTTGAGTTGTGATGTTGCTCAAAGCTTCTCCTCACGCGCCGCGCACTCCGCTCTCGTCCCCACTCTTGAGTTGTGACGTTGCTCAAAGCTTCTCCTCACGCGCCGCGCACTCCGCTCTCGTCCCCACTCTTGAGTTGTGACGTTGCTCAAAGCTTCTCCTCACGCGCTGCGCACTCCGCTCTCGTCCCCACTCTTGAGTTGTGACGTTGCTCAAAGCTTCTCCTCACGCGCTGCGCACTCCGCTCTCGTCCCCACTCTTGAGTTGCTCAAAGCTTCTCCTCACGCGCCGCGCACTCCGCTCTCGTCCCCACTCTTGAGTTGTGACGTTGCTCAAAGCTTCTCCTCACGCGCCGCGCACTCCGCTCTCGTCCCCACTCTTGAGTTGTGACGTTGCTCAAAGCTTCTCCTCACGCGCCGCGTACTCCGCTCTCGTCCCCACTCTTGAGTTGTGATGTTGCTCAAAGCTTCTCCTCACGCGCCGCGCACTCCGCTCTCGTCCCCACTCTTGAGTTGTGATGTTGCTCAAAGCTTCTCCTCACGCGCCGCGCACTCCGCTCTCGTCCCCACTCTTGAGTTGCTCAAAGCTTCTCCTCACGCGCCGCGCACTCCGCTCTCGTCCCCACTCTTGAGTTGTGATGTTGCTCAAAGCTTCTCCTCACGCGCCGCGCACTCCGCTCTCGTCCCCACTCTTGAGTTAAGACGTTGCTCAAAGCTTCTCCTCACGTGCCGCGCACTCCGCTCTCGTCCCCACTCTTGAGTTGCTCAAAGCTTCTCCTCACGCGCCGCGCACTCCGCTCTCGTCCCCACTCTTGAGTTGTGACGTTGCTCAAAACTTCTCCTCACGCGCCGCGCACTCCGCTCTCGTCCCCACTCTTGAGTTGTGATGTTTCTCAAAGCTTCTCCTCACACGCCGCGCACTCCGCTCTCGTCCCCACTCTTGAGTTGTGACGTTGCTCAAAGCTTCTCCTCACGTGCCGCGCACTCCGCTCTCGTCCCCACTCTTGAGTTGCTCAAAGCTTCTCCTTACGCGCCGCGCACGAGCCGTTACCCCCCACTCTTGAGTTGTGACGTTGCTCAAAGCTTCTCCTCACGCGCCGCGCACTCCGCTCTCGTCCCCACTCTTGAGTTGTGACGTTGCTCAAAGCTTCTCCTCACGCGCCGCGCACTCTGCTCTCGTCCCCACTCTTGAGTTGTGATGTTGCTCAAAGCTTCTCCTCACGCGCCGCGCACTCTGCTCTCGTCCCCACTCTTGAGTTGTGACGTTGCTCAAAGCTTCTCCTCACGCGCCGCGCACTCTGCTCTCGTCCCCACTCTTGAGTTGTGATGTTTCTCATAGCTTCTCCTCACGCGCCGCGCACTCCGCTCTCGTCCCCACTCTTGAGTTGTGACGTTGCTCAAAGCTTCTCCTCACGCTCCGCGCACGAGCCGTTTCCCCCCTCTCTGGTGACGGCATCGCGTCTAACCGGAAATAAACTCCGTGTTTTCACTGTCGTGAGCCTATCTTTCTTCAATTAGTTTTCTCTATTATTTAGACAATTTTAGAGTTTTCTAATTCCTCTCTGGCCTTCTATAATTGTTTATAACTGCTTCAGAAAACGATGATATAGTTATTCTACAGCATAAAATACTTAGATATACGAGTTTAGTTCATTTATGAGATTTTATTGGCACCCTCATAAAATTCATGGGTCCCAGTTCGAATCTTGGCTGAAACATGATCATAGCCTTAAATAAATTCGGGCGCAGTACTGATGATTAAAATAAATACATCAATGTTTTCCAGTCACTCAGCATGTACGCCACCTGTGGGAAAACTTTCCACAGTTTTTTCCGAGCGTATACTCAAATACTTTATAAAAAAATCATCGGTCATTGCATGTAAAGAAATCTCAGACACAATTTCTTCACTTTTAAACTGTGGTGCCAGCTTGGAAAAAATCTGAGTTACTCATTTAATGTTGAATTTCAGTGACTGTGAATTTCTTGAAGTCTAAGTATAGGTCAAGTTATTATGAAACTTATTCGAACGGGAGGGATTAAGTTCATTGAATGATTCCAAATGTAGCTAGAGGAAAGATGGGAGTCGAGTTGTGTTGTGCCAAGTGTTGGATAAATGTGCACTGTATCTTGTGGCGAATCTTAAAGGGTTACCCTTTCTCTACATTATTACAGTCCACTGTTATATAAAATATATGTTTTCTTCTCGGCAAATAAATATAATCGATGATCTCTACACAATTTATGGTGCCCAAAATAGAGTTAGCCATCCACGAACTATTCAGCGGTGAAGCATGATAAACCATGTAGTTCTAAATTTATACGGACCGCATATCCAAAATATACTCCATTATCCATAAAACAGAATAAGTATTTGGTAGGGTGTATAATATCAATCATACTGTCACCTGTAAGACAACTTCCTTTGTAAGTCAGCTGCTGATCAGTTGCCATGATTCCATTAGTCAACCGTTATTTCCTGGCACAGCCATGCTGTTAAAGCGAAACAATAGGAAAAGGAAAAAGTGAACACTCGCAGAGGAAGCATGAATCAGCACACAATATCTGCAACCATTCAGTAATTTCAATTATTGAACGGATCAAGAATCAGTTTGACTTCTGGTAAATGACATCAATGAAAGGTATGATTCCAAATATTCCGACATGACACACCTCTTTTTCTGCATTTTAAAGTAATCGTTCTCCAAGAAATAAATTTGAAGTATAGTTCCTGGTACTTGATGAAGACAACATTCCTGGTTGTATATTATTAAAGTTTCTCCAATATTTCATACTGTTAGTTTCATCCCTGGATCGCGAATGATTAATAACGCGAATGATTAATAATTAATTATTCATCTGAGATAATTCAACAATTATGAGCGCACTGCAATATATTTATACCACTGATTTCAGGTTATTATATCCTGATACTTCGAATCCTGATGTAAGGAACACTTTTGCATCGCGACATTCCACTAGCACCGTAACTGGAAAAATGTTTACAACCAAACCAAATTTGAAGGCGAACCTGCTGATCGATAGCGGAAAGGAGCATTTCTCATGTTCAACATGCAAAGCCATATTTTCATACAGGAAGAATTTAAAGATTCACATGGTAACCCATAGCGGTGAGCGGCCATACCCATGCAGTGTTTGCGATGCCAAGTTTACCATGAGAGGTATTTTGAAGTCACACATGTTAACGCATAGCGGTGACAAGCCATACTCATGCAGTATATGCAAAAACAAATTTGCCCGCAAAGGTACTTTGAAGGGACACATGTTAACGCATAGCAGTGACAAGCCATACTCTTGCACTATATGCGAATCCAAATTTGCTCGGAAAAGTTATTTAGACACTCACATGTTAACGCATAGCGGTGACAAGCGATACTCATGCGGTACATGCAAAGCCAAATTTGCCCAGAAAAGTACTTTGAAGGGACACATGTTAACGCATGGCGGTGATAAGCCATACTCATGCCGTAGTTGCGAAGCCATATTTATCCATAAAAGTCATTTCAAGGGACACATGTTAATGCATAGCGGGAAAAAGCCATTCGCATGCAGCATATGCAAAGACAAATTCTCCTACAAAAGTAGTTGGAAGAGACACCTGTTAACGCATAGCGGTGTCAAACCACATACGTGCAGTATATGCGAATCCAAATTTACCCAGAAACGTTCTCTAAAGACACACATGCTAAGGCATAGCGGTGATAAGCGATACTCATAAAGTGTATGCGAAGCCAAATTTTCTCAGAAAAGTCGTTTGAAGTGACACATGTTAACGCATAGTGGTAATGAGCCTTATTCATGCAGTACATGCGAAGCCAAGTTTATCCAGAGAAGCGCTTTGAAAAGACACATGTTAACGCATAGCGGTGAACGACCATACCCATGCAGCATATGCGAAGACAAATATACCTACGAAGTTAGTTTGAAGACCCACCTGCTAAAGCATAGCGGTGATAAAGCATATTCGTGCAATATATGCGCAGTTAAATTTGCATGGAAGTGTCATTTTAAGTCTCACACTTTAACGCATAGCGGGTAGGGAACATGCTCATGTAGTTTATGCGATGCAAAGATTGCATGGACTAGGCTTTTGAAGACTCAATTCTTAACGCATAGTGGTGAGAATTTATACTCATGTGGCATATGTGAAGCCAAAATTTCAAGGCCTGGGCATTTGAAGGAACACATATGAAGACATAGCGGTGAAAAACTACACTCATGAAGTATATGCGAGGCCACATTTGCTCGAGCTGGGCACTTAATTACATTGACTTCTCTTAACGCATAGCGGTATGTTAAGATAATGCAGTATATGCGAAGCCAGAAAGACCATTTGCAGACAAATGTTAACGCCAAGCGGTGAGAATCCATATTCATGTAGCATATGCGAAGCAAAATATTCACGGACTGGGCATATGTATGCACAACTGTTAACGTATTGCAGTGAGAAACCATACCCATGGAGTATATGTTTAGCATATTTATCCGGGCTGGAAATTTGAAAACATACGTATTAATGCATAGCGGTATGAATCCATACTCGTGTACTATATGCGAAAACAAATTTGCTGTGATTGGACAATTAGACACCTGTTAACGCACAACGGTTACAAACCATACCCATGTAGCATATGCTAATAGCATTTCAATTGGCACATGATGGCCCATTGCATTAAAAAATCCATCTTCCTCCACCATTTGCAAATTCCAACGTTGTCGCTAAAAAGGGATTTAAAGAAACGCATGTTTACGCATCGAACAGCGGTCTTTCTGATGTCATATATGTGAAGAGAATTTCGACGTCAAAGGTTTTTAAAAGCCACAATTGTTAACTCATAGCGGAGAAAGTCCTAACTCATACAACACCTGTATAGGCCAGTTACTTTGAAACGGCATTTGAAGAGCCACATGCCGACACTTACAGGCGAGTATCATTCTTCGACCAAACTAGAATTTGATGACCCTCAAGACAATTCATCATGATGAGGTGCTATTCTCGTTAATTAAATGCGAAGCGAAATCTGCTCAGAAAGAACATTAACCCACGTGTTAACCCACGGTGCCAAAAGAATGCAATTGCTCACCGAGGACATTTGAAAAATGAACCATAGCCCATAGCAGGAAGAAGCCATATTCGCGTTTAGCAATTTTTAAGTTTCTCAGAGTGGGAGTGTACGGATACATGTTAAACTCTAGAGACGATGTTCGTGGAAAATAAATTTAATTTCAGTGAGGATATTTCGATTAACACATGTTTGGCCATAGCGGCCAAGAGCCATATTCATGTAGCATATGCATATACTCGGAAAGGACAATTGAAGACACCTGTGTTTACCCACACCAAAAGTAGCCATATTCATGTGTTTTATGGGAAAACAAGTCTGCTTCAAGAGTATATTTGAACATACACTCTTATATTCAAAGCGGTGAGATGTCAGATTTTCCGAGAGAAGACAATTATTGTCGAAGCACATGTTTACCCGTAGCGGGGAGAATCTTTAATCAAGTTATCTACAAGAAACCCACTTTCTTCGAGACAATGTTCGAAAATAGGTTTCTCAGGCCATTTTATGATAAGTGATATTGGTAAATCGTAGCACAATCATGAGTCAAAAATACCATGCACCCATGCAAGATTCCATATTCCTCTACCATATGCATTGCTTATTACAGTGTACTTGTAGAATTTATGTAAACGCTGATGGTAATGCATAGTGGAAAGATGATATATTTATTGTGCACATGGGAAGCAAAATTACTATTAACATTCTATGAAAACACGAGTGTTAACCCATTGCGGGGAGACACCATATTCATGTAGAATATGCTTAACCAATTTCCCTTGGGGAAAGAATAGGCTAAAACGCGTGGTAAATCACACCGGTGATAAGCTTTATCCATGAAACATCTGCGACGACAATTGACGCTTTGATGACCCACAAGATATCCCATAATATCTAGACGGCTTACTCAGGCAGTATATGCGAATGCAAATTGGTCACAAACGACAATTGTAGGGTCTCATTTTAATGTAGAAAACATTTTGTTAAATGACAGTTAAGGTACTCAGACTATTGGAATCCTTTTAAAACGAAGACTCTAAGTTAATCTATTTCCAAAATTGAGCCAATATTTGGAAAAGAGAGAAATGCTTGTTATGAAAAAATCATCAAATTTTATATTTCCCTGCTAGTTCTCAGTGATGGTGGCATCCGGTAGCAAAAGTTGGATCTACTTGAAATTGAACTTGCTGTTAGCCCATGGGCGTTCAATTAATATGCCCTTCTATGGCCATTCGCTACAACATGTATAGTAAAATTTTGAAAATTACTCCTGGACTTAATTGAAATTGTTCATTATCTAAAATTTCTGGGCAGCAGGTCTCTGAATATCTCAAAAAGGATTAGAGATTTTGATTTGACCTTGTATGGGTCGACTCTAGCAATCGAAGTGACAGATTTAGGCCACAGAGAATATGTTCTATTTGTTGTGCATGATTTGTCAGTAAAAATGGAAGTAGATATTTTGATATTTATTTGAACATATATGGTAGATTTAGTCAACTACACACGACAAAGGATGTTTTCTTATGCTTGGTGTCCATTACTTGTCAGTTTGGTGTGTGTTACAATACTACCAACACGTAAGTTTGGTTAATACATAAAGTGGAATAATAAAATAATAAAATGCAGAAAGTAGTAAGATTCAGCGACGAGCCTCGAACGAATCGGCAAAATGAAAAAGACGTAATCATTGAACGATCAACAACTACAAATGAATTTCCTGCAATGAAACGCAATCCTCGCCAACAGGTGGCGATCGCAGACGACACACCGAATGGTTTCGTTCAATTAATTCATGGGCACCAAACGTTAGACCAGATCCTTCTTCACTTATCCTATCACTACGAGCGTTAGTGTTAACCCGTATTGGTCAAATCAAAATCGAAATATCTACTTCCGTTTTGACTGACAAGTCATGCACACAAATCTTAATTCCCAAGTTGTACAACGAGTGATTTGGCTCAAGAAAATTCAATTGCTCTCGAATTAGTTATTTTCTAAGAAGGAATTGTGTGAAGCTTCATGATTTTGTGTCCATTTTCAGTTTTCTTCTTGTTCTAATGGTTGTCTTTTTTGTACGTCTAACAAATAATAAAACAATATTCCCCAGCTATGTTTTCAACATTAGTTTCCCCGCATAAAGGGTTAAAACTGTGATGATTTGTGGTATGAAGCCATATTGTTACGGCTGTGAGTTTGTTTCGTCGCCTCGCCGCATGAGTCACAGCTGCCCCGGGCTGTGCTCTGCCTCAGTGTATTACGTGCGCCTTACGCAACGGGCTGCGCGTACAAAGGGATGGTCCAGAATATTCGTGGCCCATCCAGTGATGGATATCTCGAGAAGCCGTGAATCCTGGATGGGTCTAGAAGCATTTATTGAGTCACCAGCCTGCTATATAAGAGTGACCTGGAAAGCGAGGTGGACAGTTTTTTTCGAGCTAGTGCGAGCTTTTACCTGAGCGACAGTTGTTGGTGACGTGACTTGCGAAACCCTAGTGAAGCTGATTCTCTTGACAGCGAAGGAGTGTGAAGCCTACGGAGAAACTGTGTCTTGAGCGAGTGTGTTTTCCAGTGCAGCAGAGGTTAGTGTGATGAATTGCGAAAGCACCGGGGGCTGTTTCCCTAGCCAGCGGACAGCGAAGCAGAGTGTAGTGGTGAGTGACCGGCTATCGTAAATAACTGTAGCTTGCGTATTCCAGGAAGTGTTGCAGGTAGTTCTATCGAGGCCACCGGTCCCATTAGGAGGGATTAACTTCTGTGGCTTATTGACAAGTGAAAGGCAAGTGTTCCCTACGAGAGGAAACTAGAGTGAGATACTAATTGCTTGTATTTGCTATTTGTGTGGTGTATCTTTCTGGCCCGCAATAAAGCTAATACGTTTCTTTAAAGGAACAATTTGTGTTGTGCTTTCTACCCACCGTAATCCAGTTAACGGAAGTGCCACTAGGGAGTGGCACTTAACAACTGGTGTCAGAAGCCGGATTACGAACTCAAACATGCACAACACCTGAAGGTCCTCGTTTCAAAACCCGAGCAGGTCATTTTACCACAGTTCTCTAATTTTCCTGTGAGTGAATGCCCTTTACAAGACAAACAACTAAAATGGAAGCGCAATTGGCAGCATTGCTAGAAAAGTTAAGTGGCATGGAAACCTTGTTAGAAGACGGCCGGAGGAATTTAACCAAGAACCTAACTGCCAAACTAGAAGACGGCCAGAAGAAGATGGAAGACGGTCAAAATAAGCTAGCGGAGGACCTGAAGAATATAGAGGACGGCCAGAAGAAGATGGAAGACGGGCAGAATGAGTTAGCACAGGACCTGAAGAAATTAAAACTGGGTCTGCGTGAGGAAGTCACGGCAGTGGAAAAGAAGTTCGACGCCTTACAAGAAGAATTTGCCGAGCTACGCCGACGCCCGCTGATGGGGGTGGAAGAGAGATTCAACGCTCTACAAAGGGAATATGCTGAGCTGCGCCGACACCCGCCGACAGGGATGGAAGAGTGATTCAAAGCCCTACAAGAGTAAGTCGCCGAGCTGCGCCGACCCCCGCCGACGGGGGTGGATGAGAGAATCACAGCCCTACAAGAGGAAGTTGCCGAGCTGCGCCAACGCCCACCCACCGTTACACCGGGAATATCAGGAACGGGACAGAGCGGAGTGACGCCCCCAACCATCCACGGAAAGGCACCGTGGAGCACCTACTTACGTCAGTTCGAGGCAGCCTGTTCCATAAACAACTGGAACAGCACGGAAAAGGCTACAGCTCTCATTGTAGCGCTGAGAGGGGACGCCCTTAACGTCTTCAGGCCAGCCCGACTGGATCCCAGGACTACGCTTCACTAATCGCCCATATGGAATCCCGATATGGAGATAGCCATCTTCAGCAGGCCTACCAGATGCAGCTCCGGACCCGGGTACAAAAGAACGCGGAAACCCTGCAGGAGTTCGAGATGGACATCGCACGCCTCGTAAGGCTCGCCTATCCAACAGCGCCGGCCGACTTTCTGGAACAGATTGCGACGCAGACCTTCACCGACGGGCTACGGGACTCGGACACTAAACAGGCGGTGCGACTCGCGCGCAATAAGACCCTGGCAGATGCACTGAGCCACGCACATGAGTTCGAGACGGCAAAACAGTCATCTAGAATGCACGCGTGTGTGCGTCAAGTGGACGTCGACGAACCAGCAAAAACCAACGAGACCAAGCCCCTGGCCGACGAAATGATGGAGGCGCTAAGCCGTTTCTTCGATAGTCGCGGCACCACCAGCAACGACACAGCCGGAAGACAACCGGAGAGGTGGCCCGGAAGAGGACTACCGACCTGCTGGACATGCCGTAAGAAGGGCCACCGGAGCAAGGACTGCGGTGTTCACCGCCGCCAAGGGTTTCCGTCGGGAAAGTCAGTCATAGAGAATCCGCGCGGCCCAGGAAAACGAGTATCAGCCTGCCTTGGGGGACAAAGGTCGGCTTGTGTCAGTCGTCAAGCCCCGGCAGCCCAAGTTCGTGTGACGAAGTTACGGAGGGTTCATAGCAGCCTGATGGTCGACGGAGTCGACAACGGAGTGAGCTGGCCCATGCTGATCGAAACGGGAGCGTCGAGGACCATCGTCAATACCTCCATGATCCCGAAGTGGAGAGTGCAACCCACGCAAAGGAGTAGGATATAAATGTCGATCCTAAGACAGGGGCTAAAGCGCAAGATGGTCGCCACGCACAACTGCAATATGTTATACTTATGGAGGGGTCAGTCATAGCTGGAGCAGGGGCTAATGCGCAAAATGGCCGCCACGCCCTGAGACCGTGAATGACGTCACAGGGAGAGGTCGGCCGTGTAGTTGCTAAATGGAATATTTATTATTATTATTATTATTATTTGGTAATTATTGATTGATCATGTACAATCAAAACCAGCTTTATATTATAAACCTCGTGGTGTAGCGGCTAGTTATCTTAAATGTCACCGCGGAGGCCCGGGTTCGATTCCTGGCTCTGCCAAGAAATTTAATTTCTGGTCTCACGAGTGGAACGGAGTACACTCAGTCTTGTGAGACAAAAGTGGTTAAAGGCGGGTTTAATTCATACCTCTGCCATTCAGCCTAACCCAACTTCATTTAACCTCATCTAACCTAACCTAACTTCACCTAACCTAACCTAACTTCAATGTGAGAGCAAATATGAGAGCACACATAATAAACTAAGTTATAACCTAACCCAACCAACCTTACCGAACTTAACTGAACCTAACCTAACTTCACCTAACCTAACCTAACCTAACTTAAAAGTCATGGCAAAAAGTCAGAGCTATAAAAAACAAAGAGCAAATGTGCAAGCACAAATAATAAACTTAGTTATAACCTAACCTAACCTAACCTAACCTAACTTCACCTAACCTAAAAGACACGGCAAAAAGTGAGAGCAATAAAAAACAAAGAGCAAATAGTGAGTGCAAATGTGGGAGCACAAATAATAAACTTAGTTATAACCTAACCTAACCTAACTTCACCTAACCTAACCTAACCTAACCTAACCTAACCTAAAAGACACGGCAAAAAGTGAGAGCAATAAAAAACAAAGAGCAAATAGTGAGTGCAAATGTGGGAGCACAAATAATAAACTTAGTTATAACCTAACCTAACCTAACTTCACCTAACCTAACCTAACCTAACCTAAAAGACACGGCAAAAAGTGAGAGCAATAAAAAACAAAGAGCAAATAGTGAGTGCAAATGTGGGAGCACAAATAATAAACTTAGTTATAACCTAACCTAACTTCACCTAACCTAACCTAACTTCACCTAACCTAACCTAACCTAAAAGTCATGGCAAAAAGTGAGAGCAAATGTGGGAACACAAAAAATAATGAACTTAGTTATAACCTAACCTAACCTAACTTCACCTAACCTAACCTAACCTAACCTAACTTCACCTAACCTAACCTAACCTAAAAGTCATGGCAAAGAGTGAGAGCAATAAAAAACAAAGAGCAAGAAGTGAGAGCAAATGTGGGAACACAAAAAATAATGAACTTAGTTATAACCTAACCTAACCTAACTTCACCTAACCTACAGAATCTACGTTTAAACATTTAAATTAAAGTATGTAAGATTTTTATTTTTACATTTTAGATTTTACTTTCTTATTTTTTTATTTTTAGATATTTTTTCGATTTTTCATTTTAAATTTAAGATTTTATTTTATTTTAGATTTTACATTTTAGATTTTCCGAAAAGAGTAAACTACAGGTCACATACCTAACCTAATCTAACCTAACGTAACCTAACCTAACCTAAGTTATAAAAACCTTGTTTAAACATTTTAAATTAATGCATGTAATATTTTCTATTATTACATTTTAGATTTTTGATTTTTAGATTTTAAATTTTTATATTTTAGATTTTCCGAAAAGAGTAAACTACAAGGTCACATACCTAACCTCACCTAAACTAACCTAACTTGACCAAACCTAACTTAAGCTAATCCAAAGGCACATACACAAAGTATATAAGGGCACTTGCAACTATCCTTACGCCAGTCTTATAGGCTAGTGTAAAACAAGTTCACTACCCCAACCGGCTTAATTTTTTTCACTTGTAGTTTACATATTTATCAATTTCACAATTTCCCATTTCCAGCTTTAAAAAAAGTGAGTTTAAGGTTTTTCGATTTTGTCAATATGGAAACATGGATTTTCCATTTTTGCAGTTTACACATTTGTCAATTTACCAATTTCACATTTACAGTTTTTAAAAATTTCAGTTTAATGTTTTTCTATTTTGTCAGTATGGAAACATGGATTTTCCAATTGTGTTGTTTACATGTTTCTGATTTATTCCATGTACAAAGTTCATTTTGCATTAGGAGTGGGGAGAGGTGGGTAGTAATTAAAAATGTCCACGACCATCAGCATCAATCACTCTTTTATCATTCACCAGGACACAAAGCAATTTTGTTTAGTCTTATAGATGATATGTCATGTTTAGAAGCGATAATGTTCATTGGTATTCTTTTTACATTGCTTTTCATGACACAATCCTTATAATCTTGAAAGCATATACAATCTTTGACAACACCTCTGTTATACCTTTAATCTTTTTGAATTTTTTACCATTTATGTCTAAAGCATACATTTTAGCTCTAAGTCCAACAAATGCTTTAATAATTTGTCCACAAGCCTCGTCTTTAAATTTCCCCGTTTTCTTGTTTGATGTAGAGTAACATATGTGATTAATAGGATAATCAGATGTGTCCAGGTGTTCAAGGAAATCTAACTTGTCTTGATATACATCTTCGGTGTTAACCAAATAAATGAACGAGTCGGTATCCATGTATATGAGTTTAAGATTGTCCATGCCATAATAGGGTAGCAGGACATCATAGTGGTGGGAATACATGAGAGTTCTTGAAATATCCAGTATACACATTCCAATATATATAGGCTTATTGAATACAATGTTACGTTTAGCCATGTGGAAACAGCTAGTTTAGGACCATAAATTGTTCTGTCGATAAATGTTGGCTTTGCAATTAGCTTTTCTGCCTTTTTGCTGTCAGTCACAAGACGAATGTCTATTCTTTTACGAATATTTTCCATTGTTTTTCCAAAAATGGCATTGTTAAATAATTTGTACAGATTTTTCTCAAAATCATTTTTGGCTTGTTTTCGAAGGTTGTTATTAAAATCAACGTATGCCTTTAGCCAAGGTCTTTGTTTAAACTTTAACACACGAAGAAGTTTTATCAATTTTATTCCATGATCTAAAGCCTGTTTTATAGCCATGTAGTGAACAACATATCGCCTTCGATTTCCAAGATGAGGAATTAGTTTTTTCAGAGACGAATCCTTAGGCTGTGTACACTCTGGTAGGAAAGGCAAATCGTTGTGTAGATCATGAAGGTGAGATGGGTAATCAACATCAACGTCTAGAATGTATCCCACAGGATCGTCTTTCTTTAGTTTTCTTAGATCAACAGTATCTGGAGAAACCCACTGAATTCCACCATAAGGAAGGGAGTGACACATAGCCCACCCGTATTGGTTGTTGGCATCATCATAGGTAATTAACTGCGATGGTTTCTCAGAATCATAGGTTTCCATGTATTTATTGTTAACTTCAGCATACCGATGAGACACCTGGCATATGTCTCCACGTATTCCAGACTCGATTAGAAGAATCTGATTGTAATCCTGTAGCAATTCCAGTTCAATTCCTGTGTAAAGGAACATTGCCTCGAAACTTAAACCAGGTGAAGTAAAAAAGTGTGCAGCATCCACTCGGTGTGTTTCTAGTGTTTTGTTTCTAAACTTTTCAAAGCTGTCTGCAAGAAGGAGTACATCTGAAGTTAGGTAGAGGTCACTAGATTCCCCTAGAGTTTTAATGTTGATTCCAGACATTTTTGGCATGTTCATAGTCTTTTTGACTAACATTTTCTTGACTTAATTTGTTAAAGAATGCCTCTTTTGGAGGTAAACACGTTTCACTTAACTTTTCCCACGAATCAATGTAATCATAACAAAATACCCCTTTACGAGTCATGAGCATTGCATTTTCTTTTCCAAAGTACTTGTCTGTTTCAGGGTATGATGTTAAGTTGGAAACTAAGTTTTCCAAACTACTTGGCATTAACCGAAACGTGTCAACAAATGGAAGCTTAACATTTCCTACATATTTGGTAAAGGAAATGTACTTTTTCTTTGGAGTTTGCGATACATCCCAATGGTTTGCAATGAAATTTGCGTCGTAGCCACTCATATTATGTTGAAACACAGCAACGGGGTTACGTTTTTCACACCTCAAATTACAGTTATTGTGAGCACTTCCACGGTATTCCCCTGTAATATGGCAATGGTCTCGAACTTTCCAGTCCTCTTTGGTAAATGATTTTTGACACAAATAACAGGTTTCAGAAGATTGGAACTCTGCTTCTTGATCCTCAGTTAAGGCCTTTGGAACATTTAAGCTGTAAAGGCGATCGATTTCATTAGCTATTGAGATCAAACAGTCCATAAACTTTTATGCAGCGTCAGGACCACGATAAATAACAGGTTGGCTTGGAAGGTTTTTCTTTATGTGTTCCACAGCTGGTGAGGGTTTAACGTATATGCCAGAGCTCATAGGAACATGACTCTGGTATGGGGCTGTATAACTTGCTTCAGGATTGGGTAGACATGTTTGATAGGGTAAGAGTATACTTTCAAAATCAGCATAGATAACGTAAGGTATTCTTAGCATTTTTTCCACATTTAAGAATTTGACAATGGGGTTTTTAATAGGCATTTCAACCCTAGCAATGTCATGCTGAACACACAAAGCTCTATGTTCTTTCAATTTTTCCATTCCTTGTTGACCATATCGATTATCAAAGTGAGTAAAACACCGTTTACACGTATATATCTTATGTCCATGGTGAGTAATCTGATGTCCTACTAGTTTATCAAAATCTTAGATAAAGACGTAGTGGTTCTGGCCGGATGATGAACTTAGCAGAAGGAGGTCGCGATGGTCATGTAGCTCTTGATCCACAACCTTTAGAGGGAACAGTTTATTGTCTTCTTCCAATCCAAATACATTTATGGATATATCGTTGGCTTTTTCAAATTTGGGAATGTCAGCTAGCGATATAGGAAATGATATTACTGAAATATCATACTTGTTTTCCAGATCCTTGTATTTACTATCGCGTTTAGCATCAGTTTTAACCAGTTTTGCTAAAATGGCATGCATAAAACACCTCTCGTCCTTAAAGTTTTGAGGATTAATGCAGGCTTTTCTTGCTTGTGTAGCTGGTGGTAATGGAATATATGTCCTTCCACGCAAGGGATTGTACTTATTTATTTTCAATCGGACTCCTTCCACCGCTAACAAAGCCCAATTACTGCCTTTTAGCTCAGATTCTTCCATTTCAGTAGTTAACTTTGTAAATTGTGTTTCCAAGAAACTACTTAAGAGTCTGATTCCAAAAATAGGGCTTGATTTCGCGTTTGAAAAGCCCGATCTGTAATTTTGTTGATGAACGTATGAATAAATCTACATTCAGCCACAAGATTACCGTAACTTTTATTGACTTGTGCATTGCTAGTTCTTTTCACATAGCTTGTACTATTTGCTGTTTGGACTCTTTAAGGTATGAATTTAAATTCTTACACGTATCACAACGTATGAAATAGGATTTAAGTCGACCCTCAAAAGATGTCTCATATTCAATAAGTCAATTTTTGTCAGGGACCAATGACAGTAGGTAATGTTTTGCAGGCTTGAGATTTTAGTTCTCGCAGTCAAGTGGTGCAGTTTCGCCTCATATAAAGGGAGATAGCGCGCAGTTCGTCACTCCTGTGGGGGTCCGGGCAGGGACACCGAGAGCCCGCCGATGATCCAGCTTGGTGTCCTAGGCGAAACCCCACACAAGACACGGCACAAACCTTGAAGAATTGCTGAGTTTTAATTCACCGGCCGTGAAAGCCAATATAGCATCATTTTGCAAGCCTTCATAGGGAGGTTAAGGCTGCTTGAGCTTTTAGTTCTCGCAGTCAAGTGGTGCAGTTGCACCTAATATAAAGGGAAGTGGTGCACATTTCGACACTCCTGTGGGAGTCCTGGCGGCGACACCAAGAGTCCGCCGATGAGCCAGCTTGGTGTCGTAGGCGAAACCCAACACAAGACACGGCACAATCCTAGAAGAATTGCTGAGTTTTAATACACCGGCCGTGAAAGCCAATATGCCATCTTTTGCAAGCCTTCATAGGGAGGTTAAGGCTGCTTGAGATTTTAGTTCTCTCTGTCAAGCGGTGCAGTTGCACCTAATATAAAGGGAGGTGGCGCGCAGTTCGTCACTCCTGTGGGGGTCCGGGCGGGGACACCATGAACCCGCCGATGAGCCAGCTTGGTGCCCTAGGCGAAATCCCACACAAGACACGGCACAACCCTAGAAGAATTGCTGAGTTTTAATTCACCGGCCGTGAAAGCCAATATACCATCTTTTTTGCAAGCCTTCATAGGGAGTTTAAGGCTGCTTGAGCTTTTAGTTTTCGCTGTCAAGTGGTGCAGTTGCACCATATATAAAGGGAGGTGGCGCGCAGTTCGTCACTCCTGTGGGGGTCCTGGGCGGGGACACCAAAATCCCGCCGATGAGCCAGCTTGGTGTCCTAGGCGAAACCCCACACAAGACACGGCAGAAACCTAGAAGAATTGCTGACTATTAGCAAACTTTAAATTAGTTAACTGCAATATCTCAAACAGTTTTTAACCAGGTAAAAACCTCCTGCTGTATTGATGTTGATATTCTATATAATATAGTGTGTTATAGATCATACTATCAAGAGTGCCCGGCTTCGCCCGGTGGATTTATATGTTTTATGGATGATACTGAATACTACCACAGAAGTGGCACATGATACTTAAACTAACAGAAAAAAAATATGTAATATAACTTTTTGTGGTGGTGGTAGTGCGAGTGATAAGTTGTACAGGTCTTTTTCCCGTAATGATAATAATGAACAGGGAAACGGCTATTTACTAACTACAGACTGACAAGTGTCATTTAAAAATGAATTGAAAAATATGATTAGAAAGAGGAGTACGCGAAATAAAAGACACTGCCTAGGCTCTATATATCATTGGCTGTTAGAAATGTAGAGACCAGCAGTGTCGTCATTTGTCGCATAGTGCCATAGAAACATAATCAGAGCACTTTGGAAAACTTCGGCTGTCCCGAGCTCCTGAGGTAGCAATAGTGTTATCTATCGCCACATAGCGCTCAAGGATGACAGGAATAAATGAAAGTAAATTTGAAAGCACCAACGCTTATTGCATTTGATAACCTCAATGTGCTGCACCAACACCATCGCACTTATACAGAGGCATAATATTTTCGTTATGATAACTGTTTTAAGGGGCCTAAGATATCGTTTTGCACTAATTTCTCCCCGTGACTGCAATTTATAAGCAGCGCAAGATGTAACTATTTTTGCAATTCTGCACCAGAACACTGGTAGGGTAGGGGGGGGGGGGGTGATGTAGCCCGCATTGCCAACCAACAATAGACTTATTGGAATATTCTTACAGTTACACTACTACAGACATGAATGGATCTAGGGTCTTAAAACCTGGTTTTCAAGTTCCTCTTGTCTGTTACCGGTATTCTAAATGTAGGGAACGGAGAAGGTTCTCAAAAATATCAGCAGGGTTTCAAAGGGTATGTAAAATTTGGTGCAATTAGGTGAAACGGTGCGGATTTGAACTAAAGGGAAGGCCGAAGTATGTAAAATTTGGTTCAGATCAGTGAAATGGAGTGGACAGTCCGAAATTTCAAGTAGACAGAGTTACTCGTAGAGTTCCAAAGGGTAAGTAGGCTACATAAAGTTTGGTTGAGATCGGTGAAACGATGTAGATTTGTGCCAAAGGGCCTAAATACAGGGAATGGAGTGGTCTGTCCGAAGTTTCATGTAGACAGCGTTACTCATCGGGTTCCAAACATTATGATCCAAAGGGTAAGTATGTAAAATTTGGTTCAGATCGGTGAATTGGTGTAGATTTATTCCAAAGGGCCAAAATACTGGGAAGTGAGTGGTCTGTCCGAAAATTAAAGTGGACAGTGTTACTCCTCGGGTTCCAGACGGTGTAGATTTGTTCCAAAGGGTCTAAAGGCAGGGAATGGAGTGGTCTGTCCGAAATTTCAAATAGACAGTGTTACTCGTAGAGTTCCAAAGGGTAAGTACATAAAGTTTGGTTCAGATCGGTGAAACGGTGTGGATTTGTGCAAAAGGACCGAAATGCAGGGAAATTTAAAGTGGACAGTGTTAGCCTCAGGGTTCCAAGGGGAAAGTATACAAATTTTGGTTCAGATCGGTGAAACTATGTAGATTTGTGCCAAAGGGCCTAAATGCGGTGAATGAAGT
Organism: Meconema thalassinum; assembly: GCA_946902985.2. Taxonomy (NCBI): domain Eukaryota; kingdom Metazoa; phylum Arthropoda; class Insecta; order Orthoptera; family Tettigoniidae; genus Meconema; species Meconema thalassinum. The sequence goes on along the minus strand of OX336401.1, from coordinate 13,702,310 downwards.
GGTCTGTCCAAAATATAATGTGAACAGTGTTACTTGCTGGGTTCCAAGGGTTAGTTTACACATTTTGATTGAGATCGGTGAAACGGTGTAGATTTGTGCCAAAGGGCCTAAATACACGGAATGGAGTGGTCTGTCCTAAATTTCAAGTGGACAGTGTTATCCGCAGGGTTCCAAAGGGTAAGTATACACATTTTGGTTCAGATCGGTGAAGCGGTGTAGATTTGTTCCAAAGGGTTTAAATGCAAGGAAAGGCGTGGTCTATCTGAAATTTAAAGTGGACAGTGTTACCCGCAGGTTTCCAAAGGGTAAGTATACAAATTTTGGTTCAGATCGGTGAAACGGTGTAGATTTGTATACTGTACATAACAGACAGACAGATAAACAAACTTTGTGCTTTATATATGTAGATCGATGTTGTTCAGAGTGATAGAGAGGTTGTATTATTAATTAAGTTACCGTCTGTCATATTCGTTTTGTTTTACCTCTGTCACTTTTCTATTCCACATTCCCCAGGTAACCATGAATATTTACCAAGCATGCTCAGTTCCCTAATACTCATTCTAATGTCCATGTAACTATCTTCATTTAGGTCTATTTTTGAGCATATCTGCTGCGCCCATTACTTTCCCACATAGGAGGCAATGTTCCTTTTCCTCCTCATCTTTAATCCTTGGTTTTTCTGAAGTCCCATAACCATTCCTTTATCATGATTCCTTCGTGGTCTATTATTTATAGCGATGGTGGTTTATAAAAATTAGCTGACTACTATGATGTTGAAGATACAAAATAAAACACACAAGTCTGGAGGTTATATCATTTTGTGATCTTTGAAAAATATTTTACATGTAAATAGGCCTACTGATCCAGACCGTCCATGTTGTGTTGTGTTTGGAAGGAATGAAAGGAAATGGAAACCAGATCAATATCTATTTTATTCTCAGATTCCTGTATCGTTCACTTTACACGTCGTATGTAAGATTTAATTCCACCTATGCAAAGGAATATTTGTGAAACAAGTCATTTCTCTGCAGGTTGATGCTCATCATAGGAGGGATATTAAGACTGAATCAAGTCCCACGCCGCAGATAGTTGCATTCAGTAAAGCAGAATGTCCTACACCGGAGATTGTTCCATGGCTCAAAGTAGAACCAGCATCTCCAGATGTGAAAGGAGTAAGTACTGTATCGAGTTAATACTCTATGCCTCTTTACAAGACATGTTCTTCATCTCCTTATCACCAAATGGTATTTATGGATTCCAGAATTGTATTTTCACAACTGTATTGATGACAAATTTTAGGTTGTGTATTGTACAGAAAGCACAAGCCTTTTGGTTAAAGGCGCCGTGATAAAATATCTGACCTATGCTGGACACAAACTAGCGACCGTCGGCTTTGTATTCTGTGGCTCTGGCAAATGAGCTTCCATGGTGACCAAGTTGCGACCATCTTCGATAATCAGGGTAGCCAACCTGTGAAGTGAAATTCACCTAGACTTCCTCCATATGTCACCGAGATTTGAATTTTGTTTCCATTTGTTTCCGTCTATAATCAGAACTTATTGCCATGTAGGCCTCGTGTTTCCTCAGTTGCTATAATGGCTCTCATGGTTTCCTGACATGTGGTTTTAGTCACGTTTGTCAGAGAGGGGAATTTTCCAAAGGAGTCTGTCCACAACAGACTACGTGGCTTTACAAACAAATTGATTCTTGTTTTGAGACAGCGCATGACGTCACGTTACGATCTCCTAGCAGTTTCAAGTCAGACGAGTAAGTCGGTGATGAAGTTTGAGGGAGAGGAGGGTCACCTAAATTGGTTCCTAATGGTCAATCGTGTTGGCTCTTGAATATGGTCTGAGAGAGAAAGTAGATTGCCCTCACATGATTTTGGTTCATGGCTATGGGCCAGGATAATATATCAGCTGGTTTATAGGTTGTAATGGTAAGCAAAGCCACTAACCTGTGGTAGTGTTGTGTACATTGATCATTATTGACTTGTATCAGTTATTTCTTAAATGCAGACGGATGACTATACTTATATTAAATACATGTTTACAATGAAGATGTTTCAACATACGATGTTCTGTATATTAATTATTTAAGACCTAAAAACTCCTGAAACATTATAAAATAATACCCTAGTCAACAAAACATGTATAACAAATTGAAAGAATTACAATGGAATCTTTGTAATACTATTTTTACTGGGATTTTACATGAAAAATTTTATAAGAGAAATAGTTAAAAACAGATCTGTAACAATTTTTGGGTAAATACTTCATCAAGGTTGATAAGAGATAATAAATTGGGAAAGGAACGTTTATTCTAATAATTTGACCACGTTTGTATTTGTTTGACAATCGTCTTTGTTTTTTTCTCTTCTTTCAATTTCCAATTCCACATTCCCCAGATATCATTGAACAATATCGCTCTGTTTGTTCCCAATGTTCTTCATTTTCACATCGTAACTTGTTGTAATTCTATCATAAAAATTAATGTTCATATTTTATTTTAGTATAGTTATGAGTAAAATTGCTAATAGGCGATATTTTTCTGTTCGTATCTCATGTGTACTTAAATGAGAAAAAACATTAGTGTAAGTTTACAAGTCATCTGTGAGTTGTAATTCCTGCAATCCAAAGTAATACATTTGTGAAACAAATCACTTCTCTGCAGGATAATACTGAGCTCCCTGGGGATATCAAGACTGAAGAATGTCCCTCACCAGAGTTTGTTCCATGCATCAAAATAGAAACAGGTCCTTTGGATATCAAACAGGTACGTACTTTATCATGATACAACTTTACTCTTCTTTACAGGAAATTACCTTTTCTTCATCACCAAATGGTATTTAGATATTCCAGAATTGATTTTTCAATGGTATTGATGATAAGTGGAAGCGTTCAGCTGAAGGGTCTTGTGCAGTACGGAAAGCACAAGCGAATTGAAGAAAGCCATGGAATATCTGACCAATGCGGGACATATACCTGCGGCCTGAGGCTTCACACTTTGTTGCTCTGACCACTGAACTAATGGGGGATGCATTGAAACTCGCATTGTTTAAAGTTGTATTATGTAACCTTGGAGGTTTTTGAAGGTATACCAATTATTCTTGGTTTGGTCAAATATACGCACTCTAGCCAGAGGGCTCAAATAAGATGCTTACCTCAGCAAACCTTGAAGGGGTCTTTAGCAGTTTATTACTTCGACTTTCAGGCAATTGCAATGATGGCTGTAACTAATGACAGGGGTCGCCGTCTTCCCAATCCTGAGCAGCACAAGTACAATGGAGAACTCAAATAACCCTACCTCTTTTTAGTAAATAATGAGAAACCTTCTATCTTACCACATTTCTTTGTGTTTTTAATGTTGTGTGTAGATAGGCGTACCCATTATTATTCCCATTTATTCACTGTTAGGGAAGGGATGAAAGGAGGTTCTGTTTGGCAGTAATTTTTCACCCACATGCCCTTTCGTCCAGCCCTTAAGTGGTGTTAATATCCATTGAAATGAATATAATAAGTAGTTGGAAAAGGCGACCATGTCTTTTGCCCTAGCATTTGCCTGTAGATGAAAACTGGGAACCATGTGAAACTCTTTCTGGTGTGGCCGAGGGTGGAGTTCATATCCACTCATCTTCTGAGTTTGCAGACTGACCAAGTGGCCTGAAACATTTAACTTTCGTAGTACTGGAAATGTGCTGAGCTGTTAGTTTCTCCTAAGGAACTATAAGGGTTGGATTCAATGCACAAGTTTCAATCTTGGATTTCTATTTTAATGAATATCTGTTGATACTGCTGATCACAGGAAATGTCTTCTATAAAGTGACGCGTGACTACATTCATAAAAGCATTTGAAATAGACTTCCCTTTTAGCTCCCCAATCTCTTCCTTGGCCGTATCTCCATTACAAATTACGAGTTCCCGTACATCAGACGACATAATGCTTGTAGCTTTTGGTATCAAGTTGCTGCAATATTCATGTTAAATACTCTACATAACACTCCCTCTCCAGAAGACATATAATGCGTGTAGTTAGAAGTATCATGTTGCAGTAATGTTGATGATACATACTCTACATAACACTCCCCCTCCAGAAGACATATAAAGCTTGTATTTAGTTGTATCATGTTGCTGCAATATTGATGACATATACTCTACATAACGCTCCCTCTCCAGAAGATATAATGCTTGTAGCTAGAAATATAATATTGGTGCAATATTGATGATATATACTCTACGTAACACTTCCCCTCCAGAGGACAAATAATGCTTGTAGTTAATAGTAGTTAGTAGTGCTGATCTCAGGGAATGTCTTCTATTAAGTAACGTGTGACTACATTCATCAAGGCATTTGAAATAGACTTCCCTTTTAGCTCCCCAGTCTCTTCCTTGGCCTGTATCTCCATTAAAAATTACGAGCTCCCGTACAACAGACGACATAATGCTTGTAGCTAGTTGTATCAAGTTGCTGCAATCATCATCATCATCATCATCACCATTTCCCCTTTTCCAGTTGACACTGGGTGGGGGCAAATATGGTTCCTCTCCACTTTGTTCTGTCGTTCCACCATTTCTCTTCCGACACAGTGTTCCAATCCAGGTACCGTTTTCTAATACTATTCTCCACCGATTCCATACAACGCATTCTTGGTCTTCCTCGTCCTCTCTTCCCTGTCATCCGTCGTTCCAGTGCTCGTCTTGGTAGCCTTACTTTATTCATCCGTTTGACATGTCCAAACCATCTCAATCTGTTTTGCTCCAGTTTGTCATTTGGTTTCTGTGTTCCCAGTTCTTTTCCTATACCTTCATTTCTAACTCTGTCCCTCCTCGTTTTCTGGACCATACTTCACAGGAATCTCATCTCAGCTGCTTGTACTCGGCTCTCATCCCTCTTAGTCATTGTCCAAGTTTCTGCTGCATATGTCATTATAGGAACATAATATGCTTTGTACATAACTTCTTTAGCCTTAATTGGTATATCCTTGTTCCATACTAGTCCCCGTACCTGTTGGTAGAAAGCACTCCCGAGTTGTATTCTTTTGCTAATTTCCAAATCTGCTGCAATATTGATGTTATATACTCTACATAACACTCCCCCACCAGAAGACATTTAATGCTTGTAGCTAGTAGTATCATGTTGCTGTAATATTGATGATATATACTCTTCATAACACTCCCCCACCTGAAGACATTTAATGCTTGTAACTAGTAGTGTCAAGTTGCTGCAATATTGATGTTATATACTCTACATAACACTCCCCCACCAGAAGACATTTAATTCTCGTAGTTAGTAGTGCCATGTTGCTGCAATATTGATGTTATATACTCTATATAACACTCCCCCACCAGAAGACGTTTAATGCTTGTAGCTAGTAGTATCATGTTGCTGTAATATTGATGATATATACTTTAGTGCTTTTCAGTCGGTCAACACGAATGTACCCAAAAGAGATGGGTTATGCCCTAATCCTGAAATAAATTACATGAGATTAATAAACCACTAGGATGACCAGTTTCGATCGTCAAGCGATCATCATCAGATCCATTACACTTAGGCTACAAAATCTATGTTTGAAATACAGGTGAAAATATTTACAATATGTACAATTATTTAGTTGCAGTATTGGTACTGCAACTGTCAGTGTATGCTAAATGCAGTATATATGTTAGGTGAAATGCTAAATGGTGATAGCTATCCGGAGATTGTACTTTAGAGAGATTATATGGTTGTAAACTATGGTTAAACTATAAAATTTTTGGCTAACTACTTATCTGATTGTCTTCCGTATTACAGCTATTCGCAGTTTTCGTGCTCACTGGAACTCACTGTGCGGTCGACTGCGGTGGTTATCTTAACGACTGGTTTTTCCCCTGCCTCCTCCCCCCTGTCCCTACGTGCTGTGGGGAGTGATGGCGATGTGTTTATGTGAGGTGTTGCCAACCTAGATAAGATGTATGTTATTGAATGAGGTGGGTCCACAACTATTAAAGACCGTGGATTGGCCCTCGCCACGCGTGGAGCATAACCCATTCGAACTAAGCGTTGACGGTCTTATGAGGACGTCCCGGCACCTTTAATACTGCCGCGAATATGGGCCTTGGTTTATTGCAGAAGCAAAGTACATCGTACACCTGATCCAGATAACATTTACCTATTAAAAACCCCCTAATTTCCCCCCTTTTTTATCTAGCTTGGCTGTGTCGCTAAATTGTGTTTTGTTTCCGACAGGGTGTGTTTATTAGTAGCGTGAAGAGGGGTGAGCTCTCCATGAACGTGTGTTCATTTAGATTGTTGGGATTGTTTCGTTTGGCTAGGTGTATCTCGATTGCTTCCTTTATGTCAAGAGCTCTGCCTTTCGATTCGTGATGGATTATTTTAAGGTCCGACTCTATGTTGGTAAAGCTATGCCCTGCGTCACACATATGTTCGCACACGGCTGAATGTGTTCCGTATCTTATCGCATTCCTATGTTCATTATAACGTGTGTCTACTCGCCTTCCACTCTGCCCGATGTAATTAGCTTGACAATCGGTGTCTTGGCACGTTATAGAATATACCCCTGACCTCGAATACGGGTCACGTTTATTTAGATTACTGTTTAGGAGGTGCCTAGCGGTTGTGTTTTTCGTCGTGAAAGCTATCTTTATGCCTTGTTTTTTGAATAGGTTAGTGATTTTATATGTATTCGCATTCACATAGTTGAAACGCGCAAATTTTTTCTCATTACTGTCCGGTTTGGGAATAGTTTTATCTTTATTTTTATGTTTGGCTATAATTTGATTTATTTTGCTTGGCGAGAAGTTGTTTTCCTTTGCTATTTGCATAATAGTTCTTATTTCCTTATTATAGTTGTCTTTTGACATGGGTATGTTTAAAGCTCTGTGCACCATTGAATTGAAACCCGCTAGTTTGTGGGTACTGGGGTGATTAGACTGATTGTCGATTGCATGCGAGGTTTGTGTTGCTTTCCGGAATATGGAATATGAAAGGTCGTTGTCTTTACGTTCAATAGTTATATCGAGATAATTTATTTTCCTGCCTATTTCGGATTCCTTAGTGAATTTGATAGAGTGGTGAAGGCTATTAATGGATTGGAGAATTGTTTCTTCGCTTTTTAGTTCAGTATCGTAGATGCAAATTACATCATCTACGTATCTTTTCCATATTACTATTCCCTTTGTTGAAGTCTTTTCTAAGAACGCATTTTCTAGTGCATTGATGAAGATGTCAGCGATTAACCCACTTAGTGGCGATCCCATTGCTAGGCCTTCTCTCTGTGTGTATATTTTATTGTCGAATTGAAACACGTTTTGGGTGAGAACGACCCTCAGTAATCTCACAATCTCTTCAATTTCTTTTACCGAATTGTTGGATTTTAAGTTGTTTTCGATAGTGTTGATTGCTTCAATAATCGGAATATTGGTGTACATGTTAGTTACGTCGAAGGATACTAGCCTGAAGCTAGGTTTCATTTGTAGGGTGTTCAATGCTGTTACTAGTTCTGTTGTGTTCTTTACAGAGTTGTTTTTGTCGTTGGAAAGACGGCATTTTAAGATTTTTAGTAACTCTTTGCTGATTTTGTAATTAGGGGCATTCCTACAATTGACTATTGGTCTCATTGGGCATTCCTTTTTGTGTATTTTTGGTTGTCCCCTCAATGACGGTATTTTCGGGTTCATGTTTATTAGTTTTGATTTTTCGGCTTTGGTCAGTATGTATTCTGTTTCTTTTAGCGCACTTTTTATTTGTTTTTGGAATTTGTTGGTGGGGTCTTTTTGTTAATTCCTTGATTTCATTGTTTAGGAATTCGACTGTTTTTTTCAATGTATTCTGTTTTGTTCAAAATTACTGTAGTGTTTCCCTTATCTGCTTTTGTGATGATTAAGTCATGTTCTTTTATTTTTTGTTTCAACGACTTTATTCCTTTGAGTTGTTTGTTGTTTTGAATGTTATTGCTATCGCCCTCTCCTTTGAGGATTTTTTTGGCTTCGTTGGTGGCGAGATTTTTGGTTAATTCCCTGTCTTCTGCTGGGAGCTTGTGACTGGCTATCTCAATATCTGTGATTAACTGTTTTATATTGTGGTTCGTGTGTGCTTCTGTGCAGTTGTATTTCAAACCTTTGTCTAACATATTCATTTCACCTTGAGAAAAGGTTACGTTCGTTCTGTTGTTTACTCTGCTGTGGAAATTGAATTCATTGTTATTCGTGTGTTGTTCGTTAGATTGATGGTTCTGTGTTTCTCCTAGTTTTCTTAATTTATTTTCTAGCGTTTCATGCTTCCTCGTTGCTCTGATTTTGATGTTGTCATGTAGGTGCTCGGTGAAGCTGTCCCATTGGGCCGCGTGCCAGAAATTACTTAGTTGCAATTGAATGTCGTATAATTGTTGGTTAATTTTTTGCTTTCTTATGTATGCAAATCTTAATTCGTTTTTTATCCAAAGCGCTTTGGCTTGTTTGGTTGAAATGATCGTGGCTGGTGTGTTCGGTACGGTTTTAATTGGTACGTATTTAGGGGTGAGGTTTAGTTCTATACATTTTTTGTTGAACCAAATAGACTTGTCTAAATTCATGAGTATAAGCCTGAGTGATTTGAATTTCTTGGCTTCACGATTTGCCTGACTAGCCGTGAACATTGTGGTGTTTGAAGCCATATTTTCAGTTTTGCCTTAGTAAACAAGAGTTTAGTGCTTTTCAGTCGGTCAACACGAATGTACCCAAAAGAGATGGGTTATGCCCTAATCCTGAAATAAATTACATGAGATTAATAAACCACTAGGATGACCAGTTTCGATCGTCAAGCGATCATCATCAGATCCATTACACTTAGGCTACAAAATCTATGTTTGAAATACAGGTGAAAATATTTACAATATGTACAA